>JAHZTW010000001.1:464831417-465004744 GCA_020283515.1 Alliaria petiolata | reverse complement strand
TGTTCGACTTGGAATGACTGATTTCAAGCCAACCAGAATCTCACTTGTCCTAGCTGATCGATCCAAGAGAATCCCAGAAGGTGTTCTAGAAGATGTTCCCTTGAAGATTGAAGGTTGCATGATTCCCACAGACCTTGTGGTTTTGAAATACGATGAAGAACCTACATATCCTCTTATTTTGGGAAGATCATTTTTGGCTTCAGCTGGTGCCATCATTGATGTGAGAAAAGGGAAAATAGAGCTTGATTTGGGTGATGTTTTCATGAATTTTGACATGAACAAGTTAAGGGGACCTTCCACCATCAATGGTCAATCTTTTTCAGTGGATATTTCTATGGATCACGATCCAATCAAGGAGGATTCAGAAGACATTACTGCTGGGAATGATAAGGAGCTAGATTATAAAGAGCAAGTGAACAAAGAGGCTGTTGCAGAGACATTGTATGAAAATTTTGAGAAAGCTGTGGAGCTTGAAGATTGGAGTGGAAATAATCATATCTTTGGGACTATGGGCGAAGATGAAGGTCTAAACAATGCCAAGTTGATGGAAGAAGACGTTTTCATCATGGAAACAAGGATTGCAGAGCTGAGTTGCAGAAAAGTGCAGAAATCCGAGCTGCAAACCTTGTGTCGATCGACACCACACCTAGTGTCGATCGACACACTTCACAGATCATCCCCCAAGCCACTTCTAATGCCGCAAAACCATCATCATTGGTCAAACGTAAGCCTCCACATCCTTCTGCCCAGAAACCTCGAAGAAAGCAAAGGTATGTACTTCCTGGACTCAATTCCAAACCTCCTGATCATCTCAATAAGAATTTAAAAGGTTCAAAAGATGCTGCACACTTATGCAAGAAACAAGATTCTCGTAGAAGGCTTGGTATTGCTTTTGATGCTTCTGCAGGAAAACAAAGTGTCCCACCCGAACTCAAGTCCCACCCTGTTGTTCCTCATTTCCTTGGCCGCTTACATGCACCTAATGACTATACAGCACCATGGATGAGAAGACATTCGTCTGGGAAGCATTCGATGCCACCCTCTGATCCACCAGACGTCTGAACCCCGACACAGTCAAGCTAATGACTGAAAACGAGCGCTGAGTGGGAGGCAACCCACTGTTAGGTACGTTTTTCTTTTTATTTTGTTTTGGTTTTACTTAAGTTCTAGTTTCAGTCAGTTGAAAAAGGAGACATTGGACTCGACCTTGACCAGTGTCGATCGACACTACTAGGTGTCGATCGACACCATGCGCAGACAAAGGTAAGTCTTCTATCTGGTCTTTTATGTTGTTTCTAATCTTTCTTTTAGCCAACTTCGGGCTTGATAACACTGGGGACAGTGTTGTTTAAGTCTGAGGGAGATGATTACTGACTTTATGTTTTGTTTTGAGAGTCAGTTGAGTCTGTCAAAAATTTGTTTTATTGAGTCAAAATCAGTTGGAACTTTCAGTTTTTCTAGGAACTAACCACAGGAAGTTGACACTTGAAGAACCATTGCTATAAGAGTTGATTGCAGGACTTACTAAGTAGAAAGCTGCAAGTGGAATCAATCTAACAGGGCGAGTTCAGATCCCCTTATAAGAACTAGGTATGCGCAGAACTTGATTCCTCTTTCAGTCCGAACAGATAGGCAATTGCAGTCTCTCCTTGATCTTCCCTTGAGAATAGAAAAGAAAGAAAAAAGAGTCTAAGACTGGGAATAGTGCCTTTGTCATGAGCTTGTCTCCTCACAAGGAACAATATTAGTGATGCTCTTGAACACGTCTCCTCACAAGGAACACAAGTAGATAGTAGCACTATTTCTAGAGATCCCAAAAGAATAAGAAGAGTCAACGAAAAGATCTTAGAACACCCTGAAAATGGGCAGAAGTTGACTAAGGGAAGAGAGAATAGGGGAGCTGTATGAGAATGTCTTGTTCAGGCACTAAGGAAGGGAAAATAATCTCTAAAGTTCTGTAGCATTACCATTGTTAGAGTTCGAAATGTTTACCAAGAAAAGGATCTGAATTCAAACTGGGAGATTGCTAAGCTTGTGGTAAGTACACTGAACATTTTCTAAGGTTGGCTCTATAACCTGTGGATTCAAGAAGTGTTAATCAATGTGGCGTTCTGAAGAGGTACTCGAAATTTTCTGTTTTCAAACTTCTACTTCATTCTAAGTTTCTGTTTTGCTTGAGGGCAAGCAAAAGCTAAGTCTGGGGGAGTTGATATATCATGGTTTTTACCCATTTTTAGACCATGATATAAGTGTTTTTATAGAGTCTTTTGGCTATTTTCGAGTCTATATAGAGTCTTTGCAGGTTCAGGTACAATTGAAGATAAATTGGAGATTTGGATGCATTTTGGAGCTTAATGGAATGAAGTCACGAAGTGATGAAGTCAAGACTGGAATTACACGCAAGGTGTCGATCGACACCATGTAGTGTCGATCGACACCAGGTTTTCCAATTTCCAGAATCGAGAAGTTTCCAGTTTTTGAAGAAAAGGAAATCTCCAAGACTTTTCCTAATCTTAAAAGGAATTGAAGACTCGTACCTAGGCCTATAAATATAGTTTTTCAGCCATTGTTTAGGCATAATCTCATACTTTAAGAATCATAGAAGTTTAGGTTTTTGGAGAGAAGAATTTGTCTCCTTAGAGCAAATTTGGAACTCCCTTTATTTATTCTATTGATTTCTTTTATGCTTTCTATTCAAGTTATGATTTCTGTTTCATTGATCATGTCTGAGTAGTTTGCTTGTTAGGTTTAGGGTTTTTCAAAGGTGATTAATGAATTGTTAGGTCGAATTAAATTGTTAGGATAAAATCATTAGAGTTCTTCATCTGGATTTGTGTTTAATGCTTATTCTAGCTTCGCGACCTAGAATCTGATCTTAGGTTAATTAATAGATGCGAGAGTATTATTGATTGCCTGAACTAATGTTAGATGAGCAAAATACCTATTCGCAAAGAGATTTGGTTTAGGGTTTTGTGAACAATTGAACCTGAACTTTAATGCTTGTTTGAATTGTTAGAATTTGCAAAGAGATTTGGAATTCTAGGGTTTAGACATAGATAATCTTCGCAGCGAGAGTTGGTTGATTTTACATTAGTGATTCGAGTTCGAGAACAGATCTTAATAATTCCTAACATTCTGTCTAGACCTGCAATTTAGATCACCTGAGAATTTCCCTGAACCTAGCGTTTCGTCTCCTGAATCTAAATCGTTTAATTGCTTTCTGTCTTTTAATTCCATATTATTTCTTAGCTTAATTCGAAATTAGAAAACTGCTGTGTGACTATCCCTTCTCTGTGGATTCGATCCCTAAGTACTACAACTGATCTCTTAATTTGAGAGAGTTGCTTTAGGGTAAATTTGACCCATATCATAAACACACATGGGCATATCGCATTGTTGACGTAACCTTTACTCAACAAGTACTCACTTAAGCGATTATACCACATGTGTCCGGATTGCTTTAATCCGTAAAGTGATCGCTGTAGTTTGACCGAACATAGCTCTTTAGATGCTTTAAGCATCTTTGACCCTTCAGGGATCTTAAATCCTTCAGGAATTTTCATGTATATGTCACTATCAAGTAAGCCATATATATATATGTAGTCACAACATCCATCAGGTACATATCTAAATTCTTTGAGGCCATTAGGCTTATTAAGTACCTGAATGTGATTGCATCCATAACCGGGGAATATGTCTCTTCATAACCAATTCACGGTCTTTGAGAAAAACCTTGCACCACAAGGCGAGCTTTATACCTTCTGACCTCATTTTTCTCATTTCTCTTTCTTACAAAGACCCATTTGTATCCGGCCGGCATTACATATTCAGGTGTAACAGATATCGGTTCGAATACGTTCCGTTTAGTAAGGGAGAATATTTCATTCCTCATGGCCACTTGCCATTTATCCCAGTCAGGTCTTCTCTTGCACTCTGACACAGAACTTGGATCCAGATCATCATTTTCATGATCGATCTCATTGGACACAGAAAAAGAGAACATTCCATCATCATCCTCTATTTCACTTCTAGCCCACAATTTTCCACTTTGGGCGAAGGAGATGGAAATCTCATTTTTTCTGTTCCAGATTCGTCTTCAGGACGAATCTCTTTACCAGGTTCTTCTGGAACCGGTTCAAATATGTCTTCCGGACATATATCTTTACTTAGTTCTTCAAGAACCTTTTCACAAATGTCTTCAGGACATTTGACACAAATGTCTTCCGGACATTTGGCTTTATGTGGTTCTTCGAGAACCTTTGCTTCCAACTTCTTTCTTTGTCGGAAATTTCTATCTTTTGATCCCATAGGCCTCCCGCGCTTCAGCTGAACCCTCGGTTCATTTGCTCTACTTACATCAATATGTTCTTCAGGAACATTTACTCTTGATGGAGCATTAGTTGCAGGGATATGGGACTTCGTCACCCTCCTCGTATCTGTGAACGCATCAGGTAACTGGTTTGCAAAACTTTGCATATGTATAATTTTCTGAACTTCCACCTCGGGTTGATTAGTAGGACGATCAAGATAAGTCAAAGAGTGTATACACCAGGTGATATCATTTGGTGATTCTCTCAATCCTCCTCCTAACGCTGGGAATTCACTTTCATCAAAGTGGCAATCGACAAACCGTGCCGTGAACATATCACCAGTTACCGGTTCAAGATACCTAATTATACTTGGTGACGAATACCCAACATAAATTAACAATCTTCTCTGTGGTCCAATTTTTGTTCTTTGGGGTGGCGCTATAGGGACATAGACCGCACACCCAAACACACGAAGATGGGAAACATCTGGCTTATGGCCAAACGCTAACTGTATGGGGGAATATTCATTATATGCACTTGTCCTAACCTAGACCAATGCCCCAGCATGCAATATAGCATGTCCCCACACAGTGATTGGAAGCTTTGTTCTCAAGATTAACAGTCTTGCAATTAACTGCAACAGTTTAATCAAAGACTCAGCCATGCCATTTTGTGTATGTATGTGCGGAACCGGATGCTCAACATCGATTCCCAAAGACAAACAATAGTCATTAAAGGCCGCTGAAGTGAACTCACCAGCGTTATCAAGCCTGACTTTCTTTATGGCACAATCAGGGAAATGCGCTCTCAACCTGATTCTTGCGAAAGCCATATTTCTTGTGGTCAAAAGACACACATGTGATCATCTGCTAGATGCGTCAATCAATACCATGAAATATCTAAATGGCCCGCACAGTGGGTGAATCGGCCCACATATATCACCATGTATTCTCTCTAGAAATACAAGGGATTCATTCCCAACTTTGGATGGCGAGGGCCTACTTATGAGTTTTCCTTGAGAACATGCCTTACATGAAAACTCCCCCGATTGAAAAATCTTCTGGTTTTTCAATGGGTGGCCACTCGAATTTTGCACAATCCTTCTCATCATGACTGAACCAGGGTGGCCTAATCTTTCATGCCACACTCTAAAAGTGCTGGTAAACTTCTAGTTTACCGCAACATGTGATTCAGCCATGGTTATCTTTGTGCAATATAATCCGGAGGACATCATTGGTAATTCTTCCAACTGATGTTTCCTCTCCGTTGTAATGCAAAGATATTCAATGCCATTCTTATTAATAGTCTTAATATGATATCCATTTCTCTGGATATCTCGGAAACTTAATAAGTTCCGCTTAGACTCGGGGGAGTATAATGCATCTTGCACTATAAACTCTGTACCCCTTGGCATTGAAAAAATCGCTCTTCCAGAGCCTAGTATAGTCTTTGCAAAACCAGTTATAGTACTCACGCTTCCGGCGGAGACTTTTATTTTGAGACAGGAGAAATACTTTTTATCCCTAAGGATTGTATGTGTCGTAGCACTGTCTGCTAGACATGTATCTCCATCCTGAATCTCAAATTGTGACATCTTATGTGCCACAATACTTATAAGAGATGCAATAATTAATCAAAAACATCAACTTATAAAAAATTAGTATATGATAAAAAGCTTTTTGATAAACAAAACTTTATCATATACTTTTGTTTACCATATATACTAAAAACCAGATCAAGTTATGTTATTCAGATCTTTTGTGATTTGGCATACAGATTGGCGAAGTGTTTTGGCGTACGACACGTGCGTACCCAATAACTTTTCATGCCACATCTATAGCAAGCGATTTCACCTTGCCTTTTTACGTCCTAACCATCATCATTTTTCCTCTTTCGTTCATCACACTTACTTTAAGTGGATAACTCAAAATTCTCTCCTAGGAATGGAGTTAACCCAGTTGGACGAGACTGATGGTTCATCATCACGAGTTAAATATACTATTAAGCTACCAGGAGGATTTACATCAACTCCGAGCTTTGGGGGAATTCTCTCGCCTGGAGATTCAACCACTCATTTCCAAAGATCTTCAAGATCTTTACTCATGATGGATTCATCCTTTAAACCATCATAGATGTGGTGGCGTAAAAAGATCATGGCTTTCGCCTTATCTTATATAGTGTCGTTTCCGACATATCGATAGTGCTCAAGAGATCATTTCTCTTTAGATGCACCTTGCATCTTCCGCCCAAGACATATAATTATTTTCACACAAATCAAGGGCGGAGATCTCGAGCTTTGGCAAATTTAATATTATTACTGAATAACAAAAACTTAACCCATTTAAATTTATAAAAATTTGAGCAAAATAACGGCATAATAAAAGACAATAATTAAAAGCAATATGAGGAGGCAGAGCCTACCATCCAATTGCTTGCGGAGGAGTTTTTTAAAACTACCACTCCATAATAAATAAATAAACAAGAACGGGGTTTTAACCTCCCACTGCATAAATAAATTAAATGCATGGACATAAATTAAATAAGGAGGAGGTGTTATCCCCACTCCGTAAACATGATCTGAGGAAACATAGTCTACCATGTGATCATTTTTCCGATCGTGAAGGCAGCGCCTATCAAAACGATCGGCTCAGAGAAGGCAGAGCCTATCATCCCAGCATAACAAATAAACAGGGAAAGCAGAGCCTATCTACCCGTAAATAATAAAATTTAAAACAAATTTGAATTGAACACAAATAAATCATACCTTACTGGTATACAGACAAATCTGATATACAGACAGATCGAGAGACGTTCGTGCTGATAACGTGTTGTAAATTATATAAGAGATTTGGTAAGATAAATATTTAATATATAAGAGAGAGAGTGAGTATAAAAGCAAGAGTGAGAGACGAGTGTTTAGGATTGGGAGAGAAAGAAATGATTTCTCTTTTATTTTTTTTTTATTTTTTTATTTTTTTTTTTGAACTAACTGTGAAAGTTCTGGGCCTTAGGTGTGTAATCTTCTTCGGCACCCGGAATTAGCCCTTTCTATATTCTGATTTAAAAAATATACATCCATCCCAAAGGAAGTTTGAATCCAGAACACAAGAGAACCAACCTCCTTGCACTACCATTAGGCCACCACCTCTTTCGTGATTTCTTTTTTATTACTTTTTGTTCTCACGTATGCATGTATGTTCTTATTACATGAGTAACTAAAGTCTCTTTATATAGAGAAGGAACCAACCTTAATAATTTGACACGTATAAGGTCGGTGGAATGCATAAAGTTAAAACAATTGATGGTGACTCATAAGTCATAGTTATGATAACAAAACTTGAATTTTATGAAGCAGGGCATAATCAAACTTTATTAAAAGTAGTAATATAAATTAAATATAATATCCTTAAATATATTGAATTATATATTAATTAAAACTAATTAATTATTTTTGTTATAACTTTTGTCCAAAACCAATTGAAATCAAACCCAAACCGAACTAAATTATTTAGAACTAAACAAAACCGATATAAAATTAATGGGATTATTAATTTGTGTATTTTAATAAATTTGAAAATCGAAATCCAATCTAGTGTTATTAGTTGTATAATTTTAATTGTTCAAATTTTATGTTATTGGTTGTATTATTTATATATATTAATTCAAATCAAGGGTTATTTAATCTTACGAATTTACTAAAGGATTTGATTCCATTGTAGATTTTAATAGATTTGGATGGATTTTCATGTTAAAAATATAAAGATTCAAATCTAAAATACTAATTCAAATTCACATGTCAAATTTTTTTAAAAAATAAAAAGATTATTACCTAAACTAACTTTCTTATATATAATATTGACTAGATTAACTTTTTTTTATGTGGAAGTAACTAAATTAACCTTACAAAGTTAAACAAATACAATTAAATCCAAAATTTTGTTTTTTTTTGTTTTTTGTTTTTTATCTTCTAGATCAACATTTAATCATCTAAAATTTTGTTTATATTACAAAATTGTCATTACAATAAAAAAAAACCAATAATTTTTTTAACTAATAAAAATCCCTAAAACTAAAACCATTTCATTAAAAAAAAATCATTTTCTCTCGCGCGTCCTAGCCACCGCAGCTGGGAGAAAATCTCGGATCTTCCTCTTAAGCCTATCCGGGTTCCGGCTAAAGATGAGTTTCCGAAGCGGAAATCTTAGGGACGTGAAGTAATCATCTAATCACATCTCCTTCCCGTCTTCTCACTCTCTCTGAGATTTCATTTCGACAGTTATATATTTTTGATTTTAGAAATTAAGAGGATTTTGTGCAGTGAATCGCGATTGCTGCGGGGCGATTGGTGCAAAAGCGTATCTGGGTTGATCCAGGAAATTCCGGAGTCGGTTCGTAGGAATCATCCCCGCCCGTTACGCTTCCTCTTGATTCGAGGGTAAGCCTCTCGTGCAAATCCTCGGCAAACCCATGATCCAGGTTCCTCCTTCGTTTCTTTTCACTATCTATGTCTATTATATGTGTAGATCTCAGTATCGGATCCTTCGTAGTTTCCTTCTTAAAATCGCGAAATTTCTCCCAAATTTCTGTAGATTTCATCCTTAATTTTTTTTTGAATTTCAGCCTTGAGTAATCATACATTCAAGTTACTTCTCAATCTGGATCTAAAATATCTCCCTTTTTCACAAAGCGGTTCACAATTTTTGTGCCTTCGTATATGCAATATTGATGTTGATAAATTTCTCATGTTAATAAAGTCTCTTGCTTCAGTTTTTGTCATTCTTACGTTTGTTGACATGTTATTGAACAGAGGACTTCGGAGAGATCTAAATTAGCCGCTACTCTCGATCATGCTTTGGTTCAAATTATTGGTTGGTAATAGAAATTTTAGAATCATGAGTATGGTTCATGAGGTTTACATGAGCTGTTTTGCTAGCAATTACGATGTTTGTCTTGTTTAGCAGATTAGAAGATGAGATTGTGTTTGTTTCGCGAAGAAGGATTTCAATCTCGCAAAGCATCTGTTGATTGAATCAGTACCCAACCTGCAAGTGATCAAGCTCATGCAGAGTTTCAAATCCAAGAAGTATGTTAGAGAGACATTCGCATGGATGCATGACTATTGGTTTCTGACCAACGAAGGGATCGAGTTCTTGAGAACCTATCTTAACCTTCCATCTGATGTTGTTCCGGCTACCTTGAAGATGTCAGCTAAGCCTGTTGATCGCCCAAGGTGATTAACGGCTTGCTTAGCTCAATACATATCTTGCAAAAGCTTGTTCATTGCTTTAAATTTTGCTTCAGTGTAATCCAAGTTCTGGAATACATCGTTTACTTTTGTTTTTGATGAAACAAATTACGTTTTCCTCCCATCTTTCTCTCGTAGTGTGCATAAAACATATGTTTCTGCCATTAGACAAATCAAATCATCTTGTATTCCTCAGTAATCATATCGTGGAACACATTGCTCCATTGATTATAAACTATCTTAAGGGGAATTAACTTCGATTTGCTTTAGGGAAAGTTGAACACTGATTTTGTTGATTGAACTTAAAACATCTTGCTACTCAAAAGCTCTTGGACCTGTGGTGGAAGCAAACTTGCCGGAATAAGACCCTTTCTTCTATCAGTAGTTTCCATTACATCATCCATTACCTCCTATTACACAAAAAATGAAGAAATATGTACCCAAAAAGAGTTAGAAATTCAAATAAAAAGAGGCTTCGAGTTATTGAAAGGGTCTTTGAGTTATCAATTTGCTTTAATACATTCATGTTCATTCTCTTTGTTTTCATGTTTGCATCCTTATCACCAAATAAGTGATATTTTCATCATATAAACACATGACATGAACAACACACAACATATGGACAAAAATTACATATTTTTCTATATAGCAAGATCATAACCAAACAAAGGCAAACATAAAAATAAAAAAAAATTACAAGTAATTGGGGTGAGTTCGGTAAATTGTAAATCCAAATTCTGTAAACTAAAAGTTAGTAGTTATAGCAGATTTTTGGTTTTCTATAATAAAATCAAATATCTTCCGTCAAATAAAATTCTACCATAACGCAAACACACAAAATCTACCAATGATGTTACTCCGGTAAATCCCGAAAGATATAACTCTACCATAATAAAAACATGGTAACTTTACCGTCATTGCACATAAATCTATCAATGCATTAAAATTGTACCATCAAAGATATAACTCTCTACCATGACGCTTATATCGACCATTTTGTTTTGTCAAGGCAATAAATCTGCCACTCCACAAAATATCTCTACCGTATGAATGATAAATCTACCGTCGTTAGAAGTCAATATACTCAAAAAATCAAACATCTACCAAAGATTAACACCATGTAAACCAACAGGTCAAAACATCTTCAATCAAAAAGTTTATATCTACCATATTCTAAATAAATCTAATACTCTCCAAAATTTCTTCCACCACGTATTTATATATCTACCAAAAAAACTCTACTAATATCAAACGCCAAAACAAATCTACGGTTCTCATTCTTCAGTTGACCCAGAATAATAAGTCTACCTTCAAAGAGGTCTATTACGTGGCAACCCAAAAGTAATGACACTTTCGTGATTACAGTTTTTTTCATTAAGGAACCGAAGGGTACAATCGGTACACTAAATTAGTTTTGTAATAAAAAAAACATTTGAACCAATCTAGTCATAAACACACTTTCTCAAATTAGTCTAGTAATCCTCCCATTTATAAATCCTATGTAGATTTCCAAATCTATTATAATATACAAACGAATAACAACTTCTTAATCTTGTTGAATTTTAAAAACTTAAAACTTGATAATCCGAACCAAACCGAATTACCAAATGTTCATCAGGATCTCGACTCTCGAGTGTGAAGAGAAAACCACATCACTCCATTGAATAGCTTAGTGATGAAGAGAGTGATTGATATACTCATAAGTTAGCATGTTTTAGCTCCCATTTTAGATAGCTTTTCATTCATTTATGCATTCATTTAGATACTTTTAGTCCAAATTGCATCCATATTAGAGTTTAGCAAGTTTTAGCTTAGGTTGTTGCATATTGAGTCATAATTAGGTACTTTGGAGGCTTGGAGGACCTCTATGGAGAGTTGGGTGACAAGGAGGAAGAAAAGAAGGGAGCCAAAACATGAAGCAGACAATCTTTAGAAGTGTATCGACCTTGGTGTCGACCTACCAAGGTCGATATAGCTCGGCAGGAAGACGGAGTGCGTGTATCAGACGATTGTATCGAGCTGCTAAGCTCGATACACGTGCCACCCGGAGTTTTGAAGACGACGTATCGGGCATTCGTATCGGACTGCTAAGGTCGATACACATCTCATCCGAAGATTGAAGAATGGCGTATCGGGCATCTGTGTCGAGCTACCAAGCTCGACACACTCCTTGAGGAAAGCTTTAGCAGCGTATCGAGCTGCGTATCGACCTAGCAAGCTCGATACGCTGCCCGATTTTCAGGCTTAAACCGGGTCAATACCCGGTTTGTTCCGGGTTGACCCGGGTCGTCCACTGTTCACTATAAATAGGAAATAACCTAATTTTTCCTAAGTATCTTTTAATCTCTTGTTCTTGCTTAGAAAACTTTCCCTTTTGGTTTCTAAGTGATTTTGTAAGACATTTCTTTAAGTTTATGCAATCTAGTATTTATATCTTTTAATCTTTCATCTTCTATCTCTCTAATCATGTTTATCTCTATCTCTTTCATAGGATTTGAGGGATTAACCATGATTAGTGAGTAGTTTCATTAGGATCTAAGGATGGGTTAGATCTAGGGTGTTTTAAGGATTAATCTAGATGCCTAGGGTTAGATCTTCTCATTTCCCTCCTTGTTTAGTGTTCTAAATGCTAGTTTAGCCTTGATCATGCTAAAACTAGGCCTTAGGGAATTTCACACCCACAAGGTGTTTGATGAAATTCCCCAACCAACTAAACAAGGGATTTACATTCCTAGCTCATGGAAGTGATTGTCTAGGGTGTTTATTGGCAATTTAGAACTGTTTCATAATGCTTGTTAGCTTCCTTTTCACTAATGAAAGTTAGATCTTGATTAGGATGATTAATGAAGGGATTAGTGCCATGAAAGTGGATTAGTCTAGCTATTGAGTTCTAAGCCTAGGGATTAGCTTATATTGTGATTGTTTGGCATCAAAGATTGATTCTTGGAACACCTTAGGTTGATAACCCCATCCTTGGATTCGTTTTAGTATTTTGATAATCTTGATTAGTAGTTAATTAGCTTGCTTTGGTTCATTTGATCACTTAGGTTGTTAGTTAAACTTCAAACCTTTATTTCTAGCTTAAATTAGTAAGTTGTATGAATTCTTAGTGTCTTAACTATATCCATATGGATTGATCCTCAAATACTTACAATGACATAAGTAGGTTTGAGTAATTGTTAAGTACCACAAAGAAACCGCTTATCAGTGATAAAGCGATATTTTGTGATAGGATAGTTGTTACATTGCGGTACCATGATCCCTAGACAAAATCACAGAATAAGACTGTTGCTTGCTTTGATGCCAAATTGGCACATATCTCAATGACTGTTGATTGCAAAGAATAGCCATTCAAACGTTGATTCACAAAAGGCTTTGGTGGTTTCCCCTGACACGTCCTCTGTAGGGATCCACCACCGATCTGTTCTCTCTAGATTCGATTTGTTTGGAAATCTCACCTAAAATCCCAACTCGAAACAGGTTCGGATCTGCAAACTCGGGTTTTTTGGAATCAGGAAACATACAGTTTTTCCTCAATTGTCGAACTTATTTTCAGATGGAGCTTAACTCGCATTTAAGAATTGTTTGTCTTTGTGGATTCCTTGCAGCAAGAACTTTCCAAAGACACCTTGTTCACGATCTAACTCTTTCTAATTCAGCGGGAAATTGTCTCGAGAAACCCCTCTGCGCAACTGGAAAAAGGATATGAAACAGATTGGCCTTCTTGGAATGAAATAAATATAAGTCTCGGATGAAGAGATTGGCTTGTGACAATTCTTCTCCACTTAGAAAGAATTTGTCTTCTAATTGCTTGTCTGGGCTGCCCCTCGTTCTAGACTTGAAAGAGCACTGGATGCTCCGCCTTCATCCGATTTTCCAAGTCCGAAGTGATTTCTCAAACCCCATCTCTTTCTCAACATAATTGCATTTTTCATTTCTCCTTTCCTTTCACTTTGATTTTTTACGGTCCATGATTCCCATTGGTGTTGTTGCTTGAACTGACAACAAAAAAATTTAGATATGTCGGCAGATTTGAAATAATCAGTTCTGGTTTCTCAACCACTTTACGGTAAACCAAAATTTGGAACACATTATCAGCGCAATATTTGATTTCTATAATGTGTTCCACATTTCGGTTTTGCGTAAAGTGTTACGAGGCAAGTATATAAACTGAAATATAAAGCCTTATGAGGCGAGACTGGAATTGCAGAGAAAATATAAGAATGTATATGAATTATATTGAATTCAAAGTGAAACAACAAAATTGAGTACAATGTTTCATTTTGGAGTAAGTGAATAAGAGTAGAAATTAAGTAGGAATTATTTAGTTTGGAGACAGTGTTTAGTACTCCCTCTATTCCTAGAAGAATCAATTTCTAGATTTTATTTTTGTTTTACAAAGATATGTTTTAAGTTTTCTATGCATTTTTTCTTAATTAATAATGAAAAACTGTAAATTTCAAGATAATTAATTGAATTTTCTAAATTACTATTGGTTTAAATTTATAAGAAATTGTTAATTACAAAAAATGATGCATTTATAGTCAAATTTTAATATGTTTTCTTAATATGTGTAAAAATTTCTAAACAACTTTCTTTTAGGAATAGAGAGAGCATATCTTTGTAGGATTGGAGGCCATTTTCGCATGCCCCATTTCTTTATAAAGAGACTTTGAGTGAGTTTCTCAAGTTTTTAAGAAACTCATATATTATTATAATATTTTTTATTTGTTTAATATATGTTAAGAGACTCTTCTCATACCACTGATGGAGATGGTCTTACATCTTATTTATAAACAGTCGACCATGATTTACAATTTAGAATTTTTTTTACTTTTGTATTCTAAAAGTCTCAAACTAACAGAAAAATGTTCTTAGTCATATTAAATTATTCATTATGAAATTGTGCTGAAACCAAAATTTGTTTTGATTTTATTACTCTAGAGAAATTACTTATCAATATGCACTTTACATTTAAGTACTCAAAATGCTAAAAATACAAATATTATATTGGAAAATGTTTTGGATGATAATGTTCGGTGAGATGTGACGGTGAGTCTATGGGTCCATGATTGCTCCTCTTTTCTGATATAAAATAGAAATCTTATAGTTTGAGTGTTAAAGAGGAAATTACCTCGAAGCTACTTCTCGTCAACGCCAAACAGTGTTGAGAGTCTTTAAATGTCCATAAGAATTTTAGTATCTTTTCTCTATTCTTTTCCATGGCTTCTTCTTCTTCTACTTCTCGCACATGGAAGTACGACGTTTTCCCGAGCTTCAGCGGGGAAGATGTCCGCAAAACATTCCTTAGCCATCTTCTCGAGAAGCTCCGTAGCAAATTAATCATTACGTTCATAGACCATGGCATCGAGAGAAGCCGTCCGATTGGACCCGAGCTTTTATCAGCGATTAGAGGATCTATTATCTCAATCATCTCCTTCTCTAGGAAATATGCTTCTTCCACATGGTGCATGAATGAATTGGTGGAGATCCACAAGTGCTACAGAGAGTTGGGTCAGATGGTGATACCGGTTTTCTACGACGAATTTGGCAGTACTTTTAATGAGACATGCAAGCGGACAACAGAAGATGGCAGTTTATGTGGACGCAAGCTTTGAAAGAAGTAGCAAGTATTGCCGGAGAGGATTCTAGGAATTGGTATGTTGTTTTATATTCTTTTTTTTTGTCAATGCTTTTTATTCCTTTTTTATTCTCTTAAAAATAAAATGATTTAATGCTATTATATAAAGTTGGTAATTGCTAAAACTAGGACTTCTGGACTAAGAAATATAACTGACAATTTTATGATCATCCAAACAATGTCTAATCTTATTATATAAAGTTGGATTCGTTCAAATTAAATGTGACACGTGATAATTTAAATGTGGGTTATCATGCCTAGTCTAGTGGTATATAATTTTGAATAAAACAAATCGAATGAAAAACTACTTAACTAAAGAATATTTCTAGAAAGATATTATAATCAATTTTTATTTTAAAGTATCAAAGAATTGGGGTGTTCTTGATATAATTCGATTTTCATTTTAAGGGGGGTGTTCTCGATCACATTTGACTATTGATTTTAGGATTAACGAAGCAAATATGATTGAACAAATCTCCAAGGATGTGTCAGATAAACTTTTTACGCAATCAAAAGATTTTGGTGACTTTGTGGGCATGGACGCTCATAGAGAAGCAATAAATTCAATGTTGTGCTTGGAAAATGAGGAAGTTAGAATGGTAGGGATTGTGGGGCCTTCAGGGATTGGTAAGAGTACCATAGCAAGAGTTCTTTTTAGTCGCCTCTCTAGTCGATTCTATAATCGGGCTTTCGTAGCATATAAGGGAACCATACAAGACAACTATGGCATGCAACTGGCTTGGGAAAAACAATTTCTATCAGACACTTTAGGTCAAAAGGACATAAACCTAGATAGTTTAGGTGTGGTGGAAAGGAGGCTAAAGAACAGGAAAGTTATTATGGCTGTTGATGATGTGGATGATCTAAAGCTACTAGAGACCATTGTGGGGAAAATAGGATGGTTCGGGTATGGGAGCAGAATTATTGTGGTCACTCAAGGTAGGCAGATTCTCAAGTCATATGAGATTGATCTTATTCATGAGGTGGATTGTCCATCTAAAGATTTGACTCTTGAGATGTTATGTCGGTCTGCTTTTGGGCAAAACTCTCCTCCTGATGGTTTCATGGAGCTCGCAGTTGAAGTCACAAAGCGTGCTGGTAATCTTCCTTTGGGTCTGAACGTCATGGGTTCTTGTTTGAGAAAGAGGGACAAAGAGGAGTGGGTGAAGATGTTGCCTAGGCTTCGAGATGGCCTGGATGGTAAAATTGAGAAAATATTAAGAATTAGTTATGATGCGTTAGATAGAAAAGATCAAGATCTATTCATTCACATTGCGTGTTTCTTAAGTAGTGAGAGAGTCAATTATATCGAAGACTTGCTCAAAGGTAGTGATAACATTGGGCTTCAAATATTGGCTGAAAAATCCCTCATACGCATCACATCACCTCCGTACAAAACAGTAGATATGCACAATTTGCTACGAGCATTGGGTAGAGAAATTGTTCGTGTGGAGTCAATTTACAATCCTGAAAACGTCGATTCTTGGTCGATGCTAAGGAAATATATGATGTATTTATGGATAATACTGTAAGTTTTAATATATTTTTTTTATGAATCTAGTTAAAGTCATTTGGTGTTTTAAAAATGGTTGTGATTGCTAAGCTAATGTATTTCTTTTGTTGGGATTTTCTTAGAGGGAACAGAGAGCATTCTAGGCATAATATGTAACACATCAGAATTCAGCGAGCCATTGACTTTGGATAAAGAATCATTATTTACCGCAAGGCCGTGTTTATTTGCCACGTAAACTTAGATTACTGGATTGGGATGAATATCCAGCAAAATATATACCTTCTAAGTTTATTGGGGATCATTTGGTTGAGCTCACAATGAAGCATAGTAAGCTTGACAAGATGTGGAAAGGAACTCAGGTACCTACTTTTAAGTTTTATTTTCCTTAGTGTAGATTTTTGTTATTTTTTTCGCTCAGTTTGATTAATCAATTTTAAATGGTTGATTTGAAAATTTGAGATGATCCTGTTTTGATTTCAGTCACTTCGAAATATCAAGAAGATTGATATGAGTTCCTCCAAGGATTTAAAAGAAATTCCAGATCTTTCTAATGCCAAAAATCTCAATATACTGGATTTTAACTATTTCACATCTTTGGTGAGACTTCCTTCTTCAATTCGGAATCTCCATAAACTGGAAATTTTATCAATGGAAGAATGCACAAGCCTCGAGGTTCTTCCAACTGACGTCAACTTGGAATCTCTCGAGTGCCTCAGGTTAGACAGAAACTCAAGGTTGAGATGTTTTCCTCGGATTTCAAGAAATATTTCAAGGCTAGCTCTAAATGGAAATGCAATGGAAGAAGAAGATTGTTTATGGATTGAGAATCTCTCGGGGCCAAATAGCAAGCTTGAGGTGGATGCCTTCTAACTTTCACCCACAACATCTCGTTGAACTCATTATGCCAAATAGCAAGCTTGAGAAATTATGGACAGGAGACCAGGTAATGTTTTCGTAAATTTATCATTTAAGTTTCTTTCTATAATCCTAAATATAATTGGAAATTTAAAACCAATAATGCTATTTTGGAAAATAATTAAAAAGTGTCACTACAAAAAAGGGTGTATTGTATCATTTAAATTGTATCACAAAACTAAGTGATACTATTTTGAATTAGTTATTTATAAATGAAACAAATATACATGCTTTAACATCAATTATGATAATTGATGTTATAATTAACTAGTTTGACATCAATTCAATAAAATTGATACAAATTATATTAGTTTGTATCATTTTAAAAAAACTGATATTAAATTATAAATTTACATCAATTAGGTGGTTGCGTATTTATTAATTTTTGTTAATTTCTAACAATGATGCAAAATTAACGTCAATAAAAACTGATGCTAATAAAAATAACACTAATATTATAAACATAATTATGCGAATTAGCTTCAATAATTAAAACTGATGTAATTGTTTTGTTCTTTAACATCAATTTATTAAAAATGATGTTATTTTATCTTAACTTGTATTATTTAATACATTTGATACTAAATCAAACTAATTTACATCAATAAAATAATGGACATATATATGTTAAATTTTTATTATTATTATATAGTATAATATATTTTACATGATATATATGTAGTATTCATATGTTCACTACAAAAAGGGTTGATTACATCAATTAAATAGTATCACATAATTAAATAATTTTATTTTAAATTACTTATTAATAAATGATATAAAATAAGTGGTTTAACATCATTCATGGTAATTGATATTGTTATTACCTAATTTAACACATGTTCAATAAAAATTGATACAAACTTATAATAGTTTGCATCATTTTAACAAAACCAATACAAAATTATATATTTACATCAGCTAAATAATCAATGTAACTAATGATTTTAGTTAACATCATTAAGAAAATGATATAAAATTTATATCAGTTAAAACTCACATAAATTTAACATCAGTTCTGCACAAGTGATAGTAAAATTTTAAATCTGATATTTTAAATGATACAAATATTAAGTCAGTTATTGGAAATGATATAACTATTAAAATCACTTATTAAAATTGACGCTAATTTTAACATCAACTATTAAAGTCACAAATACTAACATCACTTTTAAAAATTGATGTAAAAGATAACATCAGTTTTTTGTAATTGACACATATTGAAATCAGTTATAACAATTGATGCAGAAATAAAATATACTTGCATCGGTTTATAACTAAAAGATGTTAATTATTTGCATCACCACAAACAGAATCACTTTTCTAATTGATGTAATAAGATTCATTTGCATTAATTATAAGTAATGCAAATATATTAAATATATGATATAACACACTTTTTTTTTGTAGTGCTATTTAGAAATTTCAAAAAGAAACAAAAAAATACAGAGAAAATCAGAACCAATAATATATATATATATAATAAAACACCACTGTTTTAAGTATTTGTTCCAAATATAGCATCATTAGTTTTTTCCAATTATACCACAAATTATTGTATGTAAATACTCGTTTACCATAAATAAATTACAATATATATATATATTATGTTTGGATTCCATCATTCAATTTAGGGTGTCGATTGATACACGAATTAAACCACATGCTCCACCGCTTGATACGAGAATTTATAGTAGAATATTTTAAGTGTCTTAAAAATAAATTAATAAATGGAAAACAAAAATTGATCGTAAAAAAACTAAAATTACATTAAAAATGAAAAATTTGGATCATGAAAAAATAAAATAAAATAAAAATAAATTTATAAATTTAGCTATTTATATATTTATTTATTCTAATTGGAATTATATATATGTTTTTTAAAAAATATTTGAAATTTGTAATTGAAAATATTTTCTTACATGTGTTGAAATATGTTCGAGAGATTTCCATCCCAAAAGTTCTATAATGCCCAAATTAGACGGATTCAACAATCAGAAGATTGTTGTGTGGGTTGAATGATGAGTCTCTTCCGTAGATCATGAGTCCATTTTCGCATGTTGTAGGTGGATTATTATACGATAGACGTATCGTATGGGAGGGGGTGGGTTGAAACTATGCTTTACGGATATGCCTAATATTAAGGACTCGTCGTTACAGATCATAAGAAGTAGGACCCAAATACTTTGGAGTCTTACTCTACTGGGTACTGATAGCTCTGGGTTTACCCTAGCATAGTTTCTGCAAGTGCACAGAATCACAGTTATAGTACAAAGGGTTATCATATCCCTATGACTTAATGTTGCACATCAAATTCTCAACATCGAATCAAGCTAAATAAGTTATAAAGTGTAAAACGAAAATACTTAAGAAAATCAATTGGAAACATTTTTGAATACGGGTTTTAAATCAATGAGACAAACGTTAAGTTTTGGGAAATTCTCATGTAAATTCGAATTGTAGATTAGAAAACCGTTGGGATTTTTATGAAGATCTGTTCTCAAACTCGAAACACAACAGTAAAATCAATCAACTTTTGCTGCGAGGATCATCTATGTCTAAACTCTAGAATCCCAATTTTTTTTGCGAATTCTAATAAGTCAGACAAGCATTAAAGTTCAGGTTCGATTGTTCACAAAATTCATAAGTCAAATTCCTTTGCGAATATGTATTTTTCTCATCTAAGATAGTTGAGGCAATCAATAATACTTTCACATCTTTTAATCAACCTAAGTTCTGAATTCTAGGTGATCAAACCAAAATTAGCGCTTAGTACAATCCAGATGAAGAACTATGTGACTATCCTAACAATCTCTCTAATCTAACAATTCATCTTCAACCTTTAAATAAACCTAAACCTAACAATCAAACTACTCAGACATGGTGATTGAAACAAATATCATGAAAAGAAGAGATTGCATAAGAGAAATAAGTAAATATATAAAAGGGGTTTGAATACTTCTCTCAAAAAAATACAGTCTCGGAATTGTCTTTCCAAAAGCTCTAGAACAAATTTCTCTCTAAGTCTAAATAAAATAAAAACTGCCAGCCTAATAATGGCTTTTAAAAACTTAAATATAGTGTAAAACACGATTGGGGCTAATTTGCAACTTTTGTAAACTTCAGAGGTCAAAAATGCAATTTCTCTAAACATTGAGGTAGATTCGCAGGGAGTGTCGTTCGACACCGTGGAGGGTGTCAGTCGACACCAACAGCAAAATGTGAGCAATCTTCTTAGTTCATTCGTCCTTCATTTCCTCTTCGTTCGGTTTGACTCCATAAGCTCCAAAATGCTCCAAAGTCGTCTAACTCATGCAATAACCTAAAAGACACATAAAGACTCGAAAAACACTTAAAAGACTCGATAAAACAACGGATATGATGGTTGGAAACCGATAAAAACTACGATATATCAACTCCCCCAAACTTAGCATTTTGCTTGTCCTCAAGCAAAATGAGCAAAATAGAAACTAAGTTTGTGAAAGAAGTTTGAAAAAGCAGAAACTCTTCTCTCTAGCGCATTATACTGACCACTCAACTCATAATCCACATACTGCAAGACCAATCCAAATCGAACCACCATGTACTTCTCCTTAGACATTTGCAGCCTCACAGATTCAACCCACATTTTTGCAACATTGTCCATAAACCTTCATAGCTGGAACTCATCGATGATCTCAATGCCAAGAACCTTATAGACTCATTCTCGTACAATACTATGACAAACCAATCATACAACTTTTGGTAGTTTTTCTCTCCTCCCCCAAACTTATTCTATTCTCCCTCTCTCTTCTTTTTTTTTCCTTTTTTATATCATCAAAGGTGCAAGCGAATAATTGTATCACGCGAAATTTTTCTAGCCTTGCTTCCAACCTTTGTGTGATCATTTCTTTCGAAGTAAAATAACCGGGTCCATGGAATTTTCCTACCCCTTTACTCTAAAGAAAATCATTTCATCTTTTCTGTTTTAATTTACTACTTTATAATAAAGGAGAGGAGTACCATCACTTTCACACAGGATGCATTTGTCTGTTATGAACGAGGAGTCAAGCCCTATGAACACCAGTCACAACGATGAAGTAAAAGGAAGAGCTAAGAAATTAGCTCGGAATTTAGTGGATTCTCCTGGAAATATTGACGTCTCTAGTCAACCAGTAAGCCTTTAGATTTTTCATTAGTCGGATTTGAACTGATTTTGCAGCAATGGTTACTTAGATGAAATAATCAACACAATAAACCAAGAAAAAGATCATAGTTTCCAACAAAATTTTGAATCATAGCGAAGAGAAACACATAAGTATTTTCCTCCCCTAAACTTAACCAACACTTTCCTCAGTGTGATCAAGATTAAAGATCAGAAAGAAACCAAAACAATCTAGAAAAAGGGTCAAGAAAACTTACATGTGAGATTGTGTCGACCGACACTAGTTAGGGTGTCGACTGACACTAGATAGGGTGTCGACCGACACTAGTCAGGGTGTCGACCGACACCCCTGTTTGGTCGATACTGAAGAGGCCTAGGTCGACACCCCGTTCGTTGCTGCTCGACACTCGAGAAAAGTGCTCAATTTTGGTTTGTCTCGCGACAGTGCCGCTCGACACTGTTCATGGTATCGATCGACACACTTACCGAATTTTTTTTTTGTACTGATAGTTACACTATTTACACCATTTTAGCTCTCATTTAGGATAGTTTGCATCCATCCATGTGTTCATTCTTCGCATATTCTATTGCATATGGAGTGTATTCTAGGTACTTTTGGACTTGGAGGAGCATGTTGGAGCTTGTTGGATGATCAAGGATGAGCAAAAGGCCAAGGAAATTTTGAAATGGAGCAAAGAAGGACTTTTTAGACCGTATAGACGTCCATATCGAGCAGAGACGTCTATATGATTTTCCAGGGAAAATATACACATGCTATATCGACCAAAGCATGTCTATAAGAATTTTTCAAAGAAGATTTTCAGATCATATAGACGTCCATATGGAGCAGAACACATCTATATGATTTTCCAGGGAAAATATAGACATGCTATATCGACCAAAACATGTCTATATGACCTATGCGATCCAAACCCAGCCGGGTCAACATCCGTTTTGTTCCGGATTGATCCGGTTCACCCTCCTTCCCTATAAATACATATTTTAGCCACATTAAACCTAATTTTTCTTCTCTCTAGAATTGGGTTTAGATCCAAACTCTCTTTTTGATAATTTGGATTGATTTTCATCTCATGCCACTCTAGTGAATGATTCTTCACCTTTATCTTTTATATTTATGCTTATGTCTTTTTCTTTTGCTTTTCTTCATGTTTAGGTCTTACCTTTTAGTTGGATCATGTGTAATGCTAGATTAGGACGAAATTGATTGGTGGATGATGATGATTTAGGTTGCATATTGTTAGATCCTTCATTTAAGTTGCTATTAATGCTAGATTAGCTTTGAGAAAAGTTATTTAGATCCTAAGTAGTTTCATACCCGGAAGGTGTTCGATGAAATGCTTGAACCAAACCTTTTATGAGCTTTACATGACTGGCCAATGAGAGTTGATGTCTAGGTTGTTTAGTGAACTAATTGAATTTATTTCTTAATGCTCATTGATTATTTTGATTACCAACGAGAGTTGATGTTAATTAGATAATTATTAAAGTGATTAGTGCCACGAGAGTGGATTAGTCATAGTTATGAATTTCATGTTCTAAGATGGTGCTTAAATCAATCTTTGAAAATCATTGATTGATTGTTATCTAGTTCTCGTGATAGTTGAACCCATTATCCAATGCTTTTCTTTTATTTTTCTTCTTGCACTTCTTACATTTTTAGATTAAACAAAAACCCAAAAAATAATTTGCTCTAGATTAGTTTGTGTCATGTATCTCTAGTGTTCCAATCTTTAGTCCATGTAGATTCGATCCTCAAATACTACAATGATATGAGTAGTTGGGGTAATTGATAATTAGCATTACTGAAAAATTATACTTATCATGTACCAAACGAAAAGTTAGAAAAACAAAAGAAAGCAAAATATTTACACTTACCGGTGGGTTGCCACCCACCAAGCTCTTGTTTTCAGTCATTAGCTTGACTTTAGATGCTGAAATTTAGTCAAACTGATCATGAGAAATCATTTCAAAACAAGCTCCATATTCAGACACTTTCAGCTTCAAAATTATGCTCAATAATCCTTTCACAACATCTTGCCGTTTCTCCTTCATCTCAGATGTAAGAATTGCTCTAAACTTGGAGAAAGGTTTTGAGATTCCTTTGCACAACACCTTATACTCAATTGTGTTTCCTTCACAGCTCTTAGGAATCAAAGTGACTTGAAGATCTCCCTTGATAGCTCTAGTTTTACCCTAGAAAAACCCTTGCAAGTGCACAGAATCGCAGTTATAGTACAAAGAGTTATCGTATCCCTAGAGACTTAATGTTGCACAGAAAATTCTCAACATCGAATCAAGCTAAGTAGTTATAAAGTGTAAAACGAAAATACTTAAGAAAATCAGTTGGAAACTTTGTTGAATACGGGTTTTAAATCAATGAGACAAACATTAGGCTATGGGATATTCTCAAATAAATCTGAATTGTAGATTAGAAAACCGTTAGGAATTTTATGAAAATCTGTTCTCGAACTCGAAACACAACTGTAGAATCAAGCAACTTTCGCTGCGAGGATTATCTATGTCTAAACTCTAGAATCCCAAATTCTATTGTGAATTCAAACAATTCAGACAAGCATTAAAGTTCAGGTTTGATTGTTCACAAAATTCCTAAGCCAAATTCATTTGCGAATAAGTATTTTGTTCATCTAAGATAGTTGAGGCAATCAATAATACTTTCACATCTAGTAATCAACCCAAGTTCTGAATTCTAGGTGATCAAACCAAAATTAGCGTTTAGTACAATCCAGATGAAGAACTACATGATTATCCTAACAATCTCTCTAATCTAACAATTCATCTTCAACCTTTGAATAATCCTAAACCAAATAAGCAAACTACTCATATATGGTGATTGAAACAAACATCATGAAAAGAAGAGATTGCATAAGAGAAATAAGTAAAAGATATAAAAGGGGTTCGAATTCTTTTCTCAAACAACCGTCTCGGAATTGTCTCTCCAAAAGTACTGGAACAAATCTCTCTAAGTCTCCATAAAATAAAAACTGCCTGCCTAACAATGGCTTTAAAAAACCTAAATATAGTCTAAAACACGAGTGAGGCTAATCTACAACTTCTAGAAACTTCAGGGGTCAAAATGCAATTTCTGGAAAACTTGAGGCAGATTCAAAGGGAGTGTCGATCGACACCCTCCATGGTGTCGGTCGACACTAGTGGCAAAACGTGAACAATCTTTCTGGTTCATTCGTCATTCATTTCCTCTTCGTTCGTTTTGACTCCATAAGCTCCAAAATACTCTAGAGTCGTCTAACTCATGCAATAACCTGAAAGAATCGAAAATAACTTAAAAGACTCGATATAACAACGGATATCATAGTTGAAAACCGATAAAAACCACGATATATCAGGTACCGTGAAGTAGGACACGACGATCCGGACTCCATCCCGGCATGTTGTAGGTGGTTTATTATATGATTGACATATCGTATGGGAGGGGGTTGAAACTCTGCTTTACGAATATTTCAGTGTCTAATTCTATCATGCGAGTGCCACACCATCACACTAGAGCATGCATGTATCCTTCATTATTTAACTTTTAAAAATTCGTTTCACTTACATTAAATGCGAATCAAACAAAATATTTTTATTTCCTCATATTTAGGGGGATTCGAACCCACAAATCTATCAATAATAATCCACAGCCTAATACATTATGTCATGAGTGTTCCTTGAAAAAGTTTTAGAAGTTTACTATAATAATAGTGAAAGACATAAAAAATTATGTTCATCTAATACCTACTACAATTTTAAAAATCACATAACAAAATAAATCAAAAGGAAAAACAATAGAATTAAATAATAAAAAATCTTCAAATGAACACCATAGGTAACTGCAACTTATAAAAAAACTAGATTATATACAATATCTATTGTAATTAATTGATAGTAGGATTTTTGCTACCAATTACTCAATCCCACTCATGTCATTGTAGGTGCTTGAGGATCAATCCAATTGGGGAAGATGGTGACAATAGGAATGCAAAATACTTCTTAATCTAAGAAAGTCTAGATGGTTTTATTGTTATACTATCAACCTGAATGATCAAATCAAGCAAATTAACCAAACAAAATGAACTAGAACCTTAATTAAGCAAATAACAAGCTAAACAAGCAAATTAAAGGCTAATTAACTACTAAACGAGATTAACAATTGATTACAACGAATCCAAGGATGGAGTTATTGATCTAAGGTGTTCCTAGAACCAATCTTTGATGTTCAACAATCACAATATATGCTAATCCCTAACCTTAGAACTCAAAAGCAAGACTAATCCACTTTCATGGCACTAATCACGTCATTAAACATCCTAATCAAGATCAAACTTTTATTTGTGAAAAGAAAGGTAACAAGCATTATGAAACAGTTCTAAATTGCTAATAAACACCCTAGACAATCACTATCATGAGCTAGGAATGTAATTCCCTTGTTTAGTTGATTGGGGAATTCCAACAAACACCTTGTTGGTGGGAAATTCCCTAAGGTCTAGTTTTAGCTTGATCATGGCTAAACTAGAATTAGGCTCACTAAACAAGGAGGAAAATGAGAAGATCAAATCATAGACATCAAGATTATTTCCTAAAACCCTAAATCTAACGCATCCTTAGATCCTAAGGGAACTACTCACTAATCATGATCAAACCCCCAAATCCTATGAGAGAAATGTTCGTTAATATGATTAGAGATAAAGAAGATTAAAGATTAACAAAGATAAACTCTTGATTGCAAATACTCTTAAAAAGGTCTTACAATTTGCTTAGAATCGAAAAGAGGAATCTGTTTCTAAGCAAGAACAAAAAAGGTACTTAAGGAAAACTACGTTTTTGATATTTATAGGTATCTAAGCTAGGTAGCCCGATACGTTTGCCCGATATACTTGCTCCGTTTCCGTTGGTGGGTCTGTATAGAGCTATGCAGGCCGATGCATTTGCCCAATATGCTGCTTCTCAATCGACCCTTCGTCCTGCATGCTTCATATTGAGATGTGTAGGTCGATTTGAAGCCCGATATGGTGCCAAAAGACTTCTCCTCCTCATCTAGCCGCTTCTCTTCCTCCCTTGATCCTCCATAAAACTCATATGTCCCTCCTAGCCTCCAAAACACCTAATAAACACTCTAAATGCACAAATGTGCAACAAGCTAGGCTAAGACTCACTAAACTATAATATGAATGCAATTGAGACCAAAAGTGACTAAATGAATGCAAAACTATCATAAATGAACGCTAAAACATGCTAAATTATGAGTTTATCAACTCCCCCAAACTTGCTTTTTGCTTGCCCTCAAGCAAACAAACATGACAAATTCAAGAGAGAGGTGTGAAGGTGGGAGCTCAAATCCAAGAATGCCAACAAAAGTAATCAACTCAATGTCCTAGTTCTTAATTCTAAGATGCATTTGAATTCATCGTACTCCAAAAGATTTAGCCATGCTCATCTCAACAATCAAATGCACATAAACCTCAATCTAGACAAGTCTCCATATCAAACCAACTCTTTAACATTCATTAAGTGCAAACGTGAATCATGACAATGCAAGGCAAGTGAACTCATTTGCCTAAGGGACTAGGTTTTGAGATGAAAATGATCTCAATTCATGTGGTTTTCATTTCAAACATGGGCTTCACTCAAAAAGGATTGAACTTATGCATAATGCTAAAGGTAAAAGACAAGTGATGCATACAAGACTAGACTCTCATCTACCTGGACGCTATTAATGATCTTAAACCCCTCTCTTTCATTCTTTGCAAGCTCACTCAACCCTCTAAGGCTACCCTTTCTTTCTCAATGCTCTTTGTGCCTTGCTAAACCCGCGGACATTTCATGAATCACTTCTTCTTTTAAAGCTCTAAGGGGGAACTTCTTCAACTTTTGACTCATAGTGAATGGTGTGGTCTTTAAAATAACTTTGCTCTTTTTTTTCTTTTTTTTTCTAGGTAGTCTTTCTTTTCTTTGGCCTTTTTGGCTCTTTTGATTTTCTTTTCTTCTTTTCTTAAGACTACCAAGCACATTTTCAAACCTTGAGCTATAATTTTTAATCACATAAGACCCACCATTTCAAACTATGCTCCCCTTTTTTTCACAATGCCTTTAATCATCCCCTTCTTTCCACTCTTTTTCCCAAACTCAACATGCTAAAATGCAAGCATACAATTCCTTTTCAAAACACCAAGTATCACCAAGACCCAAACCCCAATCCTAAGCCTACTATTAGCCCCAAACTGTGAAAGCTAGAATCTACATGAGAGCCTAGACTTGTCGTCCCAAACCTAACATTTTATGCCAAGTTCAATCAAAATAAGGCCTCACAAATATGCACGCTAGAACAGTTGGCTTCAAAGGAGGTAAGGTAAGGGAGGGGTAACTACTTGAGCTAGCAAGAGAGTGGTAAATTGAGTAAGAAAACTCAAATATGTATACAATCCATGAGTTCACTTTCAATGCAAGGCATGATAATTAAATATCCAAATTTGATTCAAGTGAGTAGAATTGGTTATAAATTTCAAGACAATGTTTCAACCAAGATCTAAGTGACAAGTGAAGTGATCCAAACATGGTTATTCCTTACTTTCAAGACTTGTTCAAAGGCATCAAAAAACTACTAATTAGAAAATTGAAATGATTCCATGAGTTGGCATCCTACAAGGAAAGGCTCATCATTGCTCCCTATGCATATGAATGCAAATATACATGAAATGCAACTAGACTCAAACCTATAATGCAAATGCTTCTTTTTTTGGAAAATTTCCAATTTTTTTTTTTTTTTTGGGTTATTTATATACTATAGATGAATGCATGAATGCATGAGACTCAAGTATGCACAAAAATAAAATAAGAATCACAAAACACAATGTCAAATCTCTCAACCTCTCCCCCAAACTTAAATTACACAGTCCCTTATGTAATAAAAGTTCAAGAGAGACCTCAATCAACATGACAAAATACCAAAACGAAAGCCTAAATGATAAATAAAATGGGGGTGAAGTGTTACCTCATAAACGAGAGGAGGAGGATCCAAGGGACATCGATTGGTTGCTTGATGATTGAGCTGGTGAGCGGCTTGACTTCCTCTTTCTTTGGCGGGTCTT
Source organism: Alliaria petiolata (assembly GCA_020283515.1). Lineage (NCBI taxonomy): Eukaryota > Viridiplantae > Streptophyta > Magnoliopsida > Brassicales > Brassicaceae > Alliaria > Alliaria petiolata. The sequence continues at coordinate 464,975,852 of JAHZTW010000001.1, read as the reverse complement.
ATGAGAAGAAGCTCTTGGTGGAACTTCTTGGACTGCCTCCCTTTGTCTAACATGGAAGGAATGGCACCTATCAAGCTCCATTTCGTTCTCTCGCTCAGCATCTTCTACATTTGCAGCCTCATAATTAGCCCTTGTGGAGGATGAACCTTTGATCTTAGCCTTGAGCCCCTTAACTGTTTTCTTCAAACCCTTCACTGTTTTAGCCAGCTTCTTGATGGTCCGATCTTGGTACTTGTTCCACCGTTTGAGAAGGCTAATGTGTTGATGAGCTTCACGCAAGGCTTGGTTCGAAATTGGGTCGATGTAGGAGCTGAAGTAATATCTCTTACTACCATAAATTGGGCTTGCAGCCTCTTGTTCTTCTTCTTCTTCTTCTTCTTGGGAACTGAGTTCTACCGAGGTAGAAGATGTCCATCCACTCGGGCTCAATCCCGTCTGTCCCTAATATGTGCCCACATGCCTCGAGAATCGGGGTTACAATCCCGTCAATGATAAGCTGAGGGTCCTGTCCTTCAAGGATGCAACCCAGTCCTTGTAAGAGAGAAATTGCCTAACCAACAAACTGACCATACATGTTCCCGTTCTATCTCCTCGGATTCTCGTTCCACCCAAATCCAAGAACTCGAGCTTCTCTGGGCTCACTTTCTCGCATTCTCTCCTTGCAAAAAAAGTGTGAGCAAGCACCTTGTGTGCATACCGTAACCCCAGATGCCTTATCAAACTCCCCGTGCTTGCTCCCGCCTTAAATTTTCCGACTGCAATCTTTTCCCACAAGCCCTTCAACTCGCATTCATCGATGGTAAGTGTATTTGTTCTCCGCGACACTTCCTTGAAACCAAACACTTCGTTCAACTTGCGGAAGGACATTATGTAGATGGTTCTATGGATCTTGAACTTGATGTACAAGTGACCATCATTCTCGGGTGACTTCTCCCCATCATAATAGAAATGCGCCGTTAGGGAGGAAAGAAATTGACACGTCGCGAGCTTGTGAGCGGGATATGCCATCGTGAAGAACTTCGCCAACCCCATATAGGCAAATAAGGTTTGGACATCCTCCAAAATCCCTAGCGCTCGAAGTGTTTGCTCGTGTGGGTACCTCGTTCCCTTGAAACCCATACTTATGAATGCTTGGCAAAGCTCCTCGGGAGTGAGGTCTTTCTTTGGGACATCCTTTGTAACTTTCCTTGATGATCCCTTTAAAGCTTTCTTGGGAGCTTTCTTCTTTGACCCAAGTACAATCTGATCCTCTTCACTCTCAACCTATGTTTTCACGCCCGGTCCGGACCGTCCGGTCGGCCCGGTTAACCCAAAACCCAGTCACTATTCCGGTCTGGTTTTAACATTAAAATCCACCACTTATAAAACCGGAAAATCCAGAAAAACCCGTTAATAATCCACGATCCGCTGACCCGATGACCCGGTTGAAACGGTCGATTGACAATTGATTTTTTTTTTAATATTAAAAACGTTTGTTCACTACAACTTATATTTGCAAGATAGGTGAGTATATTATGAATTTATGTGTTTTTATTTACCTTAAATTGTAACAAGTTTTTACATGTTTTGTAATGTACATTACAAAAAAAAAGATCGTATGTTACTGTTGACTATGAATCTATCGATAAAACAAAATAGAGAAGACTTGCTGAAAAATATTCTAAAAATGATGAAGAGATAAATCCGAAAAAGTCTAATGGTAGACTTTATGATTTATTTTTTACTTGTAAATAATATATTATTACTAAACTATGTCACTTGAAGAACATGAGAGGAATGACGATGTAGATAATCATGATTGGTTGTTGTGATTTTCTACTTTTATAATGTATTTCATTTTTTATTTTGTTTAAATTTGAATTTATAATGTTTAATAATTTTATTATTATTATTGGATATTGTATGTTTTGTTAAACATGGTATTAATGTTATATTATACTTATTTTATACTAGGTGATAACATGTGCCATGCGCGCAGAATGAGAAATCTATAATTAATTTTATTAAATATGATTTTGAAATTGTTTAAAGTAAAAATAATCTATTTTATATTTATGTGAATAATATAATTTAATATTTAGACTTTTGATATAATATTTTTAACTTGCTATCAAGTTTAAATATTTATATTATTTGGTTAATTTACATGGTTCTATTAACAAACCATATTAAACCAAAAAAAATATTTATAAATATGAATGTCTATTAAATCAAGCTTCTTACTTTTACATTTTTTTTTTAATCATTTATGTTTTTTTTTTAATGATATTTGAACCATCTACACATCCTCATTTCCAATATGAGACTTTTAAAACATACTCATATTTATTAATCATTTGAGTAATTTATATTCAGTTTTAAAATTTTGAATTACAACACATGTACAAAAAAATCTATATATTTTTTACTATATGAATGTTGTGATGATTGTTTTTCTTACAAAACTAAGTTTAAACAAAAATAAGAGAAGAAATCTAGTGTTTTAAAAAGTAATTAGTATGATATACTTTTGGTAAGAAATATAAAGAAAGAGAATATATTCATAAATTAAATGCTCAATTATATATAAATAAATGATATAACTATTGTCTAACCAAATTAATGTGAGTGACATAACATGTAATTAATCTAGTAACATAAGTCCATTTTTATATATTTACTTAGAATGATTCTGGTGATGACACATCAGCAAAATGACACCATTGTAAATAATATACAAAATTAAGGTTACTCTCTAAAAAAGTTTCTCAATTAATATATAGGGGATTCAATAATGTTAACGATGGTATTATTGAATTTTTGTTTTGTGATTTTTTATTAATATTTTTGATTTTAACCTAGAAAATATGCTTTAATTTGTTATAATTTTCTAATTTTTTTTATTGAAATCACACATATCTAAGTCTTTTTTTATTGTAAACATATTTTTCCGCCTAAACAAAAAATAGTATTGTGTATATAATAAACTGTGTATAAATTATATTTCATTATATCATAAATCATCACATAATAGAAAATTCGATTTTAAAGAATCCGAAAATTAAAACATAATTTTTTTGGTATATTAAAAGTAGTTAAAAGTAATAAATGGTTAAAAGCATATAATGTAATTAGTCTAATCAAAAAAGGAAATTTGTATTAAAATAATGGAAAAATAAGTGTGGTGGTGACACATCAGCAAAATGGCACCACTGTAAATAGTTCAAAAAGTAAGTCTACTCTTTAAAAATGTTTCTCAATTAATATATAGGGGATATTCAAAACTATATATATTATAAAATTTTCATCAATTAGACTATCCACGGTCGATCCGAATCGACCCGGACAAATCCGAAAACCCGGTGACTCGATAGGTATTCCGGTTTGGTGTCCGGGTCAGGTTTCAAAACATTCTCAACCCCTTCATCCTCAACCACTTTCTTCTTCCCATCTCTCTTTGATTGTTTTGCTTGTGAGCTTGCTTCTTGGATTGATTGGCTTCCTCTAGTTCTCCCCATTGTACCTATAAAACAAACAAAACTTGGAGAAGGAATTAGCAACTGAAATTGATCAACAAACAATAGCATCAAGCAAGCAACAAGCAAGAACAATGGCCACATTTTCGAAATTTACCTCAATTCCCACACTGATAACATGCATATTTTACCCATTTTTACCATCATAAGTGTATGCTTTAATAAGCATTTCACTAAGGTATTAATGTATATTTAGTAGTTTTCAAGTATTTGTGTGTCCAAGACTCTTTTCAGGAAATCTTAGGAAAAAGGGAGAAAAACGGAGCAAAACGGACATTTTCGGAACATGAGCTTTTTGACAGAAGTTTAGCACAAGACGGAGACCTTCCCACCACGGGATCGAGCTGAATTTTGGTGACAAGATAGCCTGAACTACTACCTTTCACCTCGAAGTGAAGAAAGAAGGCCCGTCAGACACATCCTCTGAAGAAGCCTGGCTGCGCCAGGAAAGCTCAGAAGACCAATGGCCGGCCCATGAACCCACGCTCGCGCGGCCACAACAAGTGACGATTCCCGAGCCCGTTTTCAAGCCCAATTCAAGCCCGATCGACCCCAAACTCGGTGGAGCCCTAAGTGAACCCTAAGAAGACCTAAAGACCTATAAATACTCCTATTCTACAACCTAATGGAGGCAGCCACGAAAAAACACTAGAAGCCACAAAGAGAGAGAGCCTCACGGCCGCCACTTAGCATACTTTTCCTTGTTCTTTGTTCTTTGTTCTTAAGGGAGATAGATCTGTTCTTGAACCCTCGTTCTTTCATCAATCTAATTTGGTTTTATGCAATTCTCTTCATCTATGATTCCGATTTTCGTTTCTATGCTTGAGTAATCACTTTCGTTGGGCGTTCTTTAAGGGGATCTATGGGGAATTTCATTAACTGTTCTTAAAACTGGCTGCATCGACCGTTTAGGCCGTAGATTAGGATTTTCTTTCGTGTTAAGTTTGTTTTTACTGCATGAATCTAGAGTAGCTAACTAGATATCTGATCATAGGGTTTCGAGAACCGCTAACGCGCTGAATCTAGGATCAGAACCTAGCTTGGCTGAGCGGACGCTTCTGGGATGCTAGCGCATATCTAAGAAGAAGACGTGAATGTTTATGAACTTGATCTATATTGCGTGTTTGTCTAGGACGTAGGTTACAAAAGTATATCCACGAATTTTACATAACATAGTAGGTCTAACTTGAAAGAGTTAGAACGTAAAACAGTGATTCCAGTTTAGGGAAAATCGCCTAGTCTCGCTTGCCTGATTTTGATGCGTGTTTAATTTCTAGTTAGAACCCCATAGATTTCCCGAGAAGATCTCCAACGTGTTTTCCCATCTGCTTTTCAATCGAGATTTACGCACTTCAATATTTACTCTTGCTGCACCGCTTTTCAATCGAGATTTACGCACTTCCATACTTACTTTTCCCGCACTGCTTGCTTTGATTCCCGTTTGATATAGAGTTGATTGACAACCAGCTCCATATAACCTTGCTTTTCGTTTCCGGCATTCAATAGCTACTGAAACCGTGACACAATCCTACAAACCCCCAATTCTTTGCGTCTTTACTTGCCCTGATTTCTCTGTTTTGCAGTTGACCTCCTCCCTGTGGATCGATACCCCAAGTACTACAACGCACGCTGTGCACTTGCAGCTTAGGGTCCTGCAAATTCAAAGCTCGACGAGTCCCCTGATAGTTAGCATATTTACATCATTTTAACATTCATTTAGTAAAGCATTTGCATTGTTTCATGTATATAACTTGTCCATATAGTCTAGTTTGCATCTATTTTAGAGTTATTGAGTCTTAGACTAGGTTATTGCATATTTGTTGCATTTTGGAGTGTTTTTAGGTACATTGGAGGACTTTTCAGATTATGGAGGTTAAGCATTGCTTGGAGGATGGCATGGAACTAAAGTGTACCAAAAGAAGTTGAGCAAAATGGACTTGAAGTACAAAACCACTACATGAGTAAAGATCGAGCCGGATGAAGAATTTCAACTCCGATTTAGCCTCGGCGATCTTCATGAAAGTCATAGATATTTGAGTTAGCTTTCGTTTGGTGGTAGTTTCAAGTCAAACAGTGAAGCCGTTCAAGAGATATGGTCATTTTACTACGTATCGGTATGATGTATCGGTGTGATCACACCGATACGCATATCTGTCTGACATATCGGTGGGTTCACACCGATACGCATATCGGTCTGTCATACCGGTGTAATCATACCGATATGGTACCCGAGATTTCCTTTCCTTAAGACGAAAATACACTGTTTATCATCATTAAGTAGTTGACTTTTATTTCTAAAACTTTTCCAGAAACTCTCTCTGTTTTGGGTGATTTTTCTGCAAGACCTTTGGATCAAAAACTTCAATTCAAGAGTTCTTCTTCTCTAATCTCTTTCCTTTACTCTTTCTAATGCTTATTATCAAGTTTTTACAAGTTTTTATTGGTTTGATCATGAGTTGTGAGTAGTTCTCTAGAATCCAAGGTTGGTTAGATCTAGGGTGTTTAGAGTGTTAATCTTGATGTCTATAAGTTAATTCTTCCATATCCCCTCTTGTTTGATGTTCTTAATGCTAAATTTCAACCTTGATCATGTTGAATTAGATTTTTAGGAAATTTTCTCATCCAAAAGATTAGTAAAATTTCTGGTTTATTTAAGCAAGAGATTTACATACTTAGCTCATGAAAGTGATTGTCTAAGGTGTTTATTAGCAGATTAGAACTGAATCTTTATGCTTGTTGCATCTTTAATCACAAATGAAAGTTTGTTCTTGATTAGAAATGTGATAAAAGGATTAAGTCCATGAAAATGGTTTAATCTATTCTTGAAGTTCTAAGCTTGGGGATTAGCATTTATATGAGTAGATTGACATCATTGATTACACTTTTAAGCACTTGAAAATCAATACCATACCCTTGGATTCATCTTTCCATAATTTACAAAAAGCTTTTAAAAACTCTGTTTTTGCTTTCACTTGTTTTTGTTTGTTTTAACTTATCTTGAAGATAGCTTATCTTTCACCTTGTTTAATGCTACTAGTCACATATCAAAACCTTCACTAGACTTGCTTAGATTAAGAAGTTTTATGAATTCCTTTTGTTACAACAAACCCATATGGATTGATCCTCAAATACTACAATGACATGTGTAGTAGGATTGAGTAATTGTTAGCAAAATCCTGTTATCATCCCCAAAGAAATCCTCCAATCTCGGACGATTATTTAGACCCCATCACACACTTACCAAAAATTGGCAAGAACACAAAATTTTGCAAAATTTCAAGTTGCCCAATTTCGAGTTCTATCAAATGGAAATCATTAAGAATGGTGAATGAAAGCTAATGCAAGTGAAAGTCTGAAAATCTAACAAGGTTCAAAAGAGTAATTTGAATTTTCCCACTATGAACCCTAAATGCCGAATTTTCAAAAACTAACCATGGAAATCCTAGGATAGCATATGAAATCCTCTCTCTAACCATTTTCAAGCAATGCACAAGTCATAAACAACCAATTTGAACACCCTATAGCATCAATCCACAAAATTTTCACCATTAGAGCAAAAGAGAGAAAACTTGGTTTTGGATTGCATACCCCGTTGATGAGTGAAAGGATGAACGAAAATGGAACAATATTCAAAATGAGCACAATTTCGGGCTAGTGGCACTTGAAATCAAGAAATTTGCTTGAGAATTGAGAGAAGGAGAGCAAAAATCGTGAGTGTGTGCGTGAATGAGGCGAATTTTCGTGGCCAACGCCCTTGACTCACCTGGAAAGGGGTCGTATCGGGCTATGAAGGTCGATATGCAGCTCGATACGACGACAAACGCTCCTTTTTAAAAGTGTATCGCGCTAGGTAGCCCGATACATCTGCCCGATATGGTCCTCCGAAATTCCATGGTAGCTTCATATCGGGCTAGGCAGCCCGATACAAATGACCGATACAGCTGCCTGAATTTCCCTGTGGGAAGCGTATCAAGCTAAGCAGCCCGATGCACTGCCAGAAATTTTCTGCAAGCTCTTGGCACTTAGGTTCAACCTCCTTGATCCAATCCTGCTGATCACAAAAACTCAAAACCATATTATTGAAATAAAAAGTTCGAATATATACAAAGATAAACATGGGAATGCCTCCCAAGTTCTCTTGTTAAAGTCACTAAGCTTGACTTTTCAAACCCTTAGGCATGGGCGAGATCAAGGAGTGGAATTGAAATTCCTCCTCCCTTCTTGATGAACATGGTGCTTGCTCAAGCTTGTAGAACCTTCTTCTTCTTCTTAGACTTCTTCGGTGGCTCAGCTATAGGCTCCACAACTTTGACTCCATTGAACATAGCTAGAAGGCATTCCCCATCAAAACCAAGTCCATCATACTCATTGTGATCAAAAGCATCATTCTCTTTCATCATCACACAAGTGAGACCCATCAGCTGTTTCTTTGGTGGTCCCTCATCAGCCTTCATAGTGTCACATGTGATTGTTCCACAAAGACTCAAGACAAAAAGTTTCATAGGATAAAAGACCTTATCATCCACACTCTTGAGAATCACTCTCTTGTTGATGAAATCAAGACAAGGCCTAGTGGTTGCCTTGAGGAAGCATCAACAAATGTGATATGTGATGAATACTTCTTCATGATCGTGATCCCAAGGCTCTTGAACATCAAGGGACATCACACTGACACTTGAACCAGAATCACATAAAACTTCATCAATCTTCAAGTCCCCAAGAGAACAAAAAATCAAAAAAATTCCGGGATTACCAAGCTTTGGAATAATCTTAGGCTCATTCCTTGTTGTGCTTGGTGGATCTAAACTTTCCATCAGCTCTTCAACCTTATCTCTATTAGCTAGCAAATCCTTGATGAGCCTTATTTGACCTTTGACTTCAAACAAATTCTCTACCTTGGGTAAAGGTGCACCAACCTTCTCCATACTCCCTCGAAAGCTTGAGAGCACTTTCTTTTGTGCCTTAGTCAAAACCAGCTCGGTAAAAGGGAGTGGTGGCTTGTAAACAAGGAGTTCACTACCTTCTCTTTTACTCTTCACAACACTTGTTTTTGTAGAAGTCAAATGCTCATCAAACACTTCTTTACCCATTGGCTTAGCAACAACCATATAGTCATTTTCAATGACTACCTCCCCAACTTGAATCTCAATGTCCTCATTGAATGTAGATACATCATTAGGACTAGCGAATAGTTGCTCAAATTCGTGCACCACAAGCTCATATTCGTCCTCATCAATAGAGTAGATAGCATTGTAATATTCTGTTGGGTTTGGCTTGGGTTTACCGGGTAAAGACGCTTGAGGGCGTGAAGATGAAGTGGCAACTCCTTTGTTTTTCTCCATTTGCTTGATCTTTGAACTCAAGGTGTCAAACTTGGAATTGAGGTCATTGTAAGAGCAATCCACCTTGTTGTGATTTTCCGCTATTTTCTTGCTCATTTCCATAGCTCCATTGGCTTGGCCTTGTAGAATCTATTGGAGTACACTTCGCATATCCAAATCTTGTGGAAGGGAAGTGCTTGCTTGCCCTTGTTGTGCAAAACCCTGTGGAAAACCGTACTTGGACTGAAAATTTCCTTGAGTTCCTTGATTGTTGCTTTGGTTCCCTTGAAAGTTGTTCTTGGGAACATATCCTTGATGTTGTTTAAAAGGGACAAATGGTTTTTGTTGAGGTCCTTGGCCTTGGTTTTATTGGGGGTATACTTGATCTTGAGGGTTCTCTACATTGGTGCTCATATAGGAAAGATTGTTGTTATTCTTATAGTTGTTGTTGTAACCTTGTTGATAACCTTGGCCACCCACATAGTTGACCTCCTTCTTGGCAATCTTCATTCAACTCTTGTTGAACCCCTTGACTCTCATCATAGTCACCCACAAAGTAAACTTGTTTATGTGAGGCTTAGCAAATTTTCCATTTTCTCATTAAGAAACTTCAACTCTTTCCTTCTTTGGTCCTCATAAGCACCACCATCTCTTGAAGATCTATCATAGTCTTCACCATAGTTGTCATCGCTTTGGGCCAAGTTTTCCACAAGTTCAAGACCCTCATCCACTTCTTTTCCCAAGAAGTTACCATTGCTTGTTGTATCTAGGAGCATTCGGAACTTTGGGAGAACTCCTCGGTAGAGAGTGCTCAAGAGAGTTTCCTCGGAGAAACCGTGATGCGGGCATTGGGTAGTGTACCCTTTGAACCTTTCCCAAGATTCACAAAAGCTCTCATTGTTCTTTTGGGTGAATCTAGATAGCTCGTTCCTCAATCGTGCGGTTCTTGTGTTGGAGAACAAACTTTGCAAGAAAAGCCTTCTTACATTGGTCCCATGAAGTGATTGAACCTCGTGGAAGTGTCTTCTCCCATTAATGTGCCTTGTTTTCAAAAGAGAATGGAAACAACCTCAGCTTGAATCCAACTTCGGATATGCCATTGATCTTGGTCATATCACAAATCCTATCAAACTCATCCAAATGGTCTAAAAGATCCTCCATAGCCAACTCATGAAACTTGTTGTGTTGCACCATAGAAATCAACCCACTCTTGATCTCAAAATTGTTGTTCTCAACTGGAGAAGGGATGATACTTTGGCGATTAGCATGGGTGTTAGGAGCATCACTAGACCCAATGTGTCTAGGTTGCCTTGGTGGGTGTTGAGGTACTCTAGGTTCGTGAGCCTCATTCCCTTGAGTTCTTTGTGGTAGTCCATTACCACCCAATCCTTGCGGGTTGTCCATACCCAAATGCTCTATGTGCTCTAAGCATTCTTGTTCTCTTCTTGCAATAACTCTCCTAGTCAAGCGGTGTATGTTGTCTAGAGGCTCAACTAGGTTGTTGTGTCCACTAGATCTCATGCACCTATAGAGACAAAGAGCAACCCAATAAAAAGAGATTAGTAATCAAAAGAAAAATAAAGCTTAGTCTCAAGTAGAATTAAAATCCTAATGCACAAAACTAAACCCCAAATGGCAACGGCGCCAAATTGATAGTAGGATTTTTGCTACCAATTACTCAATCTCACTCATGTCATTGTAGGTACTTGAGAATCAATCCAATTAGAGAAGATTGTGACAATAGAAATGCAAAATACTTCTTAATCTAAGCAACTAGATGGTTTTGTTGTTATACTATCAACCTAAGTGATCAAACCAAGAAAAAAACCAAACAAAATGAATTAGAACCTTAATTAAGCAAATAACAAGCTAAACAAGCAAATTAAAGGCTAATTAACTACTAAACGAGATTAATAATTGACTAAAACGAATACAAGGATGGGGTTATTGATCTAAGGTGTTACTATAACCAATCTATGATGTCAAACAATCACAATAAATGATAATCCCTAAGCTTAGAACTCAAAAGCAAGACTAATCCACTTTTATGGCACTAATCACGTCAATAAATATCCTAATCAAGATCAAACTTTCATTTGTGAAAAGGAAGCTAACAAGCATTATGAAACAGTTCTAAATTGCTAATAAACACCTTAGACAATAACTATCATGAGCTATGAATGGAAATCTCTTGTTTAGTTGATTGGGGAATTCCAACAAACACCTTGTGGGTGGGAAATTTTCTAAGGTCTAGTTTTACCTTGGATCGGATCGAGCATCGAATCGAGCATCGTATCGAGCTGCATAGCTCGATATGGCTAGCTCGATACGATGCCAGACGATTCTTCTTGGCTGTATCGGGCTGCTTAGGTCGATACATTTGCCCAATATGAAATCTTCTTTCGCCATGCCTGGTTCGTATCGGGCTAGGTAGCCCGATACGTTTGCCCGATATACTTGCTCCGTTTCCGCTGGTGGGTCTGTATCGAGCTATGCAGGCCGATGCATTTGCCCGATATGCTGCTTCTCAATCGACCCTTCGTCTTGCCTGCTTCATATTGAGCTGTGTAGGTCGATTTGAAGCCCGATATGGTGCCAGAAGACTTCTGCTCCTCATCTAGCCGCTTCTCTTCCTCCCTTGATCCTCCATAAAATTCATATGGCCCTCCTAGCCTCCAAAACACCTAATAAACACTCTAAATGCACAAATGTGCAACATGCTAGGGTAAGACTCACTAAACTCTAATATAAATGTAATTGAGAACAAAAGTGACTAAATGAATGCATAAATGAATGCAAAACTATCATAAATGAACGCTAAAACATGCTAAATTATGACAGATAAAATCTTATTTACAAAATCCAAAACCAAAAAAAACATTCAAGTTAAACTATTTTTTTAGAATTAGTGTTTCAACTTATCTTTTCTAAAATTGAAATCTCATTTATTTTAGTTTTTATTTTCCTTTTCTTAATTAATAACATACTAATACTCATTTATTTATTAAAATATAACTACTCATAAATTTACCTATTTAATATATTCTAATCGCGACACGTGTCAAAATCTGACATATTCATTTACCACGTGTCGCAATCATGTTAATTACTAATTTAAAAGTATCCAACTTTATATGATAAAAAATATAGACTAAATATAATTATAAAACAATATCAATTTTCACTTTCTTATTCTTTCAGATTAAATTGTGTCTTTTATTATGTATTTAATTAAATATCAATTATTATAGTATAAGAAATAATAAATAACATATTAAAAAAATCATTGAAAAGAATAAATAAATAACACATTCACAAATCACAAATCATCATCTAATATATAATAGATGAAGGCTCTCCAGAGGGTGACACATCAACTTCTTCTTATTAGTGAATTTTAACTTTATTTTTCCACATGTATAAAATATATAATTAATTAATTATTATTTTTTAAAATATCAAGTAACATAAATAAATATTAACATATGTACAATTAACTATAAATTAAAATCATTAAATTTGAATATAACTATTTAAAAATTATTATAAGTAGATGAAGTTTAAATTTAATTTAATAATATAATAAATATATAAACTTATATTATATATAATTTAAATATATCATTCTATTTTTTTAGTGATTTAATATTTATTTTTAAATAAATTAAGAAAATTAAAATTTTATACAAGTGAAAAAAGTATGATATTGAATGAGTTAAGAAGTTAAGTCCAACCTATAAATCTTAAAATATAACAAAATATTCAATAAAATTCGAAAAGATAACAGTTTATTTAAGAAAATATAGAGGAGAAGAAAAAAATAAAGAATAAGAAGAATGGATATATAAATATACAAAATTTTCAAACATTGAAAAAGACATGGATTGAATGAAAGATATATAAAATAAATCCTCAAAATGATAAACTGTAAAAAGCAATTAATTAATTGTTTTAAAACATCTAGTAACATAAATAAATATTAGCATATGTACAAACTATTAAATTTGAATTCAGTTATTTTAAAATTATTATAAGTAGATGAAATTTAAATTTAATTTAAAATAAATAAATTTATAAATCTAATATAATACATAATTTTAAATATATCATTCTATTTTCTTTTTTTAGTGATTTTATTCTTATTTTAAAATAAATAAGGATAATTAAAATTTGGCACAAGTGGAAAATAATTATGATATTAAATAAATTAAAAAGTTAACTTCAGCCTATTAAATCGTAAGACACAACAAAATATTAAATAAAAGTTGAGAAGATAAAAATTATATAAAACAATATAGAGAAGAAGAAAAGAATAAAGAAAAATAAGAATGAATACAACAATATACAAAATTTCAAAACATGGAAAAAAACATAGATTCAATGAAAAATAAATAAAATAAATTCTCAAAATGATAAATTGAAAAACTTAAAAATTATTATAATATTTTGATTTAGACAATTGGAAAGAATATGAAAAATGAAAAATAAATAAATATTCATAAAATAATGTATGAAAGAGATTATACAAATCATCAAGAAAAAGAGTAGAAATATAAATTCTTAAGAAAATAAATTAAAATCAATAGTCAAAATATAGATCTAAAAATATATTATTGAAAACTCAAATTTAAATAAAATATGAGCATCGCGCGAGTTTTCTCCTATATTTATATAATAAGATATATAACATCTAATCAATCCAAACATGAATATTAAATTTATATTAATTAAAAAAAATAAAATATTCATAAACAAGAATTAAATGAACATTATAAATAGACTTAAATGTAAATTTAAAAAATCTTGCTTCCATGAACATTCTAGTCACTTGTTTAACAATTGTTGTAAGAGAGAACTCTCCTATTATATATAGATGATTAACAAAAAAAATTATATGTTTCAGGTTATTGAAAGTCTCGTCATCCTGAATTTGTCATGTTGCAAAAACCTGAAAGAATTACCGGATCTTTCAAATGCCACCAGTCTCGAGAATTTGAATTTGTCAAAATGTGAAAACCTGAAAGAAATTCCACATATTTCAACCAGTCTCATGCATCTGTACCTCTACAATTGCAAAAGTTTGGTGATGCTTCCTTCATCATTTCGAAATTGGAGAGGTTGAGCATGCACAAGTCTCGAGATCCTTCCAACAGACATCAACTTGGTATCTCCACTTCTCTCGACCTCAGTGAATGCCAGTTTTCCTCCGCTTGGTCAACTTGGTTGACGAGTTTTCCTCCGCTTCCAACGAGCCTCAGAGAGCTCCATTTAAACAACACTTTTATTGAAGAAGTTCCTTCTTGGATTGAGAATATTGCTGAGCTCATTCAACTGTCGATGGAACGTTGTGAGAAGTTAAGAAAAATCTCAGCAACAATTTGGAACCTGGAACAACTTCAACATGTTTCTTTTATAGGCTCAAATGGAGTCACGTCAATCACTGATGCAAGTCTTGTGAAAACAGAAAATGTTGATTCTACTGAGATCAGATTTCATCCTGAGATCCATTTCGTTGATTGCTTCAATTTGGATCGAGATACGCAGGAATTCATCCTACAATCAGATTTCTTTGATGTAATAATGTCTGGTGAAGAAGTGCCGACGTATTTCACGCATCGAGCTTGTGGAAGTTCCTTAGTTGTCCTTTTATCTCAGAGCTTTCTTTCTCACCGTTTTTTCAGAGGTTTAAGGCTTGTGTTATTCTCGCTGAATTCGAAGATTTAAATCCAAATATCATTATACACTGGAAATTCAGAGGCGTAAAGGATAAGCATCGAAATATGGTTGGCATAAAATCAGGTAGGAAGAATCATCTTGTCGTGTTTGACTTTATTATCAGCAATCGAGAAGAAATTCATGGTGCTTCATCTCAACTGGACTGCGACAATGTGGAATTCGAGTTCGAATTCCATAACCCTAGTTGTGTCTGCTACAAAGAGAGATTTGGCACTAAACACCGCAACATACAAACTTTGTTGAGATTTTGATGAAACACCTTTATTTCTCTCTTAAACCTTTATTTTATTAATTCTCTCTTTCACTTTGATCTTTATGATCTATGTGATTTGTGATGTTTTTGGATACAATAAACCTTAAGCCTAAGACTCTATTTATAGAGTTAGGATTCTAAACAAGAATAGTAAATTGCTAATTCCTATTGTTACAATTTCCTTTCTCCTTGTTTGCATTTTCTTCATGATTTCTTTTTTTGCCCAATTTCCTTTGTTCCTTGATTTTCCTTTTACTTGTTTTTCCCTTTTGCTTCTTTTCCATTTTCTTGATTTTCCTTTTTACTTAACATCCTTTTCCTTTTACAGAAAATGGATCTATTCCAACACTCCCTCTAGATTCGTTTTCTGTAATTTCCATTTGCTCCCTCTTGCTTGAATCATCTTCATTTTCATTATTTGTTGCTTCTTCTTCTTTTATCTCTATTGCTGTGTAGCAATCTTCTTTAACTGAAAATTTTGTGATTAACGCTGATCCTGCATCTTCAATCTTTTCCAGTTCTGTCTTCTTTTCTTCTTTTGTCTCTCTTGCTTTTTCTTTGACTATCTTCCATCTGATAATGAACTTCTGGTTATCTTCTTGAACCTCTATTAGCTTCTTCCAGGTTTTATCCATGATTGTACATGTCTTCTCATCGAACATAACTTTATGACATTTTCCCAATAATTGTGGCACACTCAACAAGTTTCTGTCTAGTCCTGGAATTAGTAAGACATCCTTTATTGTAACTTTTCCTTTAGTTGTCTCCATGCTAATATCTCCTTTTCCTGCACTTGTAAGAATTTCTTCACATCCAAATTTGATCTTGACTTTGTATGTCTTGTCTAATCTTATGAAGAACGTCTCATCTCTAATCATGTGACATGTTGCTCCACTATCAATTAGCCATGCTCCTTCTTCATAAATCTAACTTGCATCATATGCTGTTGCAGTGAAAGACAATTCTCCAAATCTTTTCTCTTGTTCTTCTTGGTTTTAGCATGAGTGAGCTTCTGCCTTAAATCTGTTTTTGCAGTTCTTTGCATAATGTTCAGACTTGCCACACACAAAACATTCTCCTTGAACTTGTTTGCTTTCATATGGCTTTCCTTCCTTGTTCCTAAAATAACAAACATCTTCATTGTGATTATTCTTTTTGCAGATACCACACCATGGTGAATTTCCCTTTTTGAAATAACAGTCTTCCTCATTGTGATTGTCCATTTTGCATGTATTGCACCACTTGTTGGTTCTCTGATGTTGATCTGATCTTTGGCTAAACTTTGTTCCGGTTGATCTTGCATAGAGTGCTCCTTCGATTGGTTCATCATCTGCCAAATACTTTGCTTCATGTGAGATTAGTGATCCAACGAGATCTGTCACAGTGATCTTCTTTAGATCTTTTGTTTCCTGCATTAGAGCTGCTAACCCGGCATACCTCTTTGGCATCGTGTTTAGTATCTTCCTGATAACTTGATGATTTGTCTTCTGTTCTCCAAGTAAACTCATCTGATTCACAATCTATTGAATTTTATCAGTATATTCTTGAATCTTTTCTCCTTGTTTCATCTTCAGATCTTCAAACTCCTTGTTCAAACCATCTAGCCTCACAAGTTTTGCTTGATAGTTGCCTTGATAATTTTCTTGTAGTCTTTCCCAGAATTCCTTAGCTGTGGTAGCAGAAACTACCTTTTTGAGAACCAAATCTGTCACAGCCATCTGTAACAATTGTAGAGCTCTTATATCTTGCATCATATGTTCTTTCCATTCTTCTAGTAAATCTGATTTTGGTTTTGGTTCTGGTGGAAGTCCTTTCTCCACAGCTTCCCAGAGTTCTTCAATACACAATGTTGTTTTTATCCTTGCAGCCCAAAGCTCATAATTTTGCCCATCAAACACTGGAACAGATAATGTTTGAATACGTTTGGTCATCTTTCAGATTTGGCTCGAACTTTGCACGGAACACGGATTTTGCACGAGCTTGATTCTTCACGGACTTGATTTTTTTCACGAACTCGATTTTCACAGACCCGGATTCTGCACGAACGATTCTGCAGCGGAATTAGTTTCGACCCGAACTTTGCACGGAACGTTTTTTTTTTCTCTATCTCAAAGTAGAACACTCAGAACCTTGGCTCTGATACCATGTTGAGATTTTGATGAAACACCTTTATTTCTCTCTTAAACCTTTATTTTATTAATTCTCTCTTTCACTTTGATCTTTGTGATCTCTGTGATTTGTGATGTTTTTGGATACAATAAACCTTAAGCCTAAGACTCTATTTATAGAGTTAGGATTCTAAACAAGAATAGTAAATTGCTAATTCCTATTGTTACAATTTCCTCTCCTTGTTTGCTTTTTCTTCATGATTTCTTTTTTTGCCCATTTTTCTTTGTTCCTTGATTTTCTTTTTGCTTGTTTTTCCCTTTTGCTTCTTTTCCATTTTCTTGATTTTCCTTTTTACTTGACATCCTTTTTCTTTTACAGAAAATAGATCTATTCCAACAAACTTGTCCCATTTTACTCAATCAGATAAAAGGATGTGGTATACGGATCTTGGAAACAGAGTACAATAACCAGTCCGGAGAAATTGATGCAGAGTACAATAACCAGTACTCTGGAAAATATGATGCCGAGAATGAGAGAAGCAAGAAGCGAATGAAGGTAAGTTTAATTAAACTCAAAACTTTCAAGAATCTCTTATACATTTTTTTCTTAGAATCAACTTGATAATTGAAGAATATCTTGATGTGATAATTTAATAAATTCAGTTGTTGATTTCTTGTGATGCAGATGACTGACATAACATCTCAAAAACCTTCCAACCTACATGTAGCGGGCACGGGATCAATACCGGATCTGAATCTTGAGCTTCCATTATGTCTTGGTGGAGCGTCGAGCAACTTCCTTGGGGATGAGTATTATTCAATTTCTACTTCTTATCGATGTCTTGAGGAAGAAGCTTTGTATGTTGATCATATGATGATAGAACAGCAAGACACGGAAAAACCAATCGAGGATCATTTGTCGTCTACACAACTTATCAACTTTTTTTAGGTGGTCCATAATCTTTCAAATCTATTTTATTTTTAACTCATTGTTCAAGTTAAATGATAAATCTACAATGACTATATATAGTGATAACAATAGACGATTTCAAAGATTTATTTCCACTATAGCCGTCTTTTTGTTTGTTATCCTACAGATAATGGAAATAATATTTGTGAAAGTGCGAAGTCGGTAAGCACGAGTTATTCTACCCCATTCTAGAAAGCATCGTCTCATATTTGCAAACTGAGTACAATAGTGTGTATACACACACTAAAACAATACCACCTTTTTGTCATTTTTCAATTCTCACAGATCAATTAAAGTTGTTGTACTATCGCGTGAATTCTCATATTTAGTCGATTTCTTCTTCTTCGCAGTTTTTCAATGTGTTGTAAGCTCCCATCCCCTTCGAAGCTCTTCTATGGTGACGAGAAATATATTATCGATTTTGGAACAACTGATATTTTGATTTGTATGAAACGTATCTAATATGGGTTTTTCTTTTTTTCCTTTATTTTTGCTGCAGGGTTCGTATATAGGTTGAAGACGGGTGAGGTGTTCTGTGGTTTTATTTAGGTTAGTATTCAATATTTGTTATTTGATTTTTATTTTTCTTTATTGAGATGGTCTACGATGTATTTGTCTATTCACTCTCAAGATATTACCATTGGTTGTTATTGTTAATTTTGTAAACCCTAACCTCTCAACAAAGCTATCTATGATAAGCGTCTCTAACATTCAAAAGCAATATCAGCCACTATTTTTGTCTGCTAGGTTTACTTTGGTTCATAAATAGCTGTTTCTAATGATTTTCGGTTTGTATATTCTTTGTTTCGTAATTTGTTGTTGATTGTTTGTTTGATCTAAATTTGATGCGTAACTGATTTTAGATTCGATTGTTAAAGGGTAAGTTGAGAAGAGTTGGTACACATCGGAGAGAGTTGCGGATCGACAACATAATCCACGATATTGAAATGTTAGCTGAGTTTTCTCTGTTTTGTATCAATTGTTTAGGTTGTTTTGATAGATGCATGTAATCAATTGGTCCAGTATTCTTCCTATTAAATGTGGACGAAAATCTCGGGAAAAATATATGTTTCTCTTTCCTATTACAATGGTTTTC
The DNA here is from genome assembly GCA_020283515.1 of Alliaria petiolata. Classification (NCBI taxonomy): domain Eukaryota; kingdom Viridiplantae; phylum Streptophyta; class Magnoliopsida; order Brassicales; family Brassicaceae; genus Alliaria; species Alliaria petiolata. The sequence goes on along the minus strand of JAHZTW010000001.1, from coordinate 464,956,853 downwards.
TTCTCAATTTTTCTTATTCTCACTATAGATGTTTGTGATCGGTCCTTTCTTACCAAGAGGTCACGATCTGTTTATTTATATGTCTGCAAAATACGGTTGCAGATTGTATATCTTTGTTGGAATTGGTTTTGTTGTTCTTTAATATTTTAATTTTTTATCTCAGCAAATTGAAAAAAGATTGTGTGTATTTTCTTGGCTTTGATATGTTTTGGTTTAATTATTAAAGTCAATCTATATATTAGCGTGTTTTCTTTGCTGTTCAGTTATATCTGATAATCCAATCTTCTGATTCTGTTTTTTATATTTTTTAAGTAATGGATTGCTTATGTTTTGTTTTGTTATTTGTTTTTTTATTCTTAGTCTCTATGGAATCTGGGGAAGTTTCAACAATAGACCACCATCACGTCGGAGATCCTTGTGTTGTCTCCTCATTGTATGAAATTTTTACTGCTTTAAGTGCAGCTTCGAGTGAAGCACACAAAGAAAATGTGGCTCCTTCATCTCTGGTTTGAGTAAAATGTATCCAGATCGCAGTTTCCTCCAAGAGGTAAAGGAATTGATCTCTGGTTTTAAATGTTTATCCTAAGACAGAGTAGGTTTTTGATTATATCAAGTGGTCTAAACTTGGGGGGTTAAATGGTGGGCATGCTCAGGCCTCAGGTGAACGCTGTTTCAGAAGTATTGGCTGTGATTTTGGCATGGTCCCATGAACCTGTATAGTTACCCTCAGAAGATTCAGTGTGAGACACTTTCTATGTGTAAGAGAGGACACATGCATTCATTTTTGTTTTGTTTTCTACTTTATGTGTCTACCAAGTGTGAGACGGAGTATATTAGTGTTTCTGTGCTTGGGTACTAAAAGACTTACTCTCCTTGATTCGTGACGAGAATATCTGTTAATCAGAAAGTGAGAATTTGTGTTCATGTTTGCTAAATTGTTAGGAGAAGCATTGTTGGTGTTTTCATTATTATGGAATGATTGTTTAACTGCGCTTGAGATTATAATTTTATGTTTTTTTGTGTTTCAGTGGTTAAAGAAAACTAGAAGAAAGGCACTTTTTACTTCGCTGGAGAAGATGACAGAAGGTATGCCAAATAGACCCGTGATAAGTTGGCCGGTGATAAGTTTCTGAGTTGTTGTGGGGGAATTCGGCCAATTCGTCCCGAACTAATAGAAGTGTAGCGGATAAGTACCTCAACTATTTTGGTGTGCGAATAGTACCTCAACTCATAATAATGTGTACATTAATACCTGAACTTCGTGTTATTTAGCCGAAACTAACTTTGACCATTTTTCCGTTAGTCAACCTTACGGTTCCGTTAGCAGAGATGAATCACCCGCCACGTCAGATTCTTCGTTGGAACGGTGACCAAAACGACGTTGTTTTGGGTTTCGTTGAATTAAAAAACAAAAAAGCAAAACGATAGAAAACTCATCTTCTTCTTCGTCGAGCTCGGAGAATTTCATCTTTCTTTGATTTCATTCTGTGTGATAACGACAATTTTCTATACATCAAATTGTTTAAATAATCTGCTGAGATTTCTTTGGTCTTTCTTCGAATTTTTCTATACATCAAATCGTTTAAATAATCTTTGATTTTTCTTATTTAAAAAATCTGCTGAGAATATATCTTGCTGCGGAGGAAACTGTGGTTGTGGATCTAGCTGCAACTGCGGCAACGGTTGCGGAGGGTAGGTCTCGAGCCTCTCCCCTTAGTTTTTGCTCCTCTGTGTATTAGTGGTTTTTGGAAAAAACTATTCATAAATATTTTAAACATCTCTAGATCCCCTTTTCATTCTCGCTTCTTTATAAATTTATTGAAGAGATATTGTTTTTACTGTTGATTCGGTTGTTTGATTCTATCTTGATTTTTTATTTTTTGGCGATTTGGTTTCTCAAAAAGATTGAGAGATTTTAAGAAAAGAATATCCCAAAATTTCTGGATCGTAGACCATCTCGAATTTTAATTGAAGAATTTCTTTGTATTTGTTTTTTAAAACACGGTATTTGGTATAATCGGATCCTGACGCGTATTGTTTGGTTGTTGCAGTTGGTAAATGTACCCAGACTTGGGCTTCTCCGGCGAAACGACCACAACTGAAACATTTATCTTCGGCGGCGATGAAGAACCAGTGCGAGGCTTCTTGCGAGGGTAACACTGAGAACGATGAGTTCTATTAAAACAAAACGATGCGTTTTGTTTTTTGTTGTTTTTTTTAATTCAACGAAACCCAAAACGACGTCGTTTTGGGTATATATATTTTTTTTTATTCTTCGACGATCAAAACGACGTCGTTTTGTTCACGGTTCCAACGGAGAATCTGATGTGGCAGGTAACTCATCTCTGCTAACGGAACCGTAAGGTTGACTAACGGGAAAATGATCAAAGTTGGTTTCGGCTAAACAACACGAAGTTCAGGTATTAATATACACATTATTATGAATTGAGGTACTAATTTGCACACCAAAATAGTTGAGGTACTAATCCGCTACACTTCTATTAGTTCGGATACGAATTGGCCGAATTCCCGTTGTTGTGGCCCTTATAAATTGTGTTGGAGATAGTGTAGATGCTTTCATTTTTTATGGTTTTGATTTTCTATACTTTCTTCGTATATAATTTATGTTGCTCGGACTTATATCACTTCTGTTGTCACAAATCGCGAGATGAATTTTTGGAAATTTCGCATGATGTAAGCTCTTCCCTTTTCTATAGTAAATTCTAAATCTGCTCTGAAGAGAACTATGGAATCTATAAGAAAGTTGTTCTAGAACACACCTCTTCTACTAACAACACTTCCTTGCCACATCATGGGCTACATGGAGTCTGTCATCAATGTGGTCATGTAAGAGAGGACACTTGCAACCAGTGGAGATCTGTTGCTACATTTTAGGAAATCTCCCAAGTGCATACTACAAAGGAAGGGAACCATACAAATTAAGGCTTTTGTTGAAGGCTTAAACCCATGCGGTGAAGCTCTGTTTTTGTCAAGTTGTACACACAAATAGTTTGTAAAAGAACTTATGTTTTGAAAAATGTCAATACGTCCATATATACAATCATGTATGTCAAAATAAAATCAACACTATAATAAGAGAAGAGTCTCTCCTGGTGTTGACATATCAGCTTTTCTGTGTTATGAGAAGCTGATACATCAGCAAAATATTGAACCAATTAAAACATTTTAATTAATACATGCCAGTTTAAATTTTTACACATCAGCTCTATAAAGCACAAAATTATAAAAACACAAAAAGCATGACGGCTTCCTTCGTTTCTTCTTCCCCACAACGCCGAGCCTCGCTCAAAACCACCACCGTAAAGGTTGTAAGAACCCTAAGCCTCCGAATCTCAAGTAGACCGATAAGCCCTCTACCAAGCGGAGAACCGGTGCGATCCCCTGCGGCAAGCGTTTCGATTTTGGATACGCCAAAGATTTCCACGACCAATACACGATCGGCAACTTTCTGGGTCATCGAGATCGTGTCGCCGTTAAGAGACTCAATAAGAGTAAAGTACTGCTACTGCTGATTCTATCCCATGTTTCAGCAGCTAGGGTTTCTTTATTCTCCAATTACTTGCTGTCACAGTACAATCAGTTCAAAGAGGAGCTTCTGATGAATCATGTAAGTCCATTTTGGTGATTTGATGCTGGAACATTGTATTAATTGCTTTGTGAAGAGAAACATAGTGGGCTCAATCATTGTTCTCTTTTGCTCATCCCTTGGGGAGATATTCCATCAAATTTCTGATTAGAGGGGATGCCATTATTATAAACTGATAGCTAGCTAGATTGATCGAATAGACACAATCGCATTTGGAAATGGTTTATCTGAACTAGAGACTCTACAGAAACAGAGAAGTGAACTCAACGAGGAGGTGAGAACTAAAACAGAAGAGAACGATCAAATGTGCGACAAGATCAACCAAGCGTCTACTGAAACAATAGCCTTTACATAACAGATTAACAATCTGCAGCAGGAGCTTGATTCTATACAGGTAAAGAAGAGCGAAACCGAAGCAGAGCTTGATAGAGTGAAGCACGATAAATCAGAATTGTGGAATCAGATCATCAATGTCAAAAGAGCATTGATAGAGAAAGAAGTTGCTTATAATACGATGGGAGAGGAACACAAACAGATCAACGAACTGTTCAAAGAGCGTGAGGAAACACTCAATAAGCTAACAAAGGATGACAAAGATGCCCATATATTATTGGAGGAGAGAAGTAAGGAAGTAACATCAAGAGATTCTGCAATCGCAAGTCATGAAGAGACGATAGAGAGTTTACATAACGAGCTGGAAATAAAAGAATACGAGATAAAAACTCTCATGGAGAAGATCAATAACATCGAGATTAAGCTACGTTTATGAACCAGACCGAACAGGTACTAACGGAGTAAGAAAAAGCTTTCAGGAGAGAAGAAGCTAAGCACTTAGAGGAGCAAGCATTGCTTAAGAAAAGTCTCACAGTGGCACACGAGACTTATCGAGGTATGATAAAAGAGATAGCAGAGAAAGTGAACAAAATATCTGATGGGTTTCAATCAATGTCGGAGAAACTCAGGGAGATACAGGGGAAGTATGAGAAAACGGTAATGGAGGCTTCAAAGATATTGTGGACTGCGACGAATTGGATTATAGAGAGGAATCACGAGAAGGAGAAGAAAGAGGAGGAAACAAAGAAGCTTGGGGAAAAAGTAAGAGAAGAGGAAAAGAAGAAGGAGACAATGAAGGAGTCTTTGATGGGACTTGGAGTAGAGAAAAGAGAAGCAATAAGATTATGTGTGTGGATCGATCACCATAGAGGTCGTTGTGAATATCTTGAAAAGGTTCTCTCAAAGACTGTTGTGGCTCGAGGCCAAAGACCACGTGCCCGAATCAGATACATGTACAGTACGCTTGCTTTTATTTCCCACCTCACAATAATCCAAGTAAATTCTCTCCTTTACAACCGATCAGCTAAGAAAGGCGGATAAAGATTATTAGTATCCACGTCTAATACACCCAGGAAGAAAGTCTATTTTGGTCCACTGAGTTCTGTTTATTTTGCTATTGCTTTGCAATTATCATGATTGATTAGATTATTCAATTGTATGTCATCAGTTCTATGGACCATAGAAAGATATCAGTGAGAAGTGTTTAATCGAAGTGAGAATAAAGAGAGTTTGATTTAGCAAGCACTAAAAAATTTCCAATAAAAATTATAATTTCAGTTTAAAAGACTTGCAGAGATACGTGCATGTGTATTCAGTTACTCTAAGATTTTAGCCAACTTTGATGATAATTTTTACTAACCTTTTATTTTTCAAAACTAATAAGGTGGAGTTTAGGAACACGGATTCTAGGTATATATGGTGTCCAAGCTACCATATGTATCGCAGTAACCAAAATTTAATTACTTAACTTGAACTGAGTCAAAAAAAAATTCAACAACCCAAACCATGGGATTGAGTACTAGGGGGTGTATATCATTAAACACATGGTTTTAAAAAAGAAGTTGTTTGTTCATCCATCAAGATAGCATTCTCGATAGACTATTAAAGCCATAATTATGATAAATCACAAACATTCCTTACGTAAATATATTTATATTTTTGAAATACACACGCCATAGTTAAATAACATATACCAAAACTTATGATAGATAATATCATTTTTTCAACATAAATATTTAATTTGACTATAAAAATTAATTTCTCATATTAAAAAATACAAAAAAAAAATTTAAAAAATATTCCGCAGCGTAGCGCGGATAATTACCTAGTGAAAATTAATATCAAAAAAACTAAACTAACAAAGAAAACAATATAAAAAAAGTATATTAACTTGATACATATTACATATGCTAGCTCTTTGTAAAATCAACAACTAAAAAAATATAGATAAGTCTTAAAGATCTACACTCGCCCTGGGCATTTGAACCGAAACCGAGAAACCGGATCCGGACCGACCCAAAAATCAAAATTCGGTTCGAACAGAAATAACCAATAAAATCCAAACGGTTCTCATTTAAATTTGATATGGTTCTAGGTTCGGTTCGGGTTATACCCAAGAACCGAACGTTTACCCGAAAACTTGAACAAAAGCATAAAATATTAGATATTTTGATTTGCTTTTATCTGATTAAAAAAAACACCTAATCTTAAGAAAGAAAAAAACCTTCTTACCAAAAAAAAAGAAAGAAAAAAACCTAACATAAACTTCCTTCTGCCTTCTTTTTCTCCGCCTCCTTCTTCTCCTTCATCTCCAATTCTTCTTCTCCCTTTCTTTCTCCTTCTTCTTAACCACAATCACATCTATGAACTCCTTCTTCTCCATCTTATCCTCCTTCTCTGATTCTTCTCTTTCTCCTATTCTTCTTTTCCTCATCCTCCTTCTTCTCCTTAACTCCTTCTCATATCTTTTTTCTACTTTTGATTGTAGACAGATACCAGACCGTGGTGCGTTGAGATCGAGTTTCAGAAAAGGAGCTGAGGGAGCATGGAGAGGAGGCTCGATCTGGAGCCGGTGTTTGCAACGGCGACGCTCGGCCGCGACTTCCTCGGATTTGGAGTTGTCTCTCTGATCTAATTCGGGTTTTCGGTTCCAAACCAAATCCGTTTATTTTTCGGGTTTTGTCAGGTTCCTACACAAAAATACAAACCCGAACCGACCGATGTGGAACCGACCCGACCGAAACCAAAACAAAATCAGTTCCTATTTGGGTCCAACACTGTCGGACCCGAAAAACCCGAACTAGCTTAGACCTGATCCGACCCGAACCGCAGACCTGAACGCCCATGGCGAATCTACACTGACAAAAAAAAATACTATAGGAAATTAACTTGAAATTTAGTTTCAGAAAAATTTCACATTTTTAAAGTATTGGTATCGACTGTGAATAACCTTCGAAAGTTACAATAGGTTACACGATTTTCTAAATCAAACATATTTTTAAAATATACAAAGACTAATACAATGGCTTTTTCTGTTTCAAAAACCACAAAAGAAAAGCATTATACAATTAACTTTTCACTCGAAATATATAAAGCAGTAAATTTTGTTTTTTTATATATAGCTACTACTCATATCTGAATCCACATGAACAACACATGAATAATACCTTCTAAAATTCCACTTAAATAATAAGATATGATATAGTTATGAATCAAACTCAAATTGATATATCTAGAGAGACTATATATTTAAATCAAAACATGGAGAAAGCACACACAAGATAAAAAAAACAGTGAAAAATGATGCAAAGACTCCACATCATCATAGAGATCTAAACTGCAAATAAACTGATCTAAATGATAAAGTGAATTGAGATATAAGCAAAAACTCATGAAAGATTTGATAGATAATCAAGAAGCGGCTTTGCACGATCATTGCAGCTTTCCAACAAATCTACATGCAGCTATTCATTGTTCGTGATAAAAATTAAATGCTGATGGTGGTTGATAAGAACAGAAAAGAGGAGTGTGAAACATATTGCCGGAATTGTCCAGTTTTTAACAAAAATGGAAAAAAAAAATATTAAAAAGAAGAAAACGACAACATTGTTTTAAATTAAAAAAAAAGGAAAAACAATATATCATAGTTTAAATTCGTTCTATAAACAGATTTTTTTTATAAATTCATAATGGTTTTGATAATCTAAAAGATATTTGCCAAAAAAAATTAAACTAAATTATTAATACCTATTTTCCATAAATTATTAATACATTATATTTTCCATAAAATAATAAAGACTATTGGTACAAAGTAACCCATTTGAATTTATATTTGAGCTTAAGACAAAACTCCCACTCGCACTCGTATTTTGAGTTGATCTTTTTTTTTTTTGGTTTGTATATCTGTTTGTGCTATATCTATTGAAAGTTGAGAAAAAAATGTTTTTTCAAACACTTGAGGGTAAATGTCTACCTATCCCTTATAACCAATAATCAAGGAAACAAAATGGTGAACCAATAGCAAAACCCAAATCCTTAGTTATAAATATCCCAACAACATGCATTTTATAATATTGGTTATAATAATACTAGGTGATAACCGGCGCAGGATGAAAAATTTATAAATAATTTTATTAAAGATGATTTTGAAATTATTTAAAGTAATAATAATTTAATCTGTTTTATATTTATGTGAATAATATAATTTAATATTTTGACTTTTTGATCTAATATTTTAAACTTGTTATGAAGTTTAAATATTTATATTATTTGGTTAATTTATATGGTTCTAAATATTGATGTCTATTAAATCAAACTTCTTGCTTTTACACTTTTTTATTTATTTATGTTCTTTTTATAATGATTTTTGAACCATCTACACATCCTCATTTCCAATATAGGACTTTTAAAATATATTTCTATTTATTAATCATTTGAGTAATTTATATTCATTTTTAAAAATTCGAATTATAACACATTATATATATATATATATTTACTATATGAATGTTGTGATGAATTTTTTTTTTTTACAAAACTAAGTTTTAACAAAAATAAGGAAGAAATCTAGTGTTTAAAAAATAAGTAGTATGATATACTTTTGGTAAGAAAGAGAATATCTTTATAAATTAAATGCTAAATTATGTATAAATAAATGATATAAACTATTGTCTAACCAAATTAATGTGAGTGGCATAACATTTAATTAATCTAGTAACATAAGTCTATTTTTATATATTTACTGAAAATAATTCTTGTGATGACACATCAACAAAATGGCATAATTGTAAATAATATACAAAATTAAGACTATTCTCTAAAAATAATTCTCAATTAATATATAGGGGATTATTAAGTGCATTTAAAAAGTTCATGTAGGTGGATATAATAAAATTCTAATGAATAGTGATTACTGAACAAAATATATTCATACTTCCCAAAAAAACTAAGTGGTATCTAATCCCCTATATATTATTTGAGAAACATTTTTAGAGAGTATCCTTATTTCTTAAAATATTTACAGTGGTGCTATTTTGCTGATGTGTCACCACCACATTCATTCTCACCAAACTTCTATAAAAGACTTATTTTAATAAACTAATTATATTATATGCCATGTATTATCCATTTTTATTTTTTAATATAACCAAACAAATTATAACTCATTTTCTATTATGATTCATTTCCCTAAAAACTTTATAACTAATAATTTTATACAAAATAATTAAAAAAAAAATCAAAATTTACAAACAATTTATGATATACATAAAAATATAATTTTTAATTTTTAATATAACCAAGAAATTTTTATTTCTTTTTCTGTTATGATTCATTTCCTAAAAATTTATACAAAATAATTAAACGAAACCGAAATTTACTATGATTTAATATTATACACATTCAATTACTACTTTGCTTAATTTTGCTTTCTCTTATCAGAAAATATTTTTTTTAAATATACTATATTGTCAACATAACAACTTATTATATAAAAAGAGTGGACTAAAATATTTTATTATGGTTTAATTTTTAAATTATACAAAACTAAATAAATAATAAATTACTCACCCTGCTCAGGGCGCATGTTATCACCTAGTTGAAAAATTAAAAATACAAAAAAAAAAATCAGCTCAATCAGAGTATTTATGGTCTAAGCCAAGACTAACATGCAATAAAAGTCTAGCACTCGGGATTGCGTTAAGTGCTGATATATGAGCATCTTTCAACTCTTCCGCCAATTTCCTCAACTCTGAGATTTTGACTTAGTTAATTTCTCAATAGGAGTAGGAAATGCAGAAAAAACCGTGTCAATGGAGGTAGTCAGCTTTTCTCAAACATTGGCTAAACAGACTAGCATCTTTTGCCTCTCTCGATGCAAAGTGCAAACAGTAAATAGTCACTTCGAGCATAGAATGGCTTCTCGAAGAAAATAAAAACGAAAAATAATAAAAAATATTTCTTAATATAGCTTATAACTCAATAAAAGTAGATTTATACCTCAGACAGAGTGAAATCCATAACTGGTTCTCCGAAAAACATGGCAGGGTACGAAAGCATCAAATCATCGTCATAGTTTCGCACAATGGAAAGTTGATGTGCAGAAAATATTATATCCATATAAAAATTCAATAAAAATGTATAAAAATATTCTTTAAAAGAAAATTTTTAATAATCCAAATTTACCAATTTTGCATGAGTGGAAAAAATCCAAACAATTCTCTACAGCTCGAATATTCTCTCTTCTTGGTCTTGCTGCACTAAGAGCAACCCAATATCTGCTTTCATCACAAGTAGCCAGTGTTGGTCAAACGTTTTGGGATATCTTATGCAAATTTAGAAAACGTGCGTTTTTTGTATACGATCCAAACTCACAAATAGTAATAATATAAGAAAAAATCACAATAAAATTTCATATAACAACTCAATTTCATAAATCGTATGTAAGAAAATAAAAAAAATTAGTGAAACAATATTTTATATATTTTTGATTTACGGCTTTTGTTACATTTTTTGTATGTAAAATTATTTATTAAACTCTTCTAATCAAGTTTTTCAACCATGTTTATTGAAAAATAACTTACAAACATTTCTAATAAAACCTTTCAAATATTACTATTAGAAAAGTCTACTGCAGCCGCAGAGGTTGTTTAGTGGAGGATGCCATTGATAGTCGACTTGTAAGCAACTTTAGAGATGAAGAGGCCAAGACCCTTTTGAATATAGGGTTGATGTGCTCATAGAGTAACCCAGATGACAGGTCTAGCATGGGACAAATACTACAATATCTGGAAAGTAATGTGAGTGTCCGAGAGTTTTCATTTGTTTCACAAGAATTTGGTAACCATGTGACAACAACAAGAGTGGAAGCTACTCTCTCATCATCTATTGGTACGTTGGCACTATTACAGTCTAATATGAGGGTCACTGATTAAAGTAAAGCAGACAAGGAAGGTATGTGCCTTTATTTATTTATGATTTTATTTGAATGATGTGTTTTCGTTACTATAGTTTCAAAGCATGTAATATTATATTTTTGAGACTGTATTATGGTTTCAATTTTCAACATCTTTCTTTTTACATTTTTACATTTCACATATCTTCTCTTTCTTCCACCTAATAATTGAACATTCACTCAAATTTTTTAATCTACAATGGTTTTATTTAATAAAATTCAACACTATACCCCCACTATTTTAATTTTTTTTTTATGTTTTTATCCAAATCAAATGAAACAAGTTTCTATTTATAGAGTATGAAAATGATGAATTTTGGTATATAACAAAAAAAAATAAGTTAATTTACCATAAAATAATTGATTTCAAATACTTAGGATGAAAATAAAATATCAAAAATTTCAACACCTAATGATAATGCGCCATGTGCATTGGCTCTCCCCTTTCTTTTAAATTTCAATATGTTGAAAAAGTTCAACACAATTGAATCTACATCATATTCAACACCCTTTTCAACACTTCCATTGTAGCAATTCAATAGTTGAATTTTGTTTTCAACACTTCTATTGTAAATAGTCGGAAGACACATGAAGCAATGCTTCAGTTTTTTTATTGTTTGTGTTAAAACGATGATACCATATTTTATTGTTTGAGCCTTCTTCGTTCTGTTTTCTTTTGTTTTGTTTTATTTGCCGTCTCAATCAGAATAAGCCCATTGGCTTCAAGGCTTGTCTTTTTACCGTCACACTGGATGGATTTGACCACCTGCGACCTAACAATAAGAGCATGGAAAATAGACCAAGAAACTGCTCAGAGTGTAGAAGATCAAAATCTTTTTACTATATTTTTTATGAGAACATGCGTGAGAAGAAAAATCGAGAAGGGAAGTGATATATATCAACCAATATGAGGGTTCACTAAATCAAATTTTAGACTAACTAATCAAAGTATGGGTTTCTCTCTGTTAGGTCAGAGCATATATTTTTTTGATCAAAGCGTATATATGATCAGTTGTATTGCCGTCAACAAAAAAGTTATGTAGGTTAGATGGTATAAACAAGTTATGAAAGTTGGAAATCATGCATATAATAATTTAAAAAATGCAAGAAACGAACGAACACTTCGTCTTTGTTTCCTCAATGATTAAAGCACTCAAAAGCAGAGCTTCAAGCAAACTCATACCCCACGCTACCCGTAATGAAGCCACCACCACAGCTCTTCTCTTCAAATATATGATGAAGGCAGCTCAATCCAAAGCGGACGCAGACTACAGACTTGCGGGCTAGGGCTCCTTCTACTTTCTTGTCACGCAAGGCAATATGTAACCTGTTCGTCTTACCTAAAGTAAAAGAGAACACAGAGAATGAGATTTATATCCAGGAAATGGTGTTCAAGCTAAGGAGTACTAAGAAGGAACTCTATGAGCTGATCAACGAAAATTCGGATTAGGTCGGTGAGGGACTTGTGAGCACGATGTTGGGTACGTTGTATGAAATGAGTCCTGAGACAAACATAGACATATGTAGTTGACTAGCTGGTGTAGAATGCCCTTTTAAAACCAAAACTTACTTTAATCACGTCATACATGCATTTGCATAATCAACAAGCATACAACGCCATATTAAAATTAAAGACTGAATAAAATTGTTGATTCTGTTCCAGTAATAAAGGAAGAGTCTTAAACTACTACTATTCGGCCGAGTACTAAAATGGAACTTGAACCCAAAAAACAAAAAAACAAAAAATGAAGGCCTTTGTTTCATTTCAGTGACTATGATTTGTTACAATTGAATTGCCAAATTGCATCGACATTATGGGCCGACTATTGATAATCAATAGTAATCGTACGAAAAGGCACATGAGTAGTACTAAAACAAAATTTGGATTCGAACCATCATCATCCCCGATTACTTCCCAAGTCCTAACTTAATCCTCAAATTCTTGAAAAAATCATTACATACATCCAAAAACTAACTACAAGTAAAAGAGCTTAACCATGAGTAGGAAGAACATTATCCACACAAAGACAGAGAGAAAGAATTGAAATTTCTATATAAAGATTTGTTGGTATCCCTAAACTGTCCTATTTTCCTCTGTTTCACGTTTCCTTTGTTATAGACAAAGGCCTGAGACTGCAGAGTCTGCAGGGAAGAAGGAGAAGAAATACGCTAAGTTTACAGAGAAATGTGTTATCGTTTGGTCATGGTTAAGAGATTCCAGAGATAAGAAGTCAGTAAAACAGAGAACTAACCGCTGGAGATTGAAAGCAAAAGAGATGCAGAGGAATAAGTGTAGAGTTAAAGGGTGTTCCCTGTCTCATCTCATGAAGTACAAAAACTTTTTTTCTAGATTCAGAGTAATCACATACTTAAAAGATTTCAAAGAATAGTCATCAGAAAACTTATCTTGGTTGTATGTAGTTACTGCCTTTTTGTTTGTGTTGTTGAAGGTAAGCTTTCTCGTAGGGGCGACAACTCTTGTAAATCCTGCGATATTCAGTTATTAACAATCAAAGTAGATACGGACCAAAGAAAGTTTGCTTTATTCAACGTCGAAATTTGATTGTGATTTTGCTTCAGAAGTACATAAGCAAAATCACCTCTCTTCTGTTCAATCTTTGAAACTTGAAAACGTATCTCCATGGGAAGAACTATCCTTGTTCTCCAAGCTAGTGACACAGTCGGAAAACCCTAGGATTAGCAAGCACTAAACCTAGATTGAATTCAAGTTCTCAAGCGATGAACTTGAAGAGAAAATTCGGGAAATCTACCAGATTAGAGAAAAGTTATCTGCTTCGATTAATTAGAATAATAAGATGTGTCTTACAAATAAACTAGGATCTCTTTATTTATAGAGAAGAAACTCAAACATAAAAATGAAATATCAAAAATAAAGGAAAAACCAAAAAGAAAAGAAAAGTAAATAACATAATTAAGAAAAATGAAATATTATTAAACTATGCCTCTTGCATCATTCTCCTCCACTCCTGAAGAACTCGACCTCGAATTTTCTTCTGGATAAAGAACCCCATTTGCATGGTACTCATGAATGTCAGCCACGTTGAAGGTATTAGAAATGTTCATGTTCTCTGGGAGAGCCACAACGTAAGCATTATCATTGATCTTTCATGACACTTTGAATGGACCATATTTGCGAGGTTGCAACTTGCTATATGTGCTAACTGGGAACCTTTCTTTACGAAGAAACACCATCACCTCGTCACCTTCTTTGAAAACTTTGACTCTCCTTCGCTTATCTGCAGCAATCTTGTTCTTTTGACCAGTAGCCTCTAACTTAGCCTTGACAACTTCCTTAGTAGCTACAATTTCTTCTGCCATAGCCTCAGCCGATGCATTAACCCCAAATCAACCACATGTTTAGGAATAGAAGTATACACCAGAGAAAAAGGTGATTTCACTGTAGCTGAGTGCATTGCGCTGTGGTAAGCATATTCCACCTGAGGTAAAGCTAAGTCCCACTGTTTCGGCTTATCACCACAAACACTTCGAATCATATTCCCCAAAGTTCTGTTAGTTACTTCAGTTTGCCCATCAGTCTGCGGATGAGTTGTGGAACTCCTGTTCAAGGTTGTTCCAAACATCCTCCAAAGAGTAATCCAAAAGTGACTAAGAAACTTTGTATCTCTATCTGAAGTTATTGATTTAGGAACCCCATGGAGACGCACAACTTCTCTGAAGAACAATTTGGCTATGTTGGACGCATCTGCAGTCTTCTTGCACGAAATAAAATGCGTCATTTTGGAGAATATGTCAACTACTACAAACACAGAGTCCACTCCTCGTTGTGTACGAGGCAGTCCCAACACAAAATCCATAGACAAATCTTGCCAAATATCTTCAGGAATAGGTAAAGGCATATAAAGACCAGTATTTTGAAATTGACCTTTAGAAGTCTGACATATATAACACCTTTTGACAATAGCACCAACGTCTCTCCTTAAATGCGGCCAAAAATATCTTTCCTCCAAGCTAGCAAAGGTTTTGTCTCTTCCCAAATGACCACTAAGACCACCACCATGCAAATCTCTAATCAACTTCTCCCTTAACGACGAGCAAGGATGCACAATCGATCTCCTTTGAACAGGTAGCCATCTCGGATATGAAAATCTGCAGAAGGATGCTTCTCATTGCACTTGACCCATAACTCCTTGAATTCAGCATCACTTTCATACAACTCCTTCATGAACTCAAAGCCCACAACCTCTTGTGCTAAAGTAATTAGCAATGATGCCCTTCTACTCAAAGCATCTGCTACTTTATTAAGCACGCCTGACTTATGCTGAATTATGAAAGGGAATTTCTGCAGAAAACTTACCCAACGAGCATGCATTTTGTTTATCACTTTCTGGCTGTGAAGAAACTTCAAAGTTTGGTGGTCAGTGAACAAAACAAACTCCCTTTGAATAAGATAATGCTCCCACTGTCTTAGAGCTCTAAATACTGCATAAAACTCTTGATCATATGTGCTCCACTTCTGCCGAGCTTCACTCAACTTCTCGCTGAAAAATGCCACTGATCTTTTCTCTTGGGACAAAACAGCTCCTACTCCTACTCCACTAGCATCACATTCAACTTGGAACACTTTATAAAAATCAGGTAATGCTAGAACTGGTGCGGTACAAAGCTTTTCCTTAATTAAGGCAAAACTTCTCTCTTGCTCGATACCCCAATGAAACTTTCCTTTCTTCAAGCATTCAGTAATAGGAGAAGTAATAGTACTGAAATCTCTTATGAATCTCCTATAGAAAGTAGCCAGACCATGAAAGCTGCGTATCTCAGTGACTGATTTAGGGGCAGGCCAATCCCTTATGGCACTCAGTTTGTCCTCATCAACCTGAATCCCTTCTTCACCAACAACAAATCCTAGAAATACCAACTTGTTGGTGCACAATGTACATTTTTTCAAGTTAATGTACAATTGGTTTTCCTGTAGATCCTGAAAAACCTGCTTCAAATGTTCCAAATGCTCTTCTTTGGGCTTGCTGTAAATCAAAATATCATCAAAGTAAACCACAACAAAAGAAACAGAGAAAGGACGAAGAATTTGGTTCATCAATCTCATGAAAGTAGTAAGAGCATTTGATAACCCAAAAGGCATCACCAGCCATTCATACAATCCATCTTTGCTCTTAAAAGCTGTCTTCCATTCATCTCAAGGTCTAATTTGAATCTGATGGTATCCACTGCAAAGATCTATCTTGGAAAAGACCTTAGAACCAGTTAACTCGTCAAGCATATCTTCCTATCGGGGAATTGGGAAGCGATACTTGATAGTTATCTTGTTGATGGCTCTGCTATCGACACACATTCGCCATTGGTTACCCTTTTTAGGAACAAGAAGGACTGGCACTGCACAAGGACTCATGCTCTCACGAATGAATCCTTTTTTTAGCAAATCTTCAATTTGCTCCCTTAAAATCTTATTTTCTTTGGGACTCATACGGTAGTGGGGAGGGTTTGGTAAACTTGATCCCAGAATAAGATCAATCTGATGCTTAATATTGCGCATAGGAGGCAATTCATGTGGCAACTCATCTGCAATCAGCTCCTTGAAATCTTTTAGGATCTCTAGTAC
This sequence comes from Alliaria petiolata, assembly GCA_020283515.1. Taxonomy (NCBI): domain Eukaryota; kingdom Viridiplantae; phylum Streptophyta; class Magnoliopsida; order Brassicales; family Brassicaceae; genus Alliaria; species Alliaria petiolata. Next base: position 464,940,365 of record JAHZTW010000001.1, on the reverse strand, counting down.
TTCTTTTGGAGTTGTCGTTTCCTCTTTTACAGCACTTATCAGCCCTTTAATCACCACTGGACAGAAACATTTAGTCTCTTTAATCGCCTCTTCAAGCTCCTTTTCACTATGTGTCATAACTAAGAAATCTGAATTTTTCTTCCCTTGATTCTGATCAAAGTGTAAAACAGGAGCCATAGCAATCCTGTGTCCCTTCCATGTAAACATTAACACGTTATCCCTTCCTCAATATGTAACATCATTATCATATTGCCACGGACGACCAAGTATGACGTGACAAACATCCATGTCAAGAACATCACAAAGTATCTCTTCTCTATAATAATTTCCAATGGAGATTGGAACTCGACAAGTTAGTGTTACTCAAACATGAGAGCCTTTACTTACCCAACCTAGGGCATATGGCTTTTCACGTGACATTGTGGGTAACTTCAAAAATTCAACTAGTTTCTGAGAAACTAAGTTTTATGTGCTACCATTATCCAAAATCAAGTTACACACTTTGTCGTTAATAGAGCAACGTGTCTTGAATAAATTCTTTCGTTGCCCTTCTTCCTTTGAAGTACAATGTTTATCATCTCATTCGACTCTTCTTCAACAAATTCAACCCCTGCATACTCATCCTCTTCTTCATGTTCGTCATCTTCCTCTAGAATAGCTACAGTTCTTCTACTTGGACAAACATTTGATCTGTGACCTTGTCCTTGACAACGAAAACACTTGTCAAGGGTTGGCCTTGGATACGCGTTACCCTGTTTCTGGACTGGTGCCTTACTCTGCTGAGCATTATTGTAACCATTGTTAGAACTACCAACTCCCTTATTACTAAGGTTAGCATCCTTTGCCACTGCACTCTTTTTTTTTATCTCCGGTTGCTTCAGAATAAATTTGGGGAGAGTATCTTCTGAATGATGAAAAGTTACGGGGAGACTTCTCAATTAATTCAGCTTTCAATGCTAGACTAGAAGCCTCTTGCAAGGTCCATACAGTTTGCAGACCCATCTTCTCCCGTATAGAACTCTTTAACCCAATGATGTACCTTGCCACTTTCTGATTTATGTCTCTCCTAGATCATTGCGCTCACAGAACCACAAAAACTCAGTTGTATACTCTGTCACGGTCCTCTTTCCTTGGATACATTCAATATACATCTTATAGAGTATCTGTTCATTATCTTCCGGTAAGAACCTCTCCATCGTTAACTGTTTCATTCGCCTCCATGTCCTGACTGACCCTTTTCTTTGTCATTGCCTTTGAATAACAAGTTTATCCCACCATACAGTAGCAGTACTTTTCAGTCTGATTGCCACCATCTTAACTTGCTTGTTTTCGGGGACACCCATGACTTCAAAGAATCTATCAACGCTGATTTGCCAATCCATAAAATCCTCAACTCCCATAGTTCCATAGAACAATGGAATATCAGCGTTTACGCGAAAATCATGATTATTATGTCGATTTCTATGCTCAGCTTCTTCTTCCTCCTCAAATTCTTCATCATCAGAACTAAAATTTTCGACAATAATATCACGGTTGTTTCTACCATGTTGAACCCTAATTGGTTCCACAACACGATTGTTTCTACCATGTTGGACACTAACGAGTCCTTCTCTATCTCTTTGCTGAATTTCGTTGGCCCTTATTTGGTCTCCTCCTCTGTCTCTTTGCTCGACGTTAATAACCTGATTGGTGAAAGCTGCCATCTGATTGGTTAAAGCCGTCATCTGATTAGCCATCTGATTGGTTAAAGCCGTCATCTGATTAGTCATCTGATTTGTCAAAGCAGTGAGGTTCGTGGTTAAAGCCTCCGTGAAACCCTCAAGATCTGCCTTGGTCAATAATTGATCTCCCATAGCTGATCAAGCTTCGAAAAGAGAAGGAGAAAGCCTGCTCTGATACCACTTGACGCACTCGGAAAACTCTAGGATTAGCAAGCACTAAACCTATATTGAATTCAAGTTCTCAAGCGATGAACTTGAAGAGAAAACTCTGGAAATCCACCAAATTAGAGAAAAGTTATCTGCTTTGATTAATTAGAATAATAAGATGTGTCTTACAAATACCTAGGATTTCTCTATTTATAGAGAAGAAACTCAAACATAAAAAGGAAATGTCAAAAATAAAGGAAAACCCAAAAAAAAAAAGAAAAATAAATAACATAATTAAGAAAAAACAAATATTATTAAATGATGCCTCTGCATCAGCTAACGTTCTTGTTTCTAACTCCATTGGTATGAAGATATATAAAGCAACGAAGTTGGGATTAGTTTGCTTTGTCTCCAAGTTGCTGTCTTGTAATGAAAAATATAGTATCTCATCGTTGTTCATGAGTGTAAGATTGTAAAATGGTTTTAGTGCTCCACATATGTGTATACGTCTTTCATTTTTTTTTAATAAATTATAAAGTAAAATTAGTAAATAGAATCTATGTAGGTAAAAGAGAGAATTTTGAGGCGGAATATTCTTTTGATTGAGAATCTTGATAACTTATTTAGTCGTCTGAAATATTATTTTCTATAAATTATAAGAATAATTATAAAAATAATTTTCAATGGATAATTTGACTGTTTCACAAAGATTCACGATAGAGTTGCCAGCACGCAACGAACAACTTTTATTTATACCATGTCTCCATTAATCTGCAGAAATCGTACTTTTTGGGAATCGAACCCCATATCTTTTGGTGTATAAACATTAATTAACTTTTGCTCAACTACTGTACCAAGAGACTTACACGATATCTTAAATTTAAGGCATAAAGTTGTCTTAGAAAGAAATTTTCTAATATGATACTTCTATCAAAGACCGTAGATTTATGGGCAGAAATCTTGTGTCTTCGACTCTTTGGCCTCTGTTAGCATTTATAGTTATAATATGAGAAAATTTGGGGAAATACTCCAAAACTAGTTTATAATTTGAAAGTTACACTTTTATTATTTTCTAAATTTTTTTAGAATTAATTATATATGAAATGACTAAATTAACCTTATTCTGAATTCTTATAATTTAAAATTATTTAATAAAATTAAAATAAAATAACATTTTGAAACTAAATAATATATATTTAGAATTTACTTTATTTATAAACTCTAAAATCTTAATTTATACTAATCTATAGAATATTCTATAAAAATATATTTTTCATAGGGAAAAAAAAATCATTATATTTTTATATATTATATACTTATCTATAGATTATTCTACTAAAATTAGTTTTAAATTTGTATAGAAATTTCTCAAATATTAATTTTTATCTAATTTAAGATTTATCTAATTAAAATATTTATATAAATATATAATTTAGAGAAATCCTAAGATTTACTAATTAAATATCTCTCATATATTTAATTTTTGATTTTTATTTTAATTTATAAAACTATGTATTATTAAAATCTGGTCAATTAGTCTTTTTATTTATCAATAAATTTAGTAATAAAAAAAAATTAAAACAGTGTATTTTTCAAATTACAAAAGTTAATTAGGGTACTTTGCCAATTCCCCCTTATAATATTAAGTGGGTGGACGTGAAATTTGAAACCTTTTAAATTTGAACATTGATTAAATTTACAAATATTTCATTTACTAATAATAATATATATGAGATGAGACATTCCTAATTAATCACATTCATAAAAATATACATCTACAGCAAAAGGAAGCATCAAGTTATCAGATTTTTTTTTATCTAAGATAACGGGATGAGTAACCATAAGAAGAATACAAATTTATATGATGGCCACAAGCAACAAGAGAAATCAAGATTGATCAAGAATACCTTTGGTATTCGTTAAACGAAATACAAGGAAGCGTAATAATCTGTTACATCATTATATATGATAGAAAAAGTCTTTAGCTTTAAGGAATTGAATCCATGCAAATCTAATTTGGCGAGTTTTTTTACTTTTTGTTAGGGTTCCTGTTATCAAAGTCGAGCTCATACAAAGTCCATTACACGTGTTTGAGAAGAAGATTAGGAAGAAGAAGAATAAAAAGTAGAAGGGGAAGAAGGTGAAGAGTGTTAGAGATGGGTTTAGCACCCCTCTAAAAAGTCCTTCTTAAATCCAGCTCGGCCCATTTAAGAAGACGACATAGAGCCCATTAGGCGATTAACGGCTTAGGTCGGCGCCACCCTCGGAAGGGATCCGACGATAGGGTTAGTTTCCTGAAGAAAAACCTTTTCTTTAGGATAAGGAGGTCGGCCCGGAGAAAAAGGAAGATTTCCTTTTTCCCGAAAAGGAAGGAGTTCGGTTGGCCGACTTAAACCTATTATAAATAGGTGGCAACCTCGCTCATTCAGGGGGATCCGCAATTTTACTCTCGAGACCTAGGGCAAACTCCTCTCACGGCTGAGCTTTAGATCTCGATTTACTTTCAAAAGGTTTAGGTCGGCGTTCTTATTCCGACGACCTAATCACCGTTGTACCTTCTCCGAGCTCCGGCTTAAATCAATAAAGACTTACTCTTTTCTCCCACAAACCCTTATTCTTTCTTTAGATCGGATAATAGTTCTTACAATTGGCGCCGTCTGTGGGGAAAAGAGAGACAAGTCTTTGAAAAGCAAGGTAGCTCGAAGATGGTCGGAACACCACCACCAGAAGACACTACCGAGACCGGAGACAAGAATCTCCCACAAAACACAACGGGCGTAAACAGCACACCGCCACCACCTCCCGACATGACGACCTTCATGCAGACCGTCATGGAACGCCTGAATGAGATCCAAGCTCAACAGATCGCTGATCGCGACGAGATTGACAATCTTCGACGTCTTGGGACTCAGAACGACCCCCGCACGCCGGGCCTGAAACAGCCCGTCTTCCAAACAGTATCAGGGATCAACAGAGCGCTTTTCGACGACACCCCCACCAAAGGTCTACCAGGTCAGCAGAAGGACGCAACGGCCTCTAACGCCAAAACCGTACTGAAACGTCCGCCGGTAATCGTCAACCCTGACTCTATGCCAACCGCTCTGACGAACAGCATGGAAGCAACAGCGATAGAGCTCATGCAGAAGCAGATCAGCGACATCGGGTCGCAAGTCCACCGGGCTATATCATCTGCCCCCGAACTCAACAAGATGCTGCAACTCACGCATCAAACCCCTTTCGCATCCAACATCACGAGCATCCCGCTGCAAGACCATGGGAAACTTAAGAATCTGACATCCTACTCCGGGAACAGTGATCCCAACAAGCACCTGAGAGAGTTTAACATAGCTATGGCGCGAGCATGATTCTCAGATACAGAACGCGACGCGAGCTGTTGCCAGTACTTCGTCGAAAGCTTAAGTGGCAGCGCTCTGACATGGTTCTCGCGACTCAAGCCTGCATCCATCGAAACTTACGCGCAATTGTCTGAGGCTTTCCTCAAACATTACTCGATCTACATCGAACAGGAAGTCTCTACAATCGACCTCTGGGCTTGCGTCCAGGGCAAACACGAATCTCACCGAGAGTTCATCATCCGCTTTCGCGCCATGGTAACCCGCACGAATGCATCCGACGATACCGCGGTAGCCGCGCTGCTCAAAAATCTTCGCAAAGACCAGCTTTTTCGCGAGAGACTGAAAACTGGGAGGCCGAGAATGCTGGAAGATACATTGCACAAAGCCGCCGGTTTCATAAGCTTGGAAGACGAGAAAATCGCCGAGCAACGCGAAGAATCCGCCAACGACAAAAAGAAAGCAGCTCGGGACAAACAAGACGATTATCAGGAACCGAGACAGCACTACGATCGAGAGGACAAGTCTCGGAAATCCAATGTATCCGCGGTGACGAGGTCATCCCGTTGGAACACGTGGGATCGGCGAACTGACCGCCCGGATGAGGAGCCCTCCAACCCGGACTCCTTCTGCAGATGGCACGGCAGATCGGGTCATACTGAAGAGGAATGCAGAACCCTCACAGGGAGGCTGATAAGAAAATGGAAGAAGGGCGAGATTAACCTCGATAATCGCCCGCAGAATCCCGCAAGGGACCAACGCCGACCTGAAAACGGTGGCAAACAAACCAACGAGAGGGAAAACCGTCCTGATGCGCGTCCCAACAGACGATAAACCGAAAGAAGACGCCCCGAAGCAAACACATGATGAGTCAGGACCAACCCCCCCAGGATCGCCCCGACGAAGGATTCACATGATCATGGGCGGACTCCTCACCTGCACCGACTCGATAAATTCGATCAAGAAGCATGAGCGCCGAGCTGTTAACGTCACGAACGAAACTCCGCTCTACGATGACGATTTGCTCATTGCATTTACTGAAGATGACACCAAAGACATAGATCGTCCTCACAACGACCCTCTTGTCGTTTCATTGCGAATGGGTCAGGACGATGTCTCCAAGATTCTCATTGATACTGGCAGCTTGGTTGATGTAATCTTCAAGACGACACTCCAGAAAATGGGCATTAAGGATAGCGAAATCAAGGTTGCGCCCAGACCTTTAACCGGGTTCACGGGAGATTCGATTTCTACGATCGGTACCATCCAACTCCCTACCCTGGTTGGAGGTGTCATGAAAATCGTCGATTTTGACATCATCGATAGACCGGCCATCTACAACGCCATACTCGGCACCCCGTGGACAAATTCAATGCGGGCTATCCCATCGTCGTATCATCAATGCCTTAAGTTCCCGGCAAAGAGGGGAGTTTCCGAGGCGACCAGCGCGAATCCCGCCATTGCTATATAGATAAACAGCGCGTTCGCAACGCTTTCAATATCGGCAGCCAGAACGACTTTGACCCCCGCGTGATACATCACGAGAAGCTTAAACGCGACCTACTAGTCCAGATCAGGATAGATGAAGCTAAACCAGACCGTTGCGTGATGATCGGCACCGATTTGCTTCCAAGCATGAAAGACGAGTTGGTCGCTTTCCTGCGCCAAAATGTGGCAACCTTCGCCTGGTCCATGGAAGACATGAGGGGAATCAGCTCGAGCATAACTAGCCACGAGCTCAACGTTGATGTCACCTTCAAACCGATCAAGCAGAAGAGGCGAAAGCTCGGACCAGAACGAGCCCAAGCGGTTCACGACGAAGTGGAGAAATTACTGAAGGCCGGATCTATAGCCGAGGTGCAATATCCGGATTGGTTGGCTAACCCCGTGGTAGTCAAAAAGAAGAACGGAAAATGGAGAGTATGCGTGGATTTCACCGACCTCAATAAGGCCTGCCCAAAGGATAGTTTTCCCCTCCCCCGAATCGATCAGCTCGTTGAAGCAACCGCGGGAAACCAGCTTTTGTCTTTCATGGACGCTTTCTCGAGATACAACAAGATCGTCATGCACCCCGATGATCGAGAAAAGACAGCTTTCATTACAGACCGCAGAACATATTGCTACAAGGTAATGCCTTTAGGCCTAAAGAACGCAGGCGCGACTTACCAACGCCTTGTCAATAAATTGTTCGCCAACCAGCTCGGCAACACCATGGAGGTATATATCGACGACATGCTCGTCAAATCAGCAAACGCCGAAGATCACATTCGACATCTGGAGGAGTGTTTCCTTATTCTCAACGAATACGATATGAAACTCAATCCGACCAAATGCACATTCGCAGTCAGGTCGGGAGAATTCCTCGGTTATCTCGTGACACAGCGCGGGATCAAAGCCAACCCAAAACAGATCTCTGCGATCCTGAATTTCCCTTCCCCAACAAACACAAAAGAGGTCCAGAGACTCACTGGACGGATCGCCGCTCTGAACCGTTTTATATCCCGATCAACGGATAAATGCCTCCCGTTCCAACAACGAAGCCGAATATGAAGCGCTCCTAGCCGGCCTCCGACTTGCTCGAGGAATGCAGATTGACCACATCCGTGCTTTCTGTGATTACCAGCTCGTCGCGAATCAGTTCAACGGCGAGTACGACACTAAGGATGACCGAATGGACGCCTACCTCAAGCTCGTCCAGCTATTGGCCAAAGAATTTACGACCTTCGAGCTCCTTAAGATACCTCAGAAGGAGAACACGGCCACGGACGCTCTAGCAGCCCTGGCCACTAGCATCGATCCCGACCTACGACGCACTATCCCCGTTGCAGCTATACCCCATTCCAGCATTATGCCACCTAAGGAGGTCTGCACTTTGACCTATCAAGAGGACGAGTACGACGATCCGATAGAATTACTTAACGAACGAAGAACCGATGGCGAAGATTGGCGTGTCGAGCTTATGCTATACTTAGCAGACGGAAAAATGCCAGAAGACAGATGGGCAGCACGGCGTCTCCGAGCTCGCGGAGCCAAGTACTCGATGGTACGCGACCAACTCTGTCGATGGACTTCAACAGGCTTGTTCAAATGCATCAACGGCGACGAAATTTCTCGCGTGATCAAAGAAACACACGACGGAGCTGGGGGCAATCATTCCGGCGGCCGGGCTCTCGCCCGTAAGGTAAAAAAGGCTGGTTTTTATTGGTCTTCCATGATGAGAGACTGCGAGACGTACGCCAAGAAGTGCGAATTCTGCCAAAGGCACGCCCCAATGATCAATCAACCCACCGAGCTGCTTACCTCGGCAGTCCCGCCCTATCCTTTCATGCGATGGGCAATGGACATAGTCGAACCCTTCCCGTCCTCAAGACAGCGCAAATACCTGCTCGTGATGACCGATTATCTTACTAAGTGGGTGGAAGCAAAGGCATACGTTCGAACTCAGGACAAGAAAGTACAAAACTTCGTCTAGAAGTACATCATCTGCCGCCACGGGCTTCCGTACGAGATAGTCACTGACAACGGATCCCAGTTCATATCCAAACTCTTCGAGGGATTTTGCAAACGATGGAACATCCGACTAAGTAAATCAACCCCGCGCTACCCTCAAGGCAACGGTCAAGCAGAAGCCACGAACAAAACCATAATTGACGGTCTCAAGAAACGGCTCGAAAAGAAGAAGGGTCTTTGGGTCGACGAGCTGGACGGCGTCCTCTGGTCCCATCGTACAACACCTTGCACCGCAACCGGTCATACTCCATTCTCCTTATCCCACGGTTGCGAGGCAATGGTTCCCGCTGAAGTTAATGTTTCCAGTATCCGCCGAATTCTGATGCCCGAGAACCCCGAGGTGAACGACGCCGTACTTACCGAGAACCTCGACATCGTCGAAGAATTGAGCGACCTGGCACTCCTCCGAATGCAGAATTACCAGAGTCAAGTCGCGCAGTATTACAACAAGAAGGTCCGCCATCGACATTTCAACCAAGGAGACCTCGTCCTTCGCAAGGTATATGAAAACACAAAGGAATGGGGCGCAGGCAAGCTCGGAGCTAACTGGGAAGGCCCTTATATCATCACCAAAATCGTCAAACCCGGCGTCTACCGCCTCGAAACGACTACGGGCGATGAAGTCCCACGGGCTTGAAATTCAATGAGCCTCAAGCGCTTCTACCCTTAAGCCCGACCCGTCAGCTCGGCACTCATTCGACCGGGTTTTACGCAAAAAAAAATAAAAAAATAAAAAAAAAAAAAAAAAATAGCTCGTAAACTGAGCATTTCTCTCTGTTGTAATATGAACTACGAATGGTTTGATCCCGTTTGGGTACGTAGGCAGCCCGATTTGGGTCCAACTATAACTTAATAAAATTTCATTTTTTACCATCTCTTATGCTTCCGAGCTATTTACACATCAACTTCCTGGCTAGTCGTTAGATATGCCTACAACTAAGTCTGATCAACTTAGTTCGGCACCCCCAAAAAGCCAAGATCCATCTTGCATGCGTTCCTCATGGATGCCGTGGTGAAATAACCCACACCGTAAGCCGAGCCTGTTCTCGCACTCTTCTAAGTCGTGCAAAGCATATAAGCCGGGCCTTGCTCGCACCTTTGCATTCGAACTTAGAAATTCTTAAGTCGTATCGATAACTAAACGCCGACCTGATCGCATATTGATATTCGTACTTAGGAATAAGTCGTATGATCCATATAAGCCGAGTTGTTCAATCTCTCGCACGATCATACTCGTACTTACCTTTAAAGCCGAAATCCGTTTTCGCAAATTCCTATGTCATGTACATTAAATAAGCCGAGCTGTTCAATCTCTCGCACGTATACATTCGCACTTAGGAAAATTCGAGTCGTACAAACAACTTAAAGCCGATATCGCATCGCACGTTTGTATTCGAACTACTCTATTCTCAGATCGGGAACACGATTCAGAATCAAAAATATTATTAAAGAGGAAATCGGCAAACTTGTACAAAAGCCCCTCGGGCAAACAGAGAAATATTTTCTTTTACACCCAACTCGGGTCATCGGAGTTTTTAAAAAAAAAGAGAAAAAAGAAAAATTCTAAGCAAAATAAAACAAACAAACAAGGGGCGATCAACTCTCAATATCGATCTCCTCATCGTCATCTCCCTGCTCGGTCGCCCTTTTCTCCGGCTCAGTCAGAATGGCCACTTGATCATCTTTTTCCCCCGCATCCTTTGCTCGATCGTCATCTTCGAGGAGCCCTCCCTCTGTCTCAAGTCTCACGGACGAGTCAGTAGGGTCAACCATAGTGGGATCAACCACTGTTTGAGTTTCGGGCTGTGTGTCGTCCACGGCTATATCCTCGGCCGGAATGGCCAACTGAAGCATCAGCGGAGCATCAGCTTGGGCGACCACCTTCGCAATAGCCGTGCTCTTAACCTGGGGCTCGGGCGACTTAAGGCGAAAAGCCACTTCCGAAGTTACCACATACGCATTGGAGGCGAGCTCATTGACTCCTAGAGACCGAGCATTCGGATCATTGCGAGGATGGCGCAGAGCCAGTGCGGGCGCATCAAATTCGCCCTCCGTAAAGACGATCTCGTCGAAAGCATTAGCCTTCGCTTCCCACTCGGCAACGTCCTCGTCAATCTTGTCAACAGCCGCCTTAGGAAAATCCAATCCTAACTTGGCAACAAGATCCGCGATAGAGCGAGCTCCACGAGCTTGAGCGAGAGATGACACGATCGTCTCGACCTCCTTTCGTTGTTCCAGGCTTTTCTTCACTTTCTCGATTAGGCCGCTGTAGAAGCTAATGACCTGATTTTGGGCAAAAATGTCTATCTCGTCACGAGACTTTCTTAGCCGGGCGGTCTCCGACCTAAAATGGTCGACCTGCTTCATCGACCTGATGAGAGCCGCGGAAACTTCGGAGTTGTTAGCCTCCGACTCCTTGAGCTGAGTTTTAAGCTCGGCAATAACTTTCTCGAGCTGCTCCGACTTGAGCTTCTCAACCTCGAGACTCAGCGAAGCCTCATGGAACTTCTTCTCCGCTGCCGCTCTCTCCTTTTCGCCGTGTTGGCCTTCTTGGCATCGCGATCAAGAAGACCAATCAGGCGATTCGCGCTGCTTTTCGCCTGTAGACGGACAGACATTACGATCCGTCCGAAAGATATATTAACTCAAAAAGTTGAAAAAGAAACTTACCCGAACTTCGTCCGCCGCCCATTGCTGGAACTCATCTTGGTGAAGGAGCTCCTCTACCGGAGGATCAGCTGCGGGTTTGGCTTTAAGCTTCCAGACTAATTGGGAGCAAGCAGGCCGGTCGCAGGACAAGGGCACCTCCCCACGATATTCGAAATGAAACGCGGACGGATTCGGAGTAGAATCCGTCTTAGTCCTTTTCGCGGGCTTCTCTGGCACCTTCGCAGGGACGTCGGAAGATTTCCTTTTGTTCGCCGACTTAGCCTTCTTGGCTTTCTCGGCGATCTTCTGCTCTTCAGCAGCAGCCTTTTTTGCCTCTTTGGCGGCTTTGCGCTCAGCGAGCGAGAGCTGATCCGGGCTCAAGTCCCCGGTCTCGACGTTTGGACGGGAGACCTCAGCTTCATCCTTCTTGGAGACCTTTTTCTTGGTCCCCCGAGACGACTTCTTGGCGTCGCTCGCCTGTTTAAGCTCGGGCCCTACAAGACCCTTCCCTTTATCAGCACCAGAACCTGATGCTTTTGTTGGCGACTTCGCGCCCGATTTCTTGATAACCTCCTCTAGGTTCGCAGAGTAATCAGAGATTTCTCGAGGAGCGAGCGGCATTTTCTTCTTCTTCTTTCGAGAATGAACAGCTCGGTCTATTCTACGAAGTGTGAGTTCTGGCCAATACCTTTGGAGACGTTTCTTCTTCTGAGCTCGGAGAAACAAGTCGCGCCTTCACTCTCGAATTTTTCGGATCAAACCCATCTTGTTTGGATAAATTTACTCGAAGGAGAAACGAAGAACGCGAAGAACACGAAGAACACGGGCGGCGGATCTGAAGTAGATCGGCAAAATCACGCCGAAAACCCAAAAACTACGGCGTTTTGATTATCTAAGAGCGGAGAAATAAATTAAGAGAGGGAGAGAGAGCGAACCTTTGTTTTCTTTCGCGAGTTGGAGAAGTGAGGAAATGAGAGCGGCTTCCTCAATTTATAAGGAAATGAGGACGGTTATCGAGGGTCATCATTACTTCGGAGACTCTTCATATTTCCCGGATTAAATTTATTCGGAAATTTTCCCGCTTTTCGGGCCAGGAAACCCTAGAATTTGTGGGCCCGTGTTTCGAGCGACAAAACTTTATTTTTGAGCCCGGGTTTTTAGCGATCTTTTCCCGAATAAAGGTCCCGTCTTGAAATAATCTTAAAGGTTGAGAATACCCCGATCTGGATTCACGCCGAACTGATCTCTTTCTTTAAGTTCCCCGAGCTCATTGATCAATGCTCGCCGAACTGGGGTGGGGGGGGACTAATTGTTAGAGATGGGTTTAGCACCCCTCTAAAAAACCCTTCCTAAATCCAGCTCGGCCCATTTAAGAAGACGACGTCGGGCCCATTAGGCGATTAACAGCTTAGGTCGGCGCCGCCCTCGGAAGGGATCCGACGATAGGGTTAGTTTCTCGAAGAAAAGAGGAAACTTTCCTTTAGGATAAGGAGGTCGGCTCGGAGAAAAAGGAAGATTTCCTTTTTCCCGAAAAGGAAGGAGTTCGGTTGGCCGACTTAAACCTATTATAAATAGGTGGCAACCTCGCTCATTCAGAGGATCCGCAATTTTACTCTCGAGACCTAGGGCAAACTCCTCTCACGGCTGAGCTTTAGATCTCGATTTACTTTCAAAAGGTTTAGGTCGGCGTTCTTATTCTGACGACCTAATCACCGTTGTACCTTCTCCGAGCTCCGGCTTAAATCAATAAAGACTTACTCTTTTCCCCCACAAACCCTTATTCTTTAGATCGGATAATAGTTCTTACAAAGAGAAAAATGACGAAGACGAAACAAAGAAAAACAAGAATAAGATGGAGAAGACGAAGAAGACAAAGATGATGAAGAAGGAGAAGGAAGATGAAAATCTGGAAGAACTAATAAGACGAAGAAAAAAAAAGAACAAGTTGGACAACATGAAAACAATAAAGAAGAAGAAAAAGGAAAAAAAAAGATGAGGAAGATTAAAAGCCGGAAAATAAAGAAAAGTAAGAAGAAAAAACATGAAGTAAAAGAAAGAGAAGACGTTGAAGAAGGCCAAGGAAATAGAGGAAAAAGAAAAATTGTAGGACTAATGCAAGAATAAGTGGAAGAAAACAAGAATAGGTTGGAGAAGACAAAGACGAACACGATGAAGAAGAAGAATAATTAGAAGAATAATTAGAAGAAGAAAAAGAATAGGTCGGAGAAGACGAAGACGATGAAGAAGAAGAATTTAGAAACGACGAGGAAAAAGACAAAGACAAGGATGAATAAAAATAGAAAGAAGGAGACGGCCGAATAAGAAGCAAGTAATGTTTGTGTAATTTCAAGCTTTATGCTTGATCCTGATTTGTAAGAAGCAAGTAATGTAAGAATAATACCAAATCGCTTTGTGATGAGCATGAGAGAAACTGAAAAGCAAATTTTTTTAAAAGCAAATATCAATTATTACGTATTATATTTATGGTGTTTTTTTTAGTTTGTTGTTATTTAATTTAGAAAGAACATAATAGAAAAAAGTATTAATTTTGTATATAGATATCCTAGATAGATATAAGTGATATACCCCAAAATTTGTTAATAATTGAGTGTGGAAATCTCTTGGCGAGAAGTTTTTCGAGTTTGTTTCTGTTCATGGTAATTTATACGAAACCAGCATTGAATCTATTGAGGTTTTAACATATATATATTTTGAACCATATATTGTAACATATTCTGGAAAGGTGATTAGTTTAGCTAGAAGGTTTTCGTTTAGTTTTCTTAAACAATATGCATGTATTTATATGTCTTTTTGGAATTTGTTTTGGTTTGTAATATTATGGTTTTTGTGGAGTTAATTGTAAATTGTTTGGTCTGCGCAAGGTGCGGACGACACACTTAGTAATTATAAAAAGAGGAAAAATTCATCTATAATTTTAAATATGTATAATTTTAATTATTTTAAAACTTTATTATTTAAATGAAAATTAACAATAAGAAACTACAATTCAAAAGATAAATTTTGTTTGAAAAGTTAAAACCAAAAAGATAATAAATTTAACTAATACAGTAAAATGGAGAATAAAATTATGATTGACTTTGGGAAAACAAATTCTATAATAGGAAATATAAATAAATAAGGCTAAAAATTTAGAAAGAAAATAAGTAAAATAAACAAAAAAAGGAAGATCAAAGGTACTACACGTAAAATAAGGGGGCAATATGGATTCCACCTTAAATTTACCGGCGGCACATAGACCATTTTTACCATTTTAGCTACAATTTCTATGTTATAATTAAAGAAAACTTAAAAAAAAAAAATTTCACTGGGGGCAGCTGTCCCCTCCCCCTTCTTCTTACCTAGTTCTGCCACTGATTCGGTTGGCTGTGTTGTGTCTGAATCTCATATTAGGACGCATGCCATACGCAAATCTTACTAGGATAGTGATAACTCGTAACGTTGTTGATCTTAAGGCTATTTTAGAAATTTTACTTCTCAGCTTTGATTTTATGTTTTTCTTCCCAACCAAATTTAAATTTTATTAATTAATTATATAAAGATCTGTGTTTAGCTTATGCAGAGCTTGGATTTGTGTTTAGCTTCTTCTTCTTCTTTTTGAACTTTGTGTTTAGCTTCTTGTATGTTGTTTTCTATATTTACTGAGTATAGTTTAAAGTTAGAGATTTTATACAATTGTGACTCCAAAGTGAATTAAAATACTTTGCTCAAGGTGCAGCTACAAATTCATCACAGAAAGTCTCCCTAAAAAAGAGAAGCCAATCAAACTCTCTGATTCAATCATGAACTCAGCGATATCTGTTGTAAGTTCCTAAGGTTGTAGGATCCAATTCATCAAAACTCTGTTTCTCTTTTTTTTTTTTTTGGTTTTTTAATATTGTCAACACTGGGTCTGGCTTAGTTTTGTTTATTGCCAAGCTCCAATCATCTTCTCTAAATATTTTCCATCCAGTTTTAGGATCCTCTCTGAAATATAACTGACTTGATTTGTTGGATATTGGGTTGGGTGTGTCAGAATCTCATATTATGACGCATGCCATAAAAAAAATTTACGAGGATATTGATAGGATTATTAAGGTTGCTGAGGTCATTTTATCTTTAATTGATCTCCTCCATCAAGTTTGTTTCAGAAATCTTACTTCTCAGTTTTGATTTTATGTATTTCTTTCCAATCATATTTAAATTTATTCATTAATTATATAAAGATCACATCTAAATAGATATATCTACTACATATTAAACATGAAGCATTGGAGACCATTTTTGCTGAGGTGTCACTCCACAATTTTTTTCACCCTGTACATATTTAATGAATTTTTTTTCCCTAATTTTACGTAACAACTAACCATTTTCTCACAAGTCAGCCCCTTATTAATTTAACTTTTTGAATAATTAATTAAAAATTCAAATATTGCCTATTATTCCTATTTTCAAACAGTTCGATTCTTTTTTTTTCACACCAAATGATTTCATTCAAATATATGTTTAAATCTCAAACTGATTTTAATCTCAAAAATAAAAGTTTGCAATTAATAACTTACAAATTATTTTATAATAAATTTTTTAAATCGCCTTTTTAACAAAAAAAAAAAAATAGATAATACAATTATTCTATTTAATATAGTCAATTGGTTTCTCTTTAAAATAAAAAAAAAGAAGAAAATAAGATTCGAAAAGATATTGTAACTATTTTGGATTTAAAAAAAAAATATTTGTAAAAATACTAACCTTTAAACCTAAACTTATGCTACAAGTTATATTCATTCTTATATATCTTCCTTGCTAATGCTTCTCATAAATCGAAGATTCTCTTTTTGGTCAAATTACAATGTTACGACTTACGTCAAATTCACTCGAAACTCCTTAATGTATTCTCCTTCACCCACACCATCAAAAGTAATACTTTTTCCTTCAAAAACGTTTGATACTAATCTATACATACATGTAGCAAAATCTAACATATAACTAAAATTATACGAATTTTACTCAATAATTATTTCACCCCCTGCATAGCACGGATACTATCCTAGTATCTTATACAGAGCTTGGATTTGTGTTTCGCTACTTGTATGCTATCCTTTAATATTTAGTGAGTGTAGTTTAAAATTGAACTCTGCTATATCTTTTGTAAGTTCCTAAGATTGAAGCAATAAGCCAATCAAATTTCCCAGTTGTTGGAAGAAGAAAACGAAAGAGACACGGTGTAAGGGTTTAGATGTTTGTAACATAATTTGTTCGTTTCTGTATTTCAAATCTTCAACTTGGTGTTGTTACTTGTATCTCAAGGAAACAAGGTCTTCCGGTTGTGGACGAACCAAGAAGCTCAGCCACTCGAATTTTTTGATGTGGTCAGTGCTCTCTCAGTGGAAGGAAAAGCAATTCCGCGAGATAAGCAAGATCCAAGTAAGGAGGCAATTTAATCCTTATCGGCCAAAAAATAGAGTAACTCATCTTGGGTAATGTTACTTTCTAATGGGCTAAATGAACAATCTTATTGAAAGAAGGTTGTTGTAACAGAATATTTCTCATTAATTAATGATGGAATGTACATAATGGTTGTATATATAATCTGGATAAGTTAAAGAAGACTTAACCAGATATTAAACCGACTAAACCACTATTTACATGCTAATACACCCCCGTCAAACCGTTGCTTCCGAAGCACGAGAAGGAAGAAAAAGGTTTGAAATAGACAAGCGGTGTAGAATAGAATGAAAAGGACCGGGATGCAAAGCCTTTGTCAAGATGTCAGCATGCTGATTAGAGCTATAAACATGAAAAAGCTTCATGAATCCATTCTTGACTTGATCCCTTACGGTATGACAATCAATCTCTATGTGCTTAGTTCGCTCATGGAAGACAGGATTGGAAGCAATATGCATAGCCGATTTATTGTCACAAAAGAGTTTGGCATTAGAAGTTATCGTGACCTTTAGATCCTTTAGTAGTTGATATAACCACAAGAGCTCGCATGTAGCCAACGCCATACTGCGATATTCTGTTCAGTACTGCTTCTGCTCACAGTTTGTTGCTTCTTCGACTTCCAAGCATGAGTGATGTTCCCAAGTAAACGCAGAAGCCAGTGACGGAACGACGAGAATCAAGGCAAGTCGCCCAATCCGCATCAGTAAAGGCATTAAGGCAAACCTCAGAATTCGCAGCATAAAACAACCCTTGACCGGGATTAGACTTGAGATAATGGAGAACCCGATGAGCAGCTAGAAGATGCACATCCGTTGGAAATGAGAGGAACTGACTCAAGTTGTTAACCGCAAACGTGATGTCCGGTCGAGTGATCGTAAGATATAGAAGTCGCCCAAAAAGCTCCCTGTAGGAAGTATCATTCTCAAAACGTGTTCCCATGTCCTTATTGAGTTTGATAGTAGGATCCATAGGAACATTGCAAGGTTTACAAGCCAGCATTCCCGTAGCTTCAAGAATGTCTAGTGTATACTTCCTTTGACAAACAGAGATACCTGATGCATTCCTGGTAATCTCCAGCCCTAGGAAAAATTTTGGAGCTCCCATGTCTTTAATCTGAAAGGTTTGATGAAGAGCAGCTCTCAAAGCAAATAGATCCGCATAATTGTTCGAAGCGATCATAATGTCATCCACATACACGAGGAGAGCAATGAAGGACAAGACAGTAATCTTCACAAAAAGTGTATTATCTCCGGGTGATTGAATAAAACCTGCTTGAAGAACAACCGCAGAGAAACATTTATACCACTGGCGAGAAGCTTGCTTCAGCCCGTAAAGAGATTTTTGTAGGCGACAAACAGGATTCGGAGGAAGATGACCAGCAAGAGCAGGTGTGTATCCCTGAGGCAAGCTCATAAACATTTCTTCGTCCAAGTCACCGTGCAAAAAAAGCATTCGTGACATCCATTTGTGTTAATGACCATCCATGACATGAAGCCAGACCTAGGATGAGTTTAACACTCGCAAGCTTCGCAACAGAAGGAAAAGTATCAATGTAGTCGATTCCCTCCTGTTGGGTATAGCCCTTCGCCACTAAGCGCGCCTTATAACGGTCAATGGATCCATCCGGATTGTATTTTATAGTGAAGACCCACTTACAACCAATCACGTGTTTTCCAGGCGCCAATGACTCAATAGACCATGTACATTTCCGTTCGAGAGCAGTAATCTCCACATCCATCGCATTGTTCCAAAATGGATTTGCAATGGCTTGTCTGAAATTTTGTGGTTCTGTTTCAACCGTACAAGACAGGACAAAAGACTGATAGGGGGGTGAAGCTTAGAGTAATCAAGAACTAAAGAGAGAGGAAATGGAATAGAAGAAGAGATAGGAGTAGAAATTTGATTAAGGTTGCAATGGTAATCGGATAAGTAACTAGGGACTTTTCCTTGTCGTTTTGGCCTGTCATTGTTCAGTGCAACTTGTCATGTATCATCCGAAACAATCTCAAGAGGAACATCTGAGGCACTAGATGGTGATGCAGATGAACTAGATGAATGAGATGGTGGAGATGCAACAACATTATCAGCAGGTAAATCAGGTTGCAGAGTAATGATAGTGTCAAGTACAGCAGGCGTGGACATATAAAACAGATGGACAAAAAAGATCATCAAAAGATACATGGGATGGATGAGACTTAAATGGAAAAATGTGTTCATGGAAAACCACATTGCGAGAAATAGAGATCTGATTAGTATCTAGATTCAAAACTTTATATCCCTTATAACCCGAGGAGTATCCAAGAAACACACAAGATATAGCACGTGGGGTAAATTTGGTTCTATCTTTCAAGTGTGTAGAAACATAGCACAAGCAACCAAATGAGCGTAAGAAAGAATAATCAGGTGCCTTTTTGTACATCAATTCATACGGTGAGAGTTTGTTCAACAACAGAGATGGAGTATGATTGATGAGAAAAACAGCAGTAGACTAAGGGAACATTAGATTGAAACATTAAAGCCCTAGCTACATTCAGTAAATGCTGATGCTTTCTTTCTACCACTGAGTTTTGTTGAGGAGTATAAGCACACGAAAATTGATGAACCATTCCATGATCCTTAACAAGTTGATTAAAAGCAAGTTCGGGAGCATTGTCACTACGGATTGCCTTGATAAAAGATTTAAATTGTGTTTGAACATGTGCAACAAATGCTGGAAAAACTGTAAGGACATCGCTTTTATTTCTCTACATATAGAGCCAAGTGACTCGAATACAATCGTGAGAAAGTATCTATAACCATCTACAGATTCAACTGAGAAAGGACCCCAAATATCTATGTGAATGAGATCAAACGGTGAAGGAGACAGAGTATTATGTGAGACAAATGGTAAAGCTTTTTGTTTAGCTAAAGGACAGACCTCACAATGCGTTACACTAGACTTAGACATAGGAAAAATACCAGGTATATGATGTAACTTGATAGAAGAAGGATGTCCAAGGCGTTGATGCCAAAGATGTCCGTCTACCAAGGATCCACAGAAGTTGACCGAGGCGCTAACATCACGTTCAAGAATGTAAAGATTATGCGAAAGAATTCATCTACCAATCGTCAAGTCCCGAGTATGGTCTTGAAGAAAGCAGCAAGTAGAGTAAAAATGAGCAGAGCATTGATCACATTGCAATAGAGAGCTCACACTAATCAAATTGAATTTGAAAGCAGAGACATATAAACATTATGCAATATGAGATGCTCAGAAATATGCACAGTGCCTGTGTGTGTTATAGGAACACTAGTGCCATCAGGAAAGGAGACTGTGACGCCTTGTACAGGAGAAGTTTCACTAAACAATGTCAGGTCAGAACAGACATGACTTGTTGCCCCACTCTCAAGTATCCAACAACCATTAGGAAGGATATTGTAAAGAGAGGAAAGGCAATGGTGTTGGAAGGTTAAAGAGTGATTATCAAAACAAAGATTAGAAGATGGAAAGGAAAATGAAACATTACCAGAAGTAGAATTTGCAGCCATATAATCATTTTCTGTGATCGATGCAGATGGAAAAGGAGACGGCTGCTCTGGAATTCGAGCATGAGCATGGAGCTGATTGATCAAAGATTGAACTTGGTCAGTACTGAACTGGCTTAGATCCAGGCTCACAGCAGTCTGAGCAGGTCGCGGTATATATGGCGCTGCCATAACATTAGCCACTGCACCATGCTTAGGGAATTGAGGCTGCTGAAACTGAGCATTATAGGGAGGACGTGGTTCTGTCTGAGCTTGACCACGAGGCTGCTGATAAGCTTGTTGATGAGGCTGCTGATAGGAAGGTCGTTGCTGCGTAGCAGTGTAAGCATTGCGATGACCAGGAGGATATCCATTCAGCTTGTAACACTTCTGGATAGTATGGCCAGATTTTCCACAATTAGTACAGACAGGACGTTGTTGGTGTGGACGATAAGTGTTATATGCAACATAAGCAGCATTATCAGCATGACATATATAGTAGCCAGTAGGAGCTTGTACAGAAGAAGATACATTCGAATCAGGATAATAACCATTTCCAGAATCTTGAGCTGGACCAGAGGTTTGAAAGACAACACTATCCAACTTCACAGATGGTTTAATAGACTTTTGGCGTTCATCTTGAGCGACCATGTTAAACACATCTTCAATGGACGGGATAGGCTTCAACATCAGTAAGTGTCTCCTTGTAGGCTCGTAGGCTTCATTCAATCCCATAAGGAACTTAGTAACTCTACTGCGTTGTTGTAGTTTTTCCCACAAACAGGCAGCATTACATTGACATCTACCACACGTGCACAGAGGCAACTCAACGTAGTTCTTGTGTTCTTCCCACAAAGTTACTAGCTCAGTGTAATATGTACTCACATCCATAGATCCTTGTTGAATAGAGCTAAGACGTTGCTCAATTTCGTAAACTCTAGGAGCATCATCTTGTTTAAAGCGAGATAGCAAATTGTTCCAAATAGCAGCAGAAGTAGATAGGAACAATAGACTTTGACTAATCTTTTTGGATACTGAATTCATTAGCCATGTCGCTACCATATTCATTGCATCTAGACCAAGAACCTGCATCTCTATGATTACTAGGAGACTGAGGAATCGTACCGTCGATGAATCCAAGTTTATTGCGGACATTCAACGCCATACGAACGGATCTCCTCCAGGAATGAAATTCAGAACCAGAAGCCAAACGATCGGAGACTAAGATCAACCATGCGTGATCTGAAGCATGAAGGAAGTATGGATTCTCATACTGATCCAAGTACGGACGATTTCCGTCGGTATTCACATCTTGATTTGGAGTAGTCGAACTCATTTCTGGAGATGAAATTGAGAACAACGAGAAAGAAGATCGTGCCGAAATGGATAACGATACAGAAACGGCAACAAATCTAGGTCAACAACGAAAGAAGGAAAAAATAGGAGACAGACGAGAGAAAATCAAGAACAGCAATGGTCAATCGAACAAATAAATCGATGAACAGCTGTGAAATTGAAGCGCCCATGATGAATCGGAGGTCATGAAAGCTTGAATTTGAAGAAAGCGAAGCTCGATTTCAAGAGATTATCGGCAAAACTAAAGAAATCGATGAACAGCTGTGAAATTGAAGCGCTCATGATGAATCGGAGGTCATGAAAGCTTGAATTTGAAGAAAGCGAAGCTCAATTTCAAGAGATTATCGGTAAAACTCGAACGAGAAACAATGGCGGTGGAAGCTATTTGTGCTCTGATACATTATTGAAAGAAGGTTGTTCTAACAGAATATTTCTCATTAATTAATGATGGAATGTACATAATGGTTGTATATATAGTCTGGATAAGCTAAAGGAGATTAACCAAATACTAAACCGTCTAAACCACTATTTACATGCTAATAAATCTGATGTGTGGCTGATCTTTCCAGCTTAAAACGTATGGGAAAAGAGGAATCTAAAAGGACACAAAACTTCACGAGATTGTGTTAGTAGTGCAACGCTTTTGTATAAATGCTGTTTTTCCATATGTGATACCAACAAACCCTTAAGATTTTTGATTTTTTTTAGGCTGGTAGGGATTTTTGATGGGCTATATTTTTCAGATATTGAATTATGAGAAAATTACCTAACATAACCCATAAAATATCGTGAATAGCTAAGATAACCCATTAAAATTTATATTGTTCAACTAACCTGTTTTTACAATAATTCCAAAATTGCCCTTATTTAAATTTGGAATAAAATTTGTTTTTCTATTACTATTAAAATTAGTAAATCTACTAAAAAATTAATTATGGTAATTATTAGGTTTTTTATTTTATTAGCTTAATAAACAAAAAACAAATCAGAATCATACTTACTTTAGCATTTTTTACAAACTTATAATTATTTGGCAGACATATAATCAACCGGCAGACTTATATTCAGTTGGTAGATTTGCGTGATATCTACGAGATTTTTGCAGACTACAGAATTCAATCTCGCAAACTCATACTTAGTCTGCAGATATTTGGCAGACTGTCGTGAAGTATACAAGTTTTCTGCGGACTCAAAATCTAATCACGCAGACTAATACTTAGTTTACAAACACTTGGCAGACTTCAAATTTGTCGCAAACTTCAACATCTTATCACACAAACTTACTTCACTCTACAAATGTCCAGTAGACTTTCCTGAAAAAGCAAGAACTATAGAGATAACACTTAACACAGAGATTTCTCAACCAAATTCCTCAATTAGATTTATATTTAATGGTAACTTACAAGAAACCAAAATAGAAAACTTACAAGTATCTCTCTTAAAGAAAATCTAATCTCTCAATTGATTCATCTTACAAGAAGAACCAATTAACCCTTTGGCTTTAGAAAACTTAGATTCTTAATCTCTCAATCTCTAATTTCTAAAGCTGCCTCACGACCTCTATTTATAGATATAGAGTCCAAGGTTTTTACAATTTTCTAATCCTAGAATAAGACTAACTTCCTTTTGCTCTTATCCCTTTAATTTCATTTTCTTCTTTGTTTTTCCTTTTGCTAAAACATCTTGTATTTTAACTGATTTTCCTTTTTGCTTTTGTGTAACAGCTCCACGTCATTAATCTCTTTGACACAAAATGTTGCATCTTCAATCTCTCCATTTTTAACTCATTTTGATTCTTCCAAGCCATCTGCATAAAATCTTCAAAATCCGCATCAAATCCACATCAATCTAAGTACTATCAAAAATCAACATAAAATGCTCCCCAAAAGCTGATGCTCCCCCAAAGCTGAAAAACTCCCCCTTAATTCCACTACTCCCCCTGCTTGGTGGCATAAATGAGTTTAAAATTACTCCATCGTTTTTCTCCTTATTCACACAAAAGCTTCGTTTTTATTCGTCCTCCTTGGTTGTGATGTTAGTCAAAAATTGGCCCAACAAGCCCAATACATTGATGGGCTAAACTAGATGGGCTCTTCTTTAACTTAAAACCAGCCCAATGCTTTCCTTCACAATTAATTGTCGGTGGAAGAAAAATCAACATTTGCGATCAGCTTCTTCTCTTTGAGCTGAAATCGGTTTTCCCAATATTCTTTTTTTTTTATACAAACAAAATCCAACGACTGTCTTAGCTCCGAACTTGGATGATTCCTTGCCGAAACGGAGTGCTTGCTACGGCTTCTTCTTGGTTTCAATGAAGAAATCAGAAATTTGGAAAGTAAATTCTTCAATCTTCCTCTATTTTCACCATTGTTACTCCTGTTCTGACTTTGATCTGTGTTCTTTAGTCAAGAGTTGATGCATCTCTAACTCTGATTTCACTGATGGAGACTGCGCCGGTGAAACACATAGAGAAGAAATAAGCTATGGCGACCTTCATCTGTAGCTTCTGTTTAAGATACGTTTCTCGAACTTGGTCTTTTTGGTTCTCGCCATTGTTGCTCCAAAATTACCCAAATTGATTTTAAAATCTTCACTGAGATACTTAGATCCATGTTCTTCAGTCGATAATTGATGCATCTCTGTCACAGATTTATCTGAAAGGAGTTTCGCCGGTGAGACACCAGGCGACGATTTGATTTCTTCATTTGCAGCTTCTTCTTCATGTATGACAGCAGGTAAGCTTCTCTAATTTCGGAACGTAGAACTTAGAACTTCATTTTTGCACTTAGAACTTCTTCTTCGTGATTTTTGCATTTCGTGATTCTGCCTGAGATTGTCCATTAGGTTTTTTTTTTTTTTTCGTTTAGCTAAATCAAACCATGTAGCACAGAGCATCCATAATTTAATTGAAGGATCGTCTTTGCTCTGCAAACCGAAATATGTAGCCCATTTCACCAGTATCTTTTCTGACCAAAATCTTATGAAGTTCTTTCTGGAGTTCTGGATTTTTTATTGCAGTTTCTGTAGCAGTTGCAATATCTGTGTCAGTTGTTTCCATTTGAATTTTAGCTTGGGCTGTTAGTTGCTCTTCTGATCTGTTGGATATGGAGATTGTATTATATGGAAGCTTCGTTTCTTGTACTTGAGGACAAGCTATGTCGTAAAGATCTTTTTTCTTCATCCAGACTTGATTCTTCCACCCATTCCAAGTAAATTTTCTCTGTCTCCATAGATTGCCTATTCTGTTAAGAAACCTGTAGCAGTGAGCTTTGACATGTCCATACTTTCCACAATAGAAACAGCCTGATCTTTTTGGTTGTTGCTGTATTTGAGTATGATGATCTTTTTCCTCGAAAGAGCGCTTCTCATCTTCAAGTTTTTCTCCTCTTACAAACACAGTTTTGTCTTGTAAAGTCGTTCCTTGATATCCTAAACCTATGTAGGATTTTTCTACTCTTCCCATGGTCAGAATCTTGTCAAGTTGCTTTGTCCCAGAATTCAGCATTCTGATCTGTCTGAGTGTTTCATCTGATTCTGACTGTAATTGCAACGAATTACTCTTTTGTTTTGCTACTTCAGACTCCAAGTTCTCTATTAAGACTCTTAGGTTAGCCTTTTCCCTGATTAGTGCAGTATTCTCCTTTGTAACTTTGATCAAAGTGTCACAAATTTCTTTGAATTCAGGTTTCATCTCAATTTCATCTTCGTCATCTGTTGAATCGTACTCCTTTTCTTGATCTTCGATTGTACTATGTATTTCTTTCTTAGTGTTAGAGATTTCAGCTTCATCTTCAATCTCGTCACTTTCTCCAATGAATGCAACGAAATTGCTCGGCTAGGTGTCCCGCTCTGATACCAATTGAAAAAGCAAGAACTATAGAGATAACACTTAACACAGAGATTTCTCAACCAAATTCCTCAATTAGATTTATCTTTAATGGTAACTTACAAGAAACCAAAATAGAAAACTTACAAATATCTCTCTTAAAGAAAATCTAATCTTTCAATTGATTCATCTTACAAGAAGAACCAATTAACCCTTTGGCTTTAGAAAACTTAGATTCTTAATCTCTCAATCTCTAATTTCTAAAGCTGCCTCACGACCTCTATTTATAGATATAGAGTCCAAGGTTTTTACAATTTCCTAATCCTAGAATAAGACTAACTTCCTTTTGCTCTTATCCCTTTAATTTCCTTTTCTTCTTTGTTTTTCCTTTTGCTAAAACATTTTGTATTTTAACTGATTTGCCTTTTTGCTTTTGTGTAACAGCTCCACGTCATTAATCTCTTTGACACAAAATGTTGCATCTTCATTTCCTAGCAGAATTTATGCAAGTCTACGAATAGAGTTCATATATGCAATAACATACGCAGACTTTACGAAAGTCTGCCCAATATATGCAGACTAGATATAATTCTGCCGGACTGATTTTTGAAATCCGTCGAAAACATGTATACTTCACATAAGTCTACTTACTGTCTATAGACTTATATTTAGTCTGCATGATCAGACTTTATAGTCTACCTAAACTAGTAGACTTTATGAAAGTCTACTAAATATCCACAGATTAAAATAAGTCTGCGGAATTGGATATTCAAGTCTACAAAATTCTTGTAGACATCACGCAAGTCTAGCCAATATAAGTAGACTGAATATAAGTCTGCCGGATTCATTTTTGAAGTCCATCGAAAATCTGTGGACTTCACATAAGTCTACTTACTGTCCATAGACTTATATTCAATCTGCGTGATCAGACTTTATAGTCTACCTAAAACCAGTAGATTTTACGAAAGTCTATTAAATGTTCGCAGATTAAATATAAGTCTGCAGAATTTGACATTCAAGTCTACAAAATTCTTGTAGACATCACACAAGTCTACCTAGTGTCCGTAGATTTATATTCAATCTGCCTGATTGAACTCTATAGTCTACCAAAAACTTGTAGATTTTACGAAAGTTTACTTAAGTTTGCATATTTTTTGTAGACATCACGCAAGTCTGCTGAATGAAATATGAAATATGCCTAAACATGTAGACTACAAAAGTCTACCACGTTCGTATCTTCCAAAACCTGGCATACTTCACATGCTATTCATCTTCTACATTGAAAATTTAAGAGGTTTTCAAGTTATCTGAATCTCCATAAATGTTGAATCCTCAAAACTGAGAGTATGATTTTGTTCCTTTTTGGCCATGGTTAATAGATCTACAAAACAAAACTTTTAGGTTCAAAACACACTAATCTAAAAAACTTACAAACATAACCAATCCTGACACAAAAGAAAAGATAACACAAGTTACGATTTCTGTAAGACAATAATAAGGTGGACAGATTTTGAAGAACTCTACATATTATATGTTTGATCGTTGATGCATTTGTTGTTTTGTATGTTTAATATTTGAAAAAAGAAAGATGGATCATGAAGAAAAGACGAGCAGGTTTTTCAAAAAAAGGAATTTCCTTTTTAAAATGAGAACTTCTTCCTTTTTTTTTTTTATGAAACCATTGATTTATTTTATTTCAATTGATTACATTTCCTTTTTAATTTATTTTCCGTTATTCTTATAAATAATCAAAATAATTAGCATTAATTACTATTTAAGGGCAATATAGGAAAAATGTCTTTCAAAAACATTGAAAAATTTGAGTAGGTTATTTAGGCTATTTTCATATTTTTAGGGTTATTGTAACAAATCTCTCTTGATTTATTGATTGTGAAATTGTGTTAGTAGTGCAACACTTTTGAAACCGAAACTTGTTTTGATGTTGTTTAAGAGAAATTGCCTGTCAATACTGTTAATATGGACTTTACATTGAAGTAAATATAAGATGAATTATCAATTATCAATACCAGAGCCGGAGCATTTATTCTGCATACCAAGGTTGAAAAAGTCTTGCTAGAGACAGTGAAGACCTTAACCACCGATTTAAGACCCAAATCAATAGCAGGAGGAGTCTTGTTTTTTGCTTCATCCATACCAGATTCTTCTTTCTCTTGCTGAATAAGCGAAGGAGTCGTGTATTTCGCTTCATCCACACCAGATTCTTCTTTCTTCTCTTGCTCAATATATTGATTAATTGCTCAACTTTTCTTAAAAAATTGGGTACATAGAAAATAATTTAAAAGGAAGATTCCATACAAAAATCACCCGATTATTAAGTTATTTCTATAAAAACAAGCAAACTTTGTAATTTTAAAAAAATAAACATATAAAATAAACTTTGTAATTTTTCATTGAATTTTTTGGGGTGTATTGGATTAGGAATTTTAGAAGATTTGGGGGTTCTTTTAAAATCCCTTGTTATTAAACTAATGATTTCTAAATGTCTTACCAAATCTTATGTTATTCAATCAAGAATTTATAAAAAATAAATCAAATCCTCTGTTATTAGAAATATTTTAAGTAGTGGGTTTTAGAGGATTTTGAGTGATTTTAAGTGGTTTTGGTGGAGTTTGTTAGTTAAAAATACAAAAAACCAAATCCTATAGTTTTAAGTGGGATTTCATAGACTTTAATAACAAATCATAAGAAATATCCTAATTCACCCAAAATCATCTAAAATTTCATTAAAATTCAAATCATTCCAAATTCTCCCAAATTTCAGTTTCAATACACCCTCCATAGTTTATTTGTTAGCATCGATCAGTCTCTGAAAATAGCATTACTAATGCGCTGAACTTAACTCTTGTCTCCATCATACATCCAAACTGAAATGACTTATACTATTTATTCTTTACCACAGAATGGATTGTTGATTTCTTTAAGTCACGAACATTCCACGGAATGAAATGACATACTTATTTGAACACAATTTTGTATCAGGATGGAGACGAACTGGTTTGTCCACTGCGCTTGCAATAAAGCCTAATCCATCCCATGAGTACATCTTGTTTGGAACATTCTTAAAGGTAATCCACATCAAAACTATTTTGATTTCAGGTTCCTCACTTATCGGAGACCACTTCGATACAATCATCGAAATATCTGCAATATTCCACATCCATCCCCTCAAAATCCTCGCTCTTACCGAGGTTTTCATTGTTGTGGCGTTGACTACAAAAACATCAATTCTTATGGTTTTATCACCTAGCGGCATGTATTTTAGCTACATGCTGAGCTGCAGATAAGGATATATCTCTTCCAAGAAATCCTTCCACAACGAAACTGAGTATTGAATTACTTCGTTGGAGATCTTCCTACAACAAAACCGAGTTTAATTTTTTTAATTCAAGTAATATAAAATTTTTTTGAATCAACGAATTAATAAATTTGAACACAATCTCCCGTTTTAGTTATGTTGAATCCTCTCTTATTGGGGGTTAAACTTTATTGATTACGGTAATTGACCCCAATCACACTCCAAATGAATAGAGCATGTGAAAAGACGAGAAAAATGAAAATTAGCAATTTAGAATTAGTTTTTTTTTCTTTTGTTTTCTTAAAATCACAGACTAAAAACAAGGAGTTTATAGTCATATTAAATTATTGATTGTGAAATTGTGCTGCTATTTTTAAATCAAAACTTGTTTCGATGGTATTTAAGAGAAATTATTTATTAATATTAATATGTACTTTACATTTAATTACTCAGAAATGCAAAAAAAATACGAAAATTATATTGAAAAATGCTTTGGACGAAAATGCTTTTTGTGAGATGTGATGTGAGTCAGTGATTATTGGCCCATTATTACATTTACGGATAAAAATTGTATGGTTTGTGCGTAAAGAGGAAGTCATCTCGAAGTATCCTACAAGTCTTCGCGTCAACACCCAATTTGTCATCTCTCTTTACATAACAGTTTGGAGTTTCTTTGAATGTCCTCAAGACTTTTAGTCGGTGATTATGGGCTCTTCTCTTTTCCCTTATAGTTTCGGATAGAAATCGTATGGTTTGAGTGTGAAGAGGAAATCACCTCGAAAAAAGTCTTCGCGTCGACCCAGACAGTTTTGAGTTTTCTTTAAATGTCCTTAACACTTTTAGTATTATCTCTCTATTCTTTTCCATGGCTTCTTCTTCTTCTACTTCTCGCACATGGAAGTACGATGTTTTCCCGAGCTTCAGCGGGAAAGATGTCCGCAAAACATTCCTTAGCCATCTTCTCGAGAAGCTCCATGGAAAATTAATCATTACGTTCATAGACCATGGCATCGAGAGAAGCCGCCCGATCGCACCTGAGCTTTTATCAGCGATTAGAGGATCTATGATCTCTATCATCATTTTCTCTAAAAAAATATGCTTCTTCCAAATGGTGCTTGAATGAATTGGTGGAGATCCACAAATGCTACAAGGAGTTGGATCAGACGGTAATACCGGTTTTCTACGATGTTGATCCTTCTGATGTCAGAAAAAACACCGGAGAATTTGGTAATACTTTTAAAGAGACATGCAAGCGTACAACAGAAGACAACCCTTCTTCAAAAAAAAAAAAAAAAAAAAACAGAAGATGTGAAACAACAGTTGATGTGGATGGAAGCTTTGAAAGAAGTAGCAAGTATTGCCGGAGAGGATTCTAGGAATTGGTATGTTGTCTTTAATCCGTTTTTTCTCAACTAAGAAGATACTGTAAAACTATATCTATATTGAGTTTGTAGTTGCAAAAACTAAAACTTCTCGAGTAGACAAAATATCGTTAGATTTGCTTCCGTTAATCGTTTCGATTAGATCCAAAAAAATCTGGATCACTTAACTATACGAAGAAAAACAAATAATAAAATTTAAGATCGTCAAAACAAAAACAAATCGCAAATACTAAAATGTGTATATATATAATTTTAATGAATTTTTATTCTAAAAATGAATTCTAAAATCAGTAAAAAATATAGAAAAAGTAGAATACATATTATAAATTTCGTAGAACATAAAGAAAAATATTTATTGTTTTTTATATATTTTTATTGATATTAAAATTATTTATTAAAAAATATATTGATATATACAAATATTTAACTAAGGTTAATTTAGTCAGAATATGTGTAAAAAATTCAATAGGTCTACATTCACAAACTATCAAGTGTCCTTTTTTTCTTCCAATTAATGCTTCCAAAATTATATTACAAATCATGGAAAGTGTGGACCTGAGAAGATTTAATTTTTTGTTAAAAAGAAAATAAAAATGAAACTTATATAATTAAAACAGAAATTGCTTCAAACAGTCCTATTTTAAGTTTTCAGTTCAATAATAACTCCAAAAATTTTGTTAATCATTCTTAGCATTATTAGAAAGCAGTTATACGCTGTTAGACATATTTATAAAGGTTTTCCTAAATCAAACTTAGAAAGATGTTTGACACATTTAGGAAGGCTTTCTTAATTTTAGTGAAAATTTAGGAAACCGTAATGAAGCGTTAGACACATTTTAAAAGGTTTTTCTAGCTTTAATGAAGACTATTTATGAACAAATAAGTTTATGGGTCTAAATTTGATTTAAAAACTTCATTTTGTGCTCTTTAAGAAAATTGCCCTAATTAAAATTCATTTTGGGAAAATTCCTTTTTATTTTAGGGATGTTCTTGATGACACTTGACTATTGATTTTAGGAGTAACGAAGCAAATATGATTGAACAAATTTCCAAGGATGCGTCGAATAAACTTTTTACACAATCGGAGGAAGATTTTGGTGACTGTGTGGGGATTGACGCTCATATAGAGGCAATGAATTCAATGTTGTGCTTGGAAAAGGAGGAAGTTAGAATGGTAGGGATTGTGGGGCCTTCAGGGATTCGTATC
Organism: Alliaria petiolata; assembly: GCA_020283515.1. Classification (NCBI taxonomy): domain Eukaryota; kingdom Viridiplantae; phylum Streptophyta; class Magnoliopsida; order Brassicales; family Brassicaceae; genus Alliaria; species Alliaria petiolata. The sequence continues at coordinate 464,908,952 of JAHZTW010000001.1, read as the reverse complement.
GTATAAGAGAACCATCCAGGACGACTATGGCATGAAACTGGCTTGGGAAAAACAATTTCTATCAGACATCCTAGGTCAAAAGGACATAAACCTAGATAGTTTAGGTGTGGTGGAAAGGAGGCTAAAGAATAGGAAAGTTCTTATTGTTGTTGATGATGTGGATGATCTAAAGCTACTAGAGACCATTGTGGGGAATAAAGGATGGTTTGGGTGTGGGAGCAGAATTATTGTGGTCACTCAAGATAAGCAAATTCTCAAGTCACATGAGATTGAGCTTATTCATGAGGTGGATTTTCCATCTGAAGATCTGGCTCTTGAGATGTTATGTCGGTCAGCTTTTGGGCAAAACTCTCCTCCTGATGGTTTCATGAAACTTGCAGATGAAGTCGTGAAGCTTGCCGGTAATCTTCCTTTGGGTTTGAACGTCTTAGGTTCATCTTTGAGAAGGAGAGATAAGGAGGAGTGGGTGAAGATGTTGCCTAGGCTTCGAGATGGTCTGGATGGTAAAATTGAGAAAACATTAAGGATTAGTTATGATGCGTTGGATAGAAAAGATCAAGATCTATTCATTCACATTGCGTGTTTCTTAAGTGGTAAGAGAGTTAATTATATTGAAGACTTGCTCAAAGGTAGTGCTAACATTGGGCTTAGAATATTGGCTGAAAAATCCCTCATACGTATAACATCACCGCCCTACAAAACAGTAGAGATGCACAATTTGCTACGAGCATTGGGTAGAGAAATTGTTCGTGCAGAGTCAATTTCCAATCCTGGGAAACGTCGATTCTTGGAGGATGCTAAGGATATATATGATGTATTTATGGATAATACTGTAAGTTTTAATATATGCCTCACTTTACTTGAATCTAATTAAAGTCATTTGATGTTTTATAAATTGTTGTGCTTGCTAAGATAATGTATTTCTTTTGTTGGGATTTTCTTATAGGGAACAGAAAGCATTCAAGGCATAATATGCAACACATCAGAATTCAGCGAGCCATTGACTTTGGATAAAGAATCGTTCAAACGAATGAAAAATCTCCAATTTCTAAAATTTTACAAAGAGCGGCGGTGGGTGCAGAAGACCGGTGAAGTCAGATTATATTTACCAGAAGGCCTTGATTATTTGCCACGTAAACTTGGATTGCTACATTGGGATGAATATCCAGCAAAATATATACCTTCTAACTTTATTGGGGATCATTTGGTCGAGCTTACAATGAAGGATAGTAAGCTTGTTAAGGTGTGGGAAGGAGGAACTCAGGTACCTTACTTTGCTATATTTTTTTCGCTCCGTTTAATTTATTTAAAAAGTTTAGATCGTGCGTTTTATCTATTCTCTTGTTTCGATTTCGACCTCTTCGTCGCAGATGGATGTTTTGTACGGCGGTGATGTTATATATTCTCTTGTTTCGATATGCCTTTCTCCAACGATTTGAAATAAATATTTTTAAATAACACTCTTTTATGTTTTTTTTCTAAAATGTATCATCACAAAAAAATGTTTTACATTAATATCACAAATTATTGAATAAAATGTTTGTTTGCCTTAAGTGAATTACAAAAAAAAAAATTATGTCTGAAATTCGTCTTTCCAATTTAGAGTTTAGATTTCCCTCAATTAAAAAGAGTTTTGAGTGATTTTTATATTGAATTTGTGATACTAATTAAAAAGAAACTAGTATTATACATAAGAGAACATAAAGAGTATAAAACATATAATCAATCAAAATGGAATAATAATTTTATCATGTTAATTTTTATTGTTGTTTATTTTAGCTATTTGTGTTTTTCTAGATTTTGTACAAATTTGTATTAATTAAAATGAAAATTAAATATAAATAAGCATGATTTTTCAAAAAAAATTGTTTATGTGAACATTTTAAGAGAAGAGAAAACCTATTAACAATTGTTTTTTTTTAATATTTCAGTCGCTTAAAAGTATTGTCCAGATGAATTTGTCAGTATCTGAAAGTCTGGAAGAAATTCCAAATATTTCAAAGGCCACCAATCTCGAGTATTTGGATTTGTCAGGCTGTAAAAGTCTGAAAGAAATTACAGATCTTTCGAAGGCCACCAGTCTCCTGCAACTGAATTTGTTTGGCTGTGAAAACCTTATAGAAATCTTCCAACTAGTCTCGAGGTTTTGTTCCTCCACAATTGCAAAAGTTTGGTGAGACTTCCTTCTTCATTTGGAAATCTTGTTAAACTGGAGAGGTTGGAAATGTCAGAATGCAAAAGTCTTGTGGTTCTTCCGACATACCTCAACTTGGTATCTCTCACTTATCTCCATCTCAGTGGATGCCCAGCGTTGACGAGTTTTCCTCAGCTTCCAACGAGTCTCGAAGAGCTCTGTCTAGACGACACTGCGATTGAAGAAGTTCCTTCTTGGATTGAGAATATCGTCGGGCTCACTGAACTGAGGATGAGACGTTGTAAGAAGTTGAGAAAAATCTCAGCAACAATTTTGAACTTGGAACGACTTGAATCTGTTGATTTTACATGCTGTAGTGGAGTCACGTCAATCACTGATGCAAGTCTGGTGAAAACAAAATTACATCTAAATACAGCGTTTTATTTCATCGATTGCTTCAATTTGGATCGAGATGCGCAGGAATTCATCCTACAATCAGATTTCAAATATGCTGCCATGCCTGGCGAAGAAGTACCAACGTATTTCACGCATCGAGCTTGTGGAAATTCCTTAACTGTCCCTTTATATCAGAGCTTTCTTTTTCTCAGAGCTTACATCATTCTTGAAGGTCCAAAGTATTCTACAGATGTCACTCTCAGTATATACTGGAATTCAAAGTATGGATCATCCAAGATTCTAAATTGGATTACGATTGATCATCTGGTCGTGTTTGACATTGATATCAGCAATCGAGAAGAAATGCGTAGCGGTTCTCCATCTCAATTTGACTGCGACAATGTGGAATTTGAGTTCGAAGTGCATCACAGTCATTGTGAATGCAGCAAAGAAAGATTTGGCAACAAAGAAACTTGTCTAAATTTAGCCCATCGGATAAAAGGATGTGGCATACGAATCTTGGAAACAGAGTACAACCAACCATATGAAGAAAATAATGCAGAGAGTGAGAGAAGCTCTGAAACAGAGTACAATAACCAGTGCTCTGGAGAAAGTGATGCCGAGAATAAGAGAAGCAAGAAGCCAATGAAGGTAAGTTTAATTGAACTCAAAACTTTCATCAATCTCTTATACGTTTTTTCTTAGAATCAACTTGAAAATTGAAGAATAATCTTGTTGTGATAATTTAATAAATCCAGTTGTTGATTTCTTTGTGATGCAGATGGCAATTGTAACATCTCATAAACCTTCCACCCTGTCGGATCTGAATCTTGGTGGAGCTTCGAGCAGCTTTCTTGGGGATGAGTATCATTCACTTTATCCTTCTGATCCATGTCTTGAGGAAGAAGCATTGTATGTTGATCCCATGATGACAGAACAACAAGACACGAAGACACTAACCGAGGATCCTTCGTCGTCTCCACAACTTATCAACCTTTTCAGGTGATTGTTTCAAATCTGTTTTTTGCGATTCTGTGTTTGGTAGTCATAAAATTTCGCTGACTAAAACGCGACTCCATATTTAGAGATGGAAAAGAGTTGCAAAAATTTTGCAATCATTCAGACCCTTTTGCAATTTTTATAAATTTTAATATTCTAAATTTGTGAAATTTGTTTTATAAAATTTATTTCTTTTAATCTATTTTGCTTAAATTTAATTTAATTTATAATTTAAAACAGACAGAAATACAAATAATACTTACATACATAAAGTCATAAACAAACAAACGAACTTAAATATACTCATGCAATATTGAATGAAATCAATCAATAAATTACATCAAGTCATCAATTATCGTAATTAATGTTAAACCATATATATTTAATATCATTTGTTAATAAATAATTATAGTTAGTGTCAGTTATTTTTGTGACATGTTATAATTGATGCAATACACCATTTTGTTGTAGTGAATGGAGACGTAAAAGGAATATTGAATGGGAAAAGGTTGGGAAGGTAGGAGTCATCGCGGCTATAGTTGCGGCTGTTGTAGTAAGTGGAGTCTGGGCCACCGTATAGTATATGGAGTATGTGAAGCCATAAAAGCGGAATATTCTGGATCTGTGGACCGAAGGTAACTTACGAACATCTCTAAGTTATTGATCCGGTTTTGTTGCAATGCCGCAAGTCGAACAGACTCGGCGTCAAGGCAAGCAAGCTCGGCATCACGTCGAGCTTTATTAGTTACTTGTTCTTTCGCTTTGAGCAGCTAATAGTTGTTCTTACATTGCTATATATAGCTCCCCGGGACTTCTTTTCGCTTTTCTTTGACGTGAGTCCGTTGAAGACTACCGAGCATCTAATGATAACTAGGAATGACTTTCATGGCAACAATCAATAGATGTTTAGCAGCTTTTACTTTGTCGTAAATTTTTTGGCTTCATAGTATAGGTTCCTACATTTTGATAACCATATTTTTAATTATCAAAATTCGTGCTATCACAAAATGAATCATTGACCATCTTTACATATATATCTTCTACTACATAACCCACTTCTTCTTAACTTCCACTTATATGACTTGTATTAACATGACTTGTTCCTAAAGTCACATTTAATTCGTCTTCATGCATAATAATAAGCAAAATCCTCTACTATATATATATATATAGATAGTACCAAATATTACATCTCCAAAAAAACATTTATCATTTTTGCAATTAATACAAGGATAGTAAAACTTATCATACTGCTCTGCACTATTGGTTGGTTACTTGTAACATTCATGAACTATGTTACCACTGCTGTAAACTCGACCGATATATTTCTTCTCTGTTTATCGATCCTATTATACATGCAGTCACTAAAATCATGATAATTGTAATTTCCAGCTATTTTTTCCTTCATAAATGGTTTACTTTCTCTAAATTTTAATAATATGTGTTTTTCCAAATGAAGGGAATGCGTTCAGAGGAATATATACTCTTTTTACTACTATTTAACTACTAATTTACGACTCCAAATTGGAGTATCTAAAATAAGATGCACCAAACACATCCCTATGAAACATGTGTTTTATGCCGGTAAAATAGCAACTAAATAAGTCTAATGGTAATATATCTTTACAAAAAAATATTATATATAGCAACTAATAACTGACTTCTTTGATATTCTAAACTTGAGTCGCAAAACACTAGCCTACAAAGCCACATTCTTGCGATTCATTAATTTTTACATTGCGGTACCATGATCACTAGACAAAATCAAGGAATAAAAACGTAGCTTGCTCTGATGCCAAATTGGCATAGATCTCAATGACCGTTGATTCCAAACGAGGATTGGATGATCATTGATTCCAAAAATAGTCATTTAAATTCAAATGTGAGTTTTTGTTAATCGTTGGTTCACAAAAAAATACGATAACAAAAAAGAGATGAATTGAAAAGTTCTATAATCAATAGTCACGTTAGTATTGGAACCCCTAGTCTAACGAATTAACCAAAGTCGACACAAACTTTAAAAAAAGCCTAAACGGAATCACAGCCCACAAAAGATATATAAAAACCCAAATTACAAACAAAGAAGATGCTTTGAATGCGTGATCGACGTGAAGATGCGCTGCATCAATTATGCAAGATTTGTACGTGTTTTCATTTTTACACTTGTTAAGAAGAGCCACAACAACAAAAAGTTTGTCCGTTGATTAAGGTTTTAAATATAGCGCCAAAAAAAGCCTGATGAGTACATAGTTGTTCAGTTGGGCCTCGAGACAGACATACTAAATCTAGTCTATATATGTGATCAGTAGATGATAAGATCACTGAGACTGTAAGATCAAATCATTTAGGTTTTGTGTAAGCTCCGATAATCCATTTGATTGTTTAATATTAGTGTATCTCCAACCCATAATTGCATTTTTCATTGCAAAATGCAATTGGATTTCTCCCCAACTCATAATTGTATTTTCTATGTCAAAAGGAATATTTTTAGTATATTTTTCTTTTTCTATTTTATTATTAATTGCTAATTATACATATTTTAAAAAAAATTTACAAATTGACCCAATTATTTAATTTCTCTCAAAATTTTCATAAATTATGATTTTTTGAATTTTTATTATTATAATTTTTTTAAAAAAACGCATTACACTACACTTATTAAGTAACCAATCATTGTTGTACTAAATTTTTTTTTTTTTTTTTTAATTTCAGTACTTTTTAATTATTTTAAATTTAATATTATGTTTTTATATTTTCTATTAAATAATGTGATTTGCATTTTAATTTTATATATTAGAGTGTTTTAATATTTATAATAATAATAAAAAATCATCATCAAAATAATTATTTATAATTCTAAAAGTAAAAGTATCTAAAATTTGAAAGACTGTTTTATAAATAAAAAAGTTCAATTGCAAAATGCAATTGAAAATGAGATGATTACATATTTGAAACCAAAAATAGCATTATACCATTTTATAATTGAAAATGAGATTGGGTTGTAGCAAAATTTATTGCAAAATACAATTTGGCACCAAATTTGGTATTGGGTTGGAAATACTATACGTTCTAAACGTCTCGTTTTTACCAACTGAATTGCATATATTAACTAAATTTTCACAAACATAATTGGATATGGTTATTATCTAAGCAGCGTCTTGATACTTAAACGCTTTAAAAATTAAATTTATCGAAAAAGTATCTTTTAAAAAATAAATGCTAATTTACTGTCCAATTAGAACCTAAAGATGTTTATTAGGATTGGAATTAACTTTGGTATAAACATTCTAATTATAAACCGAACACATTTGATCTTCATCGACAAAAGGAACAAAGTGACCAAATTAATGTGGTTTGCGTCAGCGGTACAATTACATTACGATGGAAAGGAGAGAGAGTACAAGGGGGGGGGGGGTGGGGAGAGAGAGTAAAACAGTGGCGATGCATTTAAGACAAAGAGCATCATTGCGAAAGTACGTCATCATTGTCATCCTAACCTCTGTTTTTTTTATAGTATTATTTTTTAACGATTTAGTATTCAATAAAATTATAAAATTATTTTTTAAAAAAAATTTTGACTACGTCTTTCAAATCAGTAGCATCTGATAAATTCTGTGCGTGATGTGATATGAGCGAAAAGCATAGCAGCTTCTTTCTTCTTCATTATTGAACTCTCTCCATCTTAACTTTTAATTTAGTGCCACGAACACACATCTTTCAAAATTGCATAATACTAATCATATACACTTGTTTTTTTTTTTAAAAAAAAAAAAAAAAAAAAAGAAAAGAAGAAGCTAAAGTGTAAGAGTGGATGAATTCCACATTTCATCAATTAATTTGATGAAAAACGGAACTATGAGTCATACTGTAAAAATGCAAAGTTTGATTTACTTTAAAATTAAATTTGTTCACAATTAACATTGATTCATTGCATATGTTAAACTATACAGTTATTGAATTTTCTGATGGCTTAGAAATATTGCAACGTAAATTATAAATATAGAAAATTAACTAGAGACAACAAAAACTGCAAAATTCAAAATTCAAAGAAAATAAATAAAATTGAGAAAATCGATGAACAAAAAAAAAAGCAAAGAGAAGGTAATAAATGAGAGATGATGATCACTCCATCTCAAATGACATATCCTTAGCCATCTGTCACACACACACATACAATATAAATATTGAATACAAAGGCCAAGAAAAATAAATAAATGGATTAAATAATAAATGGAATAGGCTCATATCTCAACCACCACTATTCATTTGCCTTTTTGTCGATATTTTTGTCCTTTTCTATTTCGTCTCTTTGGCTTTCTTCTTTTGGGAAACCCTTCTTGCTTAACAGTCTCCTCTCCACCCCTAACTATTTTAGAGCTTTTGCATTTACTCATTCTCACTCTCTCTCTTCTAAAAACTAACACATTCATTGCTTTATATGCATCAGTTTTATTAGCCATACATACATTATATGCATCAGTTTTCAGACGCCAAAAATCACACCAAGATCTCCTTAACTATTCCTTTGCCGAGTTAGAGTGTTGAAACCGAGGAGGGCTTGTTCGGTCATCATATTAACATGTCTCGTTAGGCCAACTACATATAGATCAAATCAAATAATTATGACGGTTTTACGTAGTAACTTTCTTGGAGTAATTTAAATGAATAAATAAGTTATTAATCATATCAGAATTGCATTAACAGGCCGTTACAGTTACAAAATTAAAGGATGCACTTTTTTGTTATAGACTTATAGTTATTTTATAGCAAAAGAAACCCATATCCAAACAGAAAGGAGATGAAATCATAATTAACAACTGATTGACTATGGACTAAGAAACGTTTCAAACATTCGGCTTATAACTTTTTCTCAGATCGAATCCTAATAATACATGTGAAAGATAACATTGCATTTTACTTAACAAAAATCTAAACTACAAAACGAAAGCTTAACCATCTCCGGAAAGAAAAATATACTCCATTAAAATGAGTCACATTTATATAGTTAAATTATATTATCTAATACATTATTGCAATACCGTGATTTCTATTATATTATATACTTTCCAGCATGAAATATATTTATATATACATTTGAATAAACAGTTCAATCGTTTTCTGAAAGTACTGCACCTAGTTTTGTATTTTTCGAAATTTTAAATCTTAAAGATGGATCGTATATATACATAAGAAACATGCCCCATGGATGAACATTGTCTCTCATATTATGTGGGGGTGTCGCTTTTATGTTGAGAGAGATATATATAGAGAGAGAGAATAGAAAAATAGCTTTAAGATAATGTGTCAAAAAGCAAACAATTTGTAATGAACTGAGAAGATCACAAAAATGGGTTTTGGATGGATTCATGAAGAAAATTTTCCCACGAACTTGTACCTAGCTATTTCTGCCATCACACTATAAGATAAGTACACTTCTCACGCCTTTTTCCTAGTTGTTTATGTAACTTTAGTTTTCATTATCAAAAAAATATATATATATATATTCGAAATGAAATCGGACTACTTTTAGCTGATGTAAATTCAACCTTCCAACAAGCTGGTTTTAGTTGGTTTTCATTTATTAATATCTAATATTCCATATATAAAAACATATTTACATAATTAATATGAATTTGGTATGATGATCTCTTCTATTAGAATTATGGACTAAGAAACGTTTTTGGGTTACAGACTACATACATGAAAATAGTAGCCTATATGAATAACTTGTGATTTGTTTTTGCGGAAACAAAATGAGGTGAAAAGCATTAATATTTTTTATAAAAGTATTGAAAATTATTGACAAAGGATCAAACTCAAAAGTTTTTGAACTTTTTCACATGACAGCATAGAATCTCAAATGAGGAGTCACCTTGTTTTCTAGGTTCGTTTTCTTGTGGCCAAGTGATGAAAACTGTTTCCGTTAATTTCAAGTACGATTCTATTCATCCACTTTGACTCTTTTATTGGGAGTTAAGCTTTAAAATTTTGGCATATTAGCATGTTCTGTTGGCGTCACATCAGCTTGTTTGCTTCCAGGACACTGTTCTTAAACATTATTTTCTAGTTTGGGGTTAGGAGCAATCCACTAATTTATACATTTCTTACTTCGAAAAGGACTCGAGCATATCTTTAAGGGTGAATTAGGCATAGAGACTCATTACTGTCGTCCGGCATGGTGATAACAGGATTTTGCTAACAATTACTCAATCCTACTACACATGTCATTGTAGTATTTGAGGATCAATTCATATGGGTTTGTTGTAACAAAAGGAATTCATAAAACTTAAGGAATTCATAAAACTTCTTAATCTAAGCAAGTCTAGTGAAGGTTTTGATATGTGACTAGTAGCATTAAACAAGGTGAAAGATAAGCTATCTTCAAGATAAGTTAAAACAAACAAAAACAAGTGAAAGCAAAAACAGAGTTTTTAAAAGCTTTTTGTAAATTATGGAAAGATGAATCCAAGGATATGGTATTGATTTTCAAGTGCTTAAAAGTGTAATCAATGATGTCAATCTACTCATATAAATGCTAATCCCCAAGCTTAGAACTTCAAGAATAGATTAAACCAATTTCATGGACTTAATCCTTTTATCACATTTCTAATCAAGAACAAACTTTCATTTGTGATTAAAGATGCAACAAGCATAAAGATTCAGTTATAATCTGCTAATAAACACCTTAGACAATCACTTTCATGAGCTAAGTATGTAAATCTCTTGCTTAAATAAACCAGAAATTTTACTAATCTTTTGGATGAGAAAATTTCCTAAAAATCTAATTCAACATGATCAAGGTTTAAATTTAGCATTAAGAACATCAAACAAGAGGGGATATGGAAGAATTAACTTATAGACATCAAGATTAACACTCTAAACACCCTAGATCTAACCAACCTTGGATTCTAGAGAACTACTCACAACTCATGATCAAACCAATAAAAACTTGTAAAAACTTGATAATAAGCATTAGAAAGAGTAAAGGAAAGAGATTAGAGAAGAAGAACTCTTGAATTGAAGTTTTTGATCCAAAGGTCTTGCAGAAAAATCACCCAAAACAGAGAGAGTTTCTGGAAAAGTTTTAGAAATAAAAGTCAACTACTTAATGATGATAAACAGTGTATTTTCGTCTTAAGGAAAGGAAATCTCGGGTACCATATCGGTATGATTACACCGGTATGACAGACCGATATGCGTATCGGTGTGAACCCACCGATATGTCAGACAGATATGCGTATCGGTGTGATCACACCGATACATCATACCGATACGTAGTAAAATGACCATATCTCTTGAACGGCTTCACTGTTTGACTTGAAACTACCACCAAACGAAAGCTAACTCAAATATCTATGACTTTCATGAAGATCGCCGAGGCTAAATCGGAGTTGAAATTCTTCATCCGGCTCGATCTTTACTCATGTAGTGGTTTTGTACTTCAAGTCCATTTTGCTCAACTTCTTTTGGTACACTTTAGTTCCATGCCATCCTCCAAGCAATGCTTAACCTCCATAATCTGAAAAGTCCTCCAATGTACCTAAAAACACTCCAAAATGCAACAAATATGCAATAACCTAGTCTAAGACTCAATAACTCTAAAATAGATGCAAACTAGACTATATGGACAAGTTATATACATGAAACAATGCAAATGCTTTACTAAATGAATGTTAAAATGATGTAAATATGCTAACTATCAACTCCCCCAAACCTGCCTTTTGCTTGCCCTCAAGCAAATAAATATGACAAATCCAAGAGAGATGTGTGAAAGTGGGAGCTCAAATCCAAAAATGCCAACAAGAGAGATCAAGCCATTGTCCAAGTTAATAATTCTAGGATGCATATCGAGTTTGTTCTACTTTAAAAATCTTAGCCACACTCATCGCAAACATGAATTGAATTCAAGTCTAGCCTACACAAGCCTTCCTATCCTTCATTCCTTTAACATTCATTCAATTTGTAACCATGGATCATGCTTATGCACTGCAAGTGAACTCATTTGGATAATGGAAAAGTTTATGAGATAAAAAATGATCTCATTCTTGTGGGTTTTCCATTGCAAGGGATCTCTCAAGAAAGAATGAACTTTGGCAAAATGCTAAGGGTAAAGAACAACTTGTGCATACAAGGACAAACTTCCATCTACCCAAGTACCAATTGCAATTTTAACCCTTATCTCTAAACCCAACAAAGTCCCTCATATTCTACCCTTTTCTTAAGGCATTTGCCTTCTTGACCCACACAATCTCCTCATATTCACTTCCATTTAAACTCTTAGGAGAATTTCTTCTTCAATCTTTGGTAAACAAATGGTTTTGGCTTTTTACTCTCATTACTTAGCTCTCATTTTACATTCTAGGTAAGCCAATCTAATCATCCTTGAGATGCTTTTGCCATTTTTGACTTTTTTTCTTTTCTTTAGCTTAGAGGCTTACCAAACATTTATACTTAGAGCTATTTTACAAATTTTCTTTGCCAACCAATCCAAAATTGTTTCCTTATACCTTCTCCAAATCTTTTCTTCTCTTCCCACTTTTTTTCTTCTTCTTTAGACAGCAACTCAAGCCCCTACTTAAGCTAACCAACCTAGCTTATGTCTAGCCCAATGATGTGTGAGCTAGTTCTACATGGAAGACTCTCCTTGTCGTGCTAAACCCAACACTTTTTGATAAGTTCATTCGAAAATTAGGCCTCAGAACACACACAAGAGCTTTTTGGCTTGAAAGAAGGTTTGGTTAGGGGTGTGGTAAGCTACTTGGGATAACAAGAGAGTGGTAGAAGAAAAGAAGACATCCCAAATATGTATATGATATCCATGAGTCACTTACCAATGTATAAACATGATAATTGCAATTCAAGATTAATGGTTCTTATAAATAGGAATGAGTTCAATTCACAGCAAGCTTCAACCAAAACATGAAAATCAAGACATGAATTCCAAGTGTGGTGCTATCTTAACTTCAAACTCATTTGCATGCATCAAACAATTATGAACGTGGGCAATGGTTTCATCTCAAAAATCAGCATTTTACAAGGAAAACTTATCATAGCTCCCTATGCAATATGAATGCAAGCCTACATGAAATGCAAATAGACTCAAACATAAAATGCAAATACATCTTCTAAATGCTTTTTTTTTTTTGTTATTTTTTCAAAATTTTCAAATTTTTTTTTTTTTTTTTTTTTTATGCATTAGATGATGCATGAAGACTCAAATGTGTAAAATAGAAAATAAGAAACACAAAACATAAAGTCAAATCTCTCAACCTCTCCCCCAAACTTAAATTACACAGTCCCTTGTGTAATAAAAGTTCAAGAGAGACTCAATCAATATGACAAAAATTATGAAACACAAAGCTAAATGATATGTATAATGGAGGTTGAAGTGTTACCTCTAGAATGGTATGGAGGAGGAGGAAGACGAACCTGCTGACCACAAACACTCAAAACACACATTATTGAAATAAAAGCAAGAATATATACAAGGATAAACATGGGAATGCCTCCCAAGAGCGCTTGTTTAACGTCACTAAGCTTGACTTTCCTTACAAATCTTTTTAGTCTGGCTTAAGGGTGAAGTGGGTGGCTGGAGATGTGAATGAGTATGAACTTTGTTGCATGTCCATGGTGTAGATAGTGGACAGCATCTCTTGCACCCTTGCTTTGTTCTTCTCTAAACCTGGTGGAAGAATGAACCTTGCCTTTGAGAATGGTGTTGAGCGTCCTTTGCTCTTGACTTTGTACTCAATGGAGCCATCCTTGAGTTCAAATGGATGTAAACTCAAATAGGTCCTTGGCCCAGCACGTCCATTTCTTGACCCATCTCTAGCTTTTTCGGTTAAACTCATCAAAGAGCACTTTTTCTTCTCTTTCCCCTTAGGTAGCTTCTTCTTGAGAGGTTTTTCTTCTACACCACCTAAAAATGTCAGGAGGGACTCACCATCAGGTTCTTCTTCAGCCTTGAAGTCGATCTTAGGCTCAGCTTTGTCCATCCTAGCTCCATCCTTAGGATTTTTGGTTAAACTCATGAAAGACCTCTTTTTCTTGCCTTTCTCTTTTGGTGGTTTCTTCTTGATAGGTATTTCGTCTTTACAACCAAATAAAGTCAGTAGCGACTCACCATCAGGCTCTTCTTCAGCAGTAGATCTAAGCCTAGGCTCGGCCTTATCCTTGCTTGTACTGGAGACGCAACCAATCTTAGCCTTTCCCGCGGGCTTGTCTTGCAAGCTTTTGTCTAGTTGCTTGGTTCTAAAGGCTTGGACTTCCAAAAGCTTTTTCAACTCAGCCTCATCTCTGATCTTCTTACAGACATGTTCTTCTTGATCAAAAGTGTCTTCTTCAGCTTCCATCATTCCACAAAACTTTGTCAAAGGAGGTGTAATCGGGTATGAAACCAAGTGACTCACATTCTTTAGGATGACCTCTTCCTTGGCAAAATCAATTGCTGCACCAACAGTGCTGAGGAATGGCGTGCCTAGGAGCATAGGAAGGTGCTTGGAATTGTCTATATCCATGACCACAAAATCAGTTGGTACCAAGCAATTCCCAATTTTCACCGGATAGTCTTTGATCAAACCAAGAGGTTTCTTTGTAGACCCATCTCCAAATGTGATTTCAGTAGGATGCCAATCCATACTCCTTATTCCAAGTCTCTTGACCATGTCAAGTGCCATAACACTCACTGTGGAACCTGAATCACACATAGCGTCTTGAACTTCTCCATTGCCTAGGTTGCACACAATTGAGAATTTTCCCGGATTTTTGTGCTTGGTCAAGGTCTTGAGCTCATCAATTGCTGCAATGTGCTCTCTTGTAGGCTCCTGGATCTGCTCTTGCTCCTCATCACACGGTTCTTGCATCATCAAAACATCCTCAACCGGTTTCTTCAAGATGTTTTTAGCTTCAACATGGTTGATCTTTGTGAAAACCGCCTCCCCACTTAGGTTCTCAATGACCTCATTGAGACTAGAATCATCATCGGAGTAGATGTAGGCCTCATGTTCAGGTTCATGCCATGATGGATACAAGTCATCAAGAGTGGTGGTCCTCTCTTCAAGATCTTGGATAGCTTGACAATACTCCATAGGGTTTACGTCACTTTCCCCCGGTGGACTTCCTTGGCTACTTGAGCTAGCTTGTTCTTCCTCAGGCTGGTAAAGCGTGGTGTTGAGGTTGTTGATTTGTGTGTCAAGGGCAGTGTAGGAAGCGTACATCCCAGTGTTTGAATCATTCAATATCGTGTCCATGTATACCTTGCTAGCGTTTTGTGCTAGCAAAAGCTGTTGGAGCATGTCAATGATGGAGTCTTGGGTGTGAACGTGAGCTTGTTGCTGAGGTATAAAACCAGGAGCTCCATATGGCTCATTCCATTGTGGTTGGCTTTGAAAGTTTCCTTGATAGTGGTTGAATCCCATGTAATAGCCTCCTTGGTTGGCTAGATAGTTAGCTTCCGGATTTTGACTAACAAAATGCATCTTGTGAAACGGTTTAAGCGAGTTGTTCAAGCAAGTTGTAGTCTCTTCCTGTGCCTATGTTCATGTACCTGAGAAGACAACTACTGAAACAGAGAGATTAGTAACCAAAATAAAAATAAAAACTTAGTCTCAAGAGGATTTAAAATCCTAATGCACAAAAAGAACCCAAATGGCAACGGCGCCAAATTGATAACAGGATTTTGCTAACAATTACTCAATCCTACTACACATGTCATTGTAGTATTTGAGGATCAATCCATATGGGTTTGTTGTAACAAAAGGAATTCATAAAACTTCTTAATCTAAGCAAGTCTAGTGAAGGTTTTGATATGTGACTAGTAGCATTAAACAAGGTGAAAGATAAGCTATCTTCAAGATAAGTTAAAACAAACAAAAACAAGTGAAAGCAAAAACAGAGTTTTTAAAAGCTTTTTGTAAATTATGGAAAGATGAATCCAAGGGTATGGTATTGATTTTCAAGTGCTTAAAAGTGTAATCAATGATGTCAATCTACTCATATAAATGCTAATCCCCAAGCTTAGAACTTCAAGAATAGATTAAACCATTTTCATGGACTTAATCCTTTTATCACATTTCTAATCAAGAACAAACTTTCATTTGTGATTAAAGATGCAACAAGCATAAAGATTCAGTTCTAATCTGCTAATAAACACCTTAGACAATCACTTTCATGAGCTAAGTATGTAAATCTCTTGCTTAAATAAACCAGAAATTTTACTAATCTTTTGGATGAGAAAATTTCCTAAAAATCTAATTCAACATGATCAAGGTTGAAATTTAGCATTAAGAACATCAAACAAGAGGGGATATGGAAGAATTAACTTATAGACATCAAGATTAACACTCTAAACACCCTAGATCTAACCAACCTTGGATTCTAGAGAACTACTCACAACTCATGATCAAACCAATAAAAACTTGTAAAAACTTGATAATAAGCATTAGAAAGAGTAAAGGAAAGAGATTAGAGAAGAAGAACTCTTGAATTGAAGTTTTTGATCCAAAGGTCTTGCAGAAAAATCACCCAAAACAGAGAGAGTTTCTGGAAAAGTTTTAGAAATAAAAGTCAACTACTTAATGATGATAAACAGTGTATTTTCGTCTTAAGGAAAGGAAATCTCGGGTACCATATCGGTATGATTACACCGGTATGACAGACCGATATGCGTATCGGTGTGAACCCACCGATATGTCAGACAGATATGCGTATCGGTGTGATCACACCGATACATCATACCGATACGTAGTAAAATGACCATATCTCTTGAACGGCTTCACTGTTTGACTTGAAACTACCACCAAACGAAAGCTAACTCAAATATCTATGACTTTCATGAAGATCGCCGAGGCTAAATCGGAGTTGAAATTCTTCATCCGGCTCGATCTTTACTCATGTAGTGGTTTTGTACTTCAAGTCCATTTTGCTCAACTTCTTTTGGTACACTTTAGTTCCATGCCATCCTCCAAGCAATGCTTAACCTCCATAATCTGAAAAGTCCTCCAATGTACCTAAAAACACTCCAAAATGCAACAAATATGCAATAACCTAGTCTAAGACTCAATAACTCTAAAATAGATGCAAACTAGACTATATGGACAAGTTATATACATGAAACAATGCAAATGCTTTACTAAATGAATGTTAAAATGATGTAAATATGCTAACTATCACATGGCCGGACATATTCTCTTCTAAGATTTGTGAACCACCGTATAAGCTACTCGGACGCACCAACACTATTAGTGTCACGTTCCATCCACCGAAAACATTATGCAGTCGGTTGCCTATTACTCTAGAATTAAGGACGATCCAACACAACATCCCAAAAATCTGTTATACGAACTAGTCATGCAATTTCTATAAATACTCGCACAATGAAGGGAGATGACAAGGGATGACTCTAAATGAAATTGAAAACCAGTGTTTGATATCACACGAATCACACCTCTATTTCTATCTAATCCCACTCTCAAAACCGAATTGAAACTTCATATGTCCAGTCTGGTTTCACTTGTGAATGGATATATTTCTAATCTCACCATACTAACAAAAGAAGTTATGTATCACCATTCCATTCAAAACAAAAAAACAAAAAAAGAAGTTATGTATCACCTTTTGATCTGGTTTAACGGACAAACCTATTGATGGAATTTTTGAGCCGGGCACTAATCCAGATGCAGTTATAGACGATATCATATGAAATAATGAGGATCCGAGTCTAACGCCTTTTAGTATAACTAAAATGTTCGAAAGTTATTATTAAATGAGACATATTCTTATGGTGAGATGGTGCCCAAGTAGCCTCCATAATATATATCCATTCACACTTGGCCATTCATTCCAATAGTTAGAAATTTGCCAAGACATTTTCTCTTTTGATTACATTTATTTTTCTAGATGTTTGCCAAGATTTTAGCTATTTTAGCTATGACCATTAGTGGTTTTAGTCTTATAAACGAACTTATAAAAAGCTTAATTCTTTGCAATTGTTAAAAACTAACCTTTAAATGAATTTTATTTTAAAAAACGTGTTTTCAAACTCTGTCGTTTCTTTTTAGTTTTGTCAAGAACAGTACCTCCAAACTAAGAGATTACAAGTTGTATCAAAGGCTTTATGTAGTTTTTGTGGTGTTCATCGATCCACCATCAATCATTTATCATGCTTCCTAAGTACCTAATATCTTAAGTGTTCAAATTTGGGTTGAATACTTCGTCGGATCTTACATCATTTGGTATCATAGCCGAACGTCCATTTGTTAAGTTGTATCCATCCAAACTGATCTATCTATCAACTGAAAATTTGAAGATTGTTCATCAGAATTATATAAGGTTTGTGCTTATATCTTTTTGGTGTCATTCAAACTTCTATCAATTGTTTTCTATTTTGTTTTAAGCATTAAATATTACATCCATTTTTTTATAATAATTGTATATTTTGATAACAAAAACAAATTGAAATAATGATAATTTTGGTAATAATTATATAAGCACTAGCATATACTAATTTGTTGAAACAAAAAAAAAACTACTAATTCACTTGAATAATTTTTTTTCAGTATCTTACAACTTCAATATTACATCCATATTCGCTAGTAAATATTATTCGTAAAACTACGAAATAGTCAAGAATTTTTTTGTGACTAACACGAAAAAATTGCTAAAATTACAAAAAAAATCACTAAAAGTCAATATAGCAACGAAAAAAACTAGTCACAGAGCTATAATCACAAACAAATTTTTGTGATTTTTTCCATACCTATAGATTCGTAACTAAATTTTTCGTAGTTATATAAAAAAAATTTGTGGTTTTTTATGATTTTTTGTGACTTTTATGTAGATAATTCATGACTATATACATAATTGGTAATTGGTGACTATACACAAAAATATTCCCCAAAAATATTTGCTATTTTGGTGAGAAAAAAACTTATACAGGTAAACTGCTTCTCGATTATACGTCAATCAATTTTTGTTGTTTATAATGGGTTTTAATGTTTTAATTAGTTTTTAAGATATTTTTTCTATTGTACAAGAAGAATAAATACTTTGAAACTTACTAGTAGTACACAATTTCGGGTTAATTAGTTATCCAATACTCTCTCCGTTTTTATATAAGTGTTGTTCTAAACTTGATTTTTATTTATAAATAATTGTCGTTTTCGGATTTCAATGCAGATTTATGACAGATTTTTCAGTTTTAATCTTATTTTTTAAGCTTCTTTATTGATCATATCAAATAAAATAGTGTATTAATTAAAGGATAAAACAGAAAACAATAGTAGTTTTCTTAATACGTATGAGACAAGTATATAGGGTTCCGATGTAAATGGACTGCTTGACTAAAACCTTTTTGGTAATTAGGGGTTAACTAATTATTACTCTCTCTTATTTTTTGGATGTAAAGTAAAAAAAGGATGATGCAACCGTGCGGGTGACAGGTGCAAGGCGGGCAAAATGGTTTGACAATCTTTTACTTTAGGGTTTCTTCAAAAGTACTCTGAGAATTTGGGGGATTTTGGTCAACACTGGGAATTGTGTCGATACTTCTCATTAATTATCTTTATTAATGAATAGATCGATCAATTAAAGTAGAAATATAGATACTATAATCATCATTGTTATGTATCTTAAATGCAATTGACTAGTTGACAAAATAATGCAATTGACTAGATACAGTTGCATTGTAAAACGCAAAAAAAAAAACGCGTCTTTAACTAAACAACGTTTCCTTCTTTTAAAAGCAATCAGAGAAAAAGAAAGAATAATATTTTGCAATATCTTATAACTAGAAGTCTAGAATACTCATTTTGCAATATTGTATGTAACTAGTTCGTTATTATTTTTTATGTTTAGCCGTAAATAAATTAGAAACAGATAACCAACTTCAACTTACATAAGTTAACAACAAAAATTCAGTGGTCAGATTGGATACAAAACCACATTGACTTGTAACTGAAGTTGCCAAAATTGTAAACGAGAGAAAACGAAATACTGCTCTCATTAAATTTCAGAGTTTATAACAAAAACCAAAAAAATAAGATTATACTAAATGCAAACACCAACATTCATATTAAAAATCGGAAAATCTTAACCTTAACCGAATTCCTATATATTATTTGAGAAGCATTTTTAGAGAGTACCTTTATTTTCTAAAATATTTACAGTGGTGCCATTTTGTTGATATGTCACCACCACATTCATTCTCACCAACCTTCTAAAAAAGATATATATTTCAATAAACTAATTACCTTATATGCTATTATCCATTTTTAATTTTTAATATAACCAATAAATTTATAATTCATTTTCTGTTATGATTCATTTCAAAAAAAAAAACCAATAATTTTATACAAAATAATTAAACGAAATCAAAATTTACAAATAATTTATGATATACATAAAATATAATTTTTAATTTTTAATATAACCAAAAAGGTTATAATTCATTTTCTATTATGATTCATTTCCTAAAATTTTATACAAAATAATTAAACAAAATCAAAATTTACTATGATTTAATATTATATACATTCAATTACTACTTTGTTTAATTTTGTTTTCTCTTGTCAAAAAATATTTTTTTTTAACATACTATATTGTCAATATAACAGCTTATTATATAAAAAAATTAGATTAAAATATTTTATTATGGTTTAATTTTTAAATTATACAAAACTAAATAAATAATAAATTACTCATCCTGCGCAGGGCGCAGATTATCACCTAGTATAATATAAAAGACTTGAAATCTCTTTGTATGTGCATTTTATTATTGATTTATATAAAATGTAAATAATAATGTCTTGTAAATATTTTGAAAATTTAACTATGAAATTTCTTGAAAATGTTGTTTCTGTAATTAATCTTTTTGCATACTCCCTTTTTATGTTTCACAAAAAGTGTCATTTTAAATTTTTACATATATTAAAAAAACCCATGAAAAACTCATTTTTACACCTTATTAATACATTAAATAAATTCTCTCTTTAATAAACACATTAAAACAATAATGTTAAAACTGTATTTTTATTCAAAATTATGCACTTGAAATCTAAACGACACTCTTTGTGAAACGAAAAACTAGGTTCCGATTAATTTATTTAATTTCTAATTATTTGATTACGCGTATCATTATTTATGTAAGTTTCAAACAAAATTTATGTTTATTATTTTTATTTAATTATTTATTGTAAAAAATATTTAGTTAGTTAAAAACTGAAACAAAATTAAAAATATATAAATATGGAAGATATTTATTGAACTGGAATCAACTAATTTATTTGGTTCACCTGGTTTACGAGTTTTTGGCAGTTTTTAATATTTTTTTATTTGATTTAAAAGCTTTTGCGTTTTATAGAAACCTAATCCGGTCACATATCCGATTCGTGGTCGAAGCCGGTTCAACCACCGGATCGATCCGATCACTATAAACAAATACTAGTAAAATAAAGAACAAAAATCAATGACAAATTAAATGCTCAGTCTCGGTCGTACAAGTAAATTAATGATACGATTAGTATTAATAGCAGTAAATGGGAGATATATCTCACATTCCACATAAAACTTCTTTTCTTGCAGATATATTATTATATACAATAGATTTCATGTCAAATTTCCATTTTTAATATCAATTTAAATTAATCAAATAAACTGTAAATTCGAATACAAAAATTCATTAGCCTTTAAAAAAAAAAAAAAAAATTATTGGTGGCATGTACCGGTTGAAGTTTTTTTAACAATAAAAAATGTTCCAAAAAATGCAAATTAGTTAAAACAAAAAGGGGTAAAACGTAAAATGGTAAAGGTTTTGTACTGTTTGCTCTTTTCTCTTGTTCGTGTACACTTATCGTTTTGCCGATTGATCACAATATAAAACATGAATCTACATGGTATATTTCATATTCATTTTATGTCAATTCTAAACTTTTTTTAAGGAAATTCTAACATTTACCAAATTTTAAAAACTACTTCAATATTAACTGAAATTAAGTCTAGACTTTTTGCTGGAGTTATATATATAATGATGATACGGAGGATCCTATTATAATCGACATATTTGGAATTACTATACTAGATGAGATTTTTGTTTTGTTTTTGTGCAAGCTATTATACTAGATGAGATAAATTAAGAGAACAAACAAAAACCGTTGTCCATGAAATTAAAAGATAAACGAAAGTGAATACTATCATGATATATCTAAGTGACAATATTAATATTAATAATAATAATAATAAAAAACCGAAATTAATGTCATCAAGAGAGACGTACCGTACCATTAAAAATATTTTTAGTTTTCCATCCACATCAATATATATATATATTTTTTATAAAATCATAAATTCATCAGTAATCAAGCCAAGATCAACGACGAACGGAACCACCCCAAAAACCCTAAAATATCAAGACGGATCAACAGTACGGCGACCATCATCTCCGGCCGCCGCTCTCGGCTGCTGAAACTGAGTGATCTGACCAATCGCAAGAATCCCTCCGTCGTAGTTATTACCGGCGGGAACATCTAACCCACCAAACATCTGTTCTCTAGGGAAAAACTGGTGGTGATGATAGTGATGGTCTCTCACCGTCGCCGTCGTCGTCCCATCCGCGGCGGCGCCGGCGAGTAAGTTGATCCCGAGGCTCTGATGCGTGGCGGCGAGGATACCGAGGCTCTGGTACTTGGAGAGCTCCGATTTCGCGCAGCTTAGATCGATCTGAAGCTGACGAAGCTGATGCTGGAGGAGAGAGATGACTCCGACGCAGCCGTAGACCGGATCACGGAGACGCATGTCGGCTTCATAAGCTAAAGAGTTCACTGCGTCTTCACGTTGTGAAGGGTGAAGCTCGTTGAGGAGCTTCGTGACGTTGCTTGCTCCAAAGACTTTGTGAACGTTTGCGAATTTCTGCGGCTGGTCCGGTGGGAAATAAGGAGCGAATACACATTCCGGTTGGCATTTTCGCCGGAGGAATTTGCAGGCTGCGCATGGTGAGTTTGTTGATGAAGATGCCATTTTTGTTTTATGACTTTGTGGTTTATGTCTCTCTTTCTCTCTCCCTACACAAAGCCGCCATTGAAATTTGAGAAAAATTAGGGTTTTTATTTTATTTTATATTTTTAATATTGGAGGAGGACGTTATATATATACAGGGGAAGAAAATATTATGAAAATATCATCAAATTCAATTGTGAAATGATAATAAGATTTGGAGATTTTTTTTTTTTTTTTTTTGATAATGAAATATGAAATGACAAAGGAAGATAAATAATTTAGAGATGTTGAATCTTTAGAATAAGAAAGCTTATACCTGCGAGTAAGATTAAACAAGTCCTCTTTAGATATGGTTTCTGTTTCTCTGAAGGGAAAGTAAAAGGAGATCTTCTCTGCTTTTCTCTAAGCTGTTATTTGGGGTTGCATACAAAAAGCTGTAAAATAAGAGAAGATTTGTAATTACCAGCTAGTATTTAATATATTTGGTGAGCTCTATATATATACACACACATACACAAACTTGGTATTGTATATATATGTATATACAGTATATATAGTTTTTATATGCACTCGAACCTTCTTGTCCAACTGTTGAAAACAAGTAGGGAAACAGAAGAAAATTGAGCAACATGAAGGTGCTTTTCTAAAGTCAAACATAAAGGTATGCACCAAATATAATATATGCTTGGAAGCTATAAAAGATCATCCCAAAGACCTATAGCTATATGTATGTAGAGAGGGACTTTGTAGCTATATGATTGCTAGTCAAATTTTGGTGAGTAGACCTAAAAGTGTAGAGACAACCTGAGAAATTTATAATGTTTATATATGACAACAAAAGAGAGAAAGAAAATTAATTTTTGTACCTTATAGATGGAATGCGTATGGATGGATTGAGGAAATATAAGGAATAAAATAGATAGGATCAGTGGTGTTCTTTGTGTTGCTTAGATAGGTAGGTGTGAGAGGAGGGAAGAAGAAGAGAAAAGAAGGAAGAAGATGTTATTAATAACTAAAAAAGCAAAAGATTGGATCTCGTGAAGCTAGAAGAGACTTTTGGTTTTTGAGGCTCTCGATGGGCAAAGCTCATCTTTGTGCTTAAATTTCATATTTTTTACTCAATTAAATATATTATTTTGTAAGAAAACGGAGCTCATAAATATGATAAGACTAGTACTAATTAATGTTATTTTTTAATTTATTCTAATAAATAACTATAAACATACCTTCAATAGTAATAGGATTTGGTAGTACTAGAGGGAATTGATTTCCACGTGAAGAAGCTAAGAATTTCTAAGATGAAAAGAGAAGAGAAAGAAGAGGGGGTCTTGGGATGAACCCTTGGACCCTAGCATAGACTCTAACAACAATAATAACAATAAATGTAAATATTATTAGTATAAACTTTCAAAATATTTTATATATAAAAAAGTTTTTATAAAAAGATAGAAGGAAATAAATGTGAAAAGGAGAGATGGGAAATGAGAGATGGGGTCTGACTCTGACTCTCCTGATGGATCTTGGGATGAAGAATTTTGCTCTTTTTATTCTTATTCTTTTTGTCTAGGGATTTACATACAGTAACGAAGCATTTTGTTATTACTATTATTATACTCTATAGTAATAATACGATTATATATTATGATACGGTTGACAAAAACCACATATACAGAAAAAGGAGTAAATTAGAGATAAGAGTAGAAAAAGTTAATAATGAAACTTACCAGCCTCAAGTTTCTTCGGTCAAACCCTCTTTTTCATGTTTGTTTACATAAAAATCAATAGGAATCTACTGCCATCTTCTTTCTTATCTTCTCTCTCTTTCTCTTAATATCAATATATTAAATATTATATTAATTAGGCTCATGCAAGTGTTTTATTTTTGGACTCGCTAGTTTTGCGCAAAGTTAAAAGAAAAAAAAATAAAATAAGTGAAAGAAAAGAGGAAGGCATAGAAAGATGATGAGTTTTTAGGATCAGTACTACTCTCCCTAAGGTGTAGGGAGATAGAGAGAGAAAATCGCCCAGATGCAGAGGCTAAGGAAACGGAGAGAAAGAACAACTTTTATGGTGTGTCGATATATAGATAGATAGAGAGAGAGAGACTAAGTAATCACGGACTCTGTCTTTCTTCTATATCTATATCTCTATCTATCTATATAATTCTCTATATGTACACTTTCCTCTACAAGAAACTTAGGATACAGACCGACCAAGAACATTGTTTGTATAATGATATTAAACATCTTCTTTGTTATGGAGTTACAAGATTTAACCCAACATTATTATACCCTTAAGATTAGGTTCTAGTATTTTTTATGCATTTTAGTTTGTAATCCCTAATCTAAATAAAGTATAACAAATAATATACCGGTTTTGTAGTTCTAGCTAGTGACTCTTTCTTCTATATATACACTTTCCCCTACGAGGAAATTAGGAAATCGACCAAGAATATTGTTTATATATAAATATAATACTATAAACGTCTTCTTTGTTATGGAGTTTAAAAGATTTACCCCAATGTTATTAAACCCTTGAGATTAGGTTCTAGTTTTTTTATGCATTTTAGATTCTATTTCGAAATCTAAAGAAAAAAACATTAAAAGCATGAATTAAGATGATGTATTTGGGTTGGGGACAGAGGCACCGTTTTTTAGATGCTTTAGTTTTTAGTCATTTCGATGTTAATAATTGAGGACACATTCAAGAACATATCAAGACACGAGCCAATTACACAATTAAGTTGTCGTATAGTCCATTGCTTTTTTCCCTGTTAATCGAGATTGACTATGGAGTATGGAGTATATGGATATTGATTTACAGTTTGTTGCATATCTTAAAATTAAGAACTCCGTATTATAAAAAAAACCCCCGTACATGTCCTCCTTGTATAACAACATTACCACTTCCTAGGAGTATTTTTTTTTCAAACTCATTTTACATATTCAACATTAATGTTGTGTCTGTTCATAATAGCTTTTTTATACCTGAATCCTCAACCAATAGAACCAAATTAAACCACTACAACCACTTTCATTAAATTTGTATTTGTACCTTATGTACAACCAGAAATATTCTAAAAAATGGGTCTAAGAAGTTGTCAAGATTTTAAACTTTCTTTTTCCACTACTTCTCCTTAACTTTTGGTTCAAAGTAAGGCTAAACAAAAGTTATATGCAGTTTAAACACTCGATTAGCTATCCCCTAACGGCAGCAATTAACCGAGGTTTAGGTGGTCGTTTAAAACTAATCTGAACTAAAATTTAGTTGGTTTCTACGGTTAAACCGATATGGGTCATAAGTTTTTGCGTACGACCTAACCTAACGAAGAAACGTGCAAAGAGATGATTTTTATCTTATGACATTAAACATTAGTCAATTTGGAGAGAGAAGCATGAATGGGAAATGAATAGAAGCAAGTGGGTCGTGGTTGTATATTGCATTGTTGTAATTACTGTTGGAGCAGAGTTCTGCAACACTATTTACTCGTACCCATTTTCAAACGACAACCATTCCTTTTTATTTAATTTTTATTATTAATTTTTGAAATTAAACAGTTCATGTCTTCATGTTCTTTGTCTTCTTCCTTCGTTTATAACAATGGGTCCAAAAATCATAGAATTCACACCATATGGATGGTAACACCACTCTTCTCCAATTTAATATTCATAACAAGTATGTTTGGAAAACTTCGCTAAAAAATAATAAGTATGTTTGGCTTATATCATTTTCATATTGTTTCTATTATTATTTTATTTATACATTGCGTCCTCTTATAAAACTAGCTTGGATTTAAATTACAATGTTTTCCACACTTCGGGGCCTACGCTTATTACAAGGTTTATATATATAATTTTTAGTGATAACAAAGTTTAATCATGTTCAATTTTGAAAACGTTACCTGAACATTCAAGTATCAGAAAGTAAGACTAAAATAGTAAAATCGAATACTTCTAAAACAGCTACCCTAGAAGGAACAGTTAATGGAGCTATCTACTTTTTGACTAGTCTTACGATTTAACATCCTTATTCATATTATTCATGGTGACATGACAAATAGATTAAAAATAGTTTGTTTGATTAACGAAACATTTTAAGCAAAACATTAGTTTTAAATTGTTAAATTCTATAGAATTAAAACTGAAATTAATTGAACATAAGTACATTAGCTCATACTACTTATATTTAGATTTCTTCTTAATTTAAACATGAAATTCTTAATTAGCCTCGCTCGACATAATGTTGTTTCTAACCATTTGTCTTAACATAATCTCTTTATAAGATCAATTTTCGAAACCGATTGTTCATACCAATTTTGGACACAGATAGATTTAAGTTCAAATTAGACCAACATATCTTTGAATCCTGATATCATTTTAATTTTTATGGATTCCTAACTAAAAACAAAAAGATTGATCCATAAATTTGACTGTAAAAAATGAGTTAATAGTACACGTAAAAAAGGCCTCCATCTCTATGCCAACCAACAAAAATTGAAAACTTAATATACTAGCAAACTAGCAATCTACCCAAAATAAGAAAAAGTAGAGTTCACATATCCAAAAGGGATTGATAATGATTGATCAAATGTGCTATTTTTTTCTATAATTTGTGAATTGATATGTGGAGTGGAGTAACACATTCTAACTAGACGTGGCTCATTTTCTCCCTTCGTGGACGTGGAATAAAAGTTATATAAACAAGACGAATGAATCAATCCTCAAATTACGGTTTTCATAATCATTACTTCTTCTTTTTTACCGCATTCATAATCACTACTTAAATGAAAGAGATGCATGTCAAGATTCTTATGGCATGAAAATTGCAATTAAATCGACTTTTTTTTTTTGGTTAAACAAATCGACTTTTTTAACGTGAAGAAAAACGTAGGATTTACTTGCTTCCCAAAACAAACAAAAGCCGATTTTCTTAAATGAATCGATGAACAAAAAATAAATGTGGAAAGTGAGGCCCAAGCCCAAATAATGAAAAGCCCAAGGTATAGCTCATTCTGATTTTTCTTTTGCTTCACCATATCGAGAACACCAATTTACTACACAGCCTGTCAACAACACTATCGGATACTACAAAATGCTATACAATGGGTCTAAAAAGTATCAGATGAATTTAGTTGAAAAATGCTTTTAGGCAGGATCTGGTGAAATAACTTTTAGACCGGATCTGGTGAAATAACTACTAATTTAAATGGTAACAGAAAAATCTGATAAAATAAACAAAAAATTATATAATAAAATGTATGAACAATAATATAATAGCTGAAAATCATATAAAAATAAACAAAAATGATATAATGGTTTATTATTTTAAAAATTGATAGTAATTATCTATATCCTATCTAGGTCCGGCCCATAGTATAAGCGAAGAAAGCGACAGATTAATGCATTTAATATAAGGGACATTTTTTGTTATATCCAATGTTTTGAAAATCGGATCGGTAAACGAACCGGAAAAATTTGGGGTCGTGGGTTGATATGGTCCGACCGGGTTCGATCTGGTTTGATGATATTTTTAAAATAATACATATCTCATATAGTTTTATATTTTTTTCTATAAATATGACTATGATATTTGAAATACTAATATAATCGGTCATAACAAATAAAAAACTTTAGTAATTATAATGTTTGAAAAAATTTAAAAAAAGTAACAAATCAAATGTGTAACAAAGATTTTTTTAAAAATATATTTTATTAATTCAAAACTAAAAGCAACAACAAAATAAGATAGTGTAGTTGTATCATTCTTTTGACGTGCAGAGCGTTGTAAGGATAACTGAGATTCTATGTTTGTATCCTGTGAAAGAGGAACTTGTGAATCATTTTCTTCCATCGTTCAATGTGAGATGCAGCCGTGAGTTGGAGAGAAAAAAACTCAAAAACAGAGTTTAAAACCTAAAGAAAACCGTGGTTAAATTTTTCCTTTTTTTTTTTTTGAAAATTTTTTAAATGATTAAACCGGGTTCAATTTGGTTTAATGGATCGCCGGTTTTCGGGTTTTAGCCGGTTCGATCCGATTTTTTAACCGGTCCAACTATCTCCGATTTTTAACATTAACCCAACCCGGAGATTGATCCGGTTCGTAATTGGACCCGGTCCGACTGCCGGTACGGTCCGGTTTTCAAAACATTGGTTATATTTTTCTTATTAAGCTCTTTTATTAACGTTTATATGTAAACAAAATTTTAAGATTTTTTTTAATAATAGTAATATGTATAGGGCTTTTTTTAACAAAGTTTATGGCTTTTTATTAATAAACGTACTGATTAAGTTTATTATCAAATAATTATTAAATTTATTAGTAAAATTCTGTTTTAGGAAAAAATTAAAACCCTCAACAACAATGTGTAGCCGACGAGTTTTTCAAAAAATTTCTCTTTTGATGGATTTGATTCCTCTTTCTCTACTTCTTCATTCATCTTTAGTACGCGTCAAATTTTTGTTTTTTGTTTTTTTTACAAACCGTTTATGAAATGGGATTGATTTTTTGAAATTTGATTTGTTTTATAAAGTTTTAGCTTATTATATGTATACCATTTGAGTCATCTGAGCTATTTATTTGGTTGGTACCATTTACGCCCAAGAATTGTAATATTTAAGTCATAGCTATATGAGCTATTTATTTGAAAACCCTAAAACACGTAATACTTAAAGTAAAGAGACAAGAATTTTGTAAAGACTGTTTTATCTTATTAGAAATCACTTAAACAATATTTTTTTGGGTTAACTATTCACTTAAACAATATTTACAAACTTGTTTCGTCAAAGACATGACATTACAATTGAAATTCGACATTAACCCATTTCTAATCTACCCAACTTCGTTACACAACAATTGTGCAACATTTTTGTATTCACTCATTAAGAATCCTGAATCTCTCTTAACGATCTACAACCTATGAAACACCACTACACGTTTTGACTTCTTTGTAGCTTTCATTACAAACGTAAAAACCAAGCTGGCCTTTATATTTCTAAGTTCAAACCACACGTCATTTACCAAAACTTTAATATTCCCTCGGTTTCCAAAAGAAAAAATTTATACTACTTTTTTTTTTTTCATGAAGACAGATTTTTTAGATTTTCTTTATACTTTTATTAGTTAATGACAATTTGTAAATTTCAAGATATATTAACTGAACATAATTGAATTTATTGATTTACAATTAATTTAGAATTATGGAAATTTGGTTAGTAACAAAAAAAAATATGATGCAAGAAATGAAGAATTTAAGGTCACACAATACGCTTAACCTATATACTTGTTTTTTTTGAGAAAACCTACCTACCTATATACTTGTTACAATAGAAAAAAGAAAAACAACGTGTTCAGGATTAAAAAAAATGGGATCAAATTAAAGAAGACATCTAATGATTATCCCGGCTTGTCCGATTCAATTCTTAATCTCATATAGCAAAAGAATATTAATAAACCGAAATTATTTGAATCTAAGTCTTCAAAAATTATCAAAAGTAATAAATATAAGAAGTTCGATTCCAATTCTACTAGACTATAGAAAACACCTTCCCCATTTCCTAAAAACCCTTTTAGTCAACTCACTCTTTAATAAATCCCTATCACCCATCATAAATCAAAACTAAATACCCTTCTTTTTTCCAAGGAAAAATCAAAACTCTTTCGATCCTTTCGTATATTTCTTCTAAACAGAAACCTAATCATCCAATTTTAAAAAGCTCTTTATAGAGAAATGCATCCGGGGAATCTATGGGGCGGTAGGCTAGACGCAGTAGATAGCGACCGAGCCGCGGCGGAGGAGGAAGAGCGGCGGAGGAATATGACGGAGTGGGACAGAGGAGCCCTCCACTCGCAGCAGCTAACTGCGGAAGAACAGAGGAACCAATTGGACGAGACGCAACAAAGCTGGTTGCTTGCACCACAAGATAGCTGGAAAAAGAAGAGAAAGAAGTATGTAAACCTAGGTTGTGTATCCGTGAGCCGCACGGTTTTTATGTGGACCGTTGGATCTATCGTCATCTTGTTCCTCGTCGTTGCTCTTCCGATCATCATCGTCAAGTCGTTGCCTCGTCATAAGACTACACCTCCTCCTCCAGATAATTACACTCTTGCCCTCCACAAGGCTATTCAGTTTTTCGATGCCCAGAAATGTAAGTCTTTTTGTTTTTGTTTTATTTTCCTTATTATTTCTTATAACTGTTTTTTTTTTTAACAATATTTCTTATAACTGTTTATCATATATTTATACATTTGCATTTTATTTTCCCGCATAATATAAAGATGGTTAGTTTCCACTCTTGAAAGAATAGTTTATTTAACTATAAACTTAACAAAGCCTTTTAGCAAAAAAAAAAAAAAACTATAAACTTAACAACATGACGAGTTTTTACTTTTTCATTATATAAAAAAAAAGATGACAAGAGTTCTGAGTTATCACATTATACATTTAATTTCTTGCAAAACATTCCTTTTTTTGGAACATCGTTCTAATTTTATCAAATGTCTCTGTAAGGGACCACACTGATATATACTAATTTGCAAAATAATATTGTGGATTCATTTTCATCAATTTCAGTAAAAAACTGTTTACCAGGAAAAGCAACGATTTACTGATTAATTCATATTTGTAAATATATATATAGTAATGACTTAAAGAGAATATTTTGTAGTATGGAAAATGTGAATATATATTTGTAAATATAGAAAAAGTTCAACACTTGCTGATTAATTCAAAGTTTGCTGAGTAAAAAAGTCGGGTTTCATTGTCAGAAAACTTTGAACGGTTCCGTGTTCACAAGCTCACTAAATTATTATTATTGAAAAAAATGGAGATTAGTGATAAAAAAAATAAACATTCATTAGGTGATAGGACTTCAAGAAGATTACATAACGCGTTGACATTCCAATAGAATACCAAAATCTGATTGAAGCACGTTTATCCGACTAATTACTTGTACCGTCACATTTCCCCATTTTGTTCTTGTGAGCTGGCTTTTGGTAATGCTCACATCTTGTTTTGGCTTTCCAAGGACTAACTTTTTTTACGCGGTTTCTGATATTAATTTAATAATTTGTAGAATCTGATTAATACAAGGGCTCCTTTGGAATTGTGTTTTTCCCTACATTATATACCTCTTATCCCATAGAAAATAAGTTAAAAATCGAAGTAGAAAGTAAAATTTCACTATTAATAATATATATGCATTTTTATATTATTTTCAATTCAAGATGACAAAATAATTCTTGATTTTGTTAATAATTTAGGTTATTTTAGTTCATGTATATTTTTTTATAAAAGTGAAATCGAGTTTAAAAAACAAAACACTACAACATAGTTTCACATTTTACTTGACAATGCATTCAAGAATTTGGTTGTGATTCACATGTCTAAAAAAATATTAGTATTGATGATGATTAATGAAAATACGATGCAGCGGGTAAATTGCCGAAGAACAATCGGGTTTCATGGAGGGGAGATTCGGGGCCGAAGGATGGGCTACCGGACGTGCCCGGAGGATTGGTCGGAGGTTACTACGACGGAGGAAGCAACATCAAGTTTCATTTTCCGATGGCATTCTCAATGACAATGCTAAGTTGGAGTCTTATTGAGTATAGTCACAAATTCAAAGCCATCAATGAGTATGATCACATGAGAGATGTTCTCAAATGGGGCACTGATTATCTTCTTCTCACTTTCAACAATTCTGCTACTCGCCTTGATCATATCTACACTCAGGTCTTTAATCTCTAACTTTTGTTTCTTCATTTCGTTTGTTTTCGTTGTTATAATCTTTTTATTTTTCTCTTAATTTCTCATTGGAAATATAAGAAGGAAACTCAACTCTTGAGCTATATTCATTATTTTATACTAAATACTTAAGTAAAATGCATATATAATGATGTCACGGTTTATAATCAACCATTTTAATTATATGAACAAGCTGTTTTAATACTTTCTTGCGCACCAAGAAACCGACATTTTAATTATATGAACAAGATGTTTCAATACTTTCTTGCGCACCAAGAAAACGAAAACTTCCACATTTTGATCAAAGCCCTGTTTTCATGACTCCTAGGTTGGTGGAGGGCTTAGAGACTCAGAATCACCAGATGATATCTACTGCTGGCAAAGACCAGAAGACATGTCATACGATCGTCCTGTCATTTCCTCAACTTCGGCCACTGACCTCGGCGCAGAAGTCGCTGCCGCTTTAGCCGCAGCCTCAATCGTCTTCACCGACAAACCAACCTATGCGAAAAAACTCAAAAAGGGCGCAGAAACTCTATGGCCTTTCTTCAGAAGCAAATCCAGACGCAATCGCTACTCCAACGGACAGCCAACGACTCAAGCCTTCTACAACTCAACAAGTATGTTCGACGAGCTCATGTGGGCCGGCGCGTGGCTTTACTACGCTACTGGAAACAAGACTTACATACAACTCGCCACCTCGCCGAGTGTGCCTCAAACGGCTAAAGCTTTTGCTAATCGACCGGAATTGATGGTACCGAGCTGGAATAACAAATTACCTGGAGCAATGCTGTTGATGACGCGGTATCGATTGTTCTTGAATCCTGGTTTTCCTTATGAGAACATGCTCAATAGGTACCATAATGCTACTGGTGTCACAATGTGTGCTTATCTCAAGCAGTACAATGTGTTTAACCGGACTTCAGGTGAAACAATTACTCTGCATATTACTCTGTTTTGTTTTAGTGTGTGTGTGTGTCTTGAAAAGGATTCTCAATTTGTTTTTTGAGCAAATTTGCAGGAGGACTTATACAATTGAACATGGGGAACCCAAGACCACTTGAATATGTGGCTCATGCTTCTTTCTTAGCTTCTTTGTTTGCGGATTATCTGAATTCAACTGGAGTTCCTGGATGGTACTGTGGCCCTACCTTTGTCTCCAATCATGTTCTTAAGGATTTTGCTATGTCTCAGGTGAGAATAAAGCATTATCCTACATATTTATCCAATTTTTATATTGCACGTACTCAACTACATATCTCTAAGTCATATTGTATGTACACAACCCACATATTACCCAATTTTCATAATGTATGTATACAACTAAATAGAGGTTAAAACGGTACGTAATCTTGTCTTCAAAACTGTTATTAGCGCAAATGAATCTAAAAAGTGTCAAAAATGCATATAGAAGTCGAAAAAGTTTTTTTTTAATCAAAATTTCTCCTAAACACATATTAATACACAAAATAGCATATAGTTGTTTTTTGGATTTTTTAGAAGTTCATAATGAAAAAACTTCAACTATGAGTTTGCTATTTCAACATTTGTAAGTAAAAATGTTATTTTGAAATATTAAAACGTAAAGTAGACAAGATAAATGTAACAAAAAAAGCCCTCAGCTTACTATATTTTTTACACATTTAAAAAATAAAATTACAAGATTATGATCCTATTTCTTGCAAATATCCGTAAGTACCAAAACACCACCGCTTGTGTACAAGACTATGATTTTATTTCTTAATTGTTTATTTATTTATTTTTGGCAATGCTTTTATCAGATTGATTACATTCTTGGAGACAACCCTTTAAAAATGAGCTATGTGGTTGGGTTCGGCAAAAAATTTCCAAGACACGTTCACCACCGAGGAGCCACGATTCCAAACGACAAGAAGAGAAGAAGCTGTAGAGAAGGATTGAAGAATAGAGACACAAAGAATCCAAACCCACACAACATCACAGGAGCTATGGTCGGAGGACCAAACAAATCCGATCAGTTCCATGACATACGACGCAATTACAACGCGAGCGAGCCTACTCTGTCCGGAAACGCAGGGCTCGTGGCTGCTCTTGTTTCCTTAACCAGCAGTGGTGGCTACCGAATCGATAAGAACACGATGTTTAATGGTGTTCCTCCTCTCTATCCTCCTGCCCCACCACCTCCTAAAGCCTGGAGGCCTTAAGAAATATTTCATTTACGTGATTGAGTTTGAAGTTATAATATTTTACATTGACACTTTTCGATCGCTTGGTTATTTAAAATCTCAAATTTTGTTGTTCCTTTTTTATTAAATTATAATGTTGTTGCAATGAATCAATTACTGGCATTGATTGTCGGGGAACTAGAGAAAATTATATAAATATAGTATTTTCATTGATAAAAAGAAGTATTATTAAGAAAACGCTACTCTTTTCGTTCATTAAGTAAAACTACTTTTCTCACACATATTTAAACAAATATGTAAACTTAATTAATAACCTATATAAGTATCCTTCTTTTCTAATTAATAACCTGAAACAATAATGATAACATTGAGCTTCTTTTTGTCAAACAATAAAATTGAAGTTTAATGTAGAAATTTGCATTGAAAATATAAAATGATGTTATTTGTGAAACAAAACAAAAAAAAATTAAAATACACTTATGATTATGATGAAATGGAAAGAGTATTATCCTATTTAAGACTAGAAGAAAATTCTGTAATGAAGACAATATTATAAAACAGAGAATTAAACTATAATTTTATAAAGAGAAAACAATTGCGACGATTAACAATTGCAAAGATTAAAAAACGGAAACGTAAAATAAAGACAAAAATAAAATCTCTAATCAATACTCTTTGAACTATTTTTTATCATTGAATTTCTCTTGATTGCAGGCTGTTGCTTGTGAGCTCAGCCCGGTACTACTGATTGTAACATATTCTACAATCTAAACCATTTCGATCGTCACTGAGCAAGACATGAACCTGGTTCCAAAGGCACGACTCGTCCGCCACCAACCAAAGGTGCAGCTGCAACTCCTCTTTGATTTAACAAGCATCTAAAGTGAGCCAACCTAGTCGTTACCTTCTCGGGATTTTTAGCCAACTTTGCATAAGGTGTCCATAACCTCTCTATATATCAAACACAAATTATAATGTTAATCTTTAGCAATTAACGCATACAAAATGTAATATAAGCTATTTTGCAAGATTTATAAGAAAACGTTTTATATATTACCAGCAGCTGCGGCAGCGCGAGGCCAAATGGTTTGTTCAATGTCAGAAGCATCAATGTGTTCACCCCACATGCAAACCTCACCACCAAGTACTAGACTTTGTTGCTTTTTATCCTTTATGTTTTCAAGTGGCTCGTTCATGTAAAACATTTGCCAAGGTGTGTCTATATGGTCCAAATACCATTTGTCTTGGTTACTCACTATACACCTTAAACCGAACGATGTCACTTTCTCAACAACTCCTGTACCAAGCCTGATTCAACAATAAAGTGAAAAGATGAGTATTTTCAATGCTGTGTCACTTTTTCTACGTACACAAAGTTCCTTTTTTATGGTAAGAATTTACCAGTTGTGAACCACGGTTTTTGGGTTTAATTTGCCTCCAAAATTGTTGAAGGTTTCTTCCCTACAATGTATAAACATTTGAGCAAAATGTAGTAAGACATCAACTTTGATCAGCTTTAAAAAAATATATATATATTTGAATGCAGGGGTATTTAATTACCAATTGATGATTTCATATCCGTGAGACAAAGCGATCTTTTGAGCTCGCAGTACAAAATATTCATAAGCTTGTGCTTCAGTCTTCCGATGTTTTTTTAGCCTACAAGGTTAGAAAGTAAAAGTAACATGAGAAAATGAACGTTTTAGAGAACAATAGAAATGTGTAAGTATCATTAATTCATTACCATTGGGCTATTCGCGGTGTTGTAGACCAACAAGCTGCAACGAAGTATATGTAATCGAAAGTTCAGGGAACTAACACTATAGGGAGGAAATATATATGCTAAACAGAGTAGATTTTTCATTACTTGTATTGACTTCATCACCTCCCAAGTGGACAAATTTAAACTTAAAGATCTTGCTGAAATCTGAATAAAAAAACCATTTCCATTAGAAGTTAGTAAACATTTGGTTATGCTTATGCATATATATGATGAATGTTGAGAGAAGAATCAAATATTTTACCAGAAAGAATGCCATCAATGACCTTGAATGTAAAGTCACTGCTCACGTCAAGTGGTTCTGGACAATTCTTGGAGGGCCACAAGGAAGGATATCCTTTTCCCCTTTATTTATTTATAACCAACAAAAAAAAGAATGAAGATTTATTACAGTTGCTATTGTCGAAATTAAATGTGGAATTATGGGAATATAAAGGAATTCCATAATGAAGAAGGTTTAAAAAGAAAATTACCATGAAAGAGCATGTCCTGGAACATCAATCTCAGCCAAAACATGAATCCCTCGTCTCTGTGCATAACTATATATACAAAATTTTACTATCAGCTATGCAGAATATCCGGATATATTCAAATCATATTATTGATTCAGTATTTGCATGAATCTTAGGAATTAGGATTCATGATAAATATTATATATCGTTTATAAATCAGTACTAATGTCAACATACTTGACGATCGCGGCAGCGTCTTCGAAGGTGTACTTCTGAGAGGAAGAGTAAGCCCCCTTCCATAGCTTTGGATAAGAAGGAATCTCTAACGGAAATGACTGTGAATCCACAATGTGCCAATGAAGCACATTCTGCAGCCAAACCAAGCAGAGTGTTATATAAGTGATGATCATTCATCAACTAACCAAATTGAATCATTTTAAAGTCTCTTAAGAGCTTACGAGTTTGGCGTATGTCATGGAATCAATCACGTTCTTGATAATAGGAAGTGGCAAATAATGTCGGGATGTATCTGTTGTAACAAATAATATCTCATTTCATATCATTATAAGAAAACAGTCAATTTCTGATGGAGAAAACCGTCAGAAATAAATATTTTTATTTTTTATTTTATAATTTTTTGTTGGTTGTAAATCGTTGGAAATTAATAACCGTTAGAAGTTTCTGAAAGATTTTCGGCGGAATTAAAAAAAAATTTATATACCCTGACTTTAAGTATAATGTTCTACTATTCATTCAAAACTTGAAGTTAATTAAGTAATTTATGCCAAACTTTTTATTGTAAATGTAAAGCGAGACTTATTGTGAAATAGAAACAATACTAAAATGATGTTTAATTTAAGTATGTGTTAAAAGTAATTAGAGAAGAGTTAAAATAATTGAAAACTTGCTTACCGATCAAAAGACCACGGTAAGAGAATCTGGGCTGGTCTGTGATATTCCATGGAGTCATTAAAATCTCTATTACCTTTTTCTTCATATTAAAGTGGCATAACTGGCTGAATGTCTGCATTTATAATTTTACTTATTCATTTTCTTTAATAACTAATTATATTTCTTTCTTAAAATGATAACAAAGTTGACAAAATAATGATAAATACAAACCTGTAGGCCATGCAAAGCACCATAAACGCTATTTGCCTGTGTTGCAACACAAATAAATATCAACGGAGAGGATCACGATTGTATTATTCTTATTTTTTTTCATATAATATTTGATCGAACATAACAGAGTAACAGACCAACACTAGTGGATCAGGATTATCTTTTTAATGTTTTTTTGTACGATTGTCTAAATAATTAGTCTGTGTATGAATTTTCTAGAATAAAAAAAAAACTTGGGGAAATAATAATTGACATATAAGCAGCTAACGATTTGTGCTTATGGATTTTTTGTTAAATAATCATAAGAAATACAAAACCTACAATCTAACCGTTTTATCTCTCTAACTCTTCCTATCTTTCACTATTTTTTTTGTTACTTTGTAATTTTTTGTTTGTTTTGGAACCCTTGTGCTTATGCATTTGTAATAGAGAAAATTTGAAAAAATACACCAAAACTAGTTTATAATTTAAAAACTACATCTTTATTATTTTCTAAACTTTTTTAGAATTAATTATATATAAAATGACTAAATTAACCTTATTTTAAATTCTTATAATTTTAAATTATTTAATAAAATCAAAATAAAATAACATTTTAAAACTAAATAATATATATTTAGAATTTACTTTATTTATAAATTCTAAAATCTTAATTTTATACTAATCTATAGAATATTCTATTAAAATATATTTTTCATAGGGAAAAAAGAAAAAATAAATCATAAATTTTTTATATATTATATACTTATCTATAGATTATTCTACCAAAACTAGTTTGAAATTTGTATAGACATTTCTCAAATATTAATTTTTATCTGATTTAAGATTTATCTAATTAAAATATTTATATAAATATATAATTTAGAGAAAATCCTAAGATGTACTAATTAAATATCTCTTATATATTTAATTTTCGATTTTAATTTTAATTTATAAAAATATATATTATTAAAATCTGGTAAAAGATTATGTGTCGAACTCAACTATAAAAGAGAGCAATGGAAAGAGAAACCAAATATTTAAAGTTGGTGTCTTTTATGGTTATAAAGCTGAATTTACAATACATTTAAATATTTATGGATATAAGTATTTAGAGAAAATGATAAAAGTTAGGTTTAGCTGGTGAGTAGGACCTACTAACCTCAAGTTGTGCATAAGACGGCTTCTCTCGGGATGCAACCACTAATTTGTACGACTCGTCTGCTCCATATTCCAACTGCACCACACCAATCACACAATCTTTACGATTTTTGTTTTAAACAACAATTTTTTTTTGATTTTTTAAATACTAACAATATTTTCTATATTAATCAAACATGAGTTTTTATATTTTTAATTCTATAATTTTCACGTCATTAGTAATTTCTTTTGGCTTGTGACTTGGTGTTAAAGTTCAATTAGTAATATTAAAACGATCATATAATTAATCTCATAACCAAAACATCAAAGAATGGTTATAAAGAAATATTTATCAAAGAAAATATATAAAATTGAATCTAGAGAGTCAGTATATTAGATAATCAAATCCAAAAAAGCAGATATAAAATTAGAGAAGCCATGATGTAAATTTCAGTATGAGAATCTAGCCATTATCATTCTTTTAACAATATATTGTTTTAGTATTCTTATATTTAACATCTTTAAGTCACTAATTTATAACCAATGGATTTAGGACAAAAATCTAGAATAATTATCCATACATGCACCTGTTATATAAATTCTTTGTGGTAAAAAGAATTATTAAATTGGATTGTTCCCTATCTTTAACCAATATAAAACACTAGATTACTACTACTTAACTATTGGTAATTTTATACATTTGTTTCCCCATGCTAATACTTATATTTTTTTTTCTATCGCGTGGAATCCAAGATGGTAATATCAAAGATAGAATTGGATCTCTGCAATCTTACCCTTAAACTATACGTATAATATTCGGATCAAACAGTAAGCACATGGATTGATATATTATCTTTAAAGCAAGTTATTAATGAATCAGAATCATTTTGCTAATATGTGATTTACTTGCAGTATTTCTGTAAATTTCGACAAAAGTTACAGAAAAAATATTATACCTAATTTGGCTCGGTCTTTGATTTTAAAGACAAATTATATTGGTGCTAGACTGCTTGAGTTTGAACGGAAATATTTGAATTGTATTAGCTCTAATATCATAAATCTATAAATTAGTTTTGAAAGTACTATTACAAAAATAAAAATAAGTTTCTTATGAGTTATGATCATCCATGCGATGACACGTTAGTTATTGTATTATTTAAAAAACATTTTCTTCATGAACAAATTCTCTTTAATTTCTCAGAATAATATACAGGCTTTAAAAAAAATATATATACAGAGGATAAGTTCTAAACAGAGCAATTCTTTCTTTACTAGAGAAATAACAAAGCAATTCTTTCAAAATTCGTGTAAAATAGGTTTCTCCCTATTTAAGTAAGAACTTTAATTAATCAATGAGGATGTCCGTGAGTTCGGTGGACCACCACACAACTAACTTGCCAGACACCAATCAGCAAAGCCAAGGAATAAAAAATTTAAGTTAAGAAGTTGGAGAATCGATACATGAGCGCCCAAAAATAAAAATCTAAATGTGTGGAGTTTTTCGATAAATCTAATAGCAGTTTTTATGGACATCCCACGGACGATGTTGCGTAAAATAGAGATCTAAATTTTGTAAAATACTTAATAAAATAACTCTATTTTAAGCTGGATGAAATTCTTTAATCAAGAGTTGACTATAAAAAACAGTTACAATTGAAGACAAAAACAAAAAAAACAGTTATAAGTAAGGTGTGAAAGTTGAAAATAATAGAGAAAAAATAATTGGAGTAAAAATCTTATTTTTCGTATTCTGCTATTTTTTATACCAATCAGAATAAAAGCAATAAGCATAACTTCGATGGAAAATGAGGGAAAAAAACAGAGACATTTTATACTCCACAACACAAAACAGAGATATTCAGTCAAAGTTTTAGCAAATTGTTGAAAATACACCACAATATGTTCAATTCCTTTTAGTTTTGGTATGAGTTCTTTTCCAAAATATGAATTGAACCAAATTAAAATAAAAAGTCGGTAAATGATAAAACAACTCAGATTTGTTCTAAATATTTTAGATAAAAACAACCCAGAAAATCTACTATTTAGAAACTCTAACTTAAATAACCTTTTGCTTTTATAACTATTCTAAATGAGTTTCTAGATTTTTTATATCAGAATAAATGAAAATTCACTTGAACAAAATAGATACTGAACTAAACGTCGGTGCAATTTGTATGCTATATTATGTTTTCAAAATCAATTTCTTCAAATAATTTTCCTAAGATAAGATAGGGATATATTCTTCTTCTTTTTCTCCATGAATAAATAAAGGAAGTGGAATAGTGGATACAAAGTTGGTCTAGGAAAAAGAAAAAGAAAAATAATACGCTGCAAATGCAAGTTTTGTGAGAACGACATGTCTCAAACAAGACGATTCAACTTTATATCCCATAAATATAATATTTATTTTTGTTTGATTGTGGTATTAATGAGATGATTTGCAAATAATAATGGCATTACTCTTAATTCATAAACTTAAGGAAAGTATTAATTTTTTTTTTTTTTTGCTAAAAGGGTTAAGAAAAAGGAAAGTATTAATTTTCATAAGAGTTTCGTTGATGTCAATGGATGAATGAAACTAACCTCATCGGTAGAGGAGGAGATGATGACGTGGAGTCCCTGAAGCAGAGAAGATCCACCGGAGCCTGAAGAATTCCCGTCGCCGGAGACGACGTGGCTCAGCCTCACAACTCCGAGCATTCTATCGAATCCTTCTTTCAAAATCCCTGAAGGGTCTTCGTATTTGCTTCCCTCCGTAACAAGCTTGAAATCTTCGCTCAGAACCATTCTCCGGCCGCCGTGGCTAACTTCAGCCGGCAACGGCCAAATTCTTAACTTTTCGATGTCTTCAAAGGCGGAGATTGCTCCGGCGATGAATAGCATAAACAGCGGCGCAACGCCGGCGATCTTTGGTGCTATACCTCTCATTTTTTTCCTCTCAGTAGAACACGGAGATAGCAAAAATGAAAATAAGATGTGTATAAGAGACAGGTAGAACACGGAGATAGCAAAAATGAAAATAGCAAAATGGTTTTTAATCAAAGGAAAAAGCTAAGCAGAAATGAAGGAGAATCTCCTAATTCAGAACTTATAAATCTCTCTCTCTTCATATATATATAGGCATATCAATACGATTTCAATATATATGTCTTTGCAAATAATAAGAAAAATATTTAATTTTATGATATTTTTAATTAATATATTTACAGCTTTTTTTCTTATTTGATAAGTTGAAATATTATGCATACAAGTGGCGTTACAAATCTGATTCAAAAAGACAAAAGAACGTTTTTTATAAAACAAATATAAAATTTTAGCACAGCATTTATTATGAAACAGAGGTAATATAATATAGAAAAAAATTCTATAAAATACCTTAACCAAATTTCAATAAACTTTTTAATAGCCAAAATTTTTTTATTCCCAAAATAATACATCAACTAATTTATTTTTTACTTATAATTCAAAAAATTTGCAAAAAATCCTAAAAATGCAAAAAATCCCAAAAAATTCCAAAAAACCGAAACAAATTCTAAAAAATTTAAAATTAATAAATAATAAAGTAGTATATTTTAATTTTTTAATCATTGAGAAAAACTTAAAAATTCCTAATAACTCACAAGAATACAAAAACAGAACAAGTATGTAACATGGTTCATAACCCACAAATCACATCTAACATGCTTTATAACTTGTATACTTTGTCATGTTTATGAATCCTTACATAGTTGTCTCTCTCTCAAGACTCAATATGTTGCTTGTGTTTGAACTGTTTCTGTATTTTCTTTTGTAGCTTTTGAAAAAATTTAATTTTTTTAAAAAACTTCAAAATTAAAATATAATATATTTAATCTAAAATTTGGAATTATTTTTTTCTTAATATTATAATTGTACATAATTTTTTTTTGATTTTCTAACTTTTCGGGGATTTTTAACAATTTTTTAAGAATTTTGAAAGATTTTTAAAAAATTAAAATATAATATATTTTTGATATAAAAATTTAGAATTATTATTTTTCAATTTTGATTTTTTTGGATTTTTTTAGAATGTTTTGGGATTTTTGAGATTTAATATAATTTTTATCTAAATTTTAATATTTTATTATTAAAAAAATAAAAAAGATAACAAAAGTTATTTTTCGGTTAAATCCAAAGATTTAAATGGGTACAATCTAAAGGTTGAGTTGATATAAAGGAAAAATAAATTAGTTAGTGGATTATTTTGAAAATGAAAAAATTGCGGTATTAAAAAAATTTATTAAAATTTAGTTGAGGTATTTATATGGAATTTTCTCTATAATATATATAGATTTATTTTTGGGTATAACTATCATATAAACACGTTAAAAATTATATACAAACTCACACAAATATACAGTTTTTTGTTTGTTAACCTAGGGAATTCCAAAAGCTGGAATCCAATCAAATTTCCAAAAGTTTTTAGTCAAAAAAAAAAAAATCCAAGATCTCAAAAAATCTGGTTTTTTTGCTACTAAAGACGTATACGGATGGTTAAAAATGATTAAAATTGCAATGAGAAGATTCAAACTCTCAGCCCTTTTTATAAAAAACAAAAAAAAGATTCAAACTCTGGCAAGAAAATGCATTCATTAGAGTAAACCTTCAACCACATACCAGCACTTGATTATGAATAACGAGTTCTCTTCTGTTACTGTGTCTAGAAAACGAATAAGCCCCACAAAAATGCATAGATATAGGTAAAAAAAAATGAATAAAATGGTTATTTTTCGCTTTTAAGTGAGTTTGATGAGAATTTGGTCAAGTGCAGGTAATATT
Source organism: Alliaria petiolata (assembly GCA_020283515.1). Lineage (NCBI taxonomy): Eukaryota > Viridiplantae > Streptophyta > Magnoliopsida > Brassicales > Brassicaceae > Alliaria > Alliaria petiolata. The sequence goes on along the minus strand of JAHZTW010000001.1, from coordinate 464,865,259 downwards.
GATATTATAGATGTGATTTTCATTGTTTTGGTTAAATGAAGAGTGGGGACTATGTTACTTAAAATTATTACCATAGTCTTTCAGTATATTAAAAATTAGATATAAATTGATACGTAATCATTTGTATTATGAAGTTGCACCCAAAAAAAAAAATATTTGTATTATGCAGAACTAAAAAAAAATGATATTATGGATGTGATTTTCATTGTGTTACGTTGAGGCGTCGTCAGTGGCTTGGATTTTCGATTTTTCATTGGTGCGGTTTGTGTAGGAAGTTCACACGGCGTTTATGTGGTATATTGTTAAGTTTTGTTGCCGTCGCCCTCTCCACCTTCGTTTTTTAAGCTTTCTGCTCTTATCCGGGCTTTTTGGTGAATCGTATACCTAGTTGCAGAACAAGCTTTGTTTCAAGGTACTTGCCTTGGTTCTGTAGAAGAAATTGATTACATGACTTTTTGTTGGTTAGATCGTGCTTGATTTATTGTGGCTCACCATGTTTTGGAGATTATGGCTTTGGCAATATAATAAAAATATTCTCGTCTCTCCTTCGTCAATAGATTGGGCGAGGATGTATTTCTTTTTAGGCTTATTCTCTAGTTTCGATGTTATCCGTTTAGTTTTGGATCTAGTTCTGGGTGTTCAAATTCGTTGTTTAATTCTCCAACGTACTATAGATTGTTTTTTTTTCTCTCTCTCTGGGTAAGTCATAGCTTGTCCGGTCTTGTGGCTCGATGTCTCTGGAAGTTTGGAATACGCAAGCTTTGTATTCTAATTCCACCAACGTACCTTGTAGTCCACTATGTATTCTTGATGAGGTCAGCAGACCAGTAGCTGAACCAGATCTTAATCAATCTGACTATTCAAGCCGTATAGGATCCAACAAGGACATATGTGCCTTTCATGGATCATACAGAACGAACCATAAGGAGTTAAGCAACAAATCATCTTGTTCCAGAAACGTAACTCATCAGAGACTGATAGAGAAGTGGAATTGGGTCAATATGAGCTCGGACCAAACCGGAATCGAATTTACAAACTGGGTGAGTCTAGACTACCCGACTAGTGAAGCCGATGCAGACCTATGGCCATTGTTCGATGCATTCCAGCTAAACCACAAATATTCAGGGCATGAAACCACTTGGAAACCATTCTAAGCTCATCTAGAGCACGCCTCGAAGTGGAATCAACCCAATATCAGTTTTAATGAAGGAGATATTCAGTTCTCAAGTCGGGTGATTCCTAATTTACCCGATTTGGACCTACGAGAATTATTTAGAGGATTCCGATTTCCGATCAAGACAGAAGTATTTAAGCTGTGAACCGACTTGTTTTGGAATCTTGATTCATCATAGAACTACGGAAATTTGTTTCACATCAATACCGGTTTAGACGTGAAAGTTATTAATTTTCTAAACCAGCTTTCATTCCTTATTTGGAGTTTTCCAGCTTTCGATCTTTGCAAACATCATCTATTCGATCTTTGCAAACATCATCAAAAAGGTTTTGAGAGGATATTTATGTGCTTCAAGGATCATTGGATCAGCTGGATTCAATATTACCCAACCATACATGAAGACTTACCATATACGGACCCGAATGAAGACTCAATGCTCCAACGGCTATATGCTGGATTTGTGAAGCTAAAGAAGGCTTCTAGAAGACTCAGGGACCACAGTGTTATTGTCAAGATATCAACATATAAATGCATCATCAAGCTGCCCTTATTGGGTCAAGAAACCAACGGCCATATTTTCTTAAATATTGTAAATTTCTATCCTTTTGTTTTAAAACTAGATCATTAGCTTAAGAGCCTATATAAGCTCGACCTCTTTATCATTTGTAGAGACCATTCAACTTATTCAATCAAGTATTATTCAGTCTACAAAGTTTCTCTTTGTGTCTCTTGTTCAAACGAGCCTTTAGATATCTTTTGTTCGTTGCTTGTTTATTTTAGCTGTTGTGGATTTCCTACGAGAATACAAGTGTTGATTCATAGTCTATTGTGTGGATTCATATAGGCTTGGTTCGTGTCTTATCAAAGGGATAATTCTGCAATCCCTTTGTGGCGACAATCAATCCCATCAAGCTTGCCAACTCTCGACACCGTTGTGATCAAAGCATTGATGGATTCCGTGCCTATATCAATTCTACTACAAATGAATTTAGTGTATGAAAACGATGTCATTTTCGTCGGTTTTGGTCAACTAGAAAATAGGGACTATGCGGTATCCAAAATATGATGATTATACTAACTTATATTGGGGGAAGGAGTATTATTACTTGTGTCGAACGAATACACCTCTTTATATACAGTAAAACCTCTATAAATTAATAATGTTGGGACCGTGAGGTTTTATAAAAAAATATTAATTTATAGTGATTATTAATTTATAGATATATTATTTGGTTGAAAAACTAATTTTGGGACTGACAAAAAATATTAATTTAGCGAGGTATTAATGAATCGAGTATTAATTTATAGAGGTTCTACTGTATAGAGAGTAAAATTTGACAAATATTATGGTAAGATTTGATGATTATGGGCTCCATTAAATTTTTTTTTAACGCATGTCTTTTGAATTTTGCAACAGATTTAATTTTATGTCTTGGAAAAAAGTAAAAGGGTTTAAGATATTATGATTATGAGATCCATTAAAAATTTCTAATTTCTTTACGCATGTCTTTTTGACTTTTGCAACACAGATTTAATATTATAATATCTTGAAAGAAAGCAAGAGGGTCTAGGATCTTCCAAACTCGAGGTAAATGATTTTCCCACAAAAGCCTCTTCGTTGATCCTTCCTCCACATATACACGATCTGAGATCTTGATACTCTCTCAACCTTACCAATTAAGAAAACGAAGAAATTGATTTGTCTTCTTTGCCTCCTTCAGTTTCTTTGTCTCCTTGAATCTCTCCTCTCTCATAGTAAATGGATTTTTACCTTTTACTTGGCACTGTTGCTGCTACAATCTTCACGCTTTTGGGTATAATATTCAATAAGGTTCATGAAAAGTTCAGAGTCCAAGAAAACCAAATAATTCCTTCATCTCTTTCATCTCCTTCATCTCCTTCATCTCCTTCATCTCCTCCATCTCCCCAATCTTCTCTGTCTCGAAACTGGGAACACGATGTCTTCCCGAGCTTCCACGGGCCAGATGTACGCAAAGGCTTTCTCAGTCACACTCTTAAGGAGTTCAAAAGCAAAGGAATCGGATTGTTCATTGATAATGAGATCACGAGAGGAGAACCCATCGGTGATGAACTCAAACGGGCGATTAGGGGATCTAAGATTGCGATCGTCTTGCTCTCCAAGAACTACGCTTCCTCGTCGTGGTGTCTTGACGAATTGGTGGAGATCATGAACAAAGCGTTGGGTCAAACGGTTATGACCATTTTCTATAAACTAGATCCAACTGATGTAAAGAAGCAAACCGGAGGTTTTGGGAAGGTCTTTAAAAAAACTTGTCAAGGTAAACCTAAGGAGAAGATTGAGACATGGAGGAAAGCTTTGGAGGGTGTGGCCACAATCGCCGGTTACCATTCAAAAAACTGGTTCGTTCACTTCTTTTTAGTATTTCTAACACATCAAACTATATATTTTTACACTAGATTATGATCCGCGGATTTTTAGTAATATATTTTAAATCCGTAACAACTAAAATAAAAACAGAAAATCAAAATCAAAATCGAATCACTCGTAAAAAAAAAAATATATATATATAGCACTTGAACTATATGTAGCCAAGAGAAAGTCATCAGTTTTGTATATGTATACGAGTTCTTAGTGGTTAATTTATTAACAAGATATATAAACTGAATTACGCTCCAGAACCTCTTGCTAATCCAAAAAAAAAAATTGATCTTTCTCTCGCTCTCTTTGCTAGGGTTGATGAAGCCGCCATGATCGAAAAAATAGCCTCTGATATTTCAATAAAGTTGAATCATTTGACACCATCATGTGATTTTGACCGTTTTGTTGGGATGGAATCCCATATGCAAAAGATGCAACCATTGTTATGCTTAGAATCAGATGAAGTGAGGATGATTGGGATTTGGGGTCCTCCTGGGATTGGTAAGAGCACCATCGCCAGATTTCTGTTTAACCAAATCTCCAACAGTTTCCAATTGAGGGCAATCATGGTGAATATCAAAATAAGCTATCCAAGTCCTTGTCTTGATGAAGGGAGTGCACAACTACAACTACAGAACCAAATGTTGTCTCAAATGCTCAATCACAAAGATATGGTGATCACTCATTTAGGAGTTGCACGAGAGAGGTTGAAAGACAAGAAAGTGTTTCTTGTTCTTGATGATGTGGATCGGTTAGCACAACTAGCTGCCCTGGCCGAACAAAATCAGTGGTTTGGTCCTGGAAGTCGGATTATCATCACAACAGAAGATCTAAGAGTATTAAAGGCACAAGGGATCAACCATATTTACAGAGTGAAATTTCCATCAAATGATGAGGCTCTGCAAATGTTTTGCATGTACGCTTTTGGTCAGAAGTTCCCTAAAGATGGTTTCTGGGAGCTTGCTCTTAAAGTTACACGCCTTGTCGGTCAACTTCCTCTAGGGTTAAAGGTTATGGGATCCCATTTCCGGAGAAAGTCTAAGCAGGAATGGGAAAAGGCACTACCAACGTTATGGAGTAGCCTTGATGGAGATATTGAGAGCATTTTACGATTCAGTTATGATGCTTTATGTGATAATCATAAAGATTTATTCCTTCATATAGCCTGTCTTTTCACAAATTGGAATATTGAGAGAGTGGAAGAGCTTCTTGCAAGTAGTTTCTTGGATGCGAGGCAAGGGCTGGACGTTTTAGCTGAGAAATCTCTCATATATGTGGACAATTCTTACATAGGAATGCATAGTCTGCTAGTAAAACTAGGTAGAGAGATTGTTCGTAAACAGTCTATTCGTGAACCTGGACAGCGCCAATTTTTGGTCGATGATGGAGAGATACGTGATGTACTAATTGATGATGCAAAAGTAAGTTTTCCCATCAGTGATTGCTCATATAAATTGAGATTATTTGTTAACTAACCATCTCTACCTATTTTTCTTGGCTCTTTGTTTTTCAGGGTAGTAGAAGTGTTATAGGCATAAAATTTAAGTTTGGGAACGTATATTAAACAATTTTTTGGTCGACGGGAACGAATTGAATATAAGTGGGAGAGTCTTTGAAAGAATGTCTAATCTCCAATTCATAAGTGTACAAGATCCAAAACGTAAATATACATTGAATCTATCACATGGTCTAAGCTATCTCTCTCCAAAACTTCGATTACTACATTGGGTTCATTTTCCAATGACAAGTTTGCCTTCCAATATAACCTTTGAGTTCCTCGTGGAATTAAGTATGTTGTACAGCAAGCTTGAGAAATTGTGGGAAGGAATTAAAGTAAGTAATATTTTTTTTTATATCGTTTTTCAATTTTATTTCGAATCAATAATATGTTTTCTTTTGTAGAGTTATCTTTATTATTATTTAACTTAAAAGAAAAATAGACAGATCTTGCCACTCCGTTTTTTTTAGTTGATTAGTATTCTTTTTTTTTATGTGTTATAGTGCTAAGTGTATAAATGTGCTCTTGTCATTTGTCTCTACAGCCCCTTCCAAATCTCAAGTGGATGAATTTGCATTTTTCGAAAAACTTGAAGGAGCTTCCTAATCTCTCAACTGCCACTAAACTCCATGAATTGAATCTCTATAAGTGTTCAAGTTTGGTGGAGCTACCTTCCTCGATAGGGAATGCAACTAATCTTCAAAAATTAGATCTCAGATGGTGCTTAAGTCTGATGGAGCTCCCATATTCTATTGGGAATGCAACTAATCTCCAAAAATTAGATCTTGGTTTTTGCTCAAGTCTCATGAAAATCCCTTCTTCTATTGGAATTGCCCTGATAAATCTAGAAGAGTTGGATTTTAGTGGGTGCTCAAGTTTAGTGGAAAACCCTTCCTCTATTGGGAAAGCCATTAATCTCCACAAATTGAAGTTTTGTGAATGCTCAAGTCTTGTGCAAGTCCCGACCATTATTGGAAACCTTCACAAAGTAAGCTACTTAAGTATGAGTGGATGCTCCAAACTGGAGGCTCTTCCAGTCAACATCAACATGAAATCTCTAGATAAACTTGATCTTAGTGGCTGCTCGTCGTTAAAAAGTTTTAGTAATATCTCCACAAACATCAGATATCTCAATCTCAGTGGAACTGCAATAGAAGAAATGCCTTTATTTATCAGGTCATTTTCTCGTCTTGAGACATTAGATATGTCACACTGCAAAAACCTCTTGTCGCTCCCACAGCTTCCGGATTCCTTATCAGAGCTAGACGCAGAAAAATGTGAGTCTCTAGAGAAGCTAGATTGCTCCTTTCGTAATCGAGATATTTGTCTCAACTTCGCAAACTGCTTTAAACTGAATAAAGAAGCGAGAGATCTCATCATCCAGACATCAGCAATGGCAATCTTACCCGGTGCAGAAATACCAACCTACTGCACATATCGAGCTAATGGAGGTTCCCTAAAAGTGAAGTTGAACGAGAGGCCTTTCCTTTCAATCATGATTTGTAAGGCTTGCATCTTGCTCGCTTGTAAGAATGACGTTGAAGACCATTATGCACTAGGGGTGTCTTGGAGGATAAGGGACAAACAAAATAGCCGCGATGTTTGGTGCAGTCCAAGTAGCCGCACTGGACTTCCTACTTTAACGGAGAATCTGTACTTCTTTGAATTTAAAGCAGATGTTACTATGAACGAGCTTTTCTTTGATTTTGAGATCAGCGGAAACAAATGGGTGATAAAAGAATGTGGTATCATGGAGAATTTGAAGCAAACGAATAAATAAATGAAGACGAAGAAGAGAACAGTTCCCTCTTTAATTGTATTCCTCTGATATTGCTTTGTATAGAGTAACTATGAACATGGTTGTTCCAAGTCCAAAGGTTGTTGATCGTTTGATTAATATGGGATTAGATAAGGAAAAGGTTATCAAAGCCAAACATTAATATGGTTATTACATATCTCTCTCCCTTTTAAGTAAGAAGTAAAACCTTATGAATTTTCAGAAAATAGAAAATAAACAAATAGCAAATGCCAAAGAATAAGTAAATGGAAATGACAGTGCTTTGTAATTGGTTTGACGAAATTGAATTATATCTCAAAGTCATTGAAAGTCTCCATGTTCAGGAAATCCACAAAAAAATGGTTACTATTCTAATCGAGCCTCGACATTTCTATTCCAACAATTCAACCACTACAACAGACCCCTAAAGACAATTCCTTTTACACATACCCACCATTAACAAGAATGATTTGACCATTGATCCATTCACCACCTTTTAAGTAAGAACTAAGAAGTCCAAAGGTTCTTCACTTTCAACTGATGTGTCGGATTGTAACACCCCGACCGATCCTACTAGAAAGGCAACACACCTCTCACGTGCTGTGAGTACCGCTCCTGTCCGACGGTCGATGCGTTATTTTTTTCGGTGGCCCGATCGACTCATTTACTTGTCCCTACAATCACTACGTGATATTTTCCCGTGTTTTGGCCTCAGTCACACGGTTCCGCAGAGGACTTCCCGGAAGATCACCCATCCTAGTCCTACTCCAGCATAAGCACGTTTAATTCTGGAGTTCTCTCAGGCTAAGTGATCGAAAAAGGTAAGTGCACTTTGATGACATAGGTAGCCGAATCAATTCATTTAAACTTATTCAAATGGGTTGTTACAATTCTCCCCCACTAAACGGGAATCCGTCCCCGAATTCTGATACCACTTGACTTCCCTTGGCTCTGATACCACTTGTAACACCCCAACCGTCCCTACCAGCGAGGCCCCACACCTCTCACGGGCTGTGCCCCCCCCCCCGCCCAAGTCCGACGGTCGGTTCGTTATTTTTCTCGGTGGCCCGATCGATTGATTTTCCGGAAGGTCACCCATCCTAATCCTACTCCAGCATATGCACGCTTAACTCTGGAGTTCTCTTAGAGTAAGTGACCATAAAAGATAAGTGACCAGAAAAGGTAAGTGCACTTTGATGACATAGGTAGCCAAATCAATTCATTTTAACTTAGTCAAATGGGCCAGACCCAGATCGTTACACGGCTCGAAGGCACTCTCCACCGCGTCAAACAGCGAGATGGATCGCTATCAGTACGGGATGAACTGGTGACTAAGACAAAGTTGTTGTTGCGAAATTGATGACTGTCCAGCCATAGCGACTGGCGATTGTCTAGGCACATTAATTGATCATATGACATGTTTTGGGGAAATATGTTTTACTCACTCTCTCGAGAAAGGCAATTCAGATACAACCGTTTACAAAAGCGCCTCTTCAACTTGTTTTCCCTCCGGCCGGTGTCGTATGTGGCGCCGGCTGTACTTCTTCTTGTTTGTTTTGTTTGAGAAACGTATGTATAAGAGATTTGCTTGATACGATGTATGTATAAAATGTGTATTTATAAACATGTTTTGTTTCCCAGACTTGTTTACACGTATGTAAAGGCATGAGATTTTTGATAAAAATTAGCTAATTGTAATATTTAATAATAAAAATTTATTATTTATAATAAATAGGTGATTGGTACACACAGTCGAATAATATATTTATAAATTACTTATTTTATGAAAAAATATTTTAATATATTGGAGAAATTAGATATAACAAGAAATAGAAGAGATACATAGTTGAAAAAAGAAAAAAGGAAGAATAGACACATAACTTTAATATTTCAAATACAAAATTAAACCAAACAAAATGATTTTTTTTGTTCTTCTTCATCTTCTTTGAATTCTACTTCTTATTCACATTTTTATTCGTCTTATTATGATTTTTCTTCCCATCATGTCATTTTTCGTCCCATTCTAGTTCCGAATTTTTACTCTATAATAGAAACGCATTCACATATGATATAAACTTTTCTTCTTGTTTAGAAATGGTACAAGATGAGATAGAAACAAAAGTTTCGAAAATTCCATTCAAGATGAGATTGATACGTATCAAAACCATGTTAATTACCAACTTAAAAGCATAAACCTTTTTATAATAAGATGCCCATTATTTTATTTTATTTTTGTTTCTTGTATATGTCTTTTTTTCCTTTTTTGGTTTTTCCTCTTATAATTTTTTCTTCTCTATTTTTATCTATATATTTTATTTCTTTTAATGAAATTATAACTATACATTAGTGTAATTTTCTTTTTTTTACTAAATTTTCCTTTTTAAATTAAAATTTATGCTTTTTATATTTTTATTTATAGTTTTTTTTTCCTTTTTATGTTATGAATTAAAAATTTATATATTTAATATTAATTTTTTCATTTTTTATCTATATATTTATTTTCTTTTAGTGAAATTATATTTATATAACGGGCGTTTCTGTTTTTACTAAGTTTTCCTTTTCAAATTAAAATTGATTCTTTAATTTATATATTTTATCCATATATTTTATTTTTTCCTTTTTATATTTAGAATTAATAATTATATATTTAACATTATTTATTTTATTTTATTTCTGCCCATATATTTGTTCCCTTTTAATAAAATTATATCTACACTTAACTGGATTTTCTGGTTTTTTGCTAATTTTACTTTTTAAATTAAAATATATTTTTCATTTAGAGGAATATATTTTCCTATTTAACATACAATTAAGAAAAAACAAAAAAACCATAGTAAAAAAGAAAGAGGTAAGTCCTTATCCTTATCTACAAATTGGGTAGAATAAAATATGCAAATACGAAATCCTTGGCCAAATCAAATTACGTATCCAATCTCTCTCTATAAATACCGATTCCCATAATATTAACAAAACATATAACGTTAGAATAAGTAAAAAGATGGCTCTCTCTGGTTCACAAAAGAAGCTGCTCCTAGTCGTCTTGGCATTTGCATGTCTCTCCTTATAAGGCGCAGAGGCGTGGAGCTGGAGTAGGAGAAACGGGTTGGGTAGGGGCTGGGGATCAGACGGCTCCAACAGCTCTAGCTCAGGTCCTGGATCACCAGGCTCGAACAACTCTGGATTAGATTCAAGTTCAAACTCAAGCAGTTCGGAATGGAACAACTCTGGATTAGGTTCAGTGTAATGATCCGGGCTCGACCCATTTGAATAAGTTTAAATGAATTGATTTAACTACCTATGTCATTAAAGTGCACTTAATTTTTTCAGTCACTTACCCCGAGAGAACTCAAGAGTTAAGCGTGTTTATGATGGAGTAAAACTAGGATGGGTGACCTTCCAGGAAGTTCTCTGCGGAACTGTGTGAGTGAGGACAAAACACGGGGAAAAGTCACGTGGTGATTGCAGGGTCAGTAAATAAGTCGGTCGGGCCACCGAAAAAAGTAACACAGTCGGACAGGGGCGGGAGGCCCACAGCCCGGAAGAGGTGTGGGGCCTCGCTGGTAGGGACGGTCAGGACGTTACAAGTGGTATCACAGTCAAGGAAAGTCAAACTGGTTATGTCCCAGGAGACCGTCTTAGGGTTTGGGGGTTAGGGTTCACACTGGCGGGATCAGAATTCGAGGACGAATTTTGGTTTTGTGGGGGAGAATTGTAATAATTCGGGTCCGGACCAATTGAATAAGTTTAAAAGAAATGATTTGTCTACCTATGTCATCAAAGTGCACTTACCTTTTCCGGTCACTTACCCCGAGAGAAATCTAGAGTTAAGCTTGCTTATCCTGGAGTAGGACTAGGATGGGTGACCTTCCGGGAAGTCATCTGCGGAACCGTGTGAGTGAAGCCAATACATGGGGAAACACTTTCTAATATTTGACAACAATCATGCAAAACACTTTCTACCGTTTTGTACCGATTTTTATCCCTCAAAATTAAAAGTTACTTCGAGATAGCGTTTGCGGTTGCAGATGGATAATTAAAAAAACACAAAATTTATTTGAAATCCAGATGTACATTAATAAGTTTTAAAAAAATAAGATTTGAATATTATAATTACAATTAGATAAATAAATTTGACACTTTTTAAACTAATATTTACTAACAATTTTTCATAATTTTATATGTATAAGATCTTTAAACTTTAATTATTTTGATAAATTTTCTCTCCATTACTAATATATATATATATATATATATATATATATATATATATTAGTGATGGAGACAAAATTTATCAAAAAAATTAAAAAACAATTTCATCTAATATCTAACAACTAATTTTTTTTTCATTTACAATTTTTTTCATCTAATATCTTCATTTAAAAAAAAAACAGTTTCTCTATTGAAATCATAACTTTCATGCAAATTAAAAATAAAAATAAAAAATAAACATAAGCATTATACGTATTATTTTTATAATTAATGATGTTTAGTTAATAATTTTATAGTTTTCTAATAATAATATAGTTTTTGATGTTTTTTATAGTTATAAAGTATGTTTATATTGTTTAACCGCTATTGCACTCGCAAGTTAACCAGTCGTGAGTATCCTGCAAATGTACCTGTTTCTAACCGTTGTGCCAGTCGTACAAATCGCTTAGTAACACTGTTAACCGTAATAGCCCGCTTCCACAAACTCCCGCAACCGTAACCGCAACTGCTACGTTTGAACCAGCCAAACCCTTAGTTGTGGAAGAGCAACCAGTTGAAATGATTTCAAAATATTTTACAAACAGTTTTTTTACACAATTTGGCACCTTTGCCATAAAAATAACTGAATAAGCGTACTACGTGATGATGAAATATGAAGCGGAAGGACATAAAGTACCCGACTGGACAAAGAGAAGAAAGGTTGGGTCGAGAAAGTGTTCAAAATATATGGCTTGAGAAAAGAGAAAGCACATAAGATATAATGACATAAATCACAGATTCACAATATAAAATCAAATGCAAATGCCAATGGTAAGATGTTAATAATATATTTACAGTATATATATTTAAAATATTTACTAGATAGATGAAAAACAAAAGTAGTAGATATATACTACATCATACTTGTAGACTATTGTTCACTAATAAATATAATAAGAAAAAATGTTATGATAGGATGATGTATTAAGATTATCTTTATACATTTAAAATATGATAAGAAAATCAGTAGATAATGAAGTTATTAACAACATTAGCAAACATGTACTAAACAGAAAGACAAATAAATTTACAGATAATAACAATTAGGCCATATTTCACGACATGTGTTAATAATATTCCCAAGTTTTAGCTACGTGTCACTATCACTATAAAACACAATCCAGAGACAATAAATTTTAGTAATTATTATCAAATTTGTTATGGAATCCGATCCTATTTTTAGAAAATTTGGAAACTGATGAGTTGCAAAAAAAAAAAAGTTTTGGTTATTATATAAAGACAAATAAGATTCAATTAGAAGAAGTGAAAAGACAGAAGAGATTCAATAAGACCTTTGAACAAAAAAAACATGAGCATAGAAGATCCGAAATCTCGTCTCTGTAATCTCGGGCTTTACAAGTTTGATGTGCCGTATGAGTCTGATGTCGGAGTCATATTAGTAAGTGATGGATATGGACACTACAGTGAACGGTTTCAGTTGACGCGATACACAGGACGAGGACGAGATTCAAAAGCTGGATTGTCTAAATCATTTATAGACATGGTCAAATATGATTTCTTCTTTCAGCGCCGAGATTCCAACATAATGAATCAGATCTTCGACTACATCGTCTCCAATTTCTTGTTCAATGATCTTGAGATCGTACCTCCCCGTGTCCCGTCCTCGTCTTTCACTTTCATACTAGAGAGATTGGTCAAGAGCATGTCCCTCAGATTGACATCAGATCGGTTACACGTGTTGTTTTGAACACATTGAGAACCAGAGACTCTGTTCTCAGCGCTGAAGATGCAATAACCAGACTTGTCCCAATTGCTCCACCAGCGACGGAGATCGTAGACTGTTACCAAGGCTCGGAATCGTGTCGTCTCTGTGAAAAAGGGTATCCGAAAGAAGAGGAGGTTGTTTATAAAACAAAATGCGATCACATCTTTCACGCAACTTGTATCTCTCGTTACTTGTCGCGCACTCCTCAGTGTCCTGTTTGCTCCGCTCACTTGCCACCTGTCGACATACGAACTCTCCTCTTCTTCTAATATTTTAGGAGGTGTGTAGGACTATCATTTCAATGATTGTGGTGGGACTTTAATGAATTTTAAGTATACTACATGAATATCCGCGCATAACGCGCAGTTTTTTCTTTTCGGTTTTTTCAAATTTATGTATATTTTATATTTTTACAAGAATAAATATTATTTTTTAAAATTTATTATATGTTAGTATTATAAACGAATAAATAAAACATGTTTGAACAACATTAAAAAATAAAAATAAGTTAAATATTAACATTCTTTTTTAATAATTAGAACTTTTAAATTTATCTATTAATTTTGCTTTACAAAATTTACAGCATTAAATTAGAAAAAATGAAACTTATCATCTCTACATCAATTAAAAATGATAATGTGACACTCAATTGGAGAAAGTAGACTATCTTTTACTAATGTAATAGAAATTCTATAGCATTTATTCAATACCTGAATCCCAAAAAGACATTAATTTCTTCGCTCCCCAATAAAATGACGAAGAAGCATCAATTTTTTTTCTTCTATTTTAGAAATTCAAATTGTTTCTGTCGGAGGGAGTGTCATATTCTTTGCATGATCTATTAGCTAAGGGCTTGGTTGTCTTAGGCTCTAACTGGTGACCACTAAAAAAAGAATAGGAATGAAAAGGAAAAGAATGAAAGAAACAAAATAAAAAGAATGAATAGGAATGAAATACATATAAGGAAATGAATATAAATTTTTTGTTCCTCCCCAAATTTTATAAGGAATACATTTGTTCTATAATTCCTTATATAATAAAGAATGAGAAGGAATGATAAGTAACAAATATTACTAATAAATGGTAAAAAATTTAAGGAATGAAGAGGAATTCATTATTCCTTCTCATTCCTATGGTCACCAGTTGAAGCCTTAGTCTACGTGCTCTCTACTTCCTAACTTTGCCTATTTTACTCTTTACGAAAGAGTAAGAAGAAGGTTTCCTTTCAGTGCCCTCTTTAATAATCATGTGGCATAAAGATTACAAAAAATCATCATTACACACAAATTACTGCTCAATTTATAGCAATTAAAAATCTATAGCATTTTGATGGAAATTTAAATAATATTCAATTATATATAGGTTATTACTAAGTATATAATTGGTTTCAAATGAAAATTTTGGAACTTGCGTTACCATCTCACGTTGTGTCATTTCGAAACAAGAAGAAAGAGAATTTGGGACCGTAGATGAGAAGAAAAGACAGAATGGTAAAACTAACCATGATAAGATTAAAAGAAATATGAATCAAGTAAAAGAAGACAAAGACGAGAAAGAAAAAAAATCATATTTGCAAACAAGAACAAATGATTATTTCATATGTAAATGCATTCTCATTATATAGCAAGAATTAGAGATTGGAAATGAACTCAAAAATAACCGGATGGAAAAATAAATCACGATAAGATGAAAAAAATATAAATAACAAGTAGAAGTAAAAATAAAAACAAATCTCTAGGGCTTTGGTTTTCCGTAAAAATCTTGGGTTATGTCTCCGGTTTAGAGTATCTCCAACCCACTTCTATTTTAAATCTTCTATTTTAAAAGAGGTCTAAAATAGAGTTGAATTTCTCTCCAACCCTGCTCTATTTTAGAGGAAAAATAGAGATTTTTTTTTTTCTCTATATTTGGAGGAAAAAAGTAGCAATCTATATTTTTCCTTTAAAATAGAGTTGGGTTACAGAAAAATTCACTTTTATTTTACAAGAACTTTAAAATAGAGAAATACATTGGAGATGATCTTAAAGTTCAATACGTTATTCTAGTGAAAAAAATGAAGAGTAAGAAAAAACGGAAAAAGAAAGAAGAATCATTTAGTTTGGTTTTTATATTTTTATTTGAAGTATTTGAGAATATTATATTACACATATTAATTTTTTCATGCATATAAGTTTTCCAACATATTAAAATATTTTTTCACGAATCAAGTTTTTTAATATTGTTATTGATTATTTTTATTTTATAATAACACAAATGTGAAAGTTAGAAACATATAAACTCTTAATTTTTAATATAACAATCAAATATGAAATATATTATCTTACACATATTAATTCATACATATATATAAGTTTAAAAACCAAAAATCGTAAATTCTACCAATCATACAAAATTTTGTGTTTATATATTATTCAACTGTGCGGACAATCATCTATTAATTATAAATGATAAATTTAAAAATTAAAATTAGCTTATTTTTGATAAAAATCTCATGCTCGCACGTATGTGCGGACCAATCAACTAGTATTTGTATATATATATGTATTGCATATGTATTTAATAAATAATTAGGTAATTATAACTACATAAGGATGATGGTATATATATATATATACATGTAAGTGGTAGTTACTTAAAAGGAAGTTGTGTTGGTTGATATTGTGATGAATCATCACAATTGTTAAAGAATATAAAAGGCCACACATTTTCCTTCACAAAGTAACGTGATTCTTAAAACACAAAAGTGATATTAGAAAGACATTTTGATTCCTTTTCCATCAAAAAGAATCATGAGTGTGAAAAGTCAAATGAAGGAGAAGATCAATATGTTGGATGAATATGTGCGAGTAGTTATTTGTTAGGATTATGGGTTTTTAAAGGGGATTTATTATGTTTTGGTAGATATGTTTAGGATCCTAAAGTGGTACTTACATCGAGTAGAAGTATATTCTTTGTGTTTCCAGCCAATAATGCATATTGCTAACATGATCATTTAGTAACTGATATTAGAAAAATCAAACTTGCACCAACTCTAAGAATTTTAGTGAGATATCGAACTGTTCATTGAACTCTGTATCGTTTTGTCTCTGTTTCACAAATGTGATTTAGGGTGTTAGATGTAAGTCGGTTTTAAGCAACCACTATATGAAAATTACCGAACTAGATGATGTCTCGACTCTAAAATGAAAATACTATGTTTGCCTCTAGTTTACTAAGTCTGAATAATATAAAACACGATCCCTAAGGATTCTCTGTCATCCCAACATTTTAAATCATAAGTTTTACATCTTTAGAAATCATTATTTGCTTGCTTTTTGCTTTCATTTCATTTATGTCTTTTTATTTTCATTTGCATCAAAACCCAAAACCATATTTCGACTTAGCTTTCATTTAATTTTAAGAACTATTGTGCACTTAAAACTCTGTGTGGTTTCGATACCTAAAATAATGCGATTGATTAATATGCATTTGCAGATCTCACATTGTTTTGTATTTAGGAAAATTTGCATATCACATCAATAAGAGTTTTCGCCTTTGTTGTGCCGAGAGATTTCAAGTTTTGTTTGGCCGTTTACGCGATTCTCCATTTTAGCTGATACACCATTCGATTTGGTACGGTTGTAGAAACTTTCTCTCGGGTAATTTTTTATTTCCTCGTTCTTTTTCTGATTTTCTTCGACAATATTCTTCTTTTGTCCTCATTAATTGATTCCAACATCTTCCTTTGAAATCTGAGTCTTTTAATTCTTTTGGCTCACGCCTCCTCGGTGGTTTCCTTGTCTGTGATGATCTCTCCTGGTCATCTCCAATTTCACTCGAGTTTTTCTTGGTTTTCTTTGACCGAAATGCCTATTTTTGTCTAAGATATCAATCCCCATCGTCTTCGAACCGATTTCAACTTTAATTTTTGGATCCTTCTTGGCCAATTTTTTTTTTCTCGGCCGTACGCATCCATCTCTTCTCCTAGTTATTACAACGGCTCTTGTGGTGTCGTCGTCCTCCGTGAAGAGGTGAAGGTAAGCCTTTCGAAATTCAAAGCTGCATAGGATGGATTTCGTTTGAATCAAGTAGTTGTAATCCAGGTAGGCATGCTATGTGATGATTCGTTCCTGGCTGAGGTCAATCTTTAGAGATCCGAACAGAGGTGTCAGCATCCCACTTATGTAAATATGAGGCCGTCCTTCTCCTCGCCATATTTCCTTAAGCATCGTGAGTTTCCCAATGAAGTGTTGTTATGGGTTTGGGTCTAGGTACTATGCCCACTTTGGATCCTCTTGAGGGAATGCATTTTGAATCCCCGAATATAGCATATGAAGGAACTGCCAATTCACTAGTCTCAGATCTCCTTACGCAAACAAAGTGTGCGCCAGAAGTTAGAGAACAAAACTGATGGTTGGTTTCTTGACCTTGGAGAATCTAGCGTGCTTTTCTTTATGAGGCTATGCGTGAGCTATTACTCCCCATGTTTTGTGCCTACGTAGGCGATCTGAATGGGTTCTGCCTTTGAGAATTTGTAGACTCTGCAATAGTCTTTCACGAGCATGTAATACCTTTTCTCTGGAGAATGAATGTCAAGTACATTTGTCTGTCTTCTCATTCCAAGTGCTTGAATGTTGAAAGGAAGTCCCTGGTGAGGTTCGGCTATGTGGGAAAGTCCATGGTAAAGAGCGTTTGCAGGCCCATAACATTTAGCAGAGTCCTTACATCGTCTGCAATCCCTAAATCCATCAATATCCTTGTATGGAAGAACTTGACATCTTTCAAAATTGTTGCACCTTCGAGGTTACTCTTGGTCCACGGATTTTGCATGATGGGAGCAACTCGTGAATCTGGCGGTCAAAATCTGTCCAAATGCTATTTTTCTCCAAAAAGATCCAAAAGTATCATTTTCTTCCTAGTTACCTAAAATGACTTTTAAAACTAGAAAATATGAAAATCACTTGAAAACCGACTTAAAACACCTACAAAAGATCTTGAAATAATAGCTAAAAGGTGAAATATGGGTGTTATCATCTCCTCAAGACTTAGATCTTTGTTTTTCCTCAAACAAAACAAAAATCAAAACTTTGAAAGAAGTTTGAAAATAAGGGAAGCATCAAATCTCAGTGGCCGTCATGCTAAACCATAATCCATCGAACGACATCAATCGGAACTCAGCCTAGAAAATTCTCACTATAGTTCCTTAAACACTAGTCTTTTGCGAAAATCTAACTATCTAAACTCCAAATTCCGGCCAACTAGCTCTCTACATATTAAAGTTGGCATGGTTCTTATCAAATGAATTAACCAAATCTAAATGATGCTAGGTATAAAAAGCCTTTTAGGGGTGAAGTTTAAAGTGTTTTGGGTTACCGTTTTTCTGCGAGGATGCAAGATATTATGCAAAACAGTAAGAGAAGAGGAAAGTGTTGATATCCACGATTTTCCACTCACTATCTTCGCATAAGTATTGTCGCGAATTCCTCCTTTCTTCGGTATCTTCTACGCCATTCCAACATACTTAGATTTTGCTTTGGGGTATGAAACGAATGACATCTAAACTCTCACAAATGAACCATCCTTAGCCTCTATAAATGTTTTGGCCAACCTAGACTCTTTTTAGTCTTTTACTTTCCCGTTTCGTTTTATAACTTTTTTTTTTATTATTGTAGACAAACGCCATCACAACTCTTTCAAAGAATTCAAGCCTCTATGTCTAAGTTTTTCTCTCTCCCTTATTTTTTTTTTTTAGACATACGGGAAATGTCTTTATGAGATAAAGTCTTAGGGGGCACAAAAATTACCTTTCTTTTGAGTTTTCCGAGGCATACATTGGTTTCTTCCTTCGTTGATACTTTCATGCCTTGATTCCATCTAATCTCTTGATTCCATCTATTCTTCTGTCGTGAGTGATTGAAAATCGTGTCATTCTTCCATTTTCAGCGTATTTGCACATATATGCACAAAATAAAACAAGAGAGTTGCATGAGGTTTGAAAGATGGCTAAGGGCTCAGGTAAGGTGCCAACTAAAATGAATTGGTTGTTCAGGTACAACAAAGACTGGTAAAAATGGATAAGATGTCATGAACGTTTGGTTCGTCGCCTGTCTAAAACCTTTGAGAAGAAAACTAATGTCAGTTTAAAGTCCAAATAAAGTACAGCTAGTATATTCCTTCTAATGAAATCTCTATAGATCGAAATTTTCTGGGATGTTGCATCACATGCTTTCTTGGTACCGCTCTTAAAGAGCTGTTACTAGAAAATAGTGTAGAAGCACATTGGCCGTAATCATCCTTGAATTTGCGTCATCATTCCCTAAAAATATAGCATATATCTAAATACATAGGATAGTTCTTAAAAATGAAAGAAAATAATTAAAATCAACTCAAAGAAAATCAAAACAAAGAAAAAGAAAATCATTAGTAATGGATAAATCCTCTCCCAGACTTAAATCACACTGTCCCACTGTGAAAAAAGTAGTGAGAGGATGCGAGTAACTCGATAATAAGAAAAAGAAAAATAAAAGCAGAAATAAAAGGATAGAGATAAAGTCGATGGAATCGTGCTCTTAAGCTGGAAGAGTAATGAGCCGAGATGAAGTGTCTTCTAGGCAATCTAACTCAAGAACGGCACCAATCACTTTCGTGTTCCTTGTGAGGAGACGCTTTCATAAGTTTAGGCTCACCTTCTTAGTCCTTTTCACGGAACTCGGACTGCCATTTTTAAACTTGGTATCTATATATTATTATAATTTTTTATAGGGGAAGATCAAATAGAGATTGTGCCAACTTATCTAGACATTGTCTAAAAGAGGAGTTAAGTTCGATGTGCCTCAAACCCCAAGAAGAAAATTTTAGATTCATTAGGTGCGAAGTCAACGCAAGATCCTTCGAAGAATGACTCGACCGGTCCTTATTGAAAACATTGACTTTTATTTCTCAGCAGGTTGGATCGTGACTTCGTGAAGAATTGATTGAGGAAGGCGGATTTGCATTCCCCCCTAGTTGGTTATTGATCATGGTGGTAAAGTCTTCAACCATCTATGAACTTTGTCACTCAAAGAGATTGGAAACATCTTACATTTAGATAGTCGGGTGGAATAAGGTGTCTTTGTCGTGCTGCAAATCTCTTCGAAGTGTTCGATGTGATCCTTCGGATGCTCGTTGGACAGCCCGTCTGGTTTTGTTTCACCAAAGAGATGATTTGCGGCTTGATCTCGAGTTCATTCTCATGAGGAACGTTCACTTGAATCGCAGCTCGATTCTGAAAGTGTTGATGAAGAGTGTCGTGATCGGCTATTGTGAGGTTCCGCGCTCGCCTTTTTTTATTGGCGGGTAAACCAGGTCGGTTAGCGTCTCGGTCGTCCGTTGAACAATAGGTTCGCATGGTTTGCACCATTTCCGATTATCGGATTATGTCCTCCTTGTTGTAAGGCAGGATCGATTTCTTCTCTATCTGAGTCAGCCTCATAAATTGGGTCAACGGGGTTCCCATTGTCATCGAGTTGTGGCTCTCTGTCTTGATTGGCGGGAGGTGCTCGACCAGCATTGCGAAGGGCTTCTTCGCGGTTTCGTTGAACTCCAAGGCGGCTTCGTTGTCGGCCATACTTATCTGTCTTCTTAACTTTCAGATCTTTTTTTGATCTCAATGTAGCGGGGCAAAACGTTAGAATCGTTTCTTCTAATGGTCATACCCCTGGAACATGAGAAGCATATACAAGAAAATCGTGAGTAATGAACGAAAAAGCTTGAAATTCAATTTCGTTTAAAAGTGGAATTAGAAACTGAAAATTCGCAAAAGCAAACAATCTTCGGCAACGGCGCCAAAAACTTGATACAAGGTATTTCGTACTTTAAGTTTTACCTCTAAGACAGCTGCAAGTGCACATCAATCACAATAGTATATTAAGGGATCGAATCCACATAGATTGTTGTTTCGCGAAGATTCTATGATATCTAACTTCTTTAAACCAATTAAAGAGGTTGGGGGTTTGAGTGTCACGGTTTTGTAGTATCGTTTTAAGCAGGAAACTTGAATTAAACAGTTGTGAATCAATTGATAAAAAGCGTTAGGTTCAAGGAAATTCTCCGGGGTTCATGGATCAGATCTAAGAAGCGATATATTAGGTTTTGAAGCGACTTAGTCGTCTAGGTTCTTTAAGCTGAAACGGTCTACTATGATCACCCCCACTCTCGCGGATCTAATCACCTACGTTTGCTCCACATCGCGGATATGAGTTATCATCCCACGTTGCAGAACAAACGCGCAAACATATCATTCACCTATTCGTAAACACTCACGGTGCGGTCCATAGATATACGTTAGTATCCTACGGTGCGATCCGCTCGTTAATCTCTAGATCCAGTCGACATACAACACGCCTGTGTATCTATCGATCCAAGAATCAGTTGCTAATTGATCAGAGAAGCAAACATGCAATAAGAATAAAAAACAAACGAAGATACCTAATAGAAACTTTATCTCTATCAACCTAGCGAAATCGATCCATGATTAAACCCCTTTGAAACTCTTTTAAACCCAACTAGATGACTACTCGTTCATGGGAACGAGAGACATCATTTGAAATATGTAAAGGTGCGATATGTATTTAATAGGAAAATAGATTCGAAAACTTCTCCGATAAAATTGATGTTGAAGAGATTTTCTTAAAGTATTGAAAGACAAAGAATTAAGAACAGAAAGATGAAAAGAGAAGAAAGGAAGGTGGTGGCTGCTTGAAGAAATCTCTCTAGAGCTCTTCGTCTTCGGGCGGCCGTCTCTCTCTCTCTCTCTCTCTCTCTCTCTCTCTCTCTCTCTCTCTCTCTCTCTCGTGAAAAGCACGTCCTTTGTGAAGCCCAAGGGGTCTCTTTATATAGGCTTTCATGTCTTCATTAAGTGGGCTTCGCGTTTTAACCTCGGGAAATATCGATCATGTGCAAACGAGCTCAGGATGGGCTGAAGTGTCCTGGCCGCGTGAGCAACCAGGCATGGCGCGGCCATTGATTTTCTGGCTTCGGTCGTGGCGCGGCCAGCATGGTTCTTCTGGTGCTTGATGGGCCTTCTTGCTTCCTTCATAACTTGAGATCCAACCGTGAGATTGGACTCAAACTACCTCGAGGTGAAAGAAAGCTGATAAGGCTACATTGTCTTCAAATATGAGCTGGTTCTCGTGGCGGGAAGGCCTTCATATGATGCTGAACATATGCCCCTGAGCACTTGTTCCGAAAATATCCGTTTTGCTCAAAAATGTATGCTTTTTGTCTAATTTCCCTGAAACGACTCTCGAAACTAGAAAACGTGGAAATCACTTTAAAACTTTTGGAAACCGGGTTAAAACACTTGTAAAAGATATTGAAATTATAGATTTAAGAAGTAAAATATGAGTGTTATCATAGTACTTCCCAAAGAGGACCCTCACTAGAAGACATGAGGGATTGGAGAAGATCGTCCAGCTCATCTTAGCTAGGAAGGCATCATTAAAAGCTTGTACATCTCTAAATCCGAGCCCTCCCTCTTGTTTTGACCTTGATAGCTTGGACCATGCTGTCCAACACATTTTTCTCTTTCCATTTTTGTCGTCCCACCAGAATCTCGTGAGGGCTGATGTGATTTTCTTGCAGAGACTCAGAAGGAGCTTAAAGCAAGACATGGTAAAAGTTGGAATAGCTGAGAGTAGCGACTTCAACATCGTCATCTTTCCTGCACTTGAGAGGAAGCAAGAAGACCAACTCATGGCCCTTTGTATGATCCCATCCACAATGATGGCAAATAAATCCTTTTTCTTACGACCAAAATGTTCAGGTAGGCCTAAGTACTTCCCTTGTCTACCTTCCTTTGAGATACCAAGTATTAGCTTTGCATTCTCTTTTGTGGTATTCGTTGTTTTCGTCGAGAAAGTGATAGATGATTTGTCAGCATTTATATTTTGCCCCCGACGTTTGTTCATATTTTTGTAGAATTTCTTTTAATGTCTGAACATTTTTTTTTTAATTGATTTGCAGAAGAACATGGTGTTCTCAGCAAACAGAAAATGGTTAACTCTTGGACTTTGTTTTGCCACTCTTATCCCAGCTAGCTTTCGATTCTTGTGAGCTTGATTGCAAAAGACCAAAAAGAACTTCCCCATACAAGATGGAGATGTAGGGGAAGAGAGAGGGTTCCAATTTTTGTTAGTTGTTATTATTATTAATAAAATTCGAATACACTTAAAAAAAACCAGAGGTCCTTAGCAACACGTTTCAAGCATTTCTGCGATTACGTTTCACAAAATATCTTTGAAGGCTACCGAAAACCAACTTCTTCGTCTCTCTCTCTCGAGTCTGCTCAAGTAAAACCTCAAGTCCAGAACGCATGGGAGATCATCAGAACGATCAAAACGATGACGTTTTCTCCTTCTTCACCACTCCCAGCGACTCCGACTTCTCCGCGGCGACGACGGCGACTCCGTCCACGCTTTTCAACCGTTGTTCATACTCCTCCTCGTCTTCCTCCGGCGACGAATCTCACCCTTCCGGTCCTTCAGTCGACGACAGCAACAAACGAATCGACTACATGATCCAGTTTCTCGACCGGAGACAAAGCGAAGACGGCAATTTCGACGGGATCGGGACTGAAAACGACGGCGATGGCTCCGATTATCTACCGGAGATCGTTGGGAAGTGTGGTGGAACAGGGATCTTCAAGGTTCCGATTAGGTCTGCAGTTCATCCGAATCGGCCGCCGAGTCTCGAGGTTAGACCACATCCGCTAAGGGAAAGTCAAATCGGACGGTTCTTGAGGACGATGACGAGTACCGAGAGACAATTGTGGGCCGGAGGCGAGGACGGTGGGTTGAAGGTATGGGACTTCGATGAACTGTACGGAAGCGGAAGAGGATTAGAGGCGGAGGATACGGCGCCGTATAAGGAGACTCTGGAGATGGAGATTGGTTCTTCGGTTGTTTGTATGATCGGGGATGAAGGTAGTAGAGCTGTGTGGAGTGGGCATAGAGACGGGAGGATCAGATGCTGGAAACTGAGAGCTGATCATGGGATTGAAGAAGCCTTGTCGTGGCAAGCTCATCGAGGTCCCGTTCTCTCCATTGCAATCTCGTCTTACGGTGAGTGTTTAACTTTCTCATATACTTGCTTAGACATTTTAGCAATAGATTTCTTTTTAGCACGATCGGATTAGGCGAATTTATAGGATATATAGCATAATAGCGGAAGAACTGAAAAATAGTTAGCGGAACAAACTGAACTGAATAAAAATTTTGTAGAATAAATAGAAAACTTCATGTATTTGATCTTCTTTGGGTGGATAGATGATCTGGTTGAGTTAGCATTTAGGCATCTCTATTTCATCCTCTTTGTTCAAAGTTCTTGGAATTTCAAAAAATAAATAAACTATGGCAAACTTGCGGATGATAGAATTGTGTTTAACATTCTCTCGTGACACATTTTTGGTATCAATTATCTAGGAGATATATGGTCAGGGTCTGAGGGAGGCGCTCTTAAAGTTTGGCCATGGGACGCTCTTGAGAAGTCTCTTTCTTCGACTATGGAAAAAAGGCACATGGCTGTGTTAACAGTAGAGAGATCGTATATTGATCCTAGGAACCAGGTTTCGGTCAATGGATTTGCTAATACATTAACTTCAGATGTTACGTTCCTCGTATCTGATCATACAAGGGCAAGAGTTTGGAGTGCTAGTCCCCTAACGTTTGCTCTGTGGTAAAATGAAGACTCTTTTTTTGTCTTCTTTTTTTTTTATATACATAAGCCTTTCTGATTCTGATTGACGATCAAGAATATACCACAAACTTATTGGAATTATTTACTTTTCTCTACAACATCTCTTGTCTGTTAGCTCTGTAGGTTTTCAATTGCTAACAGGCACACCGATTAAGTTTTTTCATGTATAGCGTACTGCTTTTCTTATTTTATGTTTGTTTGTTGCTTGTCAGGGATGCTCGTACAAGGGATTTGATCAAAGTATTTAATATTGACGGGCAGCTCGAGAATCGAACTGACAGTTCTGTATTTCCTGATTTCGGGAATGAGGAAGAGGGGAAGATGAAGATAACTGCTTCAAAAAAAGAGAAAGCTCAATCTTCTCTTGGTTTCTTTCAGCGGTCTCGTAACGCCCTTATGGGAGCAGCTGATGCTGTTCGTCGTGCTGCAACAAAAGGGGATTTTTGTGATGATAGTAGGAGAACTGAAGCTGTGGTCATATCAGTTGATGGACAGATCTGGACCGGAAGTGCAAACGGCGTCCTTATGCGATGGGACGGAAATGGTAATTGCTTGCAAGAGTTCTCATACCAGTCCTCTGGTATTCTCTGCATGTTCACTTTTTGTTCTCGGCTGTGGGTTGGTTATTCCAGCGGCACTGTTCAGGTATTGGACCTTGAGGGAAAGCTGCTTGGAGGATGGGTGGCTCATAGTGGCCCTGTAATAAAAATGGCTATTGGTGGTGGTTATTTATTTACCCTTGCGAATCATGGAGGTATTCGAGGATGGAACGTTACTTCTCCAGGGCCCCTTGACAATGTACTGCGGGCCGAGTTGGCTGGGAAAGAATTTTTATATTCAAGGATAGAAAATCTGAGAATATTAGCTGGTACATGGAATGTTGGAGAGGGTCGAGCATCGACCGACTCGATTGTATCTTGGCTAGGCTGTGCTGCAACTGGAGTTGATATCGTCGTTGTTGGACTTCAAGAAGTTGAAATGGGAGCAGGAGTTCTTGCAATGTCTGCAGCAAAAGAAACAGTAAGTTTTCTTTTACCTACTGGCCTCCACCAATGCTATTTAAGTTCTACAATGACTTTTTTCAGAAAAGAGTTTATAGCATGAACATAATCGGGTTAACTCCCTTAATTGGTTGATCTTTGTTTTGTGTAATCTTCTAGGCCTTTCTTTTGCTTTTATGGCATTTCGAATAAATAAATATTCCGCCCATCCACTCTCTTAAACATGCAGGCGCACACATACACCCGTCCGTTTTTTAATTGTCTTTCTTGTTAAATGTTTTTGTAGCCTTGTAGGGCGATAAGTTTTACAATTTAAAACATATGAGACTATCTGTAACTTGTGCTTCTGGTTTACTTTGTTTCCCCGAATGTAGGTGGGACTTGAGGGTAGTCAACTTGGTCAGTGGTGGCTGGATATGATCGGGAAAACTTTGGATGAGGGTTCATCGTTTGTTCGTGTTGGCTCTAGGCAGCTGGCAGGGTTGCTCATTTGTGTATGGTTAGTTTTTTGTTTTTACTGTGACTTTTTCTCTGTTCATTTATTGCAATTATCAGTTGCTATTCATATTGTGACAATTTATCTTTATTGCTGAAGTATACATCATGTTACATGTGCTCATTTTAATCGTTTAATTCTCAGATGCCAAAATGATCTCTTTCAATCCTGTTTTGACTAATCTCCACAGAGCAATTCTCACATATGCATAGGAACAATTTGTTAGTATGAACCATTTTAATTCGGATTTCTTTGACTATTATTTAACTTCTTAACATATCTGGTCCTAAAGCTAAGAAAAGAGAGTGAAGATTTTAGTGTTACTTATCCTGCATGCTTTCTCCAATTTCTCTTGTTAGTATTGAATGAACTTGATAAGTTATAGTCTTATAGAGGAAATAATTTTTTGTCAGGGTTAGACATGACCTTAAACCTCACGTGGGAGATGTTGACGCTGCTGCGGTTCCTTGTGGTTTTGGAAGAACAATTGGTAATAAGGTATGGCGTCGTATTGCACAGGTTGCTCACAATATATCAGAAATAAAAATGATGTCGTAAAATAAAAATGAAAGGTGGAACAGTAGATTATATCAAACATTATCTCTTGTTAAGTAAAATGCTTGCCCTTTTCCATTTCTTTTTTTATCTATCTCTATTATGAACGTCTTTTTTTATTTTTAGGGAGCTGTAGGTGTGCGACTCAGAATGTATGATCGAGTACTGTGCTTTGTAAATTGTCATTTTGCTGCACACCTAGAAGCTGTTAATCGGCGAAATGCTGACTTCGACCATGTTTATCGAACAATGGCCTTCTTACGCCAGTCTAGTTCACTCAATCCAGGGGCTGGTATGCTGCGAAATATATTTCTATCATGCTGTGCTGCCTGCTTGGCTTATCAATTTTGGCCTATTCATTGGTCTCTCTTGTTATTGGTTTCCTCCATTGCAGCTGGTGCTTCATTTGGTGTCTCGGTGCCTCGTGGTGGCAATGTATGTATTTCCTTTTTATTTTGATAGTTGCTTGCTATCAATTTCGTTAAGAGACTGTTATGTGTAGCTTCTTCAAAAAGACTAAGAGCTATATTTTCACAGGCTGTGGGTGTGTCAACACAGTTGAAGCAAGACCTGAGTTATCTGAGGCAGACATGGTCGTATTTCTTGGAGATTTTAACTACCGCTTGGATGATATAACTTATGATGAAACAAGGGATTTCATTTCTCAAAGATGCTTTGATTGGCTAAGAGAAAAAGATCAGCTACATGCTGAAATGAAAGCCGGGAATGTTTTTCAAGGGATGCGTGAAGCAGTTATCAGGTTTCCTCCAACATACAAGTTTGAAAGGCACCAAGCTGGTCTAGCAGGTTAGTGCCTTTCTCCCTATTTATCGCTTCAGGTATTTTTCAGATACCATTTTCCTGGAAAATCGTAGTTTAAGCTGCTGTTCCAAATTGACAACATTATGAATTGTGGATGTCTAAGTTTTCTCTGCTAGGTAGGTAGCCCAAAACCCAACGGTCATAGCGGTTGAAAAGTTGAGAATGTGAATGAATCCAAGTACTTACAGAGAAATTCTACAAATAATATAAAGGAATTTCAAAAATATGCTCACACTAGCAAAAACTATGCTGGCTTTTATGATACGGTCATGGGGTTCTTGGCAATGGGAGGAGGCTAGATCTGTGATAATAATTCTATTTCCAGGGCTTCTGGGATTTTAAGGGCAATGAGTTGCTGAAACCATATTTGACAATTCAAGCTGTGTTTCTGCAGGATATGATTCTGGGGAAAAGAAGCGTATTCCTGCCTGGTGTGATAGGATTGTATATCGCGATAGCAAGAAACATTTGGGAGCTGAGTGCAGTTTGGATTGTCCAGTGGTGTCTTCTGTATCACAGTAAGTTTCTTGTTAGTTAACAGTAGAAAGCATACTCGAGACAGGCTCACCTTAATGTTCCATATGTTTTAGTAGATCAGTAATCGATTATGAAGTGTGTGTCATTCCTCAACTTAAGGATTAGCTATAACAAATTATCAGCCCCGTGTTTTCTTTTCAATTCCTTCAATTCTGGTACTCTGGTTGCAATATTCACAAACCGTTCGCATATTTTCTGAAGCCTAATCTTATGTAACTTGCACTTTTCGTTGGGAAATAACCTTTTTTTAGAGAAAAAGAAACATTATTAGTATTTCTGGTTTTCGGAAGGGGTTCACAGGCTTTATGACTTTATCCTACATGATTCTCTAAGGCCAATAAACATGGCATTTCTCAGATGTTCTATCATACCAGATTCAATGCTTCTTTGTGCGGAGAATAAGGTTACTTTATAATATCAGGGAGTTGGGTTTAGAGTCTGTGAGATACAGATTTGAGTAAATCGTGCTTTTTTCTGTGACCCACCCTTTATAATGTATATGATTGCAAACCTTGAATTGAGAAATGATTACAAATTCTCTTTTGTTTTTAAGGTATGATGCCTGCATGGATGTGACAGACAGTGACCACAAGCCAGTCCGCTGTGTATTTAGTGTCAAGATTGCCCGGGTCGATGAATCAGTCAGGAGACAAGAATTTGGGAACATCATAAACACGAATAAGAAAATCAAGGTCATGCTTGGAGAGTTAAGCAAGGTTCCAGAAACAATTGTCAGCACTAATAATATAATTCTTCAAAATCACGATTCGACGATACTGCGTGTTACAAATAAGAGCGAGAAGAACATTGCTTTCTTCAGAATAATTTGTGAAGGTCAGTCTAACATTGAGGAGGACGGTCAGGCATACGACCATCGAGCAAGAGGCTCTTTCGGGTTTCCCCAGTGGCTTGAGGTCAGTTCTTTCATCCTTGCTGTTTAACTTTTCGCTATTGCTGCTATATGTTCTGTTCCCTAAGCAACAACACACTTAAAAAGAAACTCCTTTAAATAGGTATCTAAGCAGTTCATCAAAATGATGAACTAAAGATTAGTTCATCAAAATGATTACTTCGAGGGCTTAGAGAGTTAAGTTTGCAAGTAGTTCATCAAAATGATGAACTAAAGATTAGGGTAGGCATCATAGGTAGCTGTAATATTTTACAATTTGGCGTTAGTAAGGTCGGCCTAAGACATGTGCTATCATTTCAATCTCGTAATGACTAAGAGTGTTCAATCCGGGTTATTTTGGTTTTTCGGGGTTTGAGTTTTAGGGAGTATATTCAATCAAGCATTTGGAGTGATTTGTATTAAAATCACAAATCCTATGTTATTCAAACATGTTTTTGAAATCTCATGTT
The DNA here is from genome assembly GCA_020283515.1 of Alliaria petiolata. Lineage (NCBI taxonomy): Eukaryota > Viridiplantae > Streptophyta > Magnoliopsida > Brassicales > Brassicaceae > Alliaria > Alliaria petiolata. Next base: position 464,835,953 of record JAHZTW010000001.1, on the reverse strand, counting down.
ATTGAATTAGTGATTTGAACATGTACTTTCAAATCTGTTAATATTTTAAGCACTAGTGTCTTAGTTAAAAATATAAAAATCCAAATCACATGGTTTTATGTGAGATTTCATAGAATTTTAATAACAAATCATAACAATTTAAGTTTAGATTCCTGTTTTTTTGCCTTTTCGGTTCAAATTTGGTTTCGATTTTATCGAGTATAGAAAAAGTAAAACCATTCCAACCCCCTATTAACAGTCAGTTCGGTTTTCGGATCTATTTTTTTCTCCGGTTAAGTTTGGATTGAATCGGTTTGGTTTATCCGGATCAAACACTCCTAGTAATGCCATACAAGCTTTCAAAATCATCTAAAAATCTTCTGGTTGCCTTTGCGTAGATCTTTATTTAGTGGGTCATCAGAAATTAACTTGGAAACGGTTCCACTAAATTGCTTATTATCCTTAAATCAGGTGTCTCCAGGAACTGGCATAATCAAACCAAACCAAATAGCCGAGGTTTCAGTCCATCTCGAAGACTTCCCAACAGTAGAAGAGTTTGTGGACGGTGTTGCTCAGAACTCTTGGTGTGAAGACGCTAGAGACGAGGAAGTCATATTAGTCCTCGTGGTACACGGAAGGTTCTCTACCGAGACAAGAAACCATAGGATCCGTATCCGTCATTGCCCTCGTGGTCGATTCGCAAAGAGACATTACGACGATAAACCCAAAACCTCGGGACAGGTAAACGCTCTTCATCGCTCCGATTATCAACCACTGAGTAATACTCTTGATATGGTTGAGCAGCTAAAGAACTTGCACAGTCCATAGAAGAAGCCAATTTCTCTCTTGGAGGGGTTTAAGTGTACAGTGAGATGAAATCAACGTCCTCCATGTGTTAAGTAATGTGTAACTTTTGTCTTTTTGAAATTCTAATGGGAAAATTTGTGTGAAAGAAAAGATTAGCTTCTAACGTTTTTTGTTTAGAGGCTAGTTATGTTGCTTATGCAGGGGATATGTTCTACCAAATGTTATTTTATTTTCTCCGTATGAGTCATAATGGGTTTGTTTGTAGTGTAACCTTATTGTTGGTTATGTAGCTCTCTCTCAACAGTGTATTCAGACTAGAAGAGAATCTCTGATTGTATTTTTTTTTTCTTTTGTTAAAAGATTTTCTATTGATGCATAAAAAAATATATTACCAAGACCAATTAGGCCCTACAAAATATATGTTTAAACTTCACGTGATAAATACAACTAAACTATAAATATTAAAATTAATTAAAAGAAATTGACATTTTTATTTGAAAATTTAAATATATTTTATCAACAAAATATTTCTTACAAAAAAAGGAAACAACTTTGAACAAAATTGAAACGTGGTATTTGCAAAGGTCCAGAGCAAAGGCTTTCTCACTCGGTCCAACATAAGTTGTTGATTGCTCAGTAGTCAGTTCTAAGAGCAACCCGAGACCCTCCACTCGAGGATTTTAACATTTTATAATAATAAATAAATGATTTAAAAAAAAAAAAAAAAGAAAACACGATTTAAAAAAAAAAAAAATTAATTATGATAAATTGTGTCGTGACACGTGTTATAAGAACCCATAAGAACGGATCTTAAATAAGACACCGTTCTTCCACTATTCATCGCCACCTCATTATTTTTTTTATTTTTTTTTTAGAGTTAAGATCCCAATGGATCTTCATTGGGGTTGGTCTAATATGATAAATCTCCAAATGATCATAAAACATTGATTTAATGTATATAGTATATAGGCTTTACATCTATACTAATCTTTTTATTATTATATTTTAATCCACTTTATTAAAAGCAGAAGCACAAAAAGCTGATATGGAAAATGAAACGGCACCGAATATTAAACATTTTCCGTGGAGATGGATTTTTCTAATGGATTAAATGGGAAGTAAAATCTTATATTTTTCCATTGATTTGTTTTAGTCTTTCAAATCCGTCGAGTTTTCTTTTTCAACTGTTTGCTTTAACTCATGGAAAAATTCTAATATTCATCGGCTACTGTATCTTTACCTCTCTTGTATGTAAAATCTTACAAGATAATCATACAATACAATATACTTGGTTTTAAAGGGCGTCAGGCGCAGCAGGGCGACAAACTTCCAAATGGCGCCAGGGGCGCGCATTTTTTTGCTACATCAGGAGAATACAAGGAAATCAGGTACGTATACCATTATTAGACAATTGTGAATGAAATAGCAATAAGGAAAACCATTTTCAAAGCAATAGCAAACCAATCCAAAATTTTAAATAGCGTAACACATGAATCCATACCATAAGCATAAAGAAAACAAATCCAAAAGCCAAGCAAATCCAAAAGAAAAACAAACATAAAAGCTTTAGAGATAAGAGAATGTTAGAGGTTATTAATCATCTTCTTCAACATCAAAATCTTCATGTTCATTCAAGTACTCATCTTGCTCCCCAAATTCATTGTCTCCTCCATACTCTTCATCTCCGATAATATCCTCTTCTTCTGCATCATCCTCATCAACCAACGAAAACACATGGTCACGACCTTGACTCGAGCTTGTGGCAATTTCCTTTCCTTTTGTCTTTCTAGTATTTTTTGCTGTTGGGGCTACCCAAGTAGAATGGATAGGTTCCTCTGCTCCAATAGCTTGGCTAACCGCCTTCCACGTCAAGTTGTCATCTTCAAACACAAGATCCTGATTGTCATCATCAGAGTCTCCATCCATTTGTCCAAGTAGCCACTCATTGCTCTCATCATTCTCTTCCAAAAGGATAGGATCAATGATATCTTTTCTCTTGTACCTTCTTTGCAATGCCCGATTATACTTCACAAAAACCAAGTCATTCAATCGACTTTGGAGTAATCGGTTCTTTTTCTTGGTATGAATATGCCAAGAAAAATTGTAACTTATATTAGTTACATATTCTACACCCATAAAACCCATAAATTAAAAGAATTTGAAGGAACTTACATGTTGAAAAACACCCCAGTTTCTCTCACAACCCGTGGCACTACAAGTCAAGCTAAGAACCGTTATAGCGAAGTTCATTAGCTTCGGTATTCCAGCTCCATAAGAAGACCACCAATCCGCTGGTGATTTTTTTTTCCTTTGTCGAATTGCCATAACATTATCAAACAGTCCGGTAGCATTTTTAAATGCATCAAAGTCTCCCATGATTTCATCTTGGGAAGTAGTATTGGGAACTAACCTTTGAATGCAATCATACAATCCACTCACAACTTCAGCGCAAAGAACGTCTTCAGGATGATCAAAATGCGTTTCTGGATTCAAGTAATAACCAGCAGCATGTAAAGGTTGATGAAGTTGACAATTCCACCTTTCATCAATGAACTTGAAGGCCTTCTTGTAGTTATTATCTCGATGGTTGAAGCTCCGCTCAATTGCAGCCTTGGCCCTATCCATGGCTGCATAAATGTAACCCATAGCTGGTTTTTTTTCATTGTCAACAATCCTAAGCACCTTCACCAGAGGTCCTGTCAGCTTAAGAGCATACAAAACTTGCTTCCAAAAACTATCTTGCATAATGTACGTTTTGGTCTTTTTTCCTCCTTCTTCCTTTGGCCACTTTGACTCATTCCAATTGTCAGAAGTCACCATCTTCCTCAAATTATTCTTCTGGTTGTAAAACTGACCAAGTGTAATGAAAGATGTTGCAAACCTTGTGACTGACGGCCTGTGCAGATTTCGTTGTCCTGTGAACTTCCTCATCATGTTCACAAGAGGAATGTGGCTGTAAATATAGCCATTCATGAAGATACACTTCTTCAATGCACTCTTCACAAGTGTCAATTTACCAATATCCTCCAACATCAAATCAATGCAGTGAGCTGCACATGGAGTCCAATAGAGATGTTTTCTTTCTTCCATTAGAAATTTTTCAGGTTTGACATAGTTGGATGCATTGTCTGTTACCACTTGCACCACGTTTTCCTCGCCAACTTCTTCAACCATCTCGTTAAGCATCTGAAACAACAATATTGCATCCTTTACAACTTCTGATACATCATTTGATTTCAGGAAAACAAAGTCTTTTGGAGAGTTTACAAGAAAGTTGATGTTGATGATATCCTTCTGCACAACAGAGTCACGCCATCCATCCGACAGAATTCAGCAACTTTTAGCTGCCCATTCTTTTTTATGCTCAACCAATATACTGTGAGTATCTGACATGCGCGTTTTACGCTACTTGGGTCAATGTCCCAACACTGTCAACCGAAAGCAGTATAGTGTATGGGGTATCAAACCATTTTGGGAGCGTTAGTAAACAGATCTGTCATATCGGTGTCATAAGTCAAGCTCGAAATAGATAAAGATTAAAACTTTACTACTAGAAACCACTAAAAGATAGATCTTGTGTCACTCAAGACCCTAAATAAGAGAATTTTAAGAATATCAAACAGGAAATAAATATTTGAACGGTAAAAAGATAAGCTTTCAAGGTAAAAGAAGGATCTTGATGAGTATCATGAACTAGGTGACTCTCGGTTTGTCTATCAAGCTAAAGCTTTTGGATCACATCAAGACTTG
>JAHZTW010000001.1:464783092-464829004 GCA_020283515.1 Alliaria petiolata | reverse complement strand
TTACTAATTTAGTTTTTTACCTTTGGTTTCAGGTGCATGCCCAGTACCAGAAGCAACAAGGAGAAGGAACTTGTCGCACTGAACCAAGAACTCGGCCGTTTGGAACGTACGAACCGTCGATCTGCTCGAGCGTCGATCGACACCAATAGTATCGATCGACACCACGCGCAATCAACAATGGCTGACACTTTGGTTGTGATACGCGACGCGGAAGGCAACTTAACCGACCTACAAGGCAACAGAAGGAACGCCCAAGGACAGCGACTTGATGAGGCTGGCGCCGTCATCGTCGAACCAGCAATACAAAACATAGAAGCTGGACGTGGAAGAACACCAGGCGAGTACAACCACCCAGACCAGTTCTATGCTAATAGAGCTGCGATCCGTCCTCCTGCATTTAGAGGAATGACTTCGAGTTAAAGCCTGCCAACTTCACATTGGTGGGGCAACATCCATTTCATGGTCTTCCTAATGAGCATCCTATGGACCACATAGAGAGATTTGAGGACCACATAGAGAGATTTGAGGACCTCGCATCAAGCATCAAGGCTAATGGGGTGTCCTATGATTATCTCTTCTGCAAGCTGTTCCCTTACTCGCTTTCAGGAGATGCATCGTATTGGCTGAAGCAGTTGGTTCCAGGATCCTTAACTACATGGGAATACACAAAGAATGCATTCCTTTGCAATTTCTTTGATGACGGGAGGTCTGAGGAGCTAAGGACTAAGATCACTGCTTTTTCCCAAGGACCTACTGAAGCATTCAAGGCTTCTTGGGTGCGATTCAGATCATACCAGAGGGATTGACCACATCACGGTTTCAGCGAACCGCAGATTCTCGGTATCTTTTACCGCAGAATTGACTGGAGGTACCAGATGGCTTTGGACGCAGCGAGCAATGGCAACTTCAACACCAGATGCCCAGACGACGCAATGGTGCTTATAGCGAATTTGACCTCTTCTAACAGCACCAAGCACGCAGACTTCGAATGGCAAGATGGATTCACTGTACCAGGACCTGAATGGAAAGATTGAGAGCTTGAACTCTCATATGAAGAAGCTGGATATTCAAGTTGCTCAAACTACAGAATCTGTTAACAGGCAAGAAGAATTCCTTCCAGGGAAGACTGATACCAATCCCAAACGTCACGTGAAGACTGTCACATTGAGGAGTGGAAAGAACCTTCAGCCTGTACAGAAGAGAGGGATTAGTGTTGAAGAATTCGAGGAGCTTGAAGATGTAGAAGATGCTGCGGAGCCAGTGTCGATCGACACTACTGTGTGTCGATCGACACCCACGGAGATGAAAGACAAATCAGACGATCCTGAACCTGATGCGAAAGACACAACTTCAACGGAGAGTGTCGATCGACACTAGGAGGGTGTCGATCGACACCCACCACGGACTGCACCAGATCAAGCCACGACCAAGATCGTTGCTGAAGAAAGGGTCTACAAACCGAAGATCCCTTTCCCCTTGATACCAAAGAAGTCCAAGAAGGAGCTGCTTGATGCCAGATGCAAGGCTATCATGGATAGACTAGTGGTTGAAATCCCTTTGATGGATGCCATTAGAACTACTCCAGTGATAAAGAGATACTTGAAGTGGATGATGACAAAGAACATGGATATGGAGGAAGGTGTGATGATGATATCAGAGCAAGTTAGTGATGTCATTAAGAACAGGCTCCAAGAGAAACTCTCCGATCAGGGAAGCATTGTTTTGGATTGCTCCATCTTTTCAGACAAGTTTGGGAGATCTCTATGTGATTTAGGCTCAAGTGTCAACTTGATGCCTCTTTCAGTTGCTGTAAGGCTAGACATGACAGACTTCAAAGCCACAAGAATCTCCCTAGTACTTGCTGATCGTTCTGTCAGAATCCCTGAAGGTGTCTTGGAAGATGTTCCTATCAAAGTGGGAGATTGTTTGATTCCCACAGACTTTGTGGTATTGGCATATGATGAAGAACCCAAAGACCCTCTCATACTTGGTAGACCATTCTTGGCTACAGCTGGAGCAATCATTGACGTGAGGAAGGGCAGGATCACGCTGAACATTGGTGATTTGGTGATGAATTTCGACATGGAGAAGCTGATGAAGAGACCAACAATTGATGGACAAACCTTCTATGTCGATTCACTCACCAACCTTGCTGAAGAAATATTCCAAGAGGACCACCCTACAGACCCCTTGGAGCGCGCATTGACCACTTCCACAAAGGACATTGAACACTTGGACGATGCAGCTGCTGGATACGCGAAGATGCTGGATGCAAGTGAGCAAGTCATGCAACTAGTCGCCCAGGAGGACTTGTTGATCGACACCCTTCGCGAACAACGAAAGCAGCCACACTCGCCGATTGGAGTGAGGCTAAGGCACCTAAAGTTGAGCTTAAACAGCTCCCTACCGGGCTAAGGTACGCATTTCTTGGTCTCAATTCAACTTATCCTGTCATTGTAAATGCTTCCTTAAACAATGCAGAGCTCACTTTATTGATAAGCAAGCTGCGCAAATTTCGCAAAGCTCTTGGCTATTCTCTTGATGATATTTCAGGTATCTCACCAGACCTGTGCATGCATCGGATTCACCTTGAGGATGAGACGAAATCATCAGTTGAGCATCAAAGAAGGCTGAATCCGAACCTGAAGGAAGTAGTCAAGAAGGAGATCATGAAGCTCTTGGAAGCAGGGATCATCTATCCCATTTCAGACAGTGCTTGGGTCAGTCTTGTTCACGTGTTTCCTAAGAAAGGAGGAGTCACAGTGGTGAAGAATGAGAAGAATGAGCTGATTCCTACAAGGACTGTGACTGGACACAGGATGTGCATAGACTACAGAAAGCTGAATGCTGCGACCAGAAAGGATCATTTTCCTTTGCCTTTCATTGATCAGATGCTGGAGAGATTGGCGAATCATCCATACTACTGTTTCCTTGATGGATATTAAGGATTCTTCCAGATTCCAATCCATCCAGATGATCAGGAGAAGACCACGTTTACATGTCCTTATGGTACTTTTGCATATCGGAGGATGCCATTTGGACTTTGTAATGCTCCTGCGACCTTCCAGAGATGCATGATGGCGATATTCACGGACATGATTGAGAAGTTTATGGAAGTCTTTATGGATGACTTCTCTGTTTATGGGTCATCCTTCAAAGACTGTATGGACAACTTATGTGAAGTGTTGCAGCGATGTGAAGAGAAACACTTGGTCCTGAACTGAGAAAAGTGTCATTTCATGGTCACAGATGGGATTGTACTTGGACATAAGGTTTCAGCAGAAGGCATTGCAGTGGATCGCGCCAAGATCGAGGTAATGACTACGCTACAATCACCAGATTCTGTGAAGTCAGTGAGGAGTTTTCTAGGCCATGCTGGGTTCTACAGAAGATTCATCAAGGATTTCAGCAAGATCGCAAGGCCATTCACTACTCTTCTATGCAAAGACGTGAAGTTCGAGTTCACTGCAGAATGTCATTCAGCCTTTGAACAGATTAAGCAAGCCTTAGTGAGTGCTCCAATTGTGCAACCTCCGGATTGGGATTTGCCTTTCGAGGTGATGTGTGACGCCAGTGACTTCGCAGTAGGCGCGGTGTTGGGACAGAAAAAGGACAAGAAGCTTCATGCCATCTATTATGCCAGCAGAACATTGGATGATGCTCAGAAGAACTATGCAACCACGAAGAAGGAATTGCTAGCTGTGGTTTTTGCCTTTGAGAAATTTCGACAGTACCTTGTTGGCTCGAAGGTGATTGTTCACACAGATCATTTTGCGTTGAAGTATTTGATGCAGAAGAAGGATGCAAAGCCAAGGTTGTTGAGATGGATTCTACTTCTCCAAGAGTTTGACATTGAAGTAAAGGACAAGAAAGGAGTTGAGAATGGAGTAGCTGATCATCTCTCAAGGATTAGGATTGAAGATGACGTGCCAATTGATGATTTGCTGCCTGAGGAGAATGTTTACCTTGTTGAGAGTCGCTTACAAAGCAAATTTTCGGAGCAGATTCGCCCAGTGTCGATCGACACTCAGTCCGAAAAACTGAGGTTTGACAACTCTTGTGCCCGAGTGTCGATCGACACCACCTGTGTTGATCGACACCCAACGCAAATTTCACTTCGCAGGATCTTGGATGAGGTGTTTGGACAGCCAATCTTTGCCATTAATGATGCAACTCGACCATGGTATGCTGACATTGTGAACTTCCTTGCTGCTGACATTGAGCCGACACATCTCAAGGGTTATGAGAAGAAGAAGTTCATGAGGGAACTTAGAAGGTACTATTGGGATGAACCACATTTATACAAACATTGTTCAGACAGTGTTTACAGAAGATGCATTGCAGAGAGTGAGACTCGTGACATCCTGTTCCACTGTCATGGTTCTGAGTATGCTGGACACTTTGCTACCTTCAAGACAGTGTCCAAGGTTCTTCAAGCAGGCTTTTGGTGGCCTACTATGTTCAAGGATGCGCAGCTGTTCATCACTCAATGTGATGTTTGTCAGAGGAGAGGGAAGATCAGTAAGAGGAATGAGATGCCACAGAACTTCATCCTTGAAGTTGAGGTCTTTGATTGTTGGGGCATTGATTTCATGGGCCCTTTTCCTCCATCCTATGGAATGCAATACATCTTGGTGGCTGTGGACTATGTCTCTAAGTGGGTGGAAGCAATTGCTTCTAAGACCAATGATGCTGCAGTGGTTCTCAAGCTATTTCAGACCATTATTTTTCCAAGATTGGGAGTGCCTAGGATTGTCATAAGTGATGGTGGTTCTCACTTTATCAACAAGGTGTTCGATAAGCTGCTGAAGAAACATGGAGTTCAGCATCGCGTGGCTACTCCTTATCATCCCCAAACGAGTGGACAAGTGGAAGTCTCCAACAGGCAGATCAAGCAAATTCTGGAGAAGACAGTGGGCAAGACAAGGAAGGATTGGACAGCAAAGTTAGATGATGCACTTTGGGCCTACATGACTGCCTACAAAACGCCGCTTGGGACTACACCATTCCAGCTGCTCTATGGCAAGGCTTGCCATCTTCCAGTGGAGTTGGAACACAAGGCGCATTGGGCTATCAAGAAGATGAATTTCGACCTGAAACCTGCTGCAGAGAGGCGCCTACTTCAGCTCCACGAATTGGATGAACTTCGTTATCATGCTTATGAGAACTCAAAGCTCTACAAAGAGAGAACTAAAGCATATCATGATAAGAAGATCATCTCCAGACAATTCGAACCAAATGAACAGGTACTTCTATACAACTCTCATTTACAATTGTTTCCTGGTAAACTGCGTTCTCGTTGGTCAGGTCCTTTCACCATCAAAGAGGTCAGACCATATGGAGCAATTGTCTTGACAAACTCCAAAGGAGAGGAGTTCACTGTGAATGGGCAGAGAGTGAAACACTATTGAGCTCAAGCCGAGATTCCAAAAGGACACATTGTGTCTCTGGATGATGCACCGTCCGCCTAAACGCATGAACAGTCAAGCTATTGACGTTAAAAGAGCGCTTAGTGGGAGGCAACCCACTGATAGGTACTTAGTTTATTTTTCATTTTGGTTTTACTAATTATTTTGGCTTTTAGATAAAAAAAAAAGAAAAAAAAGAGGATGAACGATCATGGTCAGTGTCGATCGACACCACCTGTGTCGATCGACACCATTCGGGGACGCAGGTAAGTCTTCAAAACCCAACACTTCGGCTTTTTGTTCTTCACAATTTTAAAAACCGTGAGTTAGAGAGATTTTCTCCAAAATCCAACTTTCTCATTTCTTAACCAAATTGAGTGATTCAACGCTCTAATCCGTGCGGATTTCATCACTCTTTCATATTCCATTGTGCATTAATTCGATCTACAAAGGTATGTCCTTCAAATCTCCCAATTTCATTTTCGTACCTAAGGCGAAAATTTTCGAATTCAACCTCTTTAGCTTGATTTCTTTGTTGAATGATACTTGTTTAGGTTGTATAACATGATTTAGATCATTCCCCAACCGTTTTTCATCCTCTAATTTTCAAAATTTGAAATTTTCGGAATTTTTGGAAATTGATGATGCATTTTGCAAATTTGGCTTTTTCTTTGGGTTTTATGGTCTAGACTTGGTCGATTAGTGATATTGGGATTGTTGGGTTTGCTAATTATTGTTGCATGCCTTTGTACTCGTCAATTCTGGTTCGGATTCGACACCATGTAGTGTCGATCGACACCCGACCAGGACAGACGCATTGTTATTCATTTGTTGGACTTTGGGTTTGATTTGTTTTCCTTTTTCATTGCAGATGCCTAAGAGAATACGAGATGGTGACGCATCAGCCTCAGGGACTGCCAATGATGAGGCAATCCCGTCTCTTCCTCCATGGCCTAAGCCTGAAAAGACAAAGGTTCGGGTTACTCGACGTTGGGACGATTCACCAGCTGAGGAGGATGCAAATGACGCGTGTATTTACAGAGATCTCAACGAGACATGGGACGATTATGACACGCTGTTCTACAATGCGTGCTGCGAGTAGAGATCGCTCCAACTCGTTTTGCTTGTGAGAAGACGATGAGGGAGCTTGGCATTAAGGATGATATCCTGTCATTGATGAACAGAATTGGGATGGGCACTATTGCGACGCGGCAGTATGATTTGTATCCCGATCTAGTCCGCCAGTTCATTGCCACAGCTAGAGTCTACTACTGGAACGAGATAGTCCGGAATTCTCTGGAAGGCACATTGACCTTCCTCATCAACGGGATCCGCTACCGCATTTCACTTCCAGATCTTTGCGGGATCTATGGGTTCGCCGATGAGCATGCCACTGAGGTCTCTCTTCAGACACAGCTCCCAGATAACCAGGATTTCTGGTCACACTTCGGGAATGAGAGGTATGACTCTAAGACCTCCACTCACACCGACATTCGCCATCCCAACCTGCGATACTTGGTCCGCCTATTCTCTACTACACTTCTGTGTAAGCATGAGCCAGGGAAGATGCGAGTGTCTGAGTTGGTTCTGCTTTATCATGGTCTTTGGTCTGAGATTTATGAGGATTAAGACGCGCCAGCTGGCGCGAACCTAGGCGCAATATTTACTCATCACTTGGCTTCTTTGAAGACCAAGCCTTTCAATGGAACAAAGCTTAAGCCGGAGACTATAGGAAGTCTTCTCACTCCAATCATCCAGCACTGCGGGATAGACACTTCCAGCTGCTCCATTATTACAACGCGTGCCTTGGTTGATATGGAGTACTTGAAGATGACTCATTGGGTCACGGGAGAGCGGATGTGGGCTTTCAGCGACGAGCAGAGAGTGCAGCGTTTGGTTCAGCTACCTGACAGAGACCTCACTCACATTACCACCGATCCAGGCCGCCTTGCGTTTCACCTTAGTCCGAGCAAGCTTTGGACTGCTCCCGTTGCCAGACGCAGAGGCACATCCTCTCGACAAGCCGAGGATCCGCCACGTCTTTCATGTTCTAGGCGCAGAGCACAGACCACTTTGGCACCTATTGGACCTCATCACCTTCCAGACGCTCCCGAGATTCCTATGAAGCAAGCTGCATTTCAGAGATATGTGGTTCAGAGCTTTCTGGCCATCTGGAACGCTATTGCTACAGTGTCTAACTGTGGCTGCGTTCGACCTGCTACACTACCACGATCTTCTCCACCACGTGCTGATGACGACGAGTGACTTCTCCATCCTTTTTAGTACTTTGAGTCAGTTTTTCTTTTTCTCTTGAGTCTGCATTTGCTTCATTTGCTTCAGTACTTTGTTTCAAACTTGTTGCATTTATTGAGCTTATTGGATTATCTTGTGCTTTTAACCCTTTTGTTGAGTTTTCTAACAGCTTGGAAGATTCTAACAACAATCTAACTTAACAACATTCATGTTCGAGTGGCTGAACTCTGTCTTCGGATAAAGTGTCGATCGACACCATCCAGTGTCGATCGACACGACCATCTCACACGGCCACGATCGACACCATCTGTGTCGATCGACGCCACACGCAGAGTCAGGTAATCCGATTTTTTCTCTTTGATCTGTAACAGTTTTATCACAAATTTTTTCTATCCGAACTCATTCTTAGTAACACTGGGGACAGTGTTATTCAAGTCTGGGGGAGGTGGTTGCTAACATTGTGTTTTGTTTTGAGAGTTTGTCTTGAGTCAAAAGTTTTCAAAATTTGTTTTATTGAGTCAAAATCAGTTGGAATTTTCAGTTTTTCTAGGAACTAATCACATAAAGTTAAAACTTGAAGAACCATTGCTATAAGAGTTGATTGCAGGACTTACTAAGTAGAAAGCTGCAAGTGGAATCAGTCTAACAGGGCGAGTTCAGATCCCCTTATAAGAACTAGGTATGCGCAGAACTTGATTCCTCTTTCAGTCCGAACAGATAGGCAATTGCAGTCTTTCCTTGATCTTCCCTTGAGAAAAGAAAGAAGAAAAGAAAGAAAAATAGTCTAAGTCTGGGAATAGTGCCTTTGTCATGAGCCTGTCTCCTCACAAGGAACAATATTAGTGATGCTCTTGAACACGTCTCCTCACAAGGAACACAAGTAGAGAGTAGCACTATTTCCAGAGATTTCATAAGAAAAAGAAGAGTCAATGAAAAGATCTTAGAACACCCTGAAAATGGGCAGAAGTTGACTAAGGGAAGAGAAAATAGGGGAGCTGTATGAGAATGTCTTGTTCAGGCACTAAGGAAGGGAAAAGGATCAGCAAAGTTATGTGGCATTACCACTGTTAGAGTTCGAAACTTTTACCAAGGAAAGGATCTGGATTTGAACTGGGAGATTGCTAAGCTTGTGGTAAGTACATTGAACATTTCCTAAGGTTGGGTCTATATCATGTGGATTCAAAAAGTGTTAATCAATGCGGCGTTTTGAAGAACTACTCGAAAGTTCCTATTTTCAAACTTCTACTTCATTCTAAGTTTCTGTTTTGCTTGAGGGCAAGCAAAGGCCAAGTCTGGGGGAGTTGATATATCATGGTTTTTACCCGTTTTTAAACCATGATATAAGTGTTTTTATATAGTCTTTTGCTAGTTTTGGAGTCTTTTTAGGATCTTTACAGGATGGAGAGCATTTGGAGCTAAATGGGAGAATATGGAACATTTTGGAGCATTTTAGAGAAGCAGCCGAAGTGATGAAGTCAAGAGGCTGGATTTACGTGATGAGTGTCGATCGACACCAGTGTCGATCGACACCAGTGAAGATCGACCAAGTTTCCCGATTTCCATCAGAAAAAGGAAATCACCCAAGTCTTGAAGAATTACAAGTCTGCCCTTGTACGAAAAATCCCCTTCTATAAATAGTTTTCAGGCATTGTTTAGCCTAATACCTTATCATTATTTTCTGTTTTTGAGACTTAGAGAGAGATTGATCCTGAGCTTTTGGGGAGACAATTCTAACTCATCTCAGCCAGATTTCGAACCCCTGTATCATTCTCTATTCTTTTATGCAATTTATTTCAGCCATGATTTGTGTTTGCATAATTATGTCTGAGTAGTTTGCTAGTTAGGTTAGGGTGATTTAGGGTTTTGATGAAGAGTTTGTAGAATCACTAGAATTATTAGGGAAATCAATTGGATCTTCACCTTGATTTGTGCTTAACTTGATTTTCTGAATTGATCACTTAGAAATCAAACCTTAGGTTATTTAATAGATGCGAGAGCATTATTAGTAACTTGAACTAATCATAGGTGAGCAAAATAGCTATTCGCAAAGAGATTTGGTTTATGTATTTTGTGAACAAATCGAACCTGTTCTTATTGCTTGCCTTAATTGTTTAAATTCGCAAAGAGATTTGGGATTTAGGAATCTAGGCATAGATAACTTCTGAAACGAGAGTTGAATTGTTTTAACTTAGAGTTTCGAGTTCTAGAATGTTCTTAATAAATCTCTAATAAACTTAGATTCTGCATTCTTGGATTCAAACCTGATAATTACCCTTGTCTAGCGCCTTTGTCTCTGAACTTACATCACTTTTAAACTCGTTTATTTATTTCGCTTAAGTCTTTAGTTTACTTAATTATAAATCGCCTAGCATAATCTAAACCTAGAAACCATTAGTGTAGCATCTACTTCCCTGAGGATTCGATACCCCTTATACTTCAACTGCATTGCTGTGCACTTGTAGTAGTTGATTATTTGGGTAAAACCTGAGCCCTATCAATCGGCCACTGGGTCGTGATCCATGCTCGATATCATCTGTTCGTCCTCCATTTGTGATCTCCCTTCTTGGTTTCTTCTTCGGACCATCTTAAGCACCTGAGAAAACACTCCAAACATGCAAGACTATGCAGAAACCTAACCTAATGCATCTAAACCTAACATGAGTGAATATGCGATGAAAACTAAAGTGAAAGTGCAAGAATGAAGTCCTAACTAGCATGAAATGTGTGCTAAAAACATGCAATTTACAGAGATATCAGTATCCTCGACTTCTTTTTTTAAGAAAAGGAACCTGTAGCTCATGCATAGTAGGCGGCTTTAAACCCAGACCATACTGACCAATTTGTTCAATCATCTTACTGAAACTTTCATAAGTAACAACATTGAATGAAAGTCCAGCATCGTAGAACCATCTAGCTATAGCCCTACAAGCTTTTTCTCTGGCTTCCTTATCAAATACTCCGAAAATTACTTTCCTTTCCTTCCTTCCTTGCAAGACATACGTAGAAGGCGGTATTACATACCTGTCTATTGGACCTTTGTGTTTGCGTTGAGTAGACACAACTCTTTGACTTGTCATTGCCTCATGGTGGATCTCTTCCTCTTCATCATATTCATCTTCAACATCTATTAGATGCCTCGCCATCATCAGAATATTTTTTTTGGTTTCTTCTTTTTCAGCCATGTACATCCTTGTATCATGTCTCACATGTTCTAGACAAATCTTGCAAGATGCGGCATTCCTAAAACCGCCAGCAAGGTGTTGCTTCATACGGTAAATACCTCCTTTTGTCACAACGTGACAGTAGATGCACTTCCAATTGTTACCATTAAATGGATCACGGACTCCATATTTATTCCCCGGATCTTCTTTCTTCTCAGACATGGTGATCTTGTGAAAGCAGAAATAGAGAGAAATGAAAAAGAAATGCAGAAAGAAGCAAAGAAGGAATAGAGAAGAAGCAAAGAAGGAAGAAGACTATGACTATGAAAAGGACAAAATAGAGAAGAATATAATGTTGAGGAGTAGAGATAATGAAAAGGAAACATAGAATAGAAGCCGAGGAGTTTTATTGGTATGGTAACTTAACATTGGTAAGTGTAATTAGTAAATAAAATTTCCTTTATTCTACATTCTTTGTTAGGAATATGAATCATCACTCAAATATTTTTAAAATCAGAAAAATATAACGATTACCTTTTTAAGGCTCGCCTTACGCCTCTGGTAAAGTGCACATAGGCACACGACTTTTAAGTTGACCCTCGCCTTGACAACTAAAGGCGCCAAGATTGAAATGTGAGTGCTCCTTGCGCCTAGCCGCGCCTAAGGCGCATTATTTAAAACCAGGACAGTATATAGAGGGAAAAAGAAGAAACAAATAATATGAGAGAAACAATGGAAGAGAAAGAGAAAACTTGTGTATCTTATTACTATACTTGAGAAGAACATACATACATATATATATATATAAGAAGATAGAAGAGAAAGGAAATAATAATATTTACAATAATCACATAATATTAGCTAGCCGTTGGTTCTTAATTGTTTAGATCTTATATTTCTCCATTGATTTGATTTAGTCTTCCAAATCCGTCGAGCTTTCTTTTCCAACAGTTTTCTTTAAGTCATGGGAAAACTCTAATATTCATCGGCTACTGTATCCTTACCTCTCTTGTATGTAAAATCTTACAAGATAATCATACAATACAGTATATTGAGGGGAAAAGAAGAAACATATACTATGAGAGAAACAATGGAAGAGAAACAATAAAAGAGAAAGAGAAGAATTGTATATCTTATTACTATACTTGAGAAGAACATACATATATATGCAAGAAGATAGAAGAGAAATGAAATAATAATATTTACATTAATCACATAATATTAGCTAGCCGTTGGTTCTTAATTATTTAGATCTTATATTTCTCCATTGATTTGATTTAGTCTTCCAAATCCATCGAGCTTTCTTTTCCAACATTTTTATTTAACTCATGGGAAAATTCTAATATACATCGGCTACTGTATCCTTACCTCTCTTGTATGTAAAATCTTACAAGATAATCATACAATACAGTATATAGAGGGGAAAAGAAGAAACATATACTTTGAGAGAAACAATGGAAGAGAAAGAGAAGTTTGTATATCTTATTACTATACTTGAGAAGAACACATATATATATATATATATATATATGCACGAAGATATAAGAGAAATGAAATAATAATATTTACAATAATCACATAATATTAGCTAGCCGTTGGTTTTTAATTGTTTATATCTTATATTTCTCCATTGATTTGATTTACTCTTCCAAATCCGTCGAGCTTCCTTTTCCAACAGTTTTCTTTAACTCATGAGAAAATTTTAATATTCATCGGCTATTGTATCCTTACCTCTCTTGTATGTAAAATCTTACAAGATAATCATACAATACAGTATATAGAGGGGGAAAGAAGAAACATATACTATGAGAGTAAAAATGGAAGAGAAACAATGAAAGAGAAAGAGAAGAATTGTGTATCTTATTACTATACTTGAGAAGAACATACATATGTATATGCAAGAAGATAGAAGAGAAATTAAATAATAATATTTACAATAATCACATAATATTAGCTAGCCGTTGGTTCCTAATTGTTTAGATCTTATATTTCTCCATTGATTTGATTTAGTCTTCCAAATCCGTAGAAATTTCTTTTCCAAAAGTTTTCTTTAACTCATAGGAAAATTCTAATATACATCGGCTACTGTATTCTTACATCTCTTGTATGTAAAATCTTACAAGATAATCATACAATACAGTATATAGAGGGGAAAAGAAGAAACATATACTCTGAGAGAAACAGTGGAAGAGAAAGAGAATAATTATATATCTTATTCCTATTTTTCGAGAAGAACATACATATATATATGAAAGAAGATAAAAGAGAAAGAAAATAATAATATTTACAATGATCACAGAATATTAGCTAGCAGTTGGTTCTTAATGTTTAGATCTTATATTTCTCCATTGATTTGGTTTAGTATTCCAAATCTGTCGAGCTTCTTTTTTCAACAGTTTTCTTTAACTCATGGGAAAATTCTAATATTCATCGGCTACTATATCCTTACCTCTCTTGTATTTAAAATATTACAAGATAATCATACAATACAATATATAGAGGGAAAAAGAAGAAACATATACTATGAGAGAAACAAAAGAAGAGAGAGAGAAAAATTGTGTATCTTATTACAATACTTGAGAAGAACATACAAATATATATAGGCAAGAAGATAGAGGAGAAAGGAAATAATAAGTAATCACATAATATTAGCTAGCCATTGGTTCTTAAGTGTTTAGATCTTATATTTCTCCATTGATTTGGTTTAGTGATAAACGGTTTTTCAAGCTATCAATTACCCAAGGATGGGGTTACCAATCTAGGGTGCTTCAAGAACCAATCTATGATGTCAAAAAATCACAATGCAAGCTATTCCCTAAGCTTAGAATTCAAAAGCAAGACTAATCCACTTTCATGGCACTAATCACATCATTAAACATCCTAATCAAGATCAAACTCTCTTTTGTGAAAAAGAAGCTAACAAGCATTATGAAACAGTTCTAAAATGCTAATAAACACCCTAGACGATCACTATCATGAGCTAGGAATGTAAATCCCTTATTTAGTTGATTAAAAAATTTCATCACACCCTGTGGGTGGAAAATTCTCTAAGGCCTAGTTTTAGCTTGATCATGGATAAACTAGCATTAAGATCACTAAACAAGGAGTGAAATGAAAGAATCAAAGCATAGACATCAAGATTAATTCCTAAAACACCCTAAATCTAACCCATCCTTAGACCCTAATGAACTACTCACTAATCATGATTAAATCCCCTAATCCCATAAAGAAAAAGTTGATAACATGATTAGAAAGATTCAAAGATGAAAGATTAAGAAAGGTAAACTCTAAATTGCATAAACTCTTAAAAAGATCTTACAAAATCGCTTAGAACCCAAAAGGGAAAGTTTTATAGTGAACAGTGGTCGTACCGGGTCAACCCGGAACAAACAGGGTATTGACCCGGTTTAAGGCTAGAAATCGGACAGCGTATCGAGCTTGCTAGGTCGATATGCAGCTCGATACGCTTCTAAAAACTATCTTCAAAGGCTGTATCGAGCTTGGTAGCTCGATACGCCGTCTATAGCTTCCCTGGTCGTTTGTATCAAGCTTGGAAGCTCGATACAAATGGTCGATACGGCTCTTCAAAAATCCCGGATAGACTTGTATCGAGCTTGGTAGCTCGATACCAAGCTCGATATGCTGCTACAACTTCTCTCCTTCTCATTTGGCCACTTCTCTTCCTCCTCTTGATCATCCATGAACTCCACATGGTCCTCCAAGCCTCCAAAACACCTAATAAGGACTCCATATGTACAAATATGCAACAAACTAGGCTAGAACTCACTAAACTCTAATATGAATGTAAATGAGACTAAAAGTGACTAAATGAATGCATAAGTGAATGCAAAACTACCTAAAATGGATGCTGAAACATGCTAAATTATGAGTATATCAAGTCTCCCAAACTTGTCTTTTGCTTGCCCTCAAGCAAACAAACATGACAAATCTAAGAGAGAGGTGTGAAAGTGGGAGCTCAATATCCAAGAATGCCAACAAAAATAATCAACTCAATGTCCTAGTTCTTAATTCTAAGATGCATTTGAATTCATCCTACTCCAAAAGATTTAGCCATGCTTATCACAACAATCAAATGCACATAAACCTCAATCTAGATAAGTCTACCTATCAAACCAACTCTTTAACATTCATTAATTGCAAACCGTGAATCATGACAATGCAAAACAAGTGAATTCATTTGGCTAAGGGAATAGGCCTTGAGATAAGAATGATCTCAATTCAAGCGGTTTTCATTTCAAATGCGGGTTTCACTCAAAGAAGATTGAATTTTATGCATAATGCTAAAGGTAAAAGACAAGTGATGCATACAAGACTAGACTCTCATCTACCCGGAATGCTATCAATGATCTTAAACCCCTCTCATTTATTCTTTTTAAGCTCACTCAACCCTCTAGAGCTACCCTTTATCTCCCAACCCTCAAGTGAATTCATTTGGCTAAGGGACTAGGTTGTGTGCCTTGCTAAACCCATGAATTGCATAAACCACTTCTTCTTTTAAGGCTCTAAGGGGATTATTCTTCAACCTTTAACTCATAGCAAATGGTGTGGTCTTTTAACAAATTAGCTCATATTTTTATTTCTACGTAGCCTTTCTTTTCTTTTGCCATTTTGGCTCTTTAGATTTTCTTTTCTTCCTTTCTTAAGGCTACCTAATACATTTTCAAACCTTGAGCTATACCTGTTAAACACACAAGACCCACCATTTCAAACTATGCTACCCTTTCTTTCCACAAAGTCTCTAATCATCCCTTTCCTTCTACTCCTTTCTCATAACTCATCATGCCAAAATGCAAGCATACAATTTCATTACAAAGCACCAAGCAACACCAAGTCCCAAACCCTAAATCCTAAGCCTACTACTAGCCCCAAAATGCAAGAGCTAGAATCTATATGAGAGGCCTAAAATTGTCGTCTCAAACCTAACACTTTATGCTAAGTTCAATCAAAAATAGGCCTCACAAGTATTCACACAAGAACAATTGGCTTCAAATGAGGTAAGGTAAGGTGGGGGTGACTACTTGATCTAGCAAGAGAGTGGTAAAGTGAGTAAGAAAGCACAAATATGTATGTGATCCATGAATTCACTTTCAATGCAAGACATGATAATTAGATGTCAAAATTCAGTAAGTGAGTAGAGTTGGCTATCAAATTCAAGACCCTATTTCGACCAAGTTCTAGGTGACAAGTGAAGTGATCCAAACATGGTTCTTCCTTACTTTCAAGACTTGTTCAAAGGCATCAAAGAACTACTAACTAGGGCATTGAATTGATTACATGAGTTGGCACTCTACAAGGATAAGATCATCATTGCTCCCAATGCATATGAATGCAAATACTACATGAAATGCAACTAGACTCAATCCTAAAATGCAAATGTAACATCTAAATGACTTTCTTTTTTTGGAAAATTTTCAAAATTTTCAATTTTTTTTTGGTTTTATCTATGCCTTAGATGAATGCATGAGACTCAAATATGCATGAAAGAAAAAATAAGATCACAAAACACAATGTCAAATCTCTCAACCTCTCCCCCGAACTTAAATTACACAATCTCTTGTGTAATAAAAGTCCAAGGCTCAACAAACATGACAATATGGTAAAACAAAAATCTAAAGGAAATATATACAAAGGAGGTGGAGTGATACCTCAAAAACGTGAAGAGGAGGAGGAGGAGGAGGAGGAGGCTGAAGGAATCGTGTCGAGCTACTTAGCTCGATATGAAGCTCGACACGTCTTCAGGAGCTTTTTTAAAAACTGTATCGAGCTAAGCAGCTCGATACAGACGCTCGATATGGTTGACCCTTCGTCCCTGACCGTTCGTATCGAGCTAGGTAGCTCGACAAAAATGCTCGATACGGTCATTCGAGTTTCTTTGTGAGGGCTGTATCGAGCTTGGTAGCCCTAGATTTGAGCTTTCCCGGGAATAGCTTCAACCTAGAGTTGTATATTTGTGCTCTATCTCCAGCCTTGAATTCCTTTGGCTTAAGCTTCTTGTCATGGAAGGATTTAGTCCTCTCCTTGTAGATTTTTGAGCTCTCATAAGCATCCAAACGAATTTCATCAAGTTCTTGGAGATTGATCAATCTCTTCTTTTGGGCTGTCTTGAAATCAAAGTTTAAAAGTTTGACTGCAAACAATGCCTTGTACTCAAGTTCCACAGGTAAGTGACATGATTTCCCATAGAGAAGAGAGAATGGTGACCTCCCTATAGGTGTCTTAAAAGCTGTTCTATAAGTCCAAAGTGCATCATCTAGCTTTGATGCACAATCCTTCCTTATAGCCCCAACTGTCTTCTCTAGAATGGCCTTGATCTCTCTATTAGAAACTTCGACTTGGCCACTTGTTTGAGGGTGGTAAGGTGTTGCAACCTTATGCTTAACCCCATGCTTCTTGAGTAGACTCTCAAAGACCTTGTTGATGAAATGACTTCCACCATCACTTATCACAACTCATGGGATCCCAAATCTTGGAAATATTATGGACTTGAAGAGTTTGATCACAACCTTGGCATCATTTGTGGGACTTGCTACCCACTTGGAGACATAGTCAACAGAAATTAAGATGTATTTGTTTCCATATGAAGATGGGAAAGGTCCCATAAAATCTATGCCCCAAACATCAAACAAATCCACCTCCAAGATTGGGTTTTGTGGCATCTCGTCTCTCTTGCTTATGTTGTCTTTCCTTTGACATGCCTCACATGTGGATATGTATGCATGAGCATCTTTAAACAAACTTGGGCACCAAAATCCTAATTGAAGCACCTTTGTTGCTGTCTTAAAGGTGGCGAAATGTTCACCATAAACTGACCCATGACAATGATACAAGATGCTGTTTTTCTCCTCTTGTGCTATGCATCTCCTATAGAGGCCATCTGAGCATCTCTTGAAGAGATAAGGTTCATCCCAATATTAGTGAGACACATCCCTAAAGAATTTCTTCTTGGTGTATGCATCTAAGTTGGGAGGCACATCACCACACACCAAATAGTTTACAAAATCTGCATACCAAGGAAGACCTCCTTCTTTCAAACTCTTGGCTTCTTCTAGCTTCCTCCCTAAATGGTATCATTTCTCCAAGACCTTAATCAATATGAGCTGCTCTTCGGGAAGAGAATCATTAAAAGGAATGATATCCTCAATCCTCATTCTAGATAGATGATGAACCACACCATTCTCAATCCCTTTCTTGTCCACTATTTACATGTCAAACTCTTGTAGAAGAAGTATCCATCTAAGAAGTCTTGGCTTTGTGTCCTTTTTAGCATAGATATACCTCAAAGCTGCATGATCAGTGTAGACTACAACCTTAGACCCAACTAGATAGCTCCTAAACTTCTCAAAGGCAAACACCACGACCAAGAGCTCATTTTCAGTTGTTGCATACTTCACTTGAGTGTAATCCAAAGTTCTACTTGCATAGTAGATGACATGAAGCTTCTTTTCCTTCTTTTGACCAAGAACAGCACCAACTGCATAATCACTTGCATCACACATGATTTCAAAAGGAAGATCCCAATCTGGTGCTTGCACAATTGGAGCACTCACAAGAGCTTCTTTGATCTTCAAGAATACTTCAAGACACTCATCATCAAACATAAATTCGACCTCTTTGAAAAGTAGCCTTGTGAGCGGTCTTGCTATCTTTGAGAAGTCTTTGATGATCCTCCTATAGAACCCATCATGACCCAAAAAACTTCTTATGCCTTTCACATTGCTTGGAGGCGCCAAACTCATCATCACCTCTATCTTGGCCTTGTCAACTTCAATCCCATTTTCTGAAATATTGTGCCCAAGCACAATTCCTTCTGTAACCATGAAGGCACCAAGTTTGTCTCCTCACATCTCTTGAGAACCCTACAAAGAATAGACAAACAACCACCAAACGAAGCACCATATACAGAGAAATCATCCATAAACAACTCTACCATATCCTCAATAAGGTGCATCTTTGAAACGTGGCAGGGGCATTACAAAGCCCAAAATGCATTCTTCTATATGCAAAGTTTCCATATGGACAAGTGAAAGTTGTTTTTTTCTTGATCATTTGGATGGGATTGGTATTTGGAAGAAACCACTATATCCATCTAAGAAACAATAGTATGGGTGGTTTGCTAATCTCTCAAGCATTTGATCAATAAAGGGAAGAGAAAAATGGTCTTTCCTTGAGGTGGAATTCAATTTTCTATAGTCAATACACATTCTATGGCCAGTTATGGTTCTAGTTGGTATTAACTCTTCTTTATCATTTTTTAACCACAGTGATTCCTCCCTTTTTAGGCACACAATGGACAGGTGAAACCCAAGTGCCATCCGAAATTGGATAGATAACACCTGCATCTAGAAGCTTGAGAATCTCTTTCTTTACAACTTCTTTCAAATTATGATTTAATCTTCTTTGATGTTCTATAGAAGTCATAGATGTATCATATGTGTTCAAAGAGAAGGAGATATGCCTTTGATGTCATCTAAGGAATAACCAATGGCTTTCCTAAACTTCCTCAATTCGCTCAAAAGGGAGGTTATCTCATCTTCACTCAAGTTTTCATTTACAATGACAGGGTAAAAGAATTAGGTCCTAAAAAAGCGTACCTTAGCCCTTGTGGAAGAGGTTTGAGCTCCACCTTTGGTGCCTTCAGTTCGCACCAATCATCATCAAGGCTAGACTTACCATTGCTAGCCACTATCTTATTTTCATGTTCAATACCCATAGAGCTAATTTCTTCAATTACACAACCTCCATTGCTCTTGTGCCTTAGTGTCATGAAAGAATCCTCTCCTTGTAAAGGCTTGTGTGAATCAAGTAACTTCAAGTATCCCAAGCTTTCTTCATGTAGATACCCATTCTCGCCATGCTCCCTTCTTAAGACCACTTGTAGATGGTCTTCCATAGCTAGCTCTTCAAGATATTCATCAGCTAGTTGATCCATTGTCTCAACCCAAAAAAATTGACCCTCAATAGTAGGTTTCTTCAATGCATCATTGATGTCATACTTGAGCACAAAGTTCTTTCCCAAGTGCAAATCGATCTTGCCCTTCCTAACATCAATGATTGCTCCTGCTGGGGCCAAGAAAGGTCTCCCAAATATAAGTGGATCCTTTGATTCTTCATCCATCTCTAGGACTACAAAATCTGTGGGCACCTCAACACTCTCAATCATAACTGGTAAATCTTCAAGCAAACCAATTAGGAGTCTAATGGATCGATCCGCCAACACAAGTGAGATCCTACACTCCTTGTAGCGATTGAAAAAAAGTCTTTTAGAAACTGAAAGTGGCATCAAACTCACACTAGTCCCAAGATCACACAAGCAATGGTTGAATGCCAAAGGCCCTAAAGCACAAGGAAGAGTGAAACTACCAGGATCACTAAGCTTCTTGGGCACTATTGTCCTTTGAATGATGGCACTACACTCATGAGTGAGAACAACCATTCCTTGTAACTCCTTGGTCCTTTCCATAACAGCATCCTTAAGACACTTTTCATATTAAGGAACCAACATAAAAGCATCCATCAAAGACATGGTCACTTGAATCTAACTCATTTGCTTGTCAACCATAGCTCTATACTTCTCCAAAATTTTCTTTTTGAAGCGACCCAAAAATGGTAGCTTTGGATTGTATGGTGGTGGAACAAAAGGATTTTCCTTGTAGGCAATAGGCGCTACCTTTAATTTCTCCCCAAATTTCTCTTTGCATTTCTCTTGAACCACAAAGTCATCAACAACCACATTATCTTCATTTTGAATGATAACCTCCCCATCTTGTTTCTCAATGTCCTCATTGAGTGTGAAAGGTAGCTCTCTAGAAGGAAGGGCTTTACCACTTCTCAATGTGATAGCATTGATGTACTCCTTGGGATGAGTTCGAGATGTTGAGACATTCCCTTTGGTCTCCATGTACTTGAACTTAGAGTTCAAGGTTTCAAACTTCAAGTTGAGATCATTGTAAGATCAATCCACCTTGTTGTTAATTTCAGCCATTTTCTTGCTCATATCCATAGCACCATTTGCTTGACCATGTAGAATTTGTTGGAACATGATAATCATATCAAAATCTTGTGGTGAGGGGTTGCTTACTTGTTCTTTTGATGAAAACCCCATTGGATAACCTTGGTTGGACTGACATTCCTTCGATTCACTTGAAAGTTGTTCTTGAGAACAAAGCCTTGTTGTTGGGTAAAAGGGACAAATGACTTTTGAAAACTTTGGCCACCCACATAGTAGGCATCTTCTTGTACACCCTCATGCAACCCGTGTTGAGGAAACAAAGACTAATCATAGTCACCAACATAATGGACTTGTTTTGTAGAGACTTGAAGTAGCTTGTCCATTTTCTCATTGAGAGATTTCATCTCTCTTCTCCTTTGCTCCTCATAGTCACCTCCACATCTTGAAGATCTATCATAGTCTTCACCATAGTTCCCATCACTTTGTGCCAAGTTTTCCACAAGCTCAAGTCCTTCTTCAACCTCCTTGCCTAAGAATTTCTCATTGCTAGATGTGTCTAGGAGCATCCTAAACTTAGAAAGCACACCACGATACAAAATGCTAAGGAGAGATTCCTCCAAAAAACCATGGTGAGGACATTGTGTTGTATACCCCTTGAACCTTTCCCATGATTCACAAAAACTCTCATTAGCCCTTTGACTGAAGCTAGATATCTCATTCCTCAATCTTAATATCCTTGTATTAGAGAAGAACTTGGCAAGAAAAGCTTTCTTACATTGATCTCATGAAGTGATTGAGCCTTGTGGAAGATTATTCTCCCATATGTGTGCTTTGTCTCCAATAGAGAATGAAAACAACCGCAACTTAAACCCATATTCAAAGATACCATTGAGCTTGGTCATGCTACATATCCTCTCAAACTCATCTAAGTGGTCTAATGGATCCTCCATAGCCAACCCATAAAACTTGTTATTTTGTACCATAGATATCAACCCACTCTTGATCTCAAAGGTATTGTTCTCAACTGGAGGAGGGATGATACCTTGGCGATTCACATGGGTGTTAGGAGCAAAACCAGCCCCAATGTGTCTAGGTTGGCGTGGAGGATGTGCATGGCCACCCAAACCTTGTACAAAATCCATACTCTAACTCGCTGGACCAAGTCCTCTTGTTGTTGTGTTCACTAGATCTCAAGTGAATTCACCTATAAAGAGGGAGTAGACCAAATAAAAGAGATTAGTAATCAAAGTAAAATAAAGCTTAGTCTCAAGTAGAATTAAAATCCTAATGCACAAAGCTAAACCCAGAATTGGCAACGGTACCAAATTGATAAACAGTTTTTCAAGCTATCAATTACCCAAACATACTCATGTCATTGTAGTATTTGAGCATCAATCCAAATCGGGGTTGATTGTGACAATAGGAATGCATAAAACTCCTTAATCTAAGCAAGCATATAAAGATTTTTGTTTAACTATCAACCTAAATGATCAAACCAATCAAACCAAGCAAACAAAATGAACTAGAACCTTAACTAAGCAAATGACAAGCTAATTAAGCAAAAAAAGAGAGACTAATTAGCTACTAAGCAAGATTGACAATTGACTAAAAACGAATCTAAGGATGGGGTTATCAATCTAGGGTGGTTCAAGAACCAATCTATGATGTCAAACAATCACAATGCAAGCTATTCCCTAAGATTAGAACTCAAAAGCAAGACTAATCCACTTTCATGGCACTAATCACATCATTAAACATCCTAATCAAGATCAAACTCTCATTTGTGAAAAGAAAGCTAACAAGCATTATGAAACAGTTCTAAAATTCTAATAAACACCCTAGACAATCACTATCATGAGCTAGGAATGTAAATCCCTTGTTTAGTTGATTGGAGAATTTCATCAAACACTTTGTGGGTGGGAAATTTCCTAAGGCCTAGTTTTAGCTTGATCATGGCTAAACTAACATTAAGATCACTAAACAAAGAGGGAAATGAAAGAATCAAAGCATAGACATCAAGATTAATTTATAAAACACCCTAAATCTAACCCATCCTTAGACCCTAATGAACTACTCACTAATCATTATTAAATCCCCTAATCCCATGAAAGAAAAATTGATAAACATGATTAGAAAGATTCAAAGATGAAAGATTAAGAAAGGTAAACTCTAAATTGCATAAACTCTTAAAAAGATCTTAAAAAATCACTTAGAACCCAAAAGGGAAGGTTTTCTAAGCAAGAACAAAATATACTAAGAAAAATTAAGTAAAAGGTATTTATAGTAAACAGTGGTCGTACCGGGTCAACTCGGAACAAAGCGGATATTGACCCGGTTTAAGGCTAGAAACCGGGCAGCGTATCGAGCTTGCTAGGTCGATATGCAGCTCGATACGCTTCTAAAAACTTTTTTCACATGCCGTATCGACCTTGGTAGCTCGATGTAAACGCTCGAAATGCCGTCTTCAGCTTCCCTGGTCGTTTGTATAGAGCTTGGTAGCTCGATACAAATGGTCGACACGGGTCTTCAAAAATTCTGGATAGACTTGTATCGAGCTTAGTAGGTCGATACAAATGCTCGATGTGCTCCCTTCGTCTTCTCTGCTAGACCATATCAAGCTTGGTAGCTCGATACCAAGCTCGATATGCTGCTACTACTTCTCTCCTTCTCTTTTGGCCATTTCTCTTCCTCCTCTTGATCATCCATGAACTCCACATGGTCCTCCAAGCCTCCAAAACACCTAATAAGGACTCCATATGTACAAATATGCAACAAACTAGGCTAGGACTCACTAAACTCTAATATTAATGCTAAAAAATGCTAAATTATGAGTATATCATTTAGTCTTCCAAATCTTTCTAGCTTCCTTATCCAACAGTTTTCTTTAACTCATGAGAAAATTCTAATATTCATCGGCTATTGTATCTTTACTTCTCTTGTATGTAAAATCTTACAAGATAATCAAACAATACAGCATATAAAGGGGAAAAGAAGAAACATATACTATGAGAGAAACAATGGAAGAAAAAGAGAAGAATTGTGTATCTTATTACTATACTTGAGAAGAACATACATATATATATATGCAAGAAGATAGAAGAGAGAGGAAATAATAATATTTACAATAATCACAGAATATTAACTAGCCGTTGGGTTTTAAGTGTTTAGATCTTATATATCTCCATTGATTTGGTTTAGTCTTCCAAATTCGTCGAGCTTCCTTTTCAAACAGTTTTCTTTAACTCATGGAAAAATTCTAATATTCATCGGCTACTATATCCTTACCTCTCTTGTATGTAAAATCTTACAAGATAATCATTCAATACAGTATATAGAGGGGAAAAGAAGAAACATATACTTTGAGAGAAACAATGTAAGAGAAAGAGAATTTTGTGTATCTTATTACTATACTTGAGAGGAACATACATATATATATATATGCAAGAAGAAAGAAGAGAAAGGAAATAATAATATTTACAATAATCACATAATATTAGCTAGCCGTTGGTTCTTAATTGTTTAGATCATATATTTCTCCATTGATTTGGTTTAATCTTCCAAATCCGTCGAGGTTCCTTTTCCAACAGTTTTCTTTAACTCATGAAAAAATTCTAATATTAATCAGCTACTGTATCCTTACCTCTCTTGTATGTTAAATCTTACAAGATAATCATACTATACAGTATATAGAGGGGGAAAAGAAGAAACATATACTATGAGAGAAACAATGGAAGAGAAAGAGAAGAATTGTGTATCTTATTACTATACTTGAGAAGAACATACATATATATATATGCAAAAAGATAGAAAAGAGATCAAATAATAATATTTACAATAATCACAGAATATTAACTAGCCGTTGGGTTTTAAATGTTTAGATCTTATATATCTCCATTGATTTGGTTTAGTCTTCCAAATTCGTCGAGCTTCCTTTTCAAACAGTTTTCTTTAACTCATGGAAAAATTCTAATATTCATCGGCTACTATATCCTTACCTCTCTTGTATGTAAAATCTTACAAGATAATCATTCAATACAGTATATAGAGGGGAAAAGAAGAAACATATACTTTGAGAGAAACAATGTAAGAGAAAGAGAATTTTGTGTATCTTATTACTATACTTGAGAGGAACATACATATATATATATATGCAAGAAGAAAGAAGAGAAAGGAAATAATAATATTTACAATAATCACATAATATTAGCTAGCCGTTGGTTCTTAATTGTTTAGATCATATATTTCTCCATTGATTTGGTTTAATCTTCCAAATCCGTCGAGGTTCCTTTTCCAACAGTTTTCTTTAACTCATGAAAAAATTCTAATATTAATCAGCTACTGTATCCTTACCTCTCTTGTATGTTAAATCTTACAAGATAATCATACTATACAGTATATAGAGGGGGAAAAGAAGAAACATATACTATGAGAGAAACAATGGAAGAGAAAGAGAAGAATTGTGTATCTTATTACTATACTTGAGAAGAACATACATATATATATACAAGAAGATAATAGAGAAAGTAAAAAATAATATATAAAATTATAACCGAATATTAGAAAGCTGTTGGTTCGTAATTGTTTAGATCTTATAATTCTCCATTGATTTGGTTAGTCTTTCAAATCCATCGAGCTTCCTTTTCCAACAGTTTTCTTTAACTCATGGGAAAATTCTAATATTTATCGGCTACTGTATCTTTAACACTCTTGTTTGTAAAATCTAACAAGATAATCGTACACAGTATATAGAGGGGAAAAGAAGATACATATACTATGAGAGAAACAATGGAAGAGAAAGAGAAGAATTGTGTATCTTATTACTATACTTGAGAAGAACATACATATATATATGCAAGAAGATAGAAGAGAAAGGAATTAATAATATTTACAATAATCATAGAATATTAGCTAGCCGTTGGTTCTTAATTGGTTAGATTTTATATTTCTCCATTGATTTGGTTTAATCTTCCAAATCCGTCGAGCTTTCTTTTCCAACAGTTTTCTTTAACTCATGCGAAAATTCTAATATTCATCGGCTACTGTATCTTTACCTCTCTTGTATGTAAAATCTTACAAGATATTCATACAATACTGTATATAGAGGGGGAAAAGAAAAAACATATACTATGAGAGAAACAATGGAAGAGAAAGAAAACAATTGTGTATCGTATTACTATACTTGAGAAGAACATACATATATATATATGCAAGAAGATAGAAGAGAAAGGAAATAATAATATTTACAATTATCACTGAATATTAGCTAGCTGTTGGTTCGTAATTGTTTAGATCTTATATTTCTCCAATGATTTGGTTTAGTCTTCCAAATCCGTCGAGCTTCCTTTTCCAATAGTTTTCTTTAACTCATGGGAAAATTCTAATATTCATCGGCTACTGTATCTTTACCTCTCTTGTATGTAAAATCTTACAAGAAAATCATACACAGTATATAGAGGGGAAAAGAAGAAACATATACTATGAGAGAAACAATGGAAGAGAAAGAGAAGAATTGTGTATCTTATTACTATACTTGAGAAGAATATACATATATATATATGCAAGAAGATAGAAGAGAAAGAAAATAATAATATTTACAATAATCACAGAATATTAACTAGCCGTTGGTTTTTAAGTGTTTATATTTTATATATCTCCATTGATTTGGTTTAGTCTTCCAAATCCGTCGAGCTTCCTTTTCCTACAGTTTTTTTTAACTGATGGAAAAAAATCTAATATTCATCGGCTACTATATCCTTACCTCTCTTGTATGTAAAATCTTACAAGATAATCTAACAATACATTATATAGAGGGGGGAAAGAAAAAACATATACTATGAGAGAAACAGTGGAAGAGAAATAGAAGAATTGTGTATCTTATTACTATACTTGAAAAGAACATATATATATATAATGCAAGAAGATAGAAGAGAAAGAAAATACAAGAATCACAAAATATTAGCTAGCCGTTGGTTCTTAATTGTTAAGATCTTATATTTCGCCATTGATTTGGTTTAGTCTTCCAAATCCGTCGAGCTTCCTTTTCCAACTAATTTCTTTAACTCATGGGAAAATTATAATATTTATCCGCTAATGTATCCTAATCACTCTTGTATGTAAAATCTTACAAGATAATCATATGATACAGTATATAGAGAGGAAAAGAAGAAACACATACTATGAGAGAAAAAAAATGAAAGATAAAGAGAAGTTTGTGTATCTTATTACTATACTTGAGAAGAACATACATATATATATATCCAAGAAGATAGAAGAGAAAGGAAATAATAATATTTACAATAATCATAAAATATTAGCTAGTCGTTGGTTCTTAATTGGTTATATCTTATATTTCCCCATTGATTTTTTTTAGTCTTACAAATCCGTCGAGCTTTCTTTTCCAACAGTTTTCTTTAACTCATGGGAAAATTCTAATATTCATCGGCTACTGTATCCTTACCTCTCTTGTATGTAAAATCTTACAAAATAATCATACAATAAAATATATAGAGGAGGAAAAGAAGAAACATATACTATGAGAGAAACAATGGAAGAGAAAGAGAAGAATTGTGTATCTTATTACTATACTTGAGAAGAACATGCATATATGTGTACAAGAAGATAGAAGAGAAAGAAAATAATAATATTTACAATAATCACATAATATTAGCTAGCTGTTGGTTCTTAATTGTTTAGATCTTATATTTCTCCATTGATTTGGTTTAATCTTCCAAATCCGTCAAGCTTCCTTTTCCAAAAAATTTCTTTAACTCATGGAAAAATTCTAATATTCATCGGCTACTATATCCTTACCTCTCTTGTATGTAAAATCTTACAAGATAATCATACAATACAGTATATAGAGAGGGAAAAGAAGAACATATACTATGAGAGAAATAATGGAAGAGAAAGAGAAGAATTGTGTATCTTATTACTATACTTGAGAAGAACATACATATATATATACAAGACGATAGAAGAGAAAGGAAATAATAATATTTACAATAATCACTGAATATTAGCTAGCCCTTGGTTCTTAATTGTTTAGATATTATATTTCTCCATTGATTTGGTTTAGTCTTCCAAATCCGTTGAGCTTTCTTTTCACACTGTTTTCTTTATCTCATTTGAAAATTCTAATATTCATCGGCTATTGTATCCTTACCTTTGTTGTATGTAAAATCTTACAAGATAATCATACAATACAGTATATAGAGTGGAAAAAAAAGAAACATATACTATGAGAAATACAATGGAAGAGAAAGAGAAGAATTGTGTATCTTATTACTATACTTGAGAAGAACATACATATATATATGCAAGAAGATAGAAGAGAAAGGAAATGATAATATTTACAATAATCACAGAATATTAGCTAGCTGTTGGTTCGTAATTGTTTAGATCTTATATTTCTCCATTGATTTAGTTTAGTCTTTTAAATCCACCGAGCTTCCTTTTCCAACAATTTTCTTTAACTCATGGAAAAATTCTAATATTCATCGGCTACTGTATCTTTACCTCTCTTGTATGTAAAATCTTACAAGATAATCATACAATACAGTATATAGAGGGAAAAAAAGAAACACATACTATGAGAGAAATAATGGAAGATAAAGAGAAGTTTGTGTATCTTATTAGTGTACTTGAGAAGAACATACACATATATATATGCAAGAAGATAGAAGAGAAAGGAAATAATAATATTTACAATAATTACAGAATATTAGCTAGCCCTTGGTTCTTAATTGTTTAGATATTATATTTCTCAATTGATTTGGTTTAGTATTCCAAATCCGTTGAGCTTCCTTTTCACACCGTTTTCTTTATCTCATTAGATAATTCTAATATTCATCGGCTACTGTATCATTACCTCTCTTGAATGTAAAATCTTACAAGATAATTATGCAATACTGTATATAGAGGGGGAAAAGAAGAAACATATACTATGAGAGACACAATGGAAGAGAAAGAGAAGAATTGTGTATCTTATTACTATACTTGAGAAGAACATACATATATATATGCAAGAAGATAGAAGAGAAAGTAAATAATAATATTTACAATTATCACCGAATATTAGCTAGCTTTTGGTTCGTAATTGTTTAGATCTTATATTTTTCCAATGATTTGGTATAGTCTTCCAAATCCGTCGAGCTTCCTTTTCCAACAGTTTCTTTAACTCATGGGAAAATTCTAATATTCATCGGCTAATGTATCTTTACCTCTCTTGTATGGTAAATCTTACAAAATAATCATATACAGTATATAGAGGGGAAAAGAAGAAACATATACTATGAGAGAAACAATGGAAGAGAAAGAGAAGAATTGTGTATCTTATTACTATACTTGAGAAGACCATACATATATATATGCAAGAAGATAGAAGAGAAAGGAAATAATAATATTTACAATAATCATAAAATATTAGCTAGTCGTTGGTTCTTAATTGGTTATATCTTATATTTCCCCATTGATTTTTTTTAGTCTTACAAATCCGTCGAGCTTTCTTTTCCAACAGTTTTCTTTAACTCATGGGAAAATTCTAATATTCATCGGCTACTGTATCCTTACCTCTCTTGTATGTAAAATCATACAAAATAATCATACAATAAAATATATAGAGGAGGAAAAGAAAAAACATATACTATGAGAGAAACAATGGAAGAGAAAGAGAAGAATTGTGTATCTTATTACTATACTTGAGAAGAACATGCATATATGTGTACAAGAAGATAGAAGAGAAAGAAAATAATAATATTTACAATAATCACATAATATTAGCTAGCTGTTGATTCTTAATTGTTTAGATCTTATATTTCTCCATTGATTTGAATTAATCTTCCAAATCCGTCAAGCTTACTTTTCCAAAAAATTTCTTTAACTCATGGAAAAATTCTAATATTCATCGGCTACTATATCCTTACCTCTCTTGTATGTAAAATCTTACAAGATAATCATACAATACAGTATATAGAGAGGGAAAAGAAGAACATATACTATGAGAGAAATAATGGAAGAGAAAGAGAAGAATTGTGTATCTTATTACTATACTTGAGAAGAACATACATATATATATACAAGACGATAGAAGAGAAAGGAAATAATAATATTTACAATAATCACTGAATATTAGCTAGCCCTTGGTTCTTAATTGTTTAGATATTATATTTCTCCATTGATTTGGTTTAGTCTTCCAAATCCGTTGAGCTTCCTTTTCACACTGTTTTCTTTATCTCATTGGAAAATTCTAATATTCATCGGCTATTGTATCCTTACCTCTGTTGTATGTAAAATCTTACAAGATAATCATACAATACAGTATATAGAGTGGAAAAAGAAGAAACATATACTATGAGAAATACAATGGAAGAGAAAGAGAAGAATTGTGTATCTTATTACTATACTTGAGAAGAACATACATATATATATATGCAAGAAGATAGAAGAGAAAGGAAATGATAATATTTACAATAATCACAGAATATTAGCTAGCTGTTGGTTCGTAATTGTTTAGATCTTATATTTCTCCATTGATTTGGTTTAGTCTTTTATATCCACCGAACTTCCTTTTCCAACAATTTTCTTTAACTCAAGGGAAAATTCTAATATTCATCGGCTACTGTATCTTTACCTCTCTTGTATGTAAAATCTTACAAGATAATCATACAATACAGTATATAGAGGGAAAAAGAAAGAAACACATACTATGAGAGAAACAATGGAAGATAAAGAGAAGTTTGTGTATCTTATTAGTGTACTTGAGAAGAACATACACATATATATGCAAGAAGATAGAAGAGAAAGGAAGTAATAATATTTACAATAATTAGAGAATATTAGCTAGCCCTTGGTTTTTAATTGTTTAGATATTATATTTCTCCATTGATTTGATTTAGTATTCCAAATCCGTTGAGCTTCCTTTTCACACCGTTTTCTTTATCTCATTAGATAATTCTAATATTCATCGGCTACAGTATCACAGAATATTAGCTAGCTGTTGGTTCGTAATTGTTTAGATCTTATATTTCTCCATTGATTTGGTTTAGTCTTTTAAATCCACCGAGCTTCCTTTTCCAACAATTTTCTTTAACTCAAGGGAAAATTCTAATATTCATCGGCTACTGTATCTTTACCTCTCTTGTATGTAAAATCTTACAAGATAATCATACAATACAGTATATAGAGGGAAAAAAAGAAACACATACTATGAGAGAAATAATGGAAGATAAAGAGAAGTTTGTGTATCTTATTAGTGTACTTGAGAAGAACATACACATATATATATGCAAGAAGATAGAAGAGAAAGGAAATAATAATATTTACAATAATTACAGAATATTAGCTAGCCCTTGGTTCTTAATTGTTTAGATATTATATTTCTCAATTGATTTGGTTTAGTATTCCAAATCCGTTGAGCTTCCTTTTCACACCGTTTTCTTTATCTCATTAGATAATTCTAATATTCATCGGCTACTGTATCATTACCTCTCTTGAATGTAAAATCTTACAAGATAATTATGCAATACTGTATATAGAGGGGGAAAAGAAGAAACATATACTATGAGAGAAACAATGGAAGAGAAAGAGAAGAATTGTGTATCTTATTACTATACTTGAGAAGAATATACATATATAAATGCAAGAAGATAGAAGAGAAAAGAAATAATAATATTTACAATAAACACAGAATATTAACTATCCGTTAGTTTTTAAGTGTTTATATCTTATATATCTCCGTTAATTTGGTTTAGTCTTCCAAATCCGTCGAGCTTCCTTTTCCAACAGTTTTCTTTAACTGATGGAAAAAATCCAATATATATCGGCTACTATATCCTTATCTCTCTTGTATGTAAAATCTTACAAGATAATCTTACAATACAGTATATAGAGGGGGAAAAGAAAAAACATATACTATGAGAGAAACAATGGAAGAGAAATAGAAGAATTATGTATCTTATTACTATACTTGAGAAGAACATATATATATATATATATATATATATATATATATATATATATGCAGGAAGATAGAAGAGAAAGAAAATACAAGAATAACAAAATATTAACTAGCCGTTGGTTCTTAATTGTTTGGATCTTATATTTCGCCATTGATTTGATTTAGTCTTCCAAATCCGTCGAGCTTATTTTTCCAACTGTTTTCTTTAACTCATGGGAAAATTCTAATATTCATCGGCTAATGTATCATAACCTCTCTTGTATGTAAAATCTTACAAGATAATCATACAATACAGTATATAGAGGGGAAAAGAAGAAACACATACTATGAGAGAAACAATGGAAGATAAAGAGAAGTTTGTGTATCTTATTACTGTACTTGAGAAGAACATACACATATATATATATGCAAGAAGATAGAAGAGAAAGGAAATAATAATATTTACAATAATCACATAATATTAGCTAGCCGTTGGTTTTTAATTGTTTAGATCTTATATTTCTCCATTGATTTGGTTTATTCTTCCAAATCCGTCGAGCTTCCTTTTCCAACAGTTTTTCTTTAACTCATGGGAAAATACTAATGTTCATCGGCTACTGTTTCCTTACTTCTCTTGTATGTAAAATCTTACAAGTTAATCATACAATACAATATATAGAGGGAAAAAGAAGAAACATATAGTATTATGATATATATCATTTTCTCTCTCGACCGTTAAAAATATAAATATATATTTTTTCTTAAGTTGGCCATATCGTTTCAATGATGAAGAACTGGAAGAAGATGAAGAGTAGCTTTCTTAACAATGGTGGCATCACCAGATTCTTCCATGTCCATGCTCCTCAGGAAATCTCTAATCAAATTAAAGAAGTAAAAGAAAGCAAGTTCAATAGTCCCAATTCAACAGTCGCAACGGCAAAACCAATCTATGGACATATCTCCCGATCAGAACCAAATGGTAACATCTCAAAGCTATATACCATAATCAGACAATAGATAAAACTCTCCAGGTTAAACTTCTTAGGATTTTTTTTTCCTTCAGAGTTTATAGGGTTTCGTCCTATCGACCGACCATGCATTGTTTTTTCCGAGGAATGTCGTAGCCTTGAATTCTGATATCAGCCATGTTTTCTCTTGGAAGTAAAAGAGGAGCTGGTGGTTATAGTCTTAAGGTTTCTTTGATCACAAGCTTCAAGTACAGAAGCTTCTTGACATCTTCTTCCTCGATTCTCTCATTTTATTTGATTCCAATGCAAGGACAGATCTCGCCTTGAGTTTTTTTTTTCCAGCACCTGTTGGTTTCTAACAAGCTCTGACGACATTGCCCAAGTCATGGTGATGGCACATTGGCACTTGTGTTTACTCCAGCAATATATATATTCTAGGTCAACAAAGACACAAAATGGTGATGGCACTTGTGTTTAGACTCAAGATTTGTTAAAGAATTCTCCATCGATTAGCATAAAAACAAAAAACTAACCTAACGTATACATTGCATAAATCATTCTATTCATTTTATTGATTTTAAGATAAAAACCTATAAACTTTAACATGCTATATAAGAACATGAAATTCGAGGAAGTGTTAAGAAAAATATATCACATTGATAAAAGTATTAAAAAGGGAACTATATATTGTAAGATGTAAGATACTTTTGAGATAGAAGTCTATGACTTTTTGACAAAAATTATGAAATAAATTATACGCTTATGATTACGGGACTGATGAAGCATATTTATTTTCATCGTAAACGTATAAAACAAATTGCTGCAAAATTGCGGAATAAAAATCACGAATTCACGTTTTAATCCAAAAACAATGGAATCACATTTTGATGCCAGAGAAATATAGTTGTGCTTTGACACCAAAATTAATTACAAAACTATGTGTGGCACAAATTGAAAGTGTAGATTCGTGGTCCTAGCTACTTTCGATCAATGAGAAGAACTTAACAAACATATTAGGTGCACACAATAAAGAACACACATTTGTTAACGGGGTTTAGTTTCTCTACATCGCCGGGACCTCGTCCAGAATGATTCCATTAGAACAAGATAACAATTACATGATTGAATGAAATCTTTTCTATATGAAAATCTACTGTGAATCTCACACATCTTATTTTTCTGTGGATTGTTCGATTCACAGTAACACCACCAACAGAACCTACAGATTCTTACATCTTATATGTCTAGTGGGGGCGACGCCACACACACGTGTGCCTCCGTCAATGATACCGTAGGCGCGCGCCATCTTTATGAGACGACCTCTTGGTATTTATACCACTCTTAGCCCTAGAACCTAGGATCCTCACGCGATCTCGAATAGATACAACTTGCTCCCCAAGTTTATCTACTTACTAAATCTGTTGCAGCGAATACATTAAATCCTAGCAACTTCATCCAGCTCAGCAAGCCACTTGTCACGTCACCTTATGTGCCACGCCAAGTCATTGCCTCCTGATATGTCATCTTATTCATCCTCTGATGCATAAGCCTCCTGATACGACATCTGCTACATAATCTGATGCATCAGCCTCTTGATACGACGTCTGATACATTCACTGATGCATCAGCTTGTCTTCTTCTGATCGCAACAACATATTTCTGTTCTGTGTCGATAGCCTGTCTTCTTCTGATCGCCACAACATATTTATGTGTTGTGTCGATAGCTGGATGAACGCTCACATCAAGTACTTCCTTAGCATATGTTTTACCAACATCTGCATTCAAGTACTCCCACATCATATGTGTCAACTCTGCCAAA
The DNA here is from genome assembly GCA_020283515.1 of Alliaria petiolata. NCBI lineage: Eukaryota > Viridiplantae > Streptophyta > Magnoliopsida > Brassicales > Brassicaceae > Alliaria > Alliaria petiolata. Next base: position 464,794,492 of record JAHZTW010000001.1, on the reverse strand, counting down.
GCATTAAGATCGATGTTGTCCTTCGTCTGAGCTGCCACAACATTAAGATCGATGATGTCCTTGTATCTCTACCACATCTGTCAAAACAGCTGTAACACGTCTAGATACAACAGATTCTCAAACCAGTCAGCAATATATCAACACAAATATGATGGGTTTTTGTTTTGACGTTGAATTGGGATCATGATTACGTGCCAAAATATAAAAATTTTGTTGGAAACTTTTATTTGAAAAATGTATATTATATATTAGAATAAAGTTATTTTGATTATCAATAAAATTTGATTAATAATTTATCCAAAAATTACTAAGATGATTATTTAACTAAAAATGAATTTTCATAATTAAATTAATATCATCATTGAAATACCGTTTTAGTTTTAACATAAATATATCTAAACAAAATGCATCCATTTTTGTACAACAAATTTAAAAATAACAAAACTAAATCCAAATGCAACATTCTAACTACAAAAAAAAAAGTTCTTAAAACAAATAATAACTGAATACTGACACGGATTTTTCTCAAAAAAATATATTTGAATATGGTGGATTACAACAACATCGAGATACATGAACGAATAGCGTCATACAAAACGGTGCATCAACATTAAGCAATGTTTAACAAAACAAAAAGCATAAAAAATTATCAAACCGACCGTTCTTCTAAAATATGCAAATTTCCAAATTTCAACAATCCAATGGGTAGGTCTGGGCATTCGGCTAACTATTCGGGTTCGGTTCGCTTCTTTCGGATTCTGGATTTTTTGGTTATTGGAGTTAGGATCCATTTGGATATTTTTTTTCTTTTCGGTTCGGGTTCGGTTCTGGTCCATCCAAGTTCAGATTGGTTCTGGGTATCCAAATCAGTCAAAATTTCTTAAAATATTTTTACAAAAAGTCAAAATATTTTGTATATTTCAGTTATTTGTTTGAATTTTGCACAACAAAACATTATTTTAACAAATATAACTAAAGATTTTTCGATATTTTTATTATTTTATAGTCTAAAATTAACTAATATATTTGATTTATAATTATAATTTTAAATATTTTGGTTATTCGAGTTTAACTATAAGTAATATTCTTAGGTATATAATTGTATTTCGAGTATTTCGGATATCCATTCGGTACAAGTTCGGGTCCGGTTCTTCGGGTATAGAAGTGTAAGACCCATTCGGATTATTACGTCAATTCATGTTCGATTTGATACCCTTTAATTCGGTTCGGTTTAATTCTTCAGATCTGGTTAAAATGTGTATCAATAGGACATATGATGTTACTGCGCTCAAATAAAATAACATTAAACCAGTTTGAGAAAATTTGTTTAATAACCATAAACAAACTAAAATTTATAAACTAACCAAAATTTCCCTTTTTTCTTTCTCTATCTCTTTTTATCTCTTTCTAACCATTTGGTTACTTTGTTAATTTTTGTTTTTGTTTTGGTTATTAACCAAATTGACTTTGTGAGTTTTATTCTTTATAAAAAAAATAACTCTGCTATGGTGACAACCCCAGCAATCTTTATCCTCAGCCAATCTCCAACAAAAAAAATAACGAAAATTCAAGAGTAGTCCCAATTCAATAGTGGCAATTCATAGATGTGGATCTCATTGAATGAGCATATTCTAGAAACTCACAAAGTAAAAAGGTAAATAAGAAAAAAACAAAAAAAAAGTAAATAAGTTCGACAAACAAATAGTAACTTGGACAAAAAAAAACCGGGTTAAAGTTGGAACATTGTTTTACTTCACTACATGGTTCGGCCTTCTCCACTTCATCGAGTGAATGTATCCGGCTACTCTCTTGGCTTTGATTATTGTTTCTGTGAATCTCTTCCTTTCCTTGCTTACATTTCCTCTAAACTTTATTTCTTCACTTGATCATTCGATCACTCTCCTAATTAATGGCATCTTCGCAAGAGAAAACGAAAGGTAAAAGGAGTATAATCTATTTTAAAGGAGAAAAAAAGTTGGACCAAAAGTTCAATATAAGACAAAATTGAGCTATTCCCTTTTTGTTTCTTTATTCGATATTGTGTCAACTAGATGTGACATTATAATTAATAAAATTACCTTACGAGAAATCACATTATCATCATCACCAAGTATATCGATCATCATATACAAACCTTTCATTGCTAATCGAAGGCCCAATTAGAGATTTTGTTTTTGTTTATTTAAAAAAGCATAATACATCTCTTTTCTATTATTTCTTTTCTATTATTTGAGAATCCATTTTAGTAAAAAATGTTGACTTGTCAGCTTCACAATGAAAGTTAGTGCATTCTAATAATTACATGTAAATGTAACATGTCAAATTTCCTAAAATAAACAAAATGTTTTGATTGGTTGAGTTAAAATTAAATAAATTATGAAATTAAAACATGAATACACTAGATTATAACACAAAAATTAATAAGTTAAAATTAACAGAATATAATAATTACTATAATTTCAATTTGTTTTTACATATATTCATAATAAATTGCATAAAATATGATTAAGAAAATATTACAACCAATATATATTATATTTTTATATAAAAAATGATAATATATTATCCAATAGGATAGTAAATACGCTATACCATTTTTATCTCTTATTTTTTTAAATAAATAAAAAGTTTATACCATACTCATATACAGTCTTATTGTAGAACGAGAATTTGAGATCAGAAATAAAATAAAATGTAACCGGATGAAAAAATAAATTATAATAAGATAAAACAAATATGAATAAGAAGTAAAAGTAAAAATAAAAATAAATCTCTACAGTTTTGTTTTTCCGTAGTACTCTCGTGCTTTATTTTACGGAGTTATTTAAAAATCTTAAGAAGCAAATTTTATAATAAACGCATGTGCGGCTCAACATTTATAACGAACACACATCAACCCAATTCCTCAATATTTGACGAAGAGATGAGCGGAGAGCTATTGGAGAATTTATAAAATATGATTTCACAAATTATATAATATATTTTTATTATAATTTTTATTGAAAAGAAAAATTACTAATAGATTATCCAATGTGCTATATTTATTTTCATGATAAAGTCAAATATTATATTTTAAAATTTTAAAAAATTCTTTGTAATTTTTGTTAATATTTAATATAAATTTTAATTTGAAACCATATATCATAAAATGCTGAAAAATATGAAATTTTGATTAAATAAAAAACAATAGAAACGATTTTCGTGATTGTTCTCAAATGCTAAAAAGTGCATCGTGTAAAAACATAACGTTTGCGAAAAATATCAGAAAAACTAACCAACACCTAAATAATACAATTCACTTATTTTTAACTCATACTTATATGCATAAATATACGTATTTATTTATTTTTAAAATTCAACCATATATTATAAAAATATATATACCAATACATATACTTTGTTATTATTATTTTTAACACATAAAAGGCATACTTTAATTTCTCCACAAATATGTGTATGGATATAAATATTAGTTATGTAAAAGTCAAAGTCGCATGCGAACTTGTCGTACATGCATTTTGTTAACCTCGATTACAGTCTAATTTTAATATTATTTATTAAATAATTTATATATATTTTTTAAATCTCTGTATGTCTTAAGAGCGATTCGTGCGTACCAACCATCTATCAGCTCTTAAGATAAGTAAAGATTGCAAAATCCATTTTGCTTTAATTAGCAATAGGTCAAATAAAAATATATACTTAATATATATATATATATATATATATATATATATATATATATATTGGCAAGATTATATTATGTAAGGAGAACAGAAAGCATAGTATATATAATATTCAAGACATATTATAATTATTTAATTATTATTTAATATAACTTTTATATTTGCAATTATATGTCACTGTAAACGGTAAAAATAAAAATAAAAAGTTTTAAAATAAATCAGTTTCAAAAGAAACAAAACGATATAAAACATTTGTGTCGATTATTGTTAAACACTAAAACTGTATATGTATAAAAATATAACGTTTACATAATATATAAGAAAATTAATCAATACTTAAATATTACAACTATTTATGTCTATAAGAAAAAAAATTATACTTGCACATGCGTGCAGACCAAATATAAAAATGAAATAAAGTATTATATGTTTTAATATTTTTCAGTTTATTTAGTTATTATATTTACACTTTTTATCTAAAAAAGTATTTTAAAATCTTGGTTAATGACTTTTTTATCTTCAATTTCTATTAAAATTTATAACATTTTTCATTTGATTTATTGTTATTTTTTATTATTAAATATTCATATAATATTATTATTAATACATAATTAATTATGTATAAATAAATCAATTTCAATATATAATATTAATTATATATTAAATATATAAAATGTTTTATAGTCCGCGTAGGGGTGCGAACCGATGACCTAGTTAGTTAACTAAGACTCGGAAACTGAATATAATTTTACAAAAACACTCGATTGACACACAGTTCAAACGTACAATTAAAAAGCGGTAAGCATTCCTAGGCATCACATGCCGGGCCTCTCAAAAGACGTTCGCATTCTTCGGCGACTCTCGACAGCGATTCGTGTGCCGCACCACCGTCGCAACTCAACGATTTCGCCGCCGTATCCCTCAGCTTCTTCACCTTCTTCCTCATCTTGAAACCGTCCTCCTCCACCATAATACTTCTCACCAACGCCTCGATCACCACCCTCAGAATCACTCCCTCCGACGGCAATTTTTTAGATCGGACGGCGATTCCGAGCTCCTCGTTGAGCAGCGTTGCGTTCGTCATCTGCTCCGCGAAAAGCGGCCAAGCGATCATCGGAACGCCGCTAACAACGCTTTCCAGAATCGAATTCCAACCGCAGTGAGTCAGAAACCCACCAACGGATTGGTGGGCCAGGATCTCGGCTTGAGGGGCCCACGAAGGGACCACAAGGCCTCTCTCGAGAGTCCGGCTAACGAACCCTTCCGGTAGATAATCCGGCGTGCCGTCTCGTATCTCGCCGCTGTTAACCGAGAAATACTAGCTGCAAGCCGAACCGTCTACCGGCGGTCGGACCACCCAAACAAACCGTTGCTGGCTTAGCTCGAGCCCCCAAGCCAATTCGGTTAGCTGTTTAGCCGAGAGAGAGCCGCCGCTTCCGAATGAGATGTAAAGCACCGACTCGTCCGGTTGTTTGTTTAACCAATCCAAAACCGGATGATTGGTTTTCGATGGATCAACCGGTCTGCACAAAGGACCAATCGGATAAATCGGAGCACGAGCGATCCGGCCCAGGAGCCTTGGGTCTTGAAGAGAGTTCAAGGTTTTGGGCTCCATAGCATCCCATGTATTCACAATAATGCCATCAACCGTAGGGTATATTAAACCGAATGGAACACATTGCTGGTAAAGCTGGCTCGACGGGTCAAGGAATATTTCAAAAGTATCCTCAAACCGAACCGGTTCACATCCCGGTATAGCCAAGGGTTTCTTCTTGATTATGTGATCTTCTTCGACGTCTTTGTCCAGCGTTGGGAAATACATCATCAACGCGACAAATCGCGCGTTTGAAGCGATGAAGAGATAAGTGAACATGTTGAGCTCGCCGCCGAGCCGTAAGGCGTCCACGCTTAACAAGTCTACGAGCAGAGCCGTTGGTTTGTGGTGCATCTCAGCGATCTTTGACCGGAGTGTGGGAACGGTCTCACGCATCATGGTCATGATCTTGATCCCGAAATTCGCTGATGGGTCCACTAAACCGGAGATATCCGGAGACGGGAGGCCGATGACGTCAACAAGGGTCTTGTCGCAGCCAGGTGAGGTGAGGAATTGAGACTGAGCGGAGGCTGCGTCGGCTTCGAGGACGAAGATGGTGACGTGGAAGCCGTGGGATCCAGCTAAGCGTTTTCCGAGCTCGATCGCCGAGATGACGTGGCCCATTCCCGGGCTAGCGAACATGGCCGCGTGTGGTTTTTTAATCTCCATAGCTTTGATCGACGATTTGATGACGATTGGTTTTTTTTTTGTTGTGTTGTTTTTGTACTTGTGTGGGTTTGATGATATATAAAATCAAAGTCTTCAAACGTTTTATATAATATTATTTTTACGTAAAACGTTTGTAAATATAATAAAGGTCCATCTTTTTTTTTTTGGTCGTCTAATAAAAGGTCCATCTACTACCACCTTAATTGTCTTATACAAACCTGCTCCATTTTCTATTTTATCAATAAAATTACTGGTTATGCCTTTAATTTTGTTGTGTTAATTAGTAATATATGTAGCAACTTTTTTTCTTTAAATCATCTTATACAAACAAGAAAATTCAATAAATATGTAGGTGTTTAAGTTCGGATTATTTCGGTTTTTAACAATAATGTTCAAAGTAATTATCACAAAAAGTAAAGAATAATTATCATGCTGGACCACCTGCTGAGGTGAGGTATTAATAAAAGTCGAAGCTAGCATTGTTTGACCCTCCCAATTTTTCTGATAACGTTTAGGGAATGAGATTCTAAATAAAGACAGGATAGGAAAAATGGCACTGATGCATCACATAGTGACACATAGTGTATTAGACTATGAAATAATAATATATAAGACGAAATTTCCAAACCTCACAGAAAGGTCTTGAAAACATAAACAGCGCAGGATAGAATTGCAACAAACTCTTGAATACAGGCTCTACTTGCCGATTTTCACCAAGAACTTTGCTAGCAAGGATATCACGGTTCTTGGAATGACCATCAACCAGATCTCCAATGCATTTAAATGTCTAGCAGCAAAAAATCGCAAAGTAAAAGACCAAAAGAAACAAAAAAACAAAATCAAAATCAGATCATCCTTAGAAAAATGTAAAATAAAATTAAGTAAAATAAAACGAAGCCACTTAAAAAAAATCTAACATTTATTTATTTATTTTATTATCATTTGTTTATAATTAAATTTTATTATATATTTCTATATGGATTATGTTTATTTCTAATGTATTTATTTATCATAAAATTTTGAAGAATTATTTATCTTATTTTTTGGAATTAGATTTTTTTTTACCATGGGCCAAGGTATAAAAGCTCACGGGAAACGGGACTTCACATTGGCCAAGGTATAAAAGCCCATCAATAATGTATTATCTTCACGTCAGAAGCTCGTTGAAGTATTCTAGAAGCATTAGAGTTGTTCAACCAAAAAAAAGAGAGAGATTGGTGTGCTAAAATCGTTATTATTATACAGTGGAACATAGTTGCCACCAGTCTTAAGGCACACACTCACCTTCAATTATTATTATTATTTTTTTCCTAGGAATGTAAATATCATGAAAATGAAATATTTAGGTTTTACAAATTGTGTTACCAAAATACTTAACCCANGATGAAGAGATAAGTCAACATGTTGAGCTCGCCGCCGAGCCGTAAGGCGTCCACGCTTAACAAGTCTACGAGCAGAGCCGTTGGTTTGTGGTGCATCTCAGCGATCTTTGACCGGAGTGTGGGAACGGTCTCACGCATCATGGTCATGATCTTGATCCCGAAATTCGCTGATGGGTCCACTAAACCGGAGATATCCGGAGACGGGAGGCCGATGACGTCAACAAGGGTCTTGTTGTCGCAGCCAGGTGCGTTGAGGAATTGGGACTGAGCGGAGGCCGCTTCGGCTTCAAAGACGAAGATGGTGACTTGGAAGCCGTGGGATCCAGCTAAGCGTTTTCCGAGCTCCATCGCAGGGATGACGTGGCCCATTCCAGGGCTACAGAATATGGCCGCGTGTGGTTTTGTAATCTCCATAGCTTCGATCGACTATTCGATGACGTTGGGTTTTTTGTTGTTGTTGTTTTTGTGTGGGTTTGATATATAAAATCAGTCTTCTGACGTTTTGTATAGTATTATTTTACTAGGCTATGTAAAATTAGGAAACTACTAGCAGTTGGGTTGTGTGGTAGTGGGAAAGACATGGCAATGTTCACTTGATGCCCTGTCAAAGATTTGCCTCCCATGGTCATGCCCATCATCACCAGTATAATCATCATCATCTTTATCTCCAGACACGTCGAGTCTCTCAATAATATTATTTTTAGTATAGTTTAGTTTGAAAACCTCATCTTTATTTTTTTTGTCTCCATTAGTGAAAAACTTATCGAGTCTCTCATCAATATAATATTAATATTTCTAGTATAATTTAATTTAAATATTTTTTTAAAAAATATTTGAAATTAATAATGTATAATTGATATCTTTTATAAATATCAAATTACATATAATATTAAATATTTAATATTATTCTATCAATTTTAATTTTTATTAATTAAATATAATATTAATATATAATTTAAACTTATATATAATGGAGTTTGTTAGATAATTTTATTTTATAATTTATAAAAAAATAAAAAAAAATAACATATAAATTATTTAATTAACTTTTTAAAATATAGAGAGTTTAAGTTATTACAATAAAATCCGGACCATTAATAAAGAGACATGTGTCCCATATACTCCATTTTTAGATCCAAACTCCATTTTTGAGTAAATTCCTCTCCAACCCTACTCCATTTCTTACTCCAAAATGGAGTAAAAATAGAGATTGCTCCATATTTGGAGCAAACCTATATTCTACTCCATTTTGGAGTTGAATTTTTTTATTTACAAACTGTTCTTTTAAATATTAAACATTTTTATTTTATACTATTTTATCAACACAACAATAATTATTATCAATATATATATATATATATATATATATATATATATATATATTTGAACATAATAAGTTTTAAACAATATAAAATAAATAATCATAAATAATTGAAAACTATAATTTTTATTTAAAAAGATTGCAAAATAAAATAAACTTAAAAATGCATTACAAGTGCTGAAATTAAAGATAAGAAACATAACCAAATCCGAAAAATTTAATAATCTCCTAAACCGCTTCCGGATCCACCGAGATCATTGAAAAATGTTTAATTTATAATTTATACAAGTTTTGTAAGAAAAAAAAATAAATGGGGTTAATTTGTAAATTTTAGAAGTAAAAGGTATTAGTAATAAAATAGAAATAGAATCTATTTAGAATATTCCTTTTTGGAGTAAAAAATGGAGTTATACATTGGAGCAAAACTCAACTTCATTTTGGAGTTACTCCATTTTGGAGTAAAAAATGGAGTTTTACATTGAAGATGGTCTAAGAGGCTCACATAGTCTCTCATATAGAACCGATTCTCACCAAATGCAATAAAAAATATTTTTTATTTGTTTTTATTTATTTTAATCATGAGAAACTTGGTGAGAGACCACCGTTGCAGATGGTCTTATTGCTCTAGTGGGTTCCATATTATCCTTCTTTCTTTCAATATTTTTTGTTCTTGCCTTTCTAATTTTCACATTGTATGTATTATCACTTTTATTGTTATCCGCAACAAAATGACAATGGGCCTGTGATTGTAGACTTTTACCTGTAAAATTTTTGATTGTAAAATTTGTGACTGCTGCTTTAAAAAATTTTTAAGTCTTATTAGTGATAAAAACTGTTAAAACTGTGACTTTTATCTTAAATATTATTAGTTTTGTCAAAAATATATATTATGTTAGTTTTGAATATATGTAATGATATTTTAAACGAACTCAAACAAATTATTTTGCTACATATCACAACCAAAATTAAATAATTAAAATAACATACTTAAATATTTTTAAGAATAATCAACACACAAAATAATTAAAATATAAAATTTCAGAACTAAATTAACTATAGATTTTAACTTATTAACTAGTAAAAATATACCTAGCAAAAACTGATTGTTTAAAACTAATAATAATAATATACCATTTTCTTACAACAAAATCTAATCTAAAAAATTGTCTAGAGTTTTTACTTGATTTTATTTTGATTGTGATAAATATTTTGTTTTTTAGTAACAAAGTGTTTTTTTTTTAACATTTGCTGTTTAATTTTATTATTACAAAAAGAAAGTTTCATTGAAAACATTGCAATAAAAAAAAAAAAAGAATTTCACAGCCACTCAAAAGTCTTACTTACGTGACTTTGGGAAAAAAAGATTCAAAAAGTAAAAAAGAAATAGTGGACAGCTGAGACTGTAGAGAAAAAAAGGAAGTAAAAGTCTGATTGAATTAAAATTAACTGTAGATGTTATAAAATCTTCTAAAGTCTCTACAGTCATCACGCCAATCAGAGACTGGCTTTTTGTTTTGTTTTGTTTGTTGACATGCTATTGGCTATGATATAAGATACCTACTAATTTAAACAAAACAATTGGTCGCCTGCTACTAATTTCTGTAGAAACTATAATACCAGGATCTATGATAATACTAAGTGCTTGAGTATGAATTCAAAAAACCAAAACCCTTTATTAGAAATCTCTTAAGCAATCTTCATATACTTGCTTAATCAGTTTGATACAACGTTGCAACTGTAACTTGACACTGACCAATTTTTAAGCTATCCAGCACGAACCGTACAAACTCTTGTCCAAGAACCTTAACACCAAGTTCCTTGAAGACAGAAAGACTCAAACTCTCAAACGGCTAACCCTAGCCAATCTCTCTAACACCGTATATATACTACTTAACCCTCAAGTCTCTACAGAAGCTCTTTCCATACTCTGGATCTTCTGAATCACATGGTTAAGGTAACTTCAACTCTTCCTTGATCCTCACGCTTATTTGATTTGTCTAATGCCACGTCACCAGCTCAAGTCAGCTTTCTTCCCGCGTCAAGTGTGTACCACACATCTCCTGTGTTCCAGAAAGCTCGATCTTACAATCTCCCCCTTTTTAGCTGAATGTGACATCTCAAGCAACCTGCACAATATACTTCAACCAGCAAGGACTATGCAACCACAACGATATTCATAAAAGAACCAAATATCATTCAAAGATGCATAGAGATTAAATTGTTCAAACTGAATCAAAACGATAGATCAGATCCAACAAAACCAAAGCCAAAATGAGAACTAGTCTTATGTCATAAAGACAAAAACAAAAACAAAAACAGAAACATAAAAACGCTCTCAAATTTAATCATCACGACCATTAGCAGATCTCTCACTCGATGCCTCCTCATGATACGACTCATCGTAGACTGGTTCTGATGGAGTCGCATCTTCATCAGAATCCGAGAGTGATTGCCTGACAGGTCTCGCAGTGGTCAAGGTAAAACCGTAATCTCCCCCTGCTTGAATGCACATTTAGATAAAAATAGACAAATTAACATCAAGCAGTGATACATACTGTATCATTAGAAGAACCAACTTACCTTTGATTTTTCGTTTAATGTGATGGATAGCAGTAGTCAATTGGTCAAGATCCTCTTGGAGAGAAGGCAGCCATTCAGGTTCATCAGCTCCAGTGCTGCGTCCAGCTTTGGAGTCCATGGTGATCTTCAATGGATATCCTGCCAGATCACCATCTCCACGATGGGATG
>JAHZTW010000001.1:464709961-464733575 GCA_020283515.1 Alliaria petiolata | reverse complement strand
CAAGACATCCGTAGAAGGAGGTATTACATACCTGTCTATTGGACCTTTGTGTTTGCGTTGAGTAGACACAACTCTTTGACTTGTCCTTGCCTCATGGTGGATCTCTTCCTCTTCATCATATTCATCTATGGATTCCTCGCCGTCATCAGAATATTTTTTTTGGTTTCTTCTTTTTCAGCCATGTACATCCTTGTTTCATGTCTCACATGTTCTGGACAAATCTTGCAAGCTGTGGCATTCCTAAAACCGCCAGCAAGTTGTTGCTTCATACGGTAAATACCTCCTTTTGTCACAACGTGACAGTAGATGCACTTCCAATTGTTACCATTAAATGGATCTCGGACTCCATATTTCTTCCCCGGATCTTCTTTCTTCTCAGACATGGTGATCTTGTGAAAGCAGAACTAGAGAGAAATGAAAAAGAAATGCAGAAAGAAGCAAAGAAGGAATAGAGAAGAAGCAAAGAAGGAAGAAGACTATGACTATGAAAAGGACATAATAGAGAAGAATATAATGTTGAGGAGTAGAGATAATGAAAAGGAAACATAGAATAGAAGCCGAGGAGTTTTATTGGTATGGTAACTTAACATTGGTAAGTGTAATTAGTAAATAAAATTTCCTTTATTCTACCTTCTTTGTTAGGAATATGAATCATCACTCAAATATTTTTAAAATCAGAAAAATATAACGATTACCTTTTTAAGGCTCGCCTTACGCCTCTGGTAAAGTGCACATAGGCACACGACTTTTAAGTTGACCCTCGCCTTGACAACTAAAGGCGCCAAGATTGAAATGTGAGTGCTCCTTGCGCCTAGCCGCGCCTAAGGCGCATTATTTAAAACCAGGACAGTATATAGAGGGAAAAAGAAGAAACAAATAATATGAGAGAAACAATGGAAGAGAAAGAGAAAACTTGTGTATCTTATTACTATACTTGAGAAGAACATACATACATATATATATATATAAGAAGATAGAAGAGAAAGGAAATAATAATATTTACAATAATCACATAATATTAGCTAGCCGTTGGTTCTTAATTGTTTAGATCTTATATTTCTCCATTGATTTGATTTAGTCTTCCAAATCCGTCGAGCTTTCTTTTCCAACAGTTTTCTTTAAGTCATGGGAAAACTCTAATATTCATCGGCTACTGTATCCTTACCTCTCTTGTATGTAAAATCTTACAAGATAATCATACAATACAGTATATTGAGGGGAAAAGAAGAAACATATACTATGAGAGAAACAATGGAAGAGAAACAATAAAAGAGAAAGAGAAGAATTGTATATCTTATTACTATACTTGAGAAGAACATACATATATATGCAAGAAGATAGAAGAGAAATGAAATAATAATATTTACATTAATCACATAATATTAGCTAGCCGTTGGTTCTTAATTATTTAGATCTTATATTTCTCCATTGATTTGATTTAGTCTTCCAAATCCATCGAGCTTTCTTTTCCAACATTTTTATTTAACTCATGGGAAAATTCTAATATACATCGGCTACTGTATCCTTACCTCTCTTGTATGTAAAATCTTACAAGATAATCATACAATACAGTATATAGAGGGGAAAAGAAGAAACATATACTTTGAGAGAAACAATGGAAGAGAAAGAGAAGTTTGTATATCTTATTACTATACTTGAGAAGAACACATATATATATATATATATATATATGCACGAAGATATAAGAGAAATGAAATAATAATATTTACAATAATCACATAATATTAGCTAGCCGTTGGTTTTTAATTGTTTATATCTTATATTTCTCCATTGATTTGATTTACTCTTCCAAATCCGTCGAGCTTCCTTTTCCAACAGTTTTCTTTAACTCATGAGAAAATTTTAATATTCATCGGCTATTGTATCCTTACCTCTCTTGTATGTAAAATCTTACAAGATAATCATACAATACAGTATATAGAGGGGGAAAGAAGAAACATATACTATGAGAGTAAAAATGGAAGAGAAACAATGAAAGAGAAAGAGAAGAATTGTGTATCTTATTACTATACTTGAGAAGAACATACATATGTATATGCAAGAAGATAGAAGAGAAATTAAATAATAATATTTACAATAATCACATAATATTAGCTAGCCGTTGGTTCCTAATTGTTTAGATCTTATATTTCTCCATTGATTTGATTTAGTCTTCCAAATCCGTAGAAATTTCTTTTCCAAAAGTTTTCTTTAACTCATAGGAAAATTCTAATATACATCGGCTACTGTATTCTTACATCTCTTGTATGTAAAATCTTACAAGATAATCATACAATACAGTATATAGAGGGGAAAAGAAGAAACATATACTCTGAGAGAAACAGTGGAAGAGAAAGAGAATAATTATATATCTTATTCCTATTTTTCGAGAAGAACATACATATATATATGAAAGAAGATAAAAGAGAAAGTAAATAATAATATTTACAATGATCACTGAATATTAGCTTGCAGTTGGTTCTTATTGTTTAGATCTTATATTTCTCCATTGATTTGGTTTAGTATTCCAAATCTGTCGAGCTTCTTTTTTCAACAGTTTTCTTTAACTCATGGGAAAATTCTAATATTCATCGGCTACTATATCCTTACCTCTCTTGTATTTAAAATTTTACAAGATAATCATACAATACATTATATAGAGGGTAAAAGAAGAAACATATACTATGAGAGAAACAAAAGAAGAGAGAGAGAAAAATTGTGTATCTTATTACTATACTTGAGAAGAACATACATATATATATAGGCAAGAAGATAGAGGAGAAAGGAAATAATAAGTAATCACATAATATTAGCTAGCCATTGGTTCTTAAGTGTTTAGATCTTATATTTCTCCATTGATTTGGTTTAGTGATAAACGGTTTTTCAAGCTATCAATTACCCAAGGATGGGGTTACCAATCTAGGGTGCTTCAAGAACCAATCTATGATGTCAAAAAATCACAATGCAAGCTATTCCCTAAGCTTAGAATTCAAAAGCAAGACTAATCCACTTTCATGGCACTAATCACATCATTGAACATCCTAATCAAGATCAAACTCTCTTTTGTGAAAAAGAAGCTAACAAGCATTATGAAACAGTTCTAAAATGCTAATAAACACCCTAGACGATCACTATCATGAGCTAGGAATGTAAATCCCTTATTTAGTTGATTAAAAAATTTCATCACACCCTGTGGGTGGAAAATTCTCTAAGGCCTAGTTTTAGCTTGATCATGGATAAACTAGCATTAAGATCACTAAACAAGGAGTGAAATGAAAGAATCAAAGCATAGACATCAAGATTAATTCCTAAAACACCCTAAATCTAACACATCCTTAGACCCTAATGAACTACTCACTAATCATGATTAAATCCCCTAATCCCATAAAGAAAAGTTGATAACATGATTAGAAAGATTCAAAGATGAAAGATTAAGAAAGGTAAACTCTAAATTGCATAAACTCTTAAAAAGATCTTACAAAATCACTTAGAACCCAAAAGGGAAAGTTTTATAGTGAACAGTGGTCATACCGGGTCAACACGGAACAAACAGGGTATTGACCCGGTTTAAGTCTAGAAATCGGACAGCGTATCGAGTTTGCTAGGTCGATATGCAGCTCGATACGCTTCTAAAAACTATCTTCAAAGGCTGTATCGAGCTTGGTAGCTCGATACGCCATCTTCAGCTTCCCTGGTCGTTTGTATCGAGCTTGGAAGCTCGATACAAATGGTCGATACGGCTCTTCAAAAATCCCGGATAGACTTGTATCGAGCTTGGTAGCTCGATACCAAGCTCGATATGCTGCTACAACTTCTCTCCTTCTCATTTGGCCACTTCTCTTCCTCTTCTTGATCATCCATGAACTCCACATGGTCCTCCAAGCCTCCAAAACACCTAATAAGGACTCCATATGTACAAATATGCAACAAACTAGGCTAGAACTCACTAAACTCTAATATGAATGTAAATGGGACTAAAAGTGACTAAATGAATGCATAAGTGAATGCAAAACTNCATTATTCATCAGATGTGCCGACGGAGTGGTATCCGATCAAAGAGCTCTGGGTCAGTCACAGCTTTAATACTGTTTTGGATTGGTACTACTTGAGAGCCTAGTTTCTGATTCTCTTGGGTTCTGTGTAGGAGTGGGGATCAAAGGTGTCTTACGATTTTCAAAAGTGTAGCTCGCTCTTCAGTTTCAAAAACGTTGGACGAAAAAAACGAGAAAACAGATGGCGAGGCTGAGGTTGAAGGAGCTGGCTCTTCAGTTTCAGACAGGGGAAAGAGGTTGGAGAGAAGAAACAAGGAAAAAGATGGCCAGGGTGAGGTTGAAGGAGCCGACTCTTCAGTTTCAGACAAGGCAAAAAGGTTGGGCAGAAGAAACAAGAAAAAATATGGCAAGGGTGATCTTGAAGGAGGAAAGAAGCTCAAATGTGTGTCATTTCCACCGGAGGCAAAACCTGTTCTGCAGGAGTTATTTACTCTCTATCCACCTTGTGACGGAGACACTACAGGGACGTCAATGGGCATTTATACTGGACACTTCGGCAATCAACGGAAATGGAAAGATGACTTCTTCGGCAGAAATCAGATGAACACAACTTATTTTCTAAAAAAGGCGGCATCTCTGAGCTCTAAACTGGCTAACGATAAAGGTCTTCGGGAGGTTAGTATTTTATACAGAATCCAGTTTCACAAGGTATATAACGCATGCAAGTAAAACATATATCCTTGTCTTTGAATGATGCTACAGATCTTTAAAGCACGAACAAAGCTTCCCATCGCATCTTTTAGAGATGCCATAACATCTGCAGTGGAATCCAATCAGGTTATATGGGGTTTTAGATGTGTTCTTTGTTCTTATAAATCAGAATTTGGGATGTGAATTTTGCAGTTGTGGTTTCATTGGGGGAATTCCACTGCTTTTCAAAGAGTCCTTATTTATTCTTATTCTAAATGCAGGTTGTTCTTATTGCTGGTGAAACTGGTTGTGGGAAAACTACTCAGGTGCGTCTCTCCTCTTGTTGTTTGTATTGTGGAGCCAAATATAGTTATCCATCATAGGTTTTGATTCCAGGTTCAGCTTATCAGTTTTCATCTCCAAAGTTACATAATATTTGTGAAGTTTCTGAGGTGTCTTAGTTGTTGATATTTTAGGTGCCTCAATATCTTCTAGATCATATGTGGTATAGTAAGCGAGAATCTTGCAAAATAATTTGCACCCAACCACGTCGTATCTCAGCTATTTCCGGTTAGTATTTGTCGGATTCAACTCCTGTGAAGGTTTCAACTTTGTAATTCTAATGCATGCCATGTAAGCTGCTAACTCCTTGCATAATGCCTCCTTTTCCTTCCTATTTTGAAGTTTCTGAACGAATTTCTTGGGAAAGAGGTGAAACTATAGGGAACAACGTCGGGTACAAGGTAAGGGGATATTTCTGTTTGACATAAACTTTTCCATATGATAGACACATGTTAATGGCTACAGGAAAAAATCCTCTCTCAACATATTTTCGACTTTATGATGCAAATCTAGGTGCGGCTGCAAAGTAAAGGTGGAAAACATTCATCAGTTGTTTTCTGCACGAATGGCATTCTGTTGAGGGTGCTTGTAGGGAAAGGCGGTGGTAGTTGTGTTCCTGATATAACTCACATTATTGTGGTAACACATTCTTGTTTGGTTCATAATATGTTTTTCATGTGTTTCTTAATTATGCTTAATGCTTTTCCATTCATTACAAGTCCTGGTTCCGCTTGTAGGATTAAAATTTGATTGAAAAAGTTCAACATGAAATTGTCACAATCACTTTTGTCTGCTGTCTTGTTTCTGTTTGTCATCTTAGGTTTTCGTCTTTGTGCTCGCCGGCTGTAAATTGATTTTGTAGTTGTCTAAATTGGTCAGTGACCTGTGTGTTACTTTGCAGGATGAAATCCATGAAAGGGATTGCTACTCTGATTTCATGTTGGCGATTATAAGGTACACTCTCTAGCCTTCTTAAACACTGAGGCGCTCGGCTTGTCAAAGCGAACCAAAATCAAAATCGATATGTCTGAAAAAAACTGATCATATGGCTATTGTTCATTTGCTGTCGCACTATAATATTAGATGCCATAACTGCTCTACCTGTACACTTTATTTGAATTCTTTAACTGAAGCTAAGCCATGAAATAGATAACTATCAGGAGATATTTTCTTTTTCTTTGGGCGAAAGGCAGAACTCAGATCCATTTGTGATGGCTTTGTTTGTTTGCAGGGACTTCCTTCCTTCAAATCCTCATCTCCGACTGGTTAGTTAAGCTATACTCTTCTTCGTTTTCCACCTGTATGATATAGTTACAATAGAAGAATAATTATTTTCTGTGGCAACAGATTCTAATGAGTGCTACTCTTGATGCTGAGAGGTTTTCTGGATATTTCGGAGGTTGTCCGGTTGTCCGAGTGCCTGGATTCACTTATCCAGTTAATTCCTCTCTCTCTCTCTCTCTCTCTCTCTCTCTCGATTCTGCTTTAGTCTCATTGTATTAGAAAATAATATTGTTGCGCCTATATCTGCAGGTGAGAACCTTTTATCTGGAAGATGTGCTCTCTGTCGTGAAATCAGACAAGAATGATCATCTAATTTCTGCCGACTCAAACATACCAGAAGGCAAGCGTGATTTTGAAGATGAAGATAAAGTTGCCTTAGATGAAGCAATCGACTTGGGATGGACAAATAATGAGTTTGATGCTCTCTTAGATCTGGTTTCTTCTGAAGGAAGTCATGAGGTTTATAATTACCGGCAATCATCGACCTGGCTGACACCACTTATGGTCTTTGCTGGAAAGGGCAGGGTTAGCGATGTCCGTAAGCTCCTCTCACTTGGCGCTGACTGTAAATTGATGTCCAAAGAAGGTATAACAGCATTACAATTGGCCGAAAAAGAAAATCAATTTGAAGCTGCTCAAATAATCAGGGAACATGCGGATAACTTCCAGTCCAATTCGCAGCAAGCACAGGACCTACTTGATAAGTATATGGCGACAATCAATTCAGAAGAAGTAGATGTGGGTCTTATAGCGCATTTAATGAAGAAAATATGCAGCGGTTCAAAAGATGGCGCCATTCTTGTTTTTCTACCTGGGTGGGAGGAAATAAGTAAAACTAAAGAGAATTTGCTTTCTAACCCCTATTTTGCAGATAGTGCTAAATTTAACATTATATGTCTTCACTCAAGGGTTCCGGTAGAGGAACAGCAGATAGTTTTTAAACGCCCCCCTCAAGGTTGTCGCAAAATTGTGCTTGCGACAAATATTGCTGAATCAGCAGTTACTATCGATGATGTAGTCTATGTGATAGATAGTGGCCGGATGAAGGAAAAGAGTTATGATCCTTATAATGATGTGTCAACGCTCCAATCTTCTTGGGTTTCAAAAGCAAATGCAAAACAGCGGGAGGGTCGAGCAGGCCGGTGCCAACCTGGCATTTGTTATCATCTCTATTCTAAACTTCGGTCAGCCTTTTTGCCTGAATTTAGAATTCCTGAAGTGAGAAGGATGCCAGTAGATGAACTCTGCTTGCAGGTGCTGTTCTTTCTGTCGTAGATTTGTGTCTATAATGTCTAATGTCATTCATGCATGGTAGAATATTGTTTGAGGCTTCTTGCGTACTTGATTTCTTACTGATGTCCTTAAATTATATGTTCAGGTTAAGATGCTGGATCCGGGTTGCAACGTTAATGATTTCCTTCAGAAATTAATGGACCCGCCTTTGGATCAAAGCATTGCAAATGCCTTAGCCACCCTTAAAGACATTGGAGTTTTGACACCTCAAGAGGAGCTAACAGAACTTGGACAGAAATTTGGTCAGCTTCCAGTTCATCCTCGGATTAGCAAGATGCTTTATTTCGCCCTATTAGTGAACTGTTTGGACCCAGCACTTATTCTGGCATGTTCAGCCGACACCAAGGATCCCTTTACCATGCCCTTGGGGCCAGGTGAAAGAAAAAAAGCTGTTGCCGCAAAACTTGAACTTGCATCGCTTTATGGAGGCCACTGTGATCACCTTGCGACTGTTGCGGCTTTTCACTGCTGGAAAGATGCAAAAAGAAATGGTCAAACTAAGGAGTTTTGTTCTCAGTACTTCGTCTCCCCAAATGCCATGAGGATGCTGGATAATATGCGCGGCAAGCTTCAGGGGGAACTTGAAAGACATGGGCTCATCTCTAGCAATGACTCAAACTGTAGTCTGAATGCTAACGATCCGGGTATTCTCCGTGCTGTTCTAGCAGTAGGATTGTACCCTATGGTGGGAAGAATGTGCCCACCTTCCATGAATAATAGAAGGTCTCTGGTAGAGACTATTACTGGAGCCAAAGTTCGCGTGCTCTCGCTATCAAACAATTTCAACACGTCCTCTAGCAAAGATGATGAAGCTTTAATTGTTTTCGATGAGATCACTCGAGGTGATTGGGACGTGCACATAAGAAAAAGCACTGCTCTTCCCACTATACCGTTGTTACTGTTTTCAGGAGAGATAGCCGTGGCTCCTACAGAGAGCTGTGATGCTGATAAGAGTGATGACGAGGAAGACCACGAAGTAGAAAATGTAGGAGATGTGATGGATATAGATAAAGCAGGTGGTAGGCCTGGAGAGAAAATAATGCTTGCACCGGAAAATTCAGTAAAGGTGGTAGTGGATCGGTGGCTGCCTTTCAAGATTACAGCTTTTGAAATTGCTCAAATGTACATCTTGAGAGAGCGACTGATGGCATCCATTTTGTTCAAGGTACGTTGGTTATAATCACTACGATTGATGATATTCAACATTTTATTCAGGTAATGGCATCTTTTTCAACCTGTCATTTGCATCTTGCAGGTAAAACATCCACAAGAAAAATTGCCGCCTCATCTCAGAGCATCTATGTATGCAATAGCTTGTATTCTCTCATATGATGGCCTCTCAAAACCTTCAGCTCCAACTGTTTCTGTGGAACCTATTGCTTCAGTGATAGATACAACTGGTCTCAGAGATGACATACCTTCTGCTAACCCCAATGGGAGTCGGGAGAATGACCCAAACACTACTCCAATGGGGCCAAAGCACGAATCAACCAACACGTCAGGTTTGGGTAACATGGGAGAGAGCTTGTCTTCGAATTTCGCTATTGGGAATGAGCAACCTGATCCAAACACTGCTCCGTTGGAAGTTGTTTCAGCAGCTCAAAAGCAGTCAAGGAACAAAAAGCGGAAATCAGCCAACAACTTGGATTTGAACATGGAACAGAACAAGCCTTCTGTTCTGGCTGATGGGAATGAGCAAACAGAGCTTCAGCCGGCAAACAAATCGGATTTGGGTAACGTGGAAGTGAGCTTGCCTTCCAATCTTGCTCATGGAAATGAACAACCTGACCCAAACACTGTTCCGACAGAAGCTGCTTCAGCAGTTAAGGAACCAGAGAAGAAACGATCAAGGTCCAAAAAGCGGAAATCAGCCAACAACTTGGATTTGAACATGGAAGAGAACAAGCCTTCTGATCTGGCTAATAGGAATCAGCAAACAGAGACTAAGTCAGCCAACGAATCGGAACCAGGTAATATGGAAGAGAGCTTGCCTTCCAATCTTGCCATTGGGAATGAGCAACCTGACCAAAACACTGCTCCAGTGGCTAAGCAACCAGAAAAGAAGCAATCAAGATCCAAAAGGCGCAAATTAGCTAACAACTTGAATCCGGGTAATAACATGGAAGAGAACGTGCCATGCACTAATGAGAATGAGCAACCTATAAACAATGGTATTACCGTAGCTGCATGAATGTCTAAGCAATAGAAAGAGCAAAGAGTAGTCTGACCCAAACACTGCTCCGGCTGAAGCTGCATCAGTGGAGAAACAATTAGGAAACAAAGTCGAAAGTAAAAGCCAAGAATATAACTCGCAAGGACAAAGCAGAAGAGAAGTTTGATATGCCCATTTCACTCACTTAAGTGTTTTAATGGCTATTGTTTTGTCTACATGTGATTTTGAAATCTCAACGATTTTGTTAGACTATTATATTGTTGTTCACGATTACTTGTTAATTCAGATATATATTTGTGGGTTCTGCTACTGAGT
Source organism: Alliaria petiolata (assembly GCA_020283515.1). Taxonomy (NCBI): domain Eukaryota; kingdom Viridiplantae; phylum Streptophyta; class Magnoliopsida; order Brassicales; family Brassicaceae; genus Alliaria; species Alliaria petiolata. The sequence continues at coordinate 464,723,486 of JAHZTW010000001.1, read as the reverse complement.
CACCCTCACTTGGTAGTGCTTTTGTTTTTCATCTGGATAATATTGATAATGTCGAAACATTTAGCCAATATAGTATTTTTGGCATAAAAAATAAAACTAATGTTAAAAACAAATACAGATGGATCGAACGCTTATGATGAATATCTGACGTGGAACAAGAACAAAGCGTATCTGCCACGTGTCACATTACAGGACCTCAACAACCTTATCTGGACATCAACAGAGAGATCCTCTAATATCCGAAACCAGCCAATCATCTTGGCTCTTCATTTCACTTCCATACATTATCACACTCCACAATCCTCAAAAAACACTTCCACCATAACTTAACCAGACAGAGAGAGAGAGATACACAGAGCAAGAGAGAGATAATGGCGTACAGCGCGTGTTTCCTACACCAGAGCGCACTGGCCTCCTCCGCCGCACGATCATCATCTTCCTCCTCATCCCAGCGCCACGTGTCACTCTCCAAACCCGTCCAGATAGTGTGTAAAGCCCAACAGCCTCATGAAGACGATAACTCCGCCGTCTCTCGCCGTCTCGCTCTCACGCTCCTCGTCGGCGCCGCCGCCGTTGGTTCCAAAGTATCTCCCGCCGATGCCGCCTACGGTGAAGCTGGTGCGAAGAAAAATCCTAAAAACCTTTTAGATCATTTCATTTATAGACCACATATGATCAAAAGAATCTTGAAAACAAAATGAGTGTGTGTTTTTTTTTCTTCTTTTCTTGGTTTGCAGCAAATGTGTTTGGGAAACCAAAGACGAACACAGACTTCACGGCATACAATGGAGATGGATTCAAAGTGCAGGTGCCAGCAAAATGGAACCCAAGCAGAGAGATAGAGTACCCAGGACAGGTCCTTAGGTACGAAGACAACTTCGACGCCACTAGCAATCTCAATGTCATGGTCACTCCTACCGACAAGAAGTCCATCACTGATTACGGTTCTCCCGAAGAGTTCCTCTCTCAGGTCTTTACTACATGACATCTACAAAGGTTTTGATGAATCCAAAATCAAATGGATTGTGAGATTGAATGATGATTTCAATTTTGGGGTCTTTTGGCAGGTCAACTATCTTCTAGGGAAACAAGCTTACTTCGGTGAGACTGCCTCTGAGGTAAACTTCCAATTTCCATTTGTTAGAGAATCCAACACCAAAGATAATAGAATACGAGAGTTAAACAAAGCTTAAATACGGTATCACCATTGTTACCTTATGTCCGCATTTGATTTATTGAGTTCATAACTGTGTGTGTGAATCTGATGTTCCTTGCAGGGAGGCTTTGACGCCAATGCAGTGGCAACAGCAAACATTCTCGAGACAAATGTTCAGGACGTTGGTGGGAAACCGTACTATTACTTGTCTGTGTTGACAAGAACGGCCGATGGAGACGAAGGTGGGAAGCATCAGCTGATCACAGCCACTGTGAATGGAGGGAAGCTTTATATCTGCAAAGCACAAGCTGGAGACAAGAGGTGGTTCAAGGGAGCCAATAAATTTGTCGAGAAAGCAGCCACTTCTTTCAGTGTTGCTTGATTGAAAGCAATACAACAGAACAATGCTCTGCTTGCTTTCTTCATTTGTCTCTTGTAAAAAAGGAAAATGAAACTGAGCTTTTGAGAACTATCAAGATGGTGTTACCTTTGCGGCTCACCTGTGTACTGTTATAACAGACTCCTTTTCCATGCTTGATCAAAAAATTATATTCAGTAGTTCTTTGCTCATTTGTATAGTGATTGCTCAAATTAAAGACACTGAAAAGTTATAGATTAATTCTAAATCCTTGAAAACCTAAAAGACATTGAAAAAAGCATGTTTGAAGATGATATTCCTAGAGCTATGATAGAAATAGTTTTCCTAGTTCAACAGTGAGGTTAAAACCGCAGAAGAATAGAGACGTGTGACTATAACTGCGACATGCAAGTCGTAAAGAGATTTTATTTGTATATATGTATTACAACACTTCACCGTCATCTATGTGCCACTTTTAATTCATATTGTAACTTTCGAGCTTCACAAATGCTACAAACAGAATCTTCAAGAGTTCAGAGATACTCAACAGGGAAACCGACGACGGGGTTTATCTCAGAGGCCAAAGACCGTAGCTCGGTCACTTCATTGTCTGTCAGAGTCCAACCTATCGCTCCCGCAAACTCTTTGGCTTGTTCCGCATTCTTGGCTCCTGGGATCGGTATCACGTTCCCTTGTGCCACCAACCAGTTCAATGCTACCTGCACAGCACCAACACAAGAAAACAAAAAAAACCATATATTTGATGTTAATTGAGGGCCTCACAATTACAGTTTATGGACTTGAACGTTGAACAGAAAAAGAAAAATAGAGTGCATAAGGAAAAGCAAAAGAACCTGTGTGGGAGTTTTGCTGTAGTTTTCACCTATTTGTTTGATTCTGTTCAGCAGGGGTTGAAGCTGTAATCACAAGTCATAATTAGTGAAGAAACCTGGCACGATTATGCTACCTTTTGATGATTTATAATTTGTAATCGAAGCTATTACCTTTGTTAAAAACTCACGAGTATAAATGCGGCCCCGAGGACCTGAAGGTGGGTTCTCTGGGGTGTATTTACCAGTTAGAGCACCTGGAAAAAAAAACAAAAAAAAATAACAGAAAAGGTCAGATGTTCATTGGGCAGGTTGTTTTGAGTTAATAGTATGAGATCCTTATGCAAAGAATGATATGGAGATGACCACAAAGCAAAGGAGACAAAGGAAAATCACCTTGAGCGATGGGGGAATATGCAATCAAAGTGACTCCCAGCTCATCACAAGCAGCCTTTACACCAGTCTGCTCAGGAGCTCTGTATATCAGACTGTAGTTGACTTGATTTGAGGCCAGAGGAATCCCTCTCTTTTTGAGTCTCTCATAAGCATCACGTAGTCGCTTCTCTGAAACAGTGAGTAGGATTTAAATGTCTTTAACAAGGAAAACTTATACATGCTGATTTAAATGTCGTTCAAGTGCCTATCATAATCATTCATCAGCGAGAAAGAGAAAAACAGATTGAAATGATACCGCTGTAGTTGGAAACACCGACAGCCTTCACAAGTCCTTGTTCAACAGCATCCCCAAGGCCATCGAGATATCCTAAAAACATAAATTCGTCGTGTCAATGGATCTGATATGATTACCAAAAGTGTGACAAGACTCTTGTTCAAAGTATCTTCAATGGTGCTTGTTAAGGAAAAAAAAACCTTCATTTCCCCATAACCCAGGCCTGAAATTTAAGCAAGGAAATGGTGAGATTGTTCCCTAAACAGCTTTTAGTCTAAACGTGAGAATTAGGAAAACAAACCAATGGAGTTGATAGAGATCCACAGAAGAAAGGCCAAGCCGTCCAAGTGAATCTTTAAGGGCAGCGATAACACTTTCACGACCAAGTCGCCATGGCAATGCAGCATACTTTGTTGCAACTGAAACCTCAGCTCCGGGATATCTCTCTTTTCTCTCCCTGATGAATCTGTTGAGAAAACTCACACAATGGCAGTCAAGAGGAATCTATGGCGATCGTGGCACGCTGCTACATTCATTCTTTGTAAAAAAAAAGAAAAAGGTACCTTCCGAGAAGAGTTTCAGAGCTTATAGCACCAAGGGAAAACTAGAGAAGATGGAAACAAGAATGTGAGATTCCCTTAAAAACAAAGAAATTTAGGGAGAGAGCAAGCAGAGGTTGGTCTTACCTTGGAACCATAAACTTCTGCGGTATCGAAAAAATCTATACCGTTGTCAAGGCTGGTATCGAAAGCACCTTTGGCAGCCTTCAATTTCCTGTCTACTCTAATTTCAATACTTTAAAACTCCATTTTTTATTTATTCTAATCGAAAAACGGAAATTACCACTGACCATCCCACTGGAAGTCATTCCAGTAACTGTTATCACCCCATGACCAGACTCCGATGCCAAGCTTCGTCACTTTCAGATCCGAGCCTCCCAATTTCACTTTTGACTCTTCCGAGGTCGCCGGAGCCATCGAATCGCCGGAGGCTAATGCCTTGGGGACGACCCTTCCTCTTCCCCGGCAGCCTTCCGAAACAACATACTTGAAAGGGAAGGTGAAGTGCGTAGCCATGGCCATGGCGCTTTTTTCTTCTGCTTATTTGAAATTGGAAGAAGAGGAAGAAGAAGAAGAAGAAGAGGTTGGGCTTTTGCGAGCGGTGAGAGACGGTGAAATGGACACGTAGGATGTTGGCGGGCCGAACAAAATGTTTTTTTTATAAAAGGACTTCACTAAATGTATTTTAACCGCGACAATGGTGTTTGTTTTGCGATCATGCTACGCGCGTTTTCATGAAAAAACGTTTTAAACCTTCTGTATAAACATAACACTGTCACTAACGTAAAAACGCAAAAGTTGAATTAAAGAAGTTATTCATCCTCTTTTTTGATTTTTTTTTTTTTTGGGGACAAAATCATCCTCCCTTAAAAAAAGATAAAATGCACACGAATATATATATATTTATTTTTAAGTCGATCAAGAATACACTGAAAGCAGAATGTCTCAGCCTCTCAGGTAGAGAGATAGAATATTAAGAGGGATATTACATCAAGTCAGAAGGCAATAATATTCAGTCTTATCTCTCCCCCACTCACCAAATGGCAACAATAAACTTGCCATAATCTCTCTTCTAGCACAACAAAATTGTGTGCAAAACCAATCATCAAATGAACACATAATATTATAGTTTATCACTCCCAAAACCAAACTCATTTCTCATATATGGTAATGGTACTGAGTAGATTCTGATAGTTGCATATCAAAGTAAAGTTTCAAGATTCTGGTGCTGGAGATGGAGATGGAGCTGGAGCTTTGAGGAGCGGCTGTAGCGCCTTCACAACTATGCTCATATTTGGTCTAAACTCAGCTTCGTATTGCACACACAATGCTGCCACAGCTGCTAGCTGCATTGCCACATAATAACATATATAATTGGTTTTTGTTATCCTTTCGGATTCTCATATTTGTGAATCTTTCAGATGTTCATGGCATGGAGAGAGGTACCTTAGCAACTGCTTTTGGAGGGTAATCAGCTTTTAGCTTTGGATCAATGCACTGTTTGACTTTATCTTCACTGAGTCTTGGTGTCGCCTGAGCAGAGCCAATAACATTGAATGGTAAGACAGGAGAAATAGTTTAGAAAAAGTACGGTCCAGGGTTGGTTGGACAAACGGATACTCACCCAGGTTACAAGACTTTGTTGACCCCGAGGCATGGTATGATCCACCGGTTTCCTCCCTGTTAGAAGCTCTAGAAGGACAACCCCAAAGCTGTACACATCACTCTTCTGAGTCAACTGTCCAGTCATTGCATATCTGCATATGGGGTGATTCACATATTAGCTGCTTATTAGACATTTCTGCACACACAAACAATTAAGGGTTTACGAAACATTACTCTGGAGCATGATAACCAAAAGTTCCCAAGACTCTTGTAGAGTGAAGACGAGCAGCATTATCAGGCGCTTGGTTTGAGAGATTGAAATCAGCAATCTTTGCTTTGTAGTCTTCGAAAAGAAGAACATTGCTGGATCTTATGTCTCTATGGATTACAGGAGGCTGAGACTTCTCATGAAGGTATTCCAAACCCCTAGCCGCCTCGACCGCTATCTTCACCCTCGTTATCCACTCAAGTGTTGGACCTGGCTGTGCCCCTTGAACTCCCTTTCTACCTGTGATCGCACAATGCAACCAATCACATGGAAGTATTTTTTTTGTCACATATACATTTGGTCAAACCAAGGAGTTTATTTAGCAAGAGAGTTGAGCAGAGAATCACAAAATCCAAGAAGCTTATCTCACCATGCAGGATGTCATGCAACGATCCCATTGTTGCAAACTCATATGCAAGGACGCGGAGGTTTCCATCAACACAAAAACCAAGCAATTGAATGAGATTCTCATGCTTCAGTCTAGAAACCATGGAAACCTAAGGAAGACCAAAGTATTAGCATAGCAAGTTGAAAGAGGATGTAAACACAAGCTTCCTAGAAAAATGCATGGATACCAATTCATTTCATTACAGAGAAAGCGGAAAAGGAGGGGAAGAAAAGGTTGAAGAAGGTTAATAACCTGACTCAAAAACTCGGTATCTGATTCAGCTTCAGGTGCGACATCAAGTTTCTTCAGAGCAACCGCTATACCATCATTTAATGTCGCATAATATACTCTACCATAAGATCCTTCACCAATCAGCGCCTTTGATCCGAAATTTTCAGTCTTTTCCTTCACCTCATCCAAAGACAAGGGAGGAACCTCGATGGGAAGAGCTTCCTTCTGCACCTCATGTTTTGCAACAGCTGCTGGTTTTGGATTCTTGTGATTTGCTACATACATGAAGATAGTCAACACGGTAAGCACAAATAGAAAACCAACTTCTTAGATGCACAATACGAAGTCATTAAATGGTCATAGTTTCCACCAAATGTAAACTCATTTCAATCAGTCGGAAATGATAACTGCTATGCAAAGCGTGGGGATGGAAGCCCCTAGTAGTAGTACGTGAACACTTCAGCTAGTAGGTGGCATCTAGATAACGTACCATCAGATTGCTGCTGCGAACTTTTCAGATGTTCCTCTTCATTTGAGTCTTCTATTTGACATGTACAACAGATCCACTTGCGCATTCTCGTTCACTTGTTCAACAATAGATCGTCCACAACCTTTGGCTCCTGAAATAGATTAAGTAACTGAATATGGATGCAAAGAAGACATGACCAGATGTGCGAGAAAAAACAATTATACTATACTAGCTCGTCACCCAATAAATCCATAGCAGAAACATCTAGGCCCTAACACTTGATAAGTGGGATAAAGTCATATGGAGATCAATTTACATCTCGATGGAAGTTTGATTGAGCACAATCTCTGGGAAGAGAAAATGTAATTTCCAAGCTCGTCAAACAAAAATTCTCAATCAAGAAAAAAAACATGATCCAGCATCCACTACATTGGGAAATTTGTTTTTCGGCAGGCCATGAATCCTACATGCAAAATCGAAAAAGAAAAGGGACGAGAGCCTCTTCAAGTCGCCAAAAACGGCCAGAGCAATAATCATAGATGCACAATTTACCATCCAACAGACTCAAAAGTTACAAATCAGAAACAAAACCCAGATGAGAAATCTACCCAATTATATCCACAAAAATCAGAAACGAAATCGAATGGTAACACTTTAAATCTAGAAAACGAAAGCGAAGATGCGCCAAGGATTAGAACGGCCTCAGAATCCCTACAAAGAATGAATCTAGAGACTATACATTTTTTTCTACGAAATCCAAATTCAGATACAAAACAAAGAAGAAAAAAAAAAGAAAAAGAGAATTCGTTACCCGTCTGCGTCACCTAAAAAACTCGCTGTCCCTCTCAATCTCTCTAGGGTTCTTCGCGTACGATCGTCTCCTCTGCGTTGATGAGAGAGAGAGAGGGGGGGCTTGCTTGATGGAGACGAAGGAGAAAGAAAGAAGAGAGATTAGCAAATGGCAAAAAGAAAAGTTATCTCTCAGCTTTGGCGTTTTTGTATCTAATCCCTTCTTTTGGCCTTTTGCTTTTATTGAACTTAATCACTCCTCTCTTTCTGCTGCTTTGTTGTTTTTTTTCTTTTTCTAATCATTTATTTGTTTTTAATTATAAATATTTTTAAATTAAGATATGTCACTCACCGGATAAAGATATCGAATTGACCAACAAAAAAATAAAACGAATTACAATGTTTCTTCTCACTTTTCCGGTCAATGGTCATCGTTTTATAACGATTTCAATTTGACTCAAGTCTCTACCGAGTTGGGATTCTATAAAATGGAATTATTTTTATAACGGATAAGTTAACTCTTATTTATTATTTTAGATAGCACTTTTGGAATATCATATGGATTTTTATAGAAAAAAAGAACTTTTGTTGATACTACCAAATAAAATAGGGAAAATTGGAAATAAAGGATGTTTTTAGTACTTTCTTGGCCATCTACACTTTTATTTTAGTTGGTACAATTGTGCCTAAACTACCCGCACAATCATATATTTTAATACTTTATTTATTTGTAAAATTTGTTTTCAATATTAATTTAAATACTTAAAAGGAAAAAATAAATATTTAAGGTGTAGAACGTGTTCTACAAAATTCAGAAGGTGTCTTCTGCGAGTTTTAGAATTAAGAGTTTTAGAACATCTCTTCTCTTCATCTTCCACACCGTTTCTTAACTCTATTTCTGTGTTTATGATTCATTCAGATTTCTGCAAAAATCAATTGTCTAAACCAAAAAGGATTGGATAGATTTCACTTAAATCTGGTGAGTTTATTGAATTTGTTGTTTGTTTTACCACAAATTGATCTGTGCCAATTCTATTTGAGAAAATTGATTAAAAAAAATTTGTTCATCATAAATAAATATGCAGGAAATTTATGTGACTTGCGGTATATGAAGCCCAATTTTTTCATTTGATTTTCAAAAATAATAAAAAGAGGGTATTATGTATTTATAATTATATTTAAAAAATAAGTAACAAATTAAGAAGGTACAATTGGTTTTCAATTAATATAAAGATTAAGTCACCAACAATTGCTTAAGAAGGTGTAGATGGCCAAGAGAGTACTAAAAACATCCTTTATTTCCAATTTTCCCAATAAAATATGGGTGCCCAAGCCTTATAAAATATTTTTTACAAATATTCTCTGTCACATACCTCAATTTGTATGACATGCTAGATAATAGTCAAATATACCTTATACTGTATATATATTTTACAACATTGGGGTATCTGACTAAGCAACTGTAAAGTGTTCTAATGTCAGAAACAAGCATTAACATAAGTCCAAAACAATCCAGACATAAACGGGGGGAAATCTGGTTGTCATGCAACAATAAATATATATATCATTGATATATATTTACAAAAGCAATTTGGAAGATCTCTGTAACTCTCAAGTATGTACAGTGAAGCCCCTTGACCCATACAAAAATAAAATACAGAATCTGAATAACCCATCTCTGAACAAAAGACATAGCTTATAGTAGCTAATGGGCTTTGATTCATCAGTCATGTCAGGCCACGTAAAAGAAACAACTATAAGCCAATTTGTTTTAAGCAAAAGCCAGGCTGTGGTTAGTCAAAATCTAGACAAGATTTGTAGAACCTTTTGACGATATTTTGACCACATTGCACCTGGAATACAATCTTCACGTACGATCTCTATTATGCTAATGTTTTGAACTCTTCTTGATCCTTTCCCTGAGTTTCCGTTTCATCCGCAAGTCCATAGCAACTGAAATATGTTATGTCTGGATTAGCAAAGAATACAAGACTGTGACTCTCTCAACACACAAATCATGGATTATAGACTGACTGTTCAATTATGCAAAGGCTTTGTTTTCAAGATACAACATCCCAAACATCATCAATACGACAAGGTGCACCAGCCAAGAACATAGCACAAACCCGATTACAAACGTACTATGAACATATCCTTCAGATATATTAACTGAGAATCAGCGCTAATGCAAGGGTTCTTATTAAAAAAATTCCTAACAGAAAACAAAACATGTAAAAATGTTTGGGCTTTAAACGAGTGGGAAACTGAGTACTATCACCTCTGAATTCCGGAGTGAGAAGAGAAGCTGGGGCTCCCCCACGAGATGGCTACGGGAATACTGGAAGAAAAAGTGAAAAGAGAAATGCCTTTAGATTATTAAACACGGAGCATAGACAGTGCAATAGAAAAGATTCTTAAAAGTTACAAAGGGTTTACTCATTTATGGTTTCCCTCATATGCTCCCACGTGGGTCTTAAGAGACTGTTGCCATTATAATCAGTTAGACATTCATCCAGGACTCATAGCTAATGGCTTGACTCATCAAAGCAGGAAATCTATAGGTCTTTTGGTAAAGATCTTACAAACTCTACCAAAGTCATGCTTACCTATACGAGGCATTAATGCAGTTATAGAGTGTTCAAAGGAAGTCAATCAACTCCACTGCGAATCATTTTAAGTATAAATTTACACATCATGTACAAAGCAGAGCCTGCATTTATAAACAGATGCGTGTCACCAATTCATAAGCAAAAGACATGAATTACGTAGAATCTGACCATGTGTAAATCTAAAACCAACGAACTTACAAATGATTTGATCCAATAACCCAATGCGCATCATGCTCCTAGCAGGTCTTCCACATTACTTATCCACAGCTCCCAACCTTGGAAATTTCAGGATTTGACTAGGATGCTCAACATCAGTTGCACCATCTAGCTAGGAAATCAGAACTATGCATCATGGATCAATAAGCCTAAGCCCCATCAGATGCTTTATTCTCTTCTATCCACTGAATTTCCTGGAAAATTGAGACAATCTAGCAATGAAATTCCAGAAACAAATACCAATCTGAATTAGAATGATGGAGGGAAAGACATAAAACAGTATAAACTACCACGTGTAAATGCCTTTTCTCCCAATAGATAATCAGCACTAATAACTATAACTACACTTTTTAAACTCAGAAGAAAGAATCAAAGAGGACAAACCATATGAGATATAAAATCTAGAAGCAAAAGTGCCTCGCTGATCTTGCTGTTTCCGAAAAGTCCCTTGATAAGACTACAAAATGTTTGCATCTCCGGTTAACAAGATGTTCTGAATAAAATGTTCTGAATAATATGCAAATCCACTGTTTAAAGAGTAATCTGATAGTTGTTAATTGCATCTTCAACCTACTTCTGTTGTTTGGTTCATAAATAATAGATACCCAAGTGGAATATTAATCTGATATGGTTTTGGTTTCGATTCTAGTTTGGTTTTCATTTCACTTTTGGAAACAAATTCTCAATTTCGATTTTCTTAAATATATTACATGACATAAAATAACAAAAAAGGTTTGCTTCAAGTTTCGAGAGATGTAGTTGCAAGAGTTTGGCGATAAATAAATTCAGAAAAGTTGAGTAGAAATCAACACAAAGACAGAATCTCTCCATCCAAAAACCAAAACAGAAAATTTCGTGATACAGTTTTTGGACTTGGTAGAATCTGGAGAGAGCAAATAATAAAGTAAAATTAATCTTGGCTTCGTCTCATCTTCTTCTTCTGTTTATCTTCCGTGCGATACCTCTCACGTCTCTCCTCTCTGCTCCGTTTCTTAGATATTTCCTCATTCTTTGCTTTCTGTGCCTCGTGCACTTTCCTCTTCTCCTGCTCCTTTGCTTTTCTCTTATTCGTCTGCATTTTTTTTTTAACACAGTTCCAAGTCATTATTATTGACAACAAGAGAAGAAGATCAATCGAACTTTTTTACATGGATAGCATATGATAAAGATTTTTTTTTTAAAAACATTACCTTGATTTTATTAATCAGCTGATAATGCTGGAGGATAGCATGAGCTTTTCGTTCTTCCGGTTCCATTACAACAGCTCTTCTAGAGTCTAGTGATGGTCTTTTACGCCTTGGTATATCTTTGGGTTTCGATTTAAACGGTAAAGCTTCTTGTAGTTTCTTTGGAATCACCAATGGATTGAACTTCTTTTGCTTCCTTTCGATTTTCTACAAAATGAGAATTAGTTGGAATCAACTTTTTTCCTCCTACACAAAATGTTATCGCACGCATTTAATGGGCTTTTACCTTGTAGAGTGAATCCTTATTCACCGGAATAGGAATATTCTGCTCTATTCGGAGTTCCCGGAAAGTTTTCATCCCTGTCCAGGTCTTGTCGCGGGGTTGCAATGCTGTGGTTAGAGGATTGTAAAACTGTGGAACTTCCACTGTGGTCCAAGCCCTTAAGAAGACTATGTCGCTCATTTTTATTTGATCTTCAAAGGTACACCTCACAATCCCGTCTTGTGCATTGTTCTCGAGCATGTTTTTCCCAGCCTGACCAAAAGGGGGGAGGTTGTTAGAAAACCGGAGAGCCAACAATTGAAGAAAAACTTTTTAGTAGATGACCGTAAAGCTTTAGGTAATGGGAACCCAGGAATTACAACAAGATCAAAAGCATGCATACCTTCTTCACTTGCCCTCTAATGCCACTAACTGTCCGGACAGATGAACCTTCAAATCGAGCTATTTCAAGGTCAGAAGTGAACATGTCTTTAATAAACGCAGTATTTTTCTTGATCTTGCAGGGATGCCCAACCAGCTTGATTTTCTTTGCAATACGGGCTTGGTGATTAAACTCCAGAACTACAGAAGTCGCTGTTATCCTAAATCCTGCCTGAAGCCACACACCAGGAGAGCTAACTCAGTGGGAAAGGAATACAACAGGTCTCACCCGAGCAACAACCAATAAAGTTCCCCTCTAATCCAGTAGGATTTCTAACCAAAACAAATATATATAACCACTAATGGATGAAACACTGCAGTTGCATGATAACTCAACACGGAACAATGGAGCAGAATGGACTGACATGGCACAATATTTATATGACGAAACAGTCATTTTAGTTTGTGGTAACAATTATAAGAGGGGGAGAAAGCATCTTATCTTTTGTCAACCCACATGCAAGTTTCAAGTTTCAACCTACACTTAGTATGCATACTAGCAAGTCAATAGTCAGCCAAACCTTACACTCACACTACTAATTTCATGACGATGCACTTAAATTTACCAAATATAGATTCTCTATCACAAAAGTTCAAACACACACCAAAGGTAAATTTGGATCAAAATCTCAAGCAGCACAGTGCATTCGCATACCTGATTGCTTGACAGGCTTTGGAAAGCGACAAAGCCGGTGTTCGGTGGGACAAGAGGACCCCAGAACATAGCAAGGCAGTGCATGTGTTCTGGTGTATACTTGAGCATTCTATGTCTGCCATTGCGATCTTCAATGGCGTATACAGGGATAGTCTGATACCGTCTCCATCCAATAGATACAATAATGGGATCTCTTGTCTTTAGTACTTTCTTGTGCCACCTATGTCTCTTCAACCGGGCCTAAGGACGAGAAAACATATGATACAGTAAGCAGTATTCGAATAAACAATCATGTTTCAACTAATTTCATGATGAAATGAACTACTAAATTTAACTTTTTTTTAAGTCAGAAAAGAGAAAATGGTTATAAGCCTTACCTGCATATATCCAGCATTATCCTCGCCGTAACCAATACCTCCAACCAGAACAGGATGACACGGATCAAAGAAATCAACCATCTCATAAGGAACATTGTGAATCTCCAGCCGCAAGTATGTTCCAGTCCGGAATCCTTCTATCTCAATTCGAGTATCCTCGTCAAGATCATTGAGTTCTAACAAATTCATCTGTCTTCTAATTTCAAGCTCCTCCTTCAACTGGAGAGCAAATAGAGTGAGTAAACAACAGAGAATAAAAAAACCTTAGCTGCAGGCAGGAAAATTTACTTACTTTGTCAACGTATCCTGGTTCCTTGGTTTGACTATTACCAGGATTGTTCCCATCACCTTCATCATCATCATCCTCCTCTAACTCGGATTTATTGCTTGTACAACGAAGTTAAGGTTGAACCAAAAGTAACTTGTCAAAGTGCAAACTAAAAAACAGTAGCAT
>JAHZTW010000001.1:464600397-464648272 GCA_020283515.1 Alliaria petiolata | reverse complement strand
ATTTTTTATTTGTTTTTGTTTTGCTTATAGAAATACTGGGAAGCAGGTGGCAACTGTAACATGGCTATAGCAGCTGCTAGACTGGGGCTTCACTGTGTTGCTATCGGTCACGTAGGGGATGAGATCTATGGAGAGTTTCTTCTAGATGTGCTTCATGAGGAGGGCATAAGTACGGTTGCATTGGATGGAGTAACAAATGCCAAAGACACCAGCTCATACTGTGAAACTCTTATTTGCTGGGTTCTTGTGGATCCTCTGCAGAGGCATGGGTTTTGCAGGTACTGCTTTTTTCCATGCCCAATTTATATGAGAACTAAAAGTGTTAACTGAAAATGTCTCTCATGGAAACTTGAAAGATCTATGATAATGGTGGCTTGTATGGGACGACAATGTCTAATTGTATATAATGAATGCATCATTAGTGAGACAAACGCTAGTGGGTGATATGTCGTACTTGCTTCTATGCTGTTTAGTTGTTCCTAATTCTTTGAACTCACCGACCAGAGGTATTTCTGTCTCTTTTTATTCCTGTTCTTATGCCTTTTTGTGAAACAAATTTTTGTAGTTGATGTCATTGTACTTATTTCTAATACTGTTTATTCTTTTAAGTACCTTGAACTCTGTTACTAGAGGAATTTATCTCCTTGGTTGTTTCTCTTTTTTAGTCGAGCTGATTTCAAGGAGGAACCTGCTTTCAGTTGGATAACTGACCTATCTGATGAAGTAAAGATGGCAATCAGACAGTCAAAAGTTCTTTTCTGCAATGGTTATGACTTTGACGATTTCAGCCCTAGTTTTATAATGTCAACGATAGATTATGCTACCAAAGTTGGGACAGCTATCTTCTTTGATCCTGGACCACGGGGAAAGAGTCTTTCCAAGGGAACTCCTGATGAGCGCAGAGCACTTGCTCACATCTTAAGAATGAGCGATGTTCTTCTACTAACTTCTGAGGAGGTACATTGTACTTGTCTCGATAAAGTTGAAAATCTTTCTACTTTGTTTTGCTTCTTCATGTACACGATATTTCTCCTTTTTGCTCGTATCATGTTCAGGCTAGCTCTCCCTTTCTATTGTGAAATTTCCTCATGTCCATTCAAAGGATTACATACAATTTGTCCCAAAAAAAATGGGATAGTTAAAGAGAAGACAACCCTGTAAGCCATGGGAGCTTTGCTTGTTTAGCGGTTTCCCTGCTTTTGTGCTGTTGCACGTAGTACAGTGATGCAGTGCTTCTGTGATTAATATATTGCTGATTAGTATTGGTAATAATAAGGTAACTGATCAAATTATTGCTGACCTGTTTAATGAATTGCTCAGGCTGAGGCTCTAACTGGCATTAGGAACCCTGTAAAAGCAGGACAAGAAATTCTGAGGAATGGAAAGGGAACAAAGTGGGTGATTGTAAAGATGGGCTCAAAGGGTTCAATTTTAGTGACCAAATCTAGTGTCTCAGTGGCACCTGCATTTAAGGTACCTGCTTACAGATCATCTAACATTTCATTTGGCATTAACATTAAGGTGCTGAAAACGGAATTTATGTGTATAAATGATAGAGCAAGTTTGTGTAATGATACTAAATTTATTCCGAAAACACCATCTTCAGGTGGAGGTGGTTGACACAGTTGGATGTGGAGACAGTTTTGTGGCTGCAATTGCATTGGGTTATATACGCAACATGCCGCTTGTTAACACCTTAACAGTTGCAAATGCGGTTGGAGCAGCAACTGCAATGGGGTGTGGAGCAGGTAGAAATGTTGCGAAAAGGCATCAAGTGGTGGATCTCATGAAGGCCTCGAAACTCAATGATGAAGAAAACTTTTTCGAAGAATTGCTCGCTGAAAACACGGAATCTCCTAAAATGAAGCTTCTATCAAAAGGGATGAGAAAGGAGGGGAGCAACAAGCAGCAGATAGAGCTAATCTCTATGGAAAAAGTGGTTTCTGAATTGCTTCCAGAGCTTGAACTTGGGAGGTGTTGTGTAAAGGCTTCATCTTGATGCATTTGAAACAAACTCGATCCTCTGACACATACTTTGGCGGCGTGATTTGGAGTTACTTTGGCGGCGTGATTTGGAGCTAATGGAGAGATTTTGATCGCTCACAGGATTCGCATGGAGACTTGTAATCCAGAAGGGAAAATCGGAGATTTGTGGATGAAGAAATCTCGGGTGATTGATTGGTTGGCTATTTTTTTTCTTTGGGAAAATCCTCAAGGGAAATATGAAAGTGAAGCTGAGCTTACAACAGTAATGATAATAGTTCACAAAAAAAGAGAAGTTTGTCACTTTTGTTTGTTTGTTTAAAGTCTGTTAAATGCGATTTTTGGTGGGTATGACTCTGTTAGGAAATGAGGTGAACAGAAAACAAAAATGCTTTATCGGCCTTTAAAACTTAACTGTCCAAGCATAGTGATACTCGAACCTTGAGTTTACGGGGAAAAAAAATAAAAAAAATAAAGAGAAACAAAAAAAAAATTGAGTTTTGACTAGTAAAAATAGTGTTACTGAAACAAACGACTGTGGGCATTTAGCAACTGAATTAATGGGCCAAAGTCTCATCGAGTAAAGTAAATATGAAATGACACAAATACCCTTGCAACACCTAACAGTCTACACATAGTCACATCCCCTTTTGTATCAAAATATTCTGTCGTCGCCCTTGTTTTGCCGTATCCTCTTCTCCAGATTCTTCCCCTTAAAACAGTTAAACCCTACACAACCCATTCTTACCCGCCAATTCCTTCTCTTTGAATGTGTAAACTCCCCTTTTCTTCAATTGGTTTTCGCTGAATTCAGATTCTGCTCAAAACTTTTCTATCGTGAGTTCCAGTCCTCCTTTCTTTTTATATATATATATATATATTGTTGCTTCTCTGCAATTGGCTTCTGTCCTCTGTTCGTTTCCCTGAGAAAATTTGGTTATATTCGGAAGCATTCGGTTTCCGGTTCTCTTGTCTGTGCTCTGCATAATCAATTTTGTGAATTTTCGAATTGGATTATTGACTAAATAGTGTGAAACATTGTTTTTTTATCCCAAAAGTGTGTGTGTAAAAAAATTTGTTAGATTTTTAGTGTTCTCTTTCCCTCAGACGATAAAAGGTTATGGTTTTATGCTTCTCATGATCATATATGACTTAACATCTGGCTGAGTTGTTTGGTACTGCTTCGTACTGTTTCTGATTAATCGTTTTTGATGATGTTGCTCTCCCTTCATACATTGACAGGTATATAAAGGAGAACAACAAGTGAGCCAGACAGAATCTCCTGTGAAATCAGATTAGAGAGACCTGCGTTTGTATTTTTTTTCTTTGAAATGGCAAACGACGAGCTGGTGAAACCTGAGAACCGTGATTTATCATTTAGACAGGATCATTTTACGGGAATTCGACACAACTTTGAGCCCTTTCCTAGTCATGACTACAATTCCGCATTTGAACAGCTACTCGATATCAACCTCCAGATTGGTGTTTCCTTTGAGGAAAACGAGGTCTGGAACCATTTCCAGGAACACAAAGCTATGTCTCTCCAAGACTCGAGGATTCATCATAACCAAGCCCTAGGTTTATATGGAGACCAAAATGACAGCTTTCTCTCTTTTCCTGACCATGATGACTCTGCAACTTCTGAGATTGATAAGCCAACCGTAATTGAAGCCACGGGAGCCAGCCAGAAGCAAGAATCTCAAGAGATCAATGATGGCCTAGAGTTGGGGATGGGTCATAGCACTGACTCTTCTCGGAAACCAGACACGGCTCCTCCTACCCAACAGTGCTGGTCCATCCCCGTTGCGGGTCATCCTGAGCATGAAATGGCCGTTGGTATGGAATTTTCTGATGTCAAGGCCTGTAGGAGAGCAATGAGAGATGCTGCTATTTTCCTACGTTTTGAGATGCAAACGATTAAATCTGACAGGACTCGCTTCACTGCAAAGTGCATGGGCCAGGGTTGCCCATGGAGGATTCACTGCGCCAAACTTCCTAATGTGCCAACTTTTACAGTGAGGACTATCCACGGGAGTCACACTTGTGGTGGGATTTCACATCTCGGTCATCAACAAGCTTCGGCTCAGTGGGTTGCCGATGTTGTGGCAGAGAAGCTGAAAGAAAACCCGCATTTCAAACCAAAGCAGATACTAGAGGAAATTCACCGGGTTCATGGGATTGCACTGTCCTACAAGCAAGCGTGGAGAGGGAAAGAGCGTATAATGGCTACTCTCCGTGGGACATTCGAAGAAGAATATCGCCTTCTTCCTCAATACTGTGATGAAATCAGGAGGTCAAATCCCGGGAGCGTCGCTGTGGTTCATGCAAATCCGATCGATGACAGCTTCCAGCAATTGTTTGTTTCTTTCCGAGCATCGATCTCAGGTTTTCTAAACGCTTGCCGGCCTCTTATGGCACTGGACAAGACTTATTTAAAGAGCAAATATCCGGGGACATTGCTGCTTGCCACTGGATTTGATGGAGATGGAGGTGTTTTACCTTTGGCATTCGCTATTGTTAATGAAGAAAATGACAGTAACTGGCATCAGTTTCTCTCGGAGCTCCGTAAGATTCTTGAAGTTAACACTGAGAATATGCCAAACCTTACCATATTGTCCACCAGGGAGAAACCCATTGCTGATGGGGTAGAGTCTAATTTCCCAACAGCGTTTCATGGCTTTTGTGTCCATTATCTCACTGAACGGTTCCAAAGAGAATTCCACAACACAACTCTTGTGAGCCTTCTTTGGGAAGCTGCACAGTCTCTCACCGTCCTCGAGTTCACATCAAAAATCAACAAGATCCAACAGATATCTCCAGAGGCTGTTTCATGGATCCGAAACTACTCTCCCGCTCTGTGGGCATCGTCACACTTTGAAGGAACAAGGTATGGACATTTAACCGCGAATGTTGTTACGGAGTCACTCAACAGTTGGATAGAAGATGCCTCGGGTCTTCCTATAATCCAAATGATGGAATGTATCCACCGCCATTTGATGAATTTGTTCAAAGAACGCCGTGAAACGGGCTTGCAGTGGTCTGGTGAGCTCGTTCCTTCTGCTGAGAGGCACATGCTTGCAGCTATAGAGCAATCTCGTGTTCACCGAGTTTACAGAGCAAACGAAGCGGAATTTGAAGTCATGACTCATGAAGCAAATGTCGTAGTGGATATCGAAAACCGTTCTTGTTTGTGTCGCCAGTGGCAGATTTACGGTTTGCCGTGTAGCCACGCGGCCGGAGCTCTCTTGTCTTGCAAAGAGGACGTTTACAAGTACACAGAGAGTTGTTTCACAGTGGAGAGTTACAGAAGAACGTATGCAGAAGGTGTGGAGCCAGTTTCAGACAAAGCTCAGTGGAAAGAAAAAGGTTCAAAGAGAGATGATGGTGAAGATGGAATAAGAACACCAAGGGTTTTAGGAGTTGCTCGGAGGAGGATGAGGAGAATTAGAGCAGAGGATGGTAATCGGGTGAAGCGTGCCGTTCACTGTAGCCGGTGTAATCAGACGGGACATTTCAGAACAACTTGCATTGCTCCTATGTAATATGTTGTCTTTGTTTTGTCTAGGTTTTAGGAAATTCATTGGTAGAGGCAGGCTCTCAGTAAGTTAGAAACTAGAAGTTATTAGGTAAACGTAGCATACTACTTTTTCTTTTTCTTTTTGGGCAAACATACTACTTTTTCTTTGTTTGCTGTTTCTTCTTCTCAAAATTATGGAAAAAAAAAGGGTCCTAATAATTGTTTCTCAGTCGCCCAATTGGTGCTAAGACCCAAATTGGGTTTCACTTTCAGCACCAAGTCGTTCTTTGTTTTCTTTTTCTTTTTCTTTCTGACTCTCTCTGAGCTTTGGTCGATGATCTTTTCAGAAGCATTTAAATTAGGTAGCTTTTTTGTACCCCAGCTATTGAGAAAATCAAACTACATAAAGACTAAAGAGATTGTAATTGCGTCATATGCAACACTGCAAAATGACATCTTTTGTAAAAGAAGATTTGAGAGGATCTGCCTGTAATTAGACTCAGTTTCTTAAGATCAATATATCCCCGGAGTAATCGGTCTCAGCTATTATTAGAAACGTATGACTGAATTGGATGGTGGTGAGGAAGCCAAATTCATTAATTTCGCCACAGAAAACGGAAAAAGACACAAAGAGAGAGACTCAAGAAACAACAACAACAACAATGGCGACGACTTCTGAGTTTCATCGAAACACACACCAATTGTTGATCCCTACGAATCCACCTTCAAATCTATCGTCATGCAGAGAGGTCCAATATTTGCTGCTTTGTATATTTTCTCCTCCTTCTTCTTCTTCTTCCTGATGGTTGTGAAATTTGAATTAGTTTTTTTTTACAGAATGCTACGGCAGCAAAGCGACGACGTACACGCAGATATTGGTGGTGTCATCCATCGGCTTGATGATTGCAGCCGCAGTGCATTACCGTCTCCGGAGGCTGCGTGACTCCAAAATCATCCCTCGTCTCAGATCATCTCACAAGCACAAAGGCCACGAGAGGCCCGAGAGATTCTCTCATTACGTCGCGAGGCAAATGGGGTTCAAGGACAGAAGAGACTGTCCAAACCTTTGCAAGTTAGCAGCGGAATACATCAGGAAATCAGAATGTTGTGAAGAAGACATTTACAGCTTCTTCTCTCAAGAGCCTGACGCTGATTCCCTCTTCATTAAGCTCGTTGAGGAGTTTGAAAGATGCATTCTCAGCTACTTTGCTTATCACTGGAGCCACGCCGATCTCATGATTAGTCAGGTTTGTGTGTGGGAAAACCCTTTCTCCTGTTATAATATAACACACATTGTAGACCGAAACATTCAATGTCAATCATATATGAATCTCAGATACTGAGTGCAGACGCTGAGCCCAAGCGGAAGCTGAAGCAGATTGTGATGGCAGCTACAAGGTAGAAAAAACAGAAACCAGGCTTTGTATTCGAAACCCCCGTGTGTTGTGATTCATGAAATGATATTGTGGGTTTATAGGGAACAGAGGATTAAGAGGGTGACTAAGAACTTAAAAGTGGCGAGAGTGTTCAACACTTTGGTAGAGGAAATGCGAGCAATGGGGATCGCGTCTATGGATGACTCACAGTGTACTGAAGTTATGGCACCTGTGGCTCACAAGGACCGGAGTCCGGTTCTACTCCTCATGGGTGGTGGGATGGGTGCAGGGAAAAGCACCGTGCTTAAGGACATTCTCAAAGAGTAATTAAAGGTCTATCTCCTTAGTCATCATTTCATTATACATTCATACTTATATGTGTAGTTTAAGCTTACCAGATTGGTTTTCATCATGGATACAGAGCTTTATGGGCAGGAGCAGACGCTGTGGTGATTGAAGCTGATGCTTTCAAAGAATCTGATGTCATTTACAGAGCCTTAAGCTCTCGTGGCCACGTCGATATGATCCAAACAGCTGAATTGGTAAGAACATGATGATCAAGAAGAACACAGAAGAACCTGACGAGTAGATCAAAAGGATTGATTCTGAGGTTTGAATTGTTTTAATGAGAATAGGTTCATCAGTCATCAACAGATGCAGCTTCATCGCTGCTAGTGACGGCTCTGAACGAAGGGAGGGATGTGATAATGGACGGGACACTCTCTTGGGTACCTTTTGTGGTGCAGACAATAACAATGGCGAGGAACGTGCACCGTCACCATTACAGAATGGGAGCTGGATACAAGGTTGGTGACGATGGAATCGTCATAGAGAACTACTGGGAACGGATTGGTGAGAGACAACAGCTGCAGGAGGATGGGCGTAGGAGAAAACCGTATAGAATAGAACTAGTTGGAGTCGTGTGCGATGCGTATTTAGCAGTTATAAGAGGCATTAGGTGAGTGCAAGCAAGCAACTATTTATCAATCTATCTTTCAAGTACATGTCTCTTAAGTTGCAGTGTTTTTTTTCTTTTGGCTGAGATTTGTAGGAGAGCTATCATGTGCAGAAGAGCGGTTAGGGTGAGATCGCAGCTGAGATCTCACAAAAGGTTTGCAGATGCGTTTCCTTCGTATTGCAACCTTGTTGACAATGCTAGGCTCTACTGCACCAACGCTCTGGAAGGCTCACCAAAGGTTAGTGATGACATTGGAACCAGTAAACTCATACTTTTATACAATTCACCAAAGAACTTCACCAATTGATCAGTGACGCATACGTATTGTAGACAAGTAAATGCTAACGGGTGAAAGTGTGGTTGTGGCAGCTGATAGGTTGGAAAGAGAAGGAAAAGACGTTGCTAGTGGATCCAGAGGAGATAGACTGTTTGAAGCGAGTAGGAGGGTTGAACGAGAACGCAGACTCCATTTACGAGCTCTATAATCAACCAAATCCTGCTTGTGAAGCCGGGTCAATCTGGAAAGACATTGTTCTTTCACCTTCAAGGTTTAACATTCAACAGGAGCTCAAATACTCCATTCAGAAAGTTGAAAGATCTAAACAACATCTCAACAACATCAAAAGCTGAAACAAGTGAATCACCCACATTGGGTTTGCTTGATAGAATACATCGAATGTAAAAGTTGCTAGGAGGAAACATTTGTTGATTGTGTAACTCTCCATGTTCATCATGACTCAACAAGAAAGGCACTAACCTGACAAATTAGCTTGCAAGAAATTAGAATTTGCTTCTCGTACCATTTGATGAAATGAATATCCTTAAACAAGGGATTTAGCTATATATATGATTTAAAAGGATAGTCCAAGCAACCATGAATTACAAGAACTTTGAAAAGAAACAAGAGAAAAAAAGCAAACAACGTCACTTGAGGATGATTGAATTATACAAGACTACCACCTAGAGAGAAAGCTACTACCATGTATCGTTAACCCTAACCCCTAATTTCACTTTTGCCCCCTTGTAGAAGCCCTCTTCACTGGAGACTTCACCGACTTAGGCTTCACACTCTTCTTCACCGGAGTCTTCTTTTTCGTCGCAAGGGCAGCTTTCTTCACCGGAGCCTTCTTCTTCCCTGGAGATGTTACCGTCGATGTTTTGGCTGCCTTGGCTGGTCTCTCCTTAGCCTTGGGCTTCGCAGCAACAGCTTTCTTCTTGGCCGCAACAGTGGCCTTAGGCTTCGCACCTACTTTCGGTTTACGAGCAGCAGCTGTCTTGGGTTTAACCGCCGATGATTTCTTAGACACCTTTGCTTCCTTAGATTTGGAAGCCGCGGCAACCTTCCCCTTCGGCTTGGAAACCGCCGCAGCGGATGGTTTCTTCTTCGCCGGGGCAGCTGTCGCCGCCGCCTTCGGAGATGATGGCTTAGCCGACGGAATCTTAAAGGAGGCTTTGACCTTGACAAGCTTCCCAGAAGCAACGAGTCTCTTCAGATTGAGAAGCAACAGCTTTCTGAATGTAGGCGTAAGCTCCTTATGCTTCTCCTCGATGAACTTCTGAATCGCGTATTGGCTAGATCCAGTTCTCTCCTTCAACGTGACGATAGCATCCTTGATCATCTGAATCGCAACATAAAAGAACAAAATCAAAATCAATCTCTAATCTCAGAATCTGAATCCGGCTCGATAAACGCGAAAACAAAAAATCTAGATCGAATCTCATACCTCTTCGTAAGTAGGATGAGTAGAGACGGTTTTCTTCTTCGGAGCCGCAGCAGGAGCCTTCTTCTCCTTCACTTCCTTAACTTTCTTCGTTTTTCGTCCCTTGGCTGCAGCCTTCTTCTCGCTGGCCGGCTCCGTCACCGACGTATTGATTTCGTCCACAGTAGAGGCATTCCCATGCTCAATCTCGGTCGTCGACATCGGAATCTGATTTTAAGATCTGAATTTGATCGCTAGAAACCGTAAATGAAATTTCGAGAAGAGGAAGTTATGAGAATGATGATGAGATCATCGGAAACGTCCGATTTATATAGTTAGATGTGTATTAGACGGCATTTCATATCTGTCTTCTGATTGGTTGAAACAATGAGTACGCGGATCGCTACTCATTTCCCAAGTTTGAATATGAATCGTTAGATCTTTATCTATCGACGGCTTAGAAGGAAGGGCTTTCGGTGTAGGATGAGGAAGTTAGTGGATGTGGATTAGATGCTTTGGGCATATTTGCTGTGCTTTTAGGCTCGATTAATTTGATCATAACTCGCGATATACTTAACTAAATTCATTTTTGTTTTTCGCATTGTGTAGAAAAATCTGTGAGTTTTCTTTTGATTATCTGACCGTGATAAACGGATTATTCTGCAATGAGAAATTCGGTTATGAAGCAAGATATGTCATAACTGTTGTTTTTCTTGGCAGTGTTACAGTATATTTGGTTTTCCGAATAATGCTGCAGAGAAGTTGATAGAAAAATCATGTCATTTCAAAACTAAGCAAAGAAAGGAGTGAACAGAACCATGAATCGTGGAATTTCGATCACTTTTCGATGCAAATTCATTTGATTGGATACTACCCAAGATGACCATCTTCTAGAATGTGTTGCACAGCACTTGTTGGTATGTGATATTTTTGCGCTAGATAATGTCCAGCGTAAAATCATTACATATATTGTGATTTACAAGTTTAAGCATGTGATCAGTTTATTTTAATCAACACCTAAACATTTGTATACTTTCACTATAGTTACGATGTATATAAGTTCCATCTCGTAAAAGCAACCATATTGCTAGGTAGGTGCCAGTTAAGAATATCATATGTGTGAATTATATATGATATTCACATATTCTTAGAAGGGAATAACGAGATCAAGGTTTAATTCCACCATGATTTTGGCTATCTAAACAAATCATGGTCTGTGAGGTATATACAACATCATGAAACATGGTTTGTGGTGTCATATGTCTGAGCTCTACACTGGTCATCTACCTATGGGCTGTTTAACCTATGTCATACGTCTTTTGGAATTTGGAAGAATTAGTGGAGGATTTTGTGAATTCTCAACATTTAGTGCACAAATAAAGTGCTCAGAAATCAATCTAAGAACATCTAAACTACAACCCCCGATTATAAAGTGACAACAACATTACATGCAAGTCCAATAAAGGACACATATAGTAGAAGAAAGAAAAGAAAAAAAATACTGAATAGTTTCACAACACATTCGGCTGCTCCTGAGTTCAAGTAATGTTCTCTCTTGTAATGCTGCTTTGAGAGATTTTCCATCAAGAGGAAAGAAGATTACCCTGTCTCCAGAGAATCTTCTTCTTGCAACAAGAGTCTTTAATGTTTTTTACTTGTTGCATTCCGAAAGCTTACGAGTATAAACAAGCACCATCATATAATCTTTTGCAGAGGAACCAATCGATGCAGCAAACCTTTGGTGCTTCGAACATCTATGCAGCCATAGTTCCACCAGTTTTTGAAGCTTCAGCGTCGGGATCACAGCTTCTCCCATACATCTTATCTCTATCTGTAACAAAAAAACCGTTATATGTCTATTTTTTTATCAACCAACTATCTAAAAGGCCATACTAGCGGTTAGCTTTGAAGACCTGACGAGACCCATTAGCCAGCTTCCATTACATTCAAACGTTCTATCCTCTATCGTGCCAACAGTGCATATAAAAAAGATGCTTACCTCAGTTTCACACTCGAGATCAAGCTTCCTCATGAGGTACTTTTGGATGAAAGAAACTGGAATATTTCCATCCCTGCCACCGAATGAGAGAGCGCATTAAACTTCCCCAACAAAGGAACTCTTCAATACAAGAAAATTAGAGACTCCGTAACAAATCCAAGAACCGAAAAACCTACCTTATTCTCAAAAAATTTGCCGGAATTTGAGGCAAAGAAGGCTCTCCTTCCCTGAAAACACCAAGCCCTTGTCAACATACCAACGGAATGGAAACAAAATGAAGAAGAGAAGAAATACCATGAGAGGAAAGAAAAGTTTCAGATATCAGAGAAAGATTCTCACTGGTCATTGGATGCCACAAGTGAGAACCAAACAGGACCATTTCCCCTCTCCCGTTTCGCACTTGACTCATCTCCTTGTGGCGAGTTTCTTAAATCATCTAAGGTGGTGGCAGACCTTCTGCGTTGAGTCCTAGGCAGCCTTTTAGGAGTAGCAGTTTCTGTTGTTGTAGGATCACCATTATTATTCTTTTCATCCTCACGTTTACATTTGCTTTTGTGATCCTTAAGTTTGCCTTTTTCCCCTTGAAGTTGTTTCTGGGATGCATTAGCTTGCTCAGATTTCGAGCCTGACCCTTGAGAAGCACAACACTTCAAGGGCTTTGTCCTGTTTGCCACTTCGACCAGAAAGTTTAAAGGTTTCCAATCCAATTTGGAATCCCAGGGTTCATCCTTATCCTTGTTTTCTTTATTGGAGAGGGACTCTGCACATGACTGCAAAAGGAAAACAAAAACTTAAATAGTTGGAAGACCAATAACACTATCCAAAACACACTGAATATTTCTCTCATGCTAGAACCGTGCGAAGATATTTGTGTAACCAAAGGTTTTGTCAAATATGAAATGAAGCCATTACGAGAGAATAGAGCATTGCAGTGATCACCTTCTTTACCTGCCTTTTAATCTGAGTGGAATTTTTAAGAGTATCGGGTGAGCTTGTGCTCTCTAAAAGCTCATCCACAGAAGGTTCTTCTTTCTTCACAATTCTCTCAGCCAAAGAACCATTACCTCGTAACTCTTTTCTCATGAACGCTTTAGTTCTTCTTCCCGTTGTTCCAGGTTGTGCTGATACCTTGGGTGTGCTTACAACCAAAGACGATATAGATCTCTCCTTCCTCTTTGCCGGTAAGGAGACAAATTCAGGAGCTTTCACTTTTCTTCGTTTAAGAGGAAAGATTTTGGCTCTCAAGTCTTGCAAATTGTGGTCAGGCCTAAAAACATGAATAAAAGTGGCTCTTCAGCATACACATTTAAGTCAACAACAAAGCTCACATTAGTACATAACGAGTAAGAAAAAAGGAAAGTGCAAAAGAGTTTCCATTCTTATTCTGTTTTTCGATTCTCCTACAACAATATCCAATAGATGGTTTGTCTCTGAGAAAGCATTTGTGCTATGTGTATCAACTGAGCATAGCTTTACAGGAAAAGATTGGCTTACCTCAGCTTCTCCAAAGGGGTGCCACCGAGGTCGATATTGCATACTGGACAAGACTCTATCTCATCCTCTGTGATTTTCTCATAGATGCATTTCCTACAAACTGCATAGGATAGTAATCTCATCAGTTATTTCGTTCCAGTGTCAAATGTGACCAAATCTCATAATTGGTCTGAGAAACTCAAACTGAATTGCATACTGTTTTAAATTTCAAACTATGTTAGCAGCCAGCCATGTTAACAAAATTTGTGAGATGCATTCATAAACCATGACTTTCTCCACCACATAAACTATGACTTTCTCCACCACATAAACTATGGTTAATTGGCATCACCCGTAGCGTAAACAATATGCAGCTAAAAACAAGTACCCTAGATAGAGGAAGAAGGAGCGGTCAAAATTGAATATTTTTGGTCAACATGGACCCAATTGTCAACTTGTTCTACCGAAATAGGACGAGAAGAAGAGTAGAAAAGTTTCAGTGAGAGGCGAGAGAAACGAAATCATCCAAATTTGAGAGGAAAATCAAGGCAATTAAAAGGTAGCAAGGAAGGAGGAAGAACTGACAAGTGTGAAGGCATTCGGAGATAGTGGTGGCGTCATGAAGGATGTTGTCGCAGAGAGGGCAGCTCAGGCATGCCCTCATCGTCTCCCTCTTCACCTGACTCGCCATCTCTCTATATCTCTCTATGTCTCTTGGGCTCAATCAGTCACACGTGCCATCCCCAATACTGCATGTCGACGAAAAACTCAGATTTGTCTCTCTCTCTCTTTGTATCTCCTCGGGGACGGCTACATTCAAATACCAATTCAAGCTCGATATGAGATTTCCTGACAGTGAAGCAAACCCTCAATCGGACGGGCGCAAGAGGAGAGGGAAAGAAACCTGGTGATCCGAGTAATAACGATTGTTAGAGAGAGAGAGATGGAAGAATTGACGTACGATTCGGACAAGAAGAAGAGGCCGTGTACATTAGACAAGAAGAAGGGTTTTGAGTTCTCTTTAACTTATTATGTCCAATAACAATCATAATAAACACATTAATATCTCAATTACCATATAGATTATAGAGAGACGTTTTCTAAAAAAAAAAAAAAAAAAGTCAAAGTTCGAAACACTTTGATTGCTACAGGATCAGGTAGCCGGCGCAGAACTCCCTTCCAGCCTAATGTATGGACCAGGCGCATCCAGAGGAAGCTTGGAGTTACTCGTCCACGGAGAGGACATGTCCTCACGGGTCGTATGAGATTCCGCCGACCCTAGCGTACCTTGTCTCTCCACTCGCGACACACTTGGTATCGAGTGATTATACATGCGGCGACTAGCTCCATATCCTTCCTGAGCTTTGTAAACTCCCACCGCATGTGTTCCGTCGAATCGGCTGTTTAACACGGAGATCGCGAACCTCATCCTACTTAGCACGAAACCGTGCTTCTAGCACCTTCTTCTTACCTTCCAGTTCTTTCTCTCTTGCCTTCAATTCGCTATCTCGAGCAACCTCAACTCTCCAAGGCGAACATTAGCAGAGTTCTTTTCCGCACTCACGTTTTTTAGGTTCTCATTTTGACTCCATCAACGCATCATAAACAACGAAAAAATTGTGCCTCAGCTCCTGAGCCAAATGATCAGGCATTCCTAGTGCCTGAAACAGAAACGCAAAGTGACTCAGTACCAGAAACAAAAGACAAAAAGGTGGGAGAAAAAAATCGAGACTCAAGCTACCTTGAAGGAGCATTCCTAGCAAAAAGCCACGATATCCTCGGATTCACGACCCATACACCCCTCAGCCAAACACACCACTACCTCGTAATTTATTCCTCGTGAATGCTTTAGTTCTTCTTCATGTTGTTCCAGACTTCCAGCTTGTGTTGAAACCCTAGGTTTGTTTACAATCAAAGACGATAAAGATTTCTCCTTCCTCTTTGCCGGCAAAGACACAATAACATGAGCCTTCACTTTTCGTCCTTTTATAAGAAAGATTTTGGCTCTCAAGTCTTGCAAATTATGGTCAGACTCAGACCTAAAAACATGCATAAAAGTGGCTCTTCAACATTCATTTAAGTCAACTAAAAAAATGGCTTGAGTCCACTATTAATATTAAGTCTGAAGATAAGAGGAATTTTGCTAAGAAATGGTCGAAGCTGAAATACAGGACAAGATTAGCTTACCGCAGTTTCTCCAAAAGGGTGCCACCAAGGTCGATATTGCATACTGGACAACTCTCTATCACATCCTCTGTGATTTTCTCATAGGAGCTTTTGTTTGTTTAGTGATTAACAGCATCCGCAAAACGCATTTTCGTCATATTTTGCATATATTTTTCTTTAAGAAAGTAGTTAATTATGTTTTTCAAAATGGAGGCAATCTTCCATGCGACTTGTGAGACTGAAATTCGTTTCTTTTCTTCTAGTAACTAATAAGGGGGAGAAAACTCCATTCACTTGTCATTTCCCGATTGGTGATTAGTATTAATCTCCAAAAAGACATTAATTACTTACAGCTTCATCAACGGCATAATCACATGTCTTCACATGTACACCTGCCCGCACCTGATCCGCAACTCCGCGTCATTGGTCGCTCCTTGACACTTGTAACATTTGACATCTCAACACGAACACCCAAAAAACCTTTATGCTATAAAATAAAAAAGCAATTCTTCAGACCTATATAAATAAATTTTCATAGACCTAATAATATAAAAGAATTAAAAAATCATTAAACAATGATTAAAAAAAAACATAAGAGCAGAATCCCCCGATGATTCATTAAGGAAGCTCTGAATCTAACTCCCTCCGACCCCAAACCCAGAAATTGAAGCGAAGAATATAATCTCCCATTAGAGGAAAGCATAATCCCCAGAAGGATCCAGAAGCCCTAAGTTGTTCAACGTTTCGTCATTTGCTTGTTGATCAAGCAGGAAATCTCCGAGATTTGTCATTTGTGAGTCCCCTCGTGGACGTGCTGCTTCTTCCTGGTGAAGGATCAAGGATTTGATGAGATACGGATAGTTCTCGCGGAAGAGAGATTCGGGGGGAATTTTTTGGGTTCGTGTTTCGCATGTTCATGAAGCAAAATCGTCGATGGCAGAGGATTCTGTTCCTCTCCCTGCTATCGATATCTGTGTTCGCTCCGCTTATTTTCGTCTCGAATCGGCTTAAGAGCATCACTCCCGTTGGTCAGCTTCGTTTCCTTCTTTTTCTGTTTTTCTGTCTAGCAGATGTAAGATTTACGGATACGGCTACATGTTACTGGATGATCGCGTGGAAATTGCTTGATGGCTTTGATCTTTGATTGAATCTCATGATAATCGCCATCGGCTTGCTTTTGTCTGATGTTGTCTAAGTCTTCGGATTTTTCATCTGAATTTTGTTTTTGATTTTCATTTCGGATTGATTACTGGCAGGTCGGAGAGAATTCATTGAAGAGTTATCCAACTTTGTAAGTGTGGTGATATCCTGGTCTTCAATCTCTTTATTCCTCTGTTCTGATAGAGAGAGTAAAATCAAGATGCTTAGTTCTCCTCTCTTCTTTTTGACTGCTTTAAATTCGCTAATCCATTGAGAGATTCTTCAGCGATGTTGTTTGACTGTGCTAAGTTTTCAGATCTTACTCTTGCTTTTATTTACTCTTGAGGCTTTATATTTCTCAGACAATACACTGTTACTGAGATGCTACCATTTTTCCGCAGAGACACAGGACAAATGACCTTAGACTTAACGCCGTCGAACAGGTAAGTTAGAAGTCACAGGTTCCTCGAAGTCGTCTCCTTAAGCCCTTTTGACCATTCCTTTAGTTAAAAATTGTCTCACTTTGTGATTTAGGAGAATGGAGAAGGCTTGAAGGGGCCAAGGCTCATTCTCTTCAAGGATGGGGAGTTTAATTCTGTAGTTCGGGATAATCCGTCTGATGAAAGTGATGGTGTTATCCAGTCTAACGACAAAGAGAGAACAATTGATTTCTCAGGAATTGATGGTGGGATCATATTTTTAATCTTGCTTTGTTTTGCTTCGCTGTCATTAACTCTTCAGCTTTCTTATCTGTAGTAATCATGGGTTTCAGGAAATAATCACAAAAACAGGGAAGAACAAGTGATAGTTTCACAGCGGACGACAGCAAGCTCTGATGCTAAGGTGTGTATTTAATCTACTGATTTATACAACATGAATTTGATGAACCTAACTGATTTGAAGTAACATGAACGTGACGACAGCTCAGGCTATGAAACAATTCAAGTATTAAATTCTTGAATCGTACTACAAGACATTAGGCTCCATGGTACTTAGTTGATCAAATGAATAGAAAAGCCAAGTTAGGCTTCCATCAAACTATTAAGATCAGACATTTTAACATTACGATTTATTGTTTTGTTTTGTTTTGTTTTGTTTTGTTTCAGGATCAATTTCTAACAGCTA
Organism: Alliaria petiolata; assembly: GCA_020283515.1. Taxonomy (NCBI): domain Eukaryota; kingdom Viridiplantae; phylum Streptophyta; class Magnoliopsida; order Brassicales; family Brassicaceae; genus Alliaria; species Alliaria petiolata. The sequence goes on along the minus strand of JAHZTW010000001.1, from coordinate 464,630,835 downwards.
ACCATAAGAGGGATTTCAAACCCCCTTTATCCAAGGGTGAAAAGAACACAAAGGTTCAGCCTGACAGAGCAACAGATGTGAAGATAAAGGAGATCAGAGACAAAATTATACAAGCTAAAGCCTACGTGAATTTTGCCCCACCTGGAAGTAACTCTCAGATTGTGAAGGAGTTGAGAGCTCGAATGAGAGAGCTGGAACGGGCTGTTGGTGATGCGACAAAGGATAAAGATTTGTCAAAGGGGTAAGCACAACTGCTTGATTCAAACGGAGAGAACACCTTAATTACGTCCAGAAACTTGCGGTTACAACTACATCCTTTTAGTGTCAAAGATCTGTGATGTTTAAGAAGATTCATATGGTAACATCTGGTATGGCTGTTTATTTCAGCGCTCTTCGCAGGTTGAAGCCCATGGAAGCTGCATTATACAAGGCTAGTCGTGTCTTTAACAATTGCCCTGCCATTGCTACCAAACTCCGTGCCATGAATTATAACACAGAAGAACAAGTTCAGGCGCAGAAAAATCAAGCAGCATATCTAATGCACCTTGCTGCAAGGACCACCCCAAAAGGGCTTCACTGTCTCTCAATGCGGTTGACATCAGAGTACTTTGCCCTGGATCCTGACAAAAGGCAGATGCCTAACCAGGAAAATTACAATGATCCTAATCTCAGTCATTATGTTGTCTTCTCTGACAATGTTTTGGCTTCTGCAGTCGTTGTTAACTCTACCATACATTCTTCAAAGGTAAAATTTCACATTTCTTCTGACAACAGTGTGCGGTCGTTTTCTGATTTGGTAGTGGGATATCATTATATGTTATGTTTCAAGCGTCTTACACTATATCGTCTCCACTTCAGCCACTTGTTAATTTGGGTTCCGATTGCTGTTTGCAGGAACCGGAAAACATAGTATTCCATGTTTTGACCGATTCACTTAATTACCCAGCAATCTCAATGTGGTTTTTGCTAAACACTCAAAGTACAGCTACGATCCAAATCCAAAACATTGATGATATGGATGTCCTGCCTTCAGATTATGATCAATTGCTGATGAAGCAAAACTCCAGTGACCCAAGATTCATTTCTACCCTCAATCACGCACGCTTCTATCTGCCGGATATATTCCCGGGTTTGAACAAGATTGTACTCTTTGACCATGATGTAGTAGTTCAAAGAGATCTAAGTAGACTGTGGAGCATTGATATGAAAGGGAAGGTGGTTGGTGCTGTAGAGACTTGTCAAGAAGGTGAACCTTCATTCCATTCAATGAGCAAATTTATTAACTTCTCAGACGCATGGGTCGCTGGGAAATTCAATCCTAAGGCTTGCACGTGGGCGTTCGGGATGAATCTAGTTGATCTGGAAGAATGGAGAAGACAGAAGTTGACTTCTACATACATTAAATACTTCAACCTGGTACGCAAATCACACACTCTACTGCACTTACTCTCCTAAAAACCTAACACTGTAGTCTTATTGCTGCTTTGAATGCCTCTTCAAAGTTTTTCTAGTGGGTTCTTCGACTCGTTTATACACTATTATATCTGAAAAAGGTCGTAATAACAACTATTGAAGGAACTTAGACAATATTCAGAACAAAGAGTTGTAGCTAGGAAAAGAACATCAGTGAAGCTTGTAATGTTGTACTAAGATAAGTTCCTAGAAGAAGAGTGGTTACACAGGTTATATGTGTTGACTGAACCTAAACCTAACAGAGGGTTTTGGGGAATTCTTTTGTGGCAGGGGACAAAGAGACCTTTGTGGAAAGCTGGGAGCTTACCGATAGGTTGGTTGACTTTCTATAGGCAAACATTACCGTTGGACAAGAGATGGCATGTGATGGGGTTAGGGCACGAATCAGGAGTCAAAACGGTTGACATTGAACAAGCCGCGGTTATACACTACGATGGGATCATGAAGCCGTGGTTGGATATTGGAATCGAGAAATACAAACGTTACTGGAACATACATGTCCCGTACCATCACTCCTACTTGCAACAGTGCAACATTCAGGCTTGATACGAAAAACAAATTCCGACAAATTAGGTTCAGTATCAGATTCTTTCTTTTTTTCTTCTTCTTTTTGTTAGAACAAAGCTTCTCAGCATGTTACCAGTGTTATGATTAGCTTCATTCTTTTAACTCATACCAGTGTAAATCTTGGTTTTTTTTTTTTTTTTTGGGGGGTACTTTTCAGAGCTTAATCTTAGACTTAGTTACAGCAACAGATTGTTCTCTCCCCTTGGAGACCTATACAGAATAATTATGTTATTTCACAATTCCTTTTTCGACATAACTGTGTTCCCTAATTGTGTGTCGATCCATCTCTAGGTGGTTCAAATTTTAAGGATAAGAATTCAGCAAACATTTTTTTTATTTTTTTTATGTTGAGTTGGAAAATTTTCCCGAACTCTAATTGTGTGGAGGAAAGGGATGAGACGTGACAGGTGGAGAGAAACAATTGGTAGAAAGCATATCCAATTTAGATAAAAAAGACTTTTCCATCATTTGCTAAGCTACAACCTACAACTACAAAACCAATAAAAAAAAGTAAATAAAAAACAGAGGCTCACTTGATCAAGTCTTGTGTGTTTGCCTGTTTGGGAAGCTAAAGACAATGGCAAGCTTTACTTCCTCTGTTGCTCGTCTTACTCTTCTTGTCAAGCCTTCAGTCGCAGCCATCTCCACTGAGCCTATCTATGGTAAATTCTTGTTTGCGTGATCTCCCTTCTACTTATGAATCTGAATCGGCACTGTGTAATGAATGAATGTTTTGCTACTGTTGAGGTCTTCCCCGGATGAGTAAGAGAAGAAGTGGAGTGAAATGCTCGATGGAGACTAAGCAGCCGAAGCAAGAGAAGAGCTCAACGGCAGGTGCGTCTGCGGCTGCGGTTATGTTAACAGCGGTGATGAGTAGCCCAGCAATGGCATTGGTGGACGACAGGATGTCTACGGAAGGAACAGGACTTCCTTTTGGTCTGAGCAATAATCTGTTAGGTTGGATTCTGTTTGGTGTGTTTGGTTTGATCTGGGCTCTTTACTTTACCTACACTTCTTCCCTCGATGAGGATGAGGATTCTGGACTTTCCCTCTGAACAAAAAAGTTGCTCTATATCTTGTATGTAAAGTTTAAGTTTTAGTGAAGACGAAGACTTTTGTCTTGTGTAAGAAATCCTCTCGCTTCTGTTTGATCTGGGTTTAATAAATTTATTGGGCCAATTGAAAAAAGCCCATTAAAGCTTTACTCACGTGCACAATTACTGGCACGTTATCATCTTCCTCCTTCGTGTTCGGCGGACAATTGGAATTAGGGTTTATTTTTTTTAGAACAGATTCTGAGCTAAACCTCAACATCAACATCGTTCTGTGACAATTTTTCTTACAAGCAAAAAAGAAAAAAAATATAAAGTAGAAATCAGAAGACCTAGGCGCCCAGGCTGCCGCCAAATCCACTAAATCTTAGGGTTCGTTTGATAACCGGAACCTGTAAGCAAATCGTGTCAGGCTTTTTGAATTCAACTTTGAAAATTTTGCAGAGATGTTCAGTCTTAGCGAGCTCGAACATACACTAAGAGTGCCTCCGCATCTACTTAACCTCCCCCTGGAAGATGCCATTAAGTCAGTGCTTCAAAATGTGTTCTTGGACAAGGTTAGGTCCTTGCCCTTCTATTATGTTTTCCATTTACATCTACACTCGCTAATTTTATCAAAATGGGAATTTGATATCTAATAGGTTCATGCAAAATTGGGCCTTTTCGTCTCTGTTTACGACATTAAATCAGTAGAAGGAGGATTCGTTTTACCCGGGGATGGTGCGGCGACCTATAAGGTAAATTCAAACTACGGATCTTTCTCTCATCTCTCTTCTTTTATCAGATGAAATTTGGTATTCATGTCCTCCCAATGATGATAATTTTTTTTTCTATTTCTCTTCTTCTGCAATGCACTGTTCCATCACCGTGTTTTGCAATTTCTGCAGTGTGTCGAGTTTCATCTTTGTAGACTCAGCATCACCTTACTAGAGTTTCGAATGTTCCATTCTGAACCTTTTGAGTATATATACTTGTTCAAATTTGTGATTTGTTAGTCTAATTTTGATTGCATAAACGTTCACCACAAACCTTGCTGATATTTGGTTGAAAGAAGTACAGTAGTATGGTTTTGCTAAAGATTTATATTTTTTAAAAAGCTTCCATCATGCCTTGACTCAGTATCTCATGTTGTGACGTTAAATACTTTTTTCTTTTCTTTTCTTGTGATTGTAGGTAGGTTTTAGAATGGTAATGTTTCGTCCATTTGTTGGTGAGGTCATAGCTGCAAAGTTCAAAGAATCTGATGCCAATGGCTTGCGCTGTGAGTACTACATTTTTACTGAATTTCCTTAAGAGTTAGCTTATACTTTGATATTATGGCTGTTTTTCATACTTATGATTCATATATACTTGGCAGTAACACTTGGATTCTTTGAGGATATTTATGTGCCTGCTCCACTTATACCGACACCTAACCGCTGTGAGCCTGACCCTTACAATAGGTATGAAAAAATGTGTCCTGCAGTTTATTTAATGTTTCTACCTCTCCCAACCTATTGAGCATAAGCTTGTACCTACTTCTGTATACTTAACTAGATCACAAAGTACAATGTTTTTCTGTTAGCAGGAATCAAATGAGATGGGTGTGGGAATTTGGAGAGCCGAAAGAAGACTATATTATCGATGACTCCTGTCAGGTTAACTTTTGGTTCCCCAATTTATACTTTAAGCCTTCAATTTTTTTGAAAGTGTTCACTTTTCTGATGTGATGTGATATATGGCAGATCAAGTTTCGAGTTGAGAGCATCAGCTATCCACCGGTTCCAACTGAGCGAACTGAGGACGCAAAGCCTTTTGCTCCTATGGTGGTCACTGTAAGTTCATTCATCAAATTCTTTCTCTGAACCCATTCCACTTGTATTTGCATAATAACAAGTCCTCGTGAAGCTTTGGTTTGCCCCTTTTCCGTCCAGTAATCAAATCTTGGTGGAATGTGCAGGGGAATATAGATGATGATGGTTTGGGTCCTGTTTCTTGGTGGGAGTCTTTTGACCAGATCGATCCAGAAGAGTAAGGAGTAAGACCTGAGACTGAGTCTACGCAATTCTCAAACTGAGCCAAACTTTTTATCTCCAATTCTGATGAAAGACTAAAGATTTCTTCAAACTAGGCTGTTTTGATTTTGTGTTGTATAACATAGAAAAGCAATGACAGAAACTGATATAAATTACAAAAGTTATGAGGGATGATGGAGTTGGGCGAGAAGATCATGTATGTCAGGAGCATGATGATCCTCTGCACGGATGCGATCTGGTTGGATCCAACGGCCCTCAGTGTTCCTCACCATTCCTTTGTTTGCGTCTTGGCGCCAATTGGGAGGTACCATGAAATGGTCTTTTAAAAAATCAGATGCTTTGTTCACCAACGCCGGATCTCTCCCACTAGATAACACGAATCTCTTGCCTTTCCCATGATACCTGTTATTTTCGATTTTACAGTTAAAACTCTCCTCGAATTGATTTTCTCGATAAAGACAAAAAGAAAAATATTTCGAAACAATTGTGTAAACGCTCATACTATCGTTTCCCAGAATCGTAAGTCATAAGTCATAAAAATATTATTATGCGCAAAGTCATGTACGACAAATGGAGAGTGATCTATAATAGCAACTAAAGTTGGTTGACATCAAATGCAACAACATTTTTAAACTACAAATTAATTTTTCTTAATAGTTTCTATAATTCTCTCACCACCCACCTAGCAGCAGCCCCACGTTAATCAGATTAAATGATCATAGTTATATGTTTGTATAAGATTTTTTTATGATAATTCGAACAAAAACTTGAGAAAAGTGATTGTGTTTCATGAACTTCAAAGTATATATACGTTCAGAAGAAAAAAAAACAAAAAGTCTCGAGTAGGAAAAAAAAAGACTGACCCGTCAAGGAGATGGAGGAGAGCCTCCAAGTTATGTGCGGTAGAAAGATCAACGGACGGCTTCAGGAACGGCGAGTTCTGGTGGTCCAACGGCAGCTTCTCCCCCACGTGTCAATAGCACCATGGCAATCCTCCCGCCAGCTTCATAAGCGCGTGAGGCGCACTCTCGTTCAGGAACAGTCCCGGCGATTTTGCCACGACGTCGTGCTCGTTCACCACTCTCAGCACCTTCACCCCCAACTCCTCCATCCTCTCCTTGAATCGAATGTTCCCCACGCGCGGCCCTCCGTACGTGAACGCCGTCACCGGAATCACCTTCCCTCTCCTCGTCCTGTTCAGACCCATCTCCGCCACGTCGTACGCGCTTAGTATTGCCAACGAACCGCCGAGGCTGTGTCCCGTCACCGTGATGCTCAGATCTTCTTCCTCGTCGCCGTATCTCTCCACCAGGCGCTTCACTTCCGTTAGAACCTGCTCACGCGCCGAGAATTTCGAGAAATTGCAGGACGTGTCTTTGTCCGTGTAGAGATCCAGAAACCCGGATTCGGCTTTAACGGCCGGATCAATACACCGGAATCCGTTTGCGGATACCGGTTTGAGGAAATCCTTGAGATCCGCTATCCACTCGAGTCGCGTGACGGTCCCTCTCCAGGCGATCGCGATGTCCCGGCGTCCAAGACGGCGGCGCGTGGCTTCGTCGTCGTCGGAAACGGCGACGTACCCCATCCAATTCGCGTTCTTGCTCCACACCTTGGACCATCTCGATTTCGAGAAGAAGTTCGGGAGGTTGATGTTCGACGTCGCGTAGAGGTAACGCGCCACCTCGTAGCCGGAATCGAATATTCCGAGCGAATCGAACAGCTTGTGGCGCGTGAATCTACAGCTTCCACAGTACCTTGAAAATGGATCGAAATCGAAGGCGTCGTAACAGGCCTGGGCCATTTCTCCGTACCGGATAAGCTCGGATCTCAGAACTGGGTCCATCGGATCTGTGAGCCCGGCCCAATCATCTTCCCCTTGGATCTTCCGCCACCTGTCCCTCAAACTCTTTGATTCTTTAGCCTCTCTATCCCGTCGGCGAATATCCTCCGCCGTTGTCATCCCGTAGCTTTCTGGCTCGAGCCTTGAGGATATTGAAGGCTCGTCTGTTCTGGACATGGCCCTCGCCGGCGATGATCTTGCCGGAAAAGTGATAAGAGAAGAGTGTGGAAAGTGTGATTTGAGGGAAAGAGAGTGAGCTGATTGGTTGATCGGATTAGGGAGGAGAAGGTTGTGGGAGGGAATGGTCGCCATTGTTGAGAGCTTGATGAGTTTCAGGGTCACAACGAAATTATATATATATATTAATATATTATACATGTAAACGTACTAATTAACAATAATAAAGACATGCTCATGCTGCATGCATATCATTTTCAAATAGGGTTTTTATAAGAGTCAATATGTTGAACTTAAGATTCAATAATTAAAATATTATCGGGGTCCTATCAAGTATCAACATCTATATTTCTTTTCTCTTTTATTTGCCTTTTAATTTGGCTCTCATCCCATTGTATCATTCATCACCATCACGATATTATAACCAGCATTTATTACCAAGAATAGATATATATATATACTAGTACTAGTCTACTACTATTAGTTTGGAGAGATATTTTGCTGGATCACAATAACTTCAAATTGTAAACCAAAAAACATGATAACAATGTGCCCACCAATTGAAAGGAGTTCCTATTGGAATAGCTAAAGAGTAAAAGCCTTGTTTGACAGGGATATGCATGCATGCCCTCTTGGCTAAGAGATGCCATCGATTTGAACGAACTTTTAATTATTTATTACTACTAATATACTTTTCAAGGTCTTTAATTGATAAATGAGAGTCTATACGAATAGTTGACTAGACCATAACAATGTGCCCACCAAATTAACCTAACATGTACTCGGAAATTCTGTATTCATGTTCCACATTAACACGTTTTGAAATGTGATCAATCATTTTTGGTAGAAAATTGAATACAGTGTTGACAAAGAAAAAAACTTGAATACAGCTCAGTACCTAGTCTCAGAATTATTGATTTTAATAATTTCAAAGATAAGATAAGACCAAACATGGGTTAGCGTAAAATTTTCCTTGTTTCGATCGCATCACAAGGTTATACGACTCGTATAATATTTGGTCTAGTTTACTAAAAGAATTGTTAGCGTGTGTGTCTACAAGCTGCTTGTAACAAGCACACTATGAAAGTCATAACTGTTTGTAGTCCACGACCGATGAGCAGTTTCATTTCGTGAAGCTAGAGGAAAAATAACATAATGAAAACCTATCTCGCACTTAGGTAAACTAAAATTTTATTTGTTTTTGTTTTTTTCTACTGACAAGAATAAGAACTCCAGTAAAAATGAATCCATCTGTTGCTACTTTTTTATATATATAATTTTTCAATTATCTTCAAACCGCTTGTTTCAACCAAGACGGATTTCACCGCTTTCAACAGTTTTAGCACAAGGTTTCACTCATTTGCCGCCAACTAATCTCAAAAGCATCCGCTTTTGTGGGTCTCGGAATAATTCTAAGAGCACGTTCTCGGTGAGGGATCACTCATTTGCCTCCAACTAATCTCATCTGCATCTGCTTTTGCGGTCTCGGAATAATTCTACAAGTGAGAAAAATATTCCGCAATTCTCATCACAGACTAATTACAAGGCCTAGTAGTTGAATTGTTATGAGTGTAAGTGGGTTTCTTATTACAGCTTCGTTCACCAAAACTCCGGGTCTAATATTCTTAGAAGCAGCAGAATATATCAAATTGTCCAAAAGCATAAAACATCAATCAACTATTCAACTTCAATGGGCTCTCTTTTTAGCAACTAGTAGGAAGGTTGTCGAGACTGTATCTTTGTATCTAAGAGGAAATGAGTGAGAAAGATCAATACGTCTTTTTTTCTATGTGCAACAACTCCTCTTGGTCAACAACAACAAAAAAAGGGATAAAAAGCCAAAGAAAAGCTTCTTCTCATCGAATCTTCTTGTTCATAGTAAAGCCGCTTTCATTGACTCGGGAACACTTGCATTGACCTTCACTAGCCTTGTCCCCTGCATCCCTAGAATTATGCGAGTGTCCTTAGCCAACCAAGTAAACGGAGAAGGCCAGCATCAAGTACCCGTGATTTCTTCTCAAGCCCTGCAAATCAAAGGATGAAAGTGATTGCTTCTTATGCTATGCCCATACCAATCAACAAGTCTAAATTACAGATTTTTTCAAAAATATGGCTTTTCTCACCAATGTCAGCAGCTACGCGATGAGCACACATCACTCCTGAGAAAGCCACAGCTATAACTCCCTGACCAGGAAAACAACTATCCCCAACGCAGTATAGACCGTCTATTGCCTATATTTTTAGCCAAACCATTCTTTCATTAGCCAAACCATTTAGCCGCAGAACCAATCTATCTTTTCTTTGACTTACAGTTGTATTGAACGGCATTCCCAATAAACCTTTTGGGGTTCCTCTTGGCATTGGCCCGTAAGTTCCCTTATCCCGAGCAAGAAATCGCCTGTGTGTTCTTGGTGTGCCCACCTGCATTAAAACACCTTTAGATATACAGGCCAAGTACCCAAACTAAGGCATATGCTTGCTCTGCATATACAGATGTCTCATATCATGGAGACCTACTTTCACAAATTTCTACAATGTGCATGGCAAAACGCACGGGAATAGAGAACAAGCCTAACCTCCTTAAACGTAATAGATGAACTGAGCCCTGGAAACAGTTTTTTCTCTAGCCTCTGTATTATTTCAGCTGCCACATCTTCTTTTTTCGCCTCATACTCTTTTGGAGGGAGTCCCTAGTACCGAAATTCAGATGGATTGAGAAATAAAGATGGGCATATACACACACTAATTCCGGAAGATGTTTTTAAAGCTGAGAAAAAATTGAAATTAAAAATAGTAGATCCACAAAGGTATATTTCATTCTTGGTCTTACTCTTCTAAGATTAGCCTTACCTCCCAATCCTCGATGGAAGAAGTTGTAAATATGTGCAGTATATGTCGACCATTTGGAGCCAAAGATGGATCAAGAATGGTTGGAATGCTGAGGAATATACTACCATAAGGCTCCTCCAGATTCTTCCAATTGTCCTGCAGGTGCAACAAAAGAACATAGTCGCTACTCAATAACTTAAAATCTGCCAAGGGAATAGATCTTAGTAAGAAGCTAACAAACCTCAAGCACAAAATGATGGCAATCTGTATCTGGAGGGAGAACCTCTGCTTTAACACCCATGTGGATTGAAAGAAATGATGGAGCCTTAACATAGACTTTCTGGAAATTTTCTTCTTCTTTTGGAAGCTTTTCTCCTTTCAACAGCTTCCCTACAGCACGGCAATATCATGATAAGTACTCTTACAATATAAGACACATATTCAAAAGTTACGTAAGCCATTGTTTTCTCTTACCAAACGTATCCCATCTTGTAGCATTTGAAATTATCGTTTTAGCGAAAAATTCTCTTCCATCTGCTAGCCTTACACCGACCTGAAATTTTCAAGTGGATAAAAAAGAACATAACCAAAAGGAATTTCAAAAGGTTAAGGAAAAATAAAACTTGGATTTCTGTAGCAAGAGTCATACAGAAACTTACAGCCTTTCCATCATCAAGTATTACGCTTTTTACATTAGCCTTGTAGAGTATTTCACTGCCTCGATCAACAAGTCCTTCTGCCAAAGACTTGGCAATCCCACCAACGCCACCAACCGGATAGTTAATTCCTCCATAGTGCCTGTCACATAAAACCTGCCCCTGAACATATAAGAAAAGAGAATAGCAGAAAGGGAAACGCAGTAGACACCAAAAGCCAAAAAAGAAAGAATCCTACCATACTTGCATTGATCATTGGCGTCTGCAAAGCATTGACTGTGCTCACAATGAAACACTGCAGGCAAAGATGAAGGGTGATAATCATGCTACGTTTTGGTTATAAAATTGGGTAATTAAACCAGCGCAGGTTTACACAAAATGTTTCTTTCTCACCTCTGCATCAATGAAAGACAATAACTGAGGATCCTTTATGTACTTCCGAGCTATATCCCCAGCGTTTTGGGGCAAGTAATAAGCTGTACAGCACAGAGAATAACATAAAAGGGTTCATGTCAGTTGAATTTTGCTGCATGTATCTCTGCAGATGTGTACTCACTCACAGCAACTAATAAATACACAAAACATCAAACATGATTTAAGAGCTTCAAATTCTTCTCAGGAGGTTTAGACGAATACCGAGTGTCAAGCATTCAAGCGGCTTCTGAAAGAACTGTCCAAAAAGGTAGAGAGGCTCTTCTAGTGACTTTAGTTCCAGAGAGTTCAACGAGTTGAAGATCTGTTCAAGTTGTAATAATATAAATACATAGCATGATACTCGTACAAAACTCCAAAACAAAGTCACGTCAGACCTTCCAGCAATCGCCATAGAATCCGAGGATCCCATCCTCTTCGTGGGGAAACTTGCTCGTAAGTTCAGCGAGGAAATCATCGTATTCCCTATGAATCTGAACAGAAAGATTATTGGGAAGATGGAAATGGACAGTGGTAGGGTCAGGTATAACCTCCATCTTACGACCAACCGCCTTCAACGCCTGAGTTATCAAGTTTAGATTCCCCTGTTCCCTTCAAATTACGGCGTTACATCAACTCAGGACAAAATTCTGATCGATAGGGGTAAAACCAAACAAGTGCTTCAACACTCGTGTATTTTGAATAAGATGAAGAAGAGACCAACCTTATCGCTGAAACCGAACATCACAGAAGAGCCAACATCGAATGTATATCCATCTCTTTCGTAGTAGCCGGAGCTCCCACCAGGAATCAGATATTTCTCCAGAACTAGAACCCTGGCTTCTTTAACAGCTAGCTGAGTCGCAGCAACAAGCCCTCCAATCCCCGAGCCGATGACAACGGCGTCGTACACACTCTCTCCTCCACTGACTTCATCTCTCTTCGTCCCTTCTACGGCACCAACCGCGCTTGAGGAAACAGATCTCACTGCAACCGTAGGATTCTTCATCCGATTCTCTAACTCTCGACCATGAAACCCCAATCTCGAAGAACCAAGCTTGAAATTAGAGGTCTTCAGTGCGGAGAACAAGGAACTGCGATCACCACACTTTACGGGATTTTGAATACACAAATTCATGCTGCTAAGTTCGTCCTCACTGTATTGTAAACCTTTGGATTTGGATATCCCCAAAGCCAATCAATTCATTACAACCTTAAACCAAAATGAAATTATCAGCAACAAATCCTCATCGATTCTAGATTAGGCAAATTTGGAAATTGATTTCATCATATGGAAATTAAAAAAAAAAAAATGTTTGGTAAAGATCACTCGCAAGTGATTAGAAAACAATAAATCTTTATTTTTTGTGACTTTAAAATATTGACCGTTGATCTTTGCTATCTGTGTGGTACATTAATAACCGTTAGATTTTGTGCCTTTCAATTCAATTTCTTTGAAAATGCACAAAAGAAACCCCAAGTGAATCCACGGCAAGATTTGTGCCGAAATATTGGGCTTTTTCCTTAAGACCCAACTAGGTCCAAATGAATATGAAAAATTGAATGCAAGTGGGTTTTTTGGTTGTTGGTCCACCAAGATTCCATGTCCAATATTCATAGAATCTGCATAATAAATCAAATCGAATGGTCCAAAAGCATCAAGCATCAATCAATATCAACGACAATGGCATTCTTTTTAGCAACTTGTAGGAGTATCGTTAAGACCGTATCTTTGAATCTCTGAGATAAAACATGGAAAGACTAATTATCTTTTATCGACAAGGTTCGGTCTCACCGAATTTTCTTGTTCATAGTAAAGCCGCTTTATGGAACATTTTCAACGATCTTCTTGTGATGTTTGCCTTTTTTCTCAATATTTGGATTCTGATGTCTTGTTATAAATAGCCTGCGACTCAAGCAACTAGAGTCACAAGCAACACCAAGCTCAAACTCCGGGTTTGGTCTCATGAATTATTTGTTCTGAGACTCATTCCAATCCAATATATCCTCTCCTTCTTCGTTTTCTTTTAAGAAACCGATCTCTTGGGTAAAAATCAAGAAAATGGACAAGGTTATGAGAATGTCGTCAGAAAAAGGAGTGGTTATATTCAGCAAGAGCTCGTGTTGTCTTTCCTACTCGGTTCAAGTCCTCTTCCAAGATCTTGGGGTCAACCCTAAGATCCACGAAATCGATAAGGACCCTGAATGCCGGGAGATCGAGAAGGCACTAATGAGGCTAGGCTGTTCAAAGCCGGTCCCAGCCGTCTTTATTGGTGGCAAGCTCGTTGGTTCGACCAACGAAGTAATGTCGATGCACCTAAGCAGCTCGTTGGTTCCCCTAGTGAAGCCGTATCTATGTTAAAGAAAAGGTGTTTCGAAGGAAAACGTATTGCAATAAGGAAAACCCAAATTTGAGCCAAATCTTTGTAATGTATTTTTTTAGTATTATATTGGTCGTGTTACTTCTCAAGTTATATAATAAGATTCCTTTTCGTCTATTAAAAAAAAAAAAAACATTAGGAAAGTAACTGTAAAATTTATATTAATGCAAGGGTAAAAACATTTATGATAAATTTAATATAGCTACACAGAAGAGTCGGAACAAGTAACTCACATAACGAGAGACATTTCAAAAAGGGCCAATCATACATAATTTCACATGTCAGCAAGATATATATACTACGCTTACAGTGTAAGTTACGTTAATTTCTTCCTGTACAACAGTACAAAGAGACAACGAAAACAAACACACTGGCTAATCAAACAAACTGTGTACGGTGTATATGACTCAAAGAAAGTTGCTATCTAGGTGAAACGGAGGGAGCAATTCCACTGACGAGGTCAGAGCCAGAAACATCCATTGACGAATAAGGATTTGGATTCTTCATGATTGAAGAATTCGATGACGATGAGGGCTGAGTCATTGTCTCAGACAGATCCGTTCTTTTGGCTGTCTGAGATTCCGGCATCAGTTCCCATATGATTTCCAGTTCTCTTACAACTTCCGCCATTGAAGGCCTCACATCAGTCTCCTCTCTGCTGCATCGCAGCGCTAAAGTAGCAAACTTTTCAATGCATTCATCTGGAACTGAGCTCATTCTCTTATCCACGGCCGATAATATCGAACCAGACTGGTACGCGATGTTGACCTGACCAAAAACAAGTTGTAAACGGTTTTAGATAATGCCAAGAAGGAGAACAAGCTCTAACCATCTAACCAGAATTACCTCTCGGACTATGTTCTTGCCATGTGTGATTGGCTGCATTCCTGTCAAGAGCTCCAGGAACACTACGCCTAAACTATATACATCGCTTTTGTCAGTCAATTGATGAGTCAAGAAATATTCCGGGTCAAGGTAACCCTGCAAGTTCGACAAGAAAAAGTCTCAGTCATGAGTTTGAGAAACAAATGTACAGCAGCAATGCAGGATTGAGATCTTACCGGAGTTCCTTTTACAACAGTAGACACATGATGAGGTGAGATGCCTTCCATATCAGGCACTGGGGCGAGTCTGGAGAGTCCAAAATCTGCAACCTTTGCGATGAATCTGGAGTCCAACAATATGTTGCTAGCTTTGATATCGCGATGGAATATTGGCGGATTAGCTTCTGTGTGTAAATACAGGATTCCCTTAGCTGAACCTAGAGCAATCCGCATTCTCATCGCAAAGTCTAAAGGGTCTTTTAACTTAACTGCCAAACACACAAATTGTAAAGTGTTATCCACACGGAATAGATGTCGTGCATATACATCCGCATTAATAATAGTTGAAAAGCCGTGGTTTGTCTCTCCTCACCCACATAGAAAACAAGTAACACTACAATTGACTCGGTGAATAAGCAAAACATACCAGAAATGTTGTCTCGCAAAGTACCATTTTCCATGTACTCATAAACCAGCATCTGCACGCTTGACAATACAACCAATCAGAGAAACATAGAAGGTTTTAAACCTCGAAACCAGAAGAGGATTTTGGACAAAAGTACCTGTTCGCCTTCTTCATCACAGAATCCAACCAAAGCAACAAGGTTTCTGTGATGTAATCTCGACAACAATTCAATTTCAGTTAGGAATTCCCTCTCACCCTGCAATGATCCCTCTTGTGCTCTTTTAATCGCCACAACCATTCCATCGCCAAGGGTACCTTTGTAGACTTTTCCGTAACCCCCTTGCCCAATTTGAGTGGAACTACTAAAATTGTCAGTAGCCAGAGCCAGCTCAGCATATGTGAAGCTCTTTACCCCTTCGATTTTCAAAGAAGCCTTGGAAGCTGCACATGGATGAATCAAAAAATTGTAACACCAAAAACAAATTTGAAAGACAATTTACTCTGAACACATCTCGCCACCCTAAAGAAAATGCTTACATCGCTTTTTCCTAGAAACCGCAGCGTATCCTTTCATACGTTTCTTCATAATGATAAGGGCAATGATAGCGGTTAGTGTAACTGCAGCTGCAACTGAACCAAGAATTATTCCCGCTAGTGCACCCTTACTTACACCAGATGGCGAAGCTGAAGGAAACACTGCAAAAAAAAAAAGGAGGACAATCAAAACGAAGCCCAAGTATGCAAAAGTTTTATCACTCAGTAAGAAAATAAAGCCAAGCCCGTCATCTGTTGTTATCAGGAGGCAGAGAAACAAATGACACTGTTACTTTTATTGTAAAAGAGAGACGTCAGCTCATTTACTTGTATTTTAACTAACTTCTGTTTTGAAATAAACATTAGAGAACGAATATTCTGCTACTAACCATCTCTGTAGACATCTAACAATGTGAAATTCATAAGCTCATAAGGACCAAACAGATCTTCGTCTCGAATGTTCCATCCAGTGAACATGCCCCTTATTCGCCGAACCTCGCTACGATTGAATATGAAAGAATTGTTGGCATTCGAACCAAAAACAGGAAAGAACTTCAAGTACATTCGAAGTCTAGGTCCTTTTTGCCACCGGAATGAGTCAATGCGCAGCTGGTACAGATTCAAACTAAGACCAGAGGTGATGTATTGCTCAAATTCGGATATGTAAGGAACAAAATCCGTGAAACCAGGACTTTTCAACCGATATCCAACAAGCAGAGGAGCAGCACAAAAGCACCGTCTAAGAGGTTCTGGAGAAAATTCATAAGGGGGTGGGCAGTCAGAACAAGTTGTAGTAGAATTGGTTGAACCCTGATTTCTGTCTTCCTCAGTTAGAGATCCACAGAATCGAAGCAGATTTCCATCTGAGCATAACGGATTCCCCTGAAGCCTGGAAAACAAAAGATGTCAAATTGATACGGGAAAAGTGGACACTATTCTGAGGGAAAGAGTGTATCACATTTCAGAATGAGCAAACAAGTTCACAGAGCTGTTATCTACATCACTGAGTAGCTAAACATGATGTCCTGAGCAAAAATAAGCATGCATGGGCATCTAATAAAGGGAAATAGGAAAGCGCAGAAGCAAACCAGATGGTCACATTTGGGCGGGGATCAGATCTGCCAGAAATATTTAAAAACCTATTGTTCCGCAGATCCCTGAAAAACATAAATGAAATGACGGTTATCAAGAGATAATTCAAAGAAAGTCAAAGGAAAGGAGATATGATTGTAGCATAGGATGATTGTAGCATAGGCCATAGGGATATGATTGTTTTTAAAAGTCATACACAATAAGACTCTCGGTTGAATTCAACACTCTGTCCTGGTAAATGCTAGAGGGAATGGAACCAGTCAGAGCATTGTTTGCAACCGACCTGCCACATTAGGTAGACAACAAAACAAACCATCAGCCATATTCATATCCAAAAATGATAGAACTAAGAATAGCATCTCAGAAACCGAAAAGCTCACTACACCGATCAGACAAACTTACAACTTTTGAAGCCGTGGAAGGCTTGAGAAATTTGTTGGAATGGTTCCAGTTAGACTGTTATTGGACAGATCGCTGCAGTAAGTTCATCAGAAGATATCAAATTTAAAAGCAATCCATTTCTAACAAAACAAAAAGAATACTAATCACAGTACATAGCCCGGAATAAATCAAAGGCCAGAATCATGAAAGGCGCTAAAAGTTTACATGGTTGTGATATTATCAGAAAGCTTCCCTGTAGGTATAGATCCATTTAACTGATTTCGACTTAGGTCCCTGGAATTCATGTCGAACAATCAGAAACAGATGATATTAATTCGCCAAGGCAGTTGTAGGATTATTGAAGGAAGCAGCTAGTTAGGTTATAGACTTACAAATAACCAAGGTTCGGGATACTGCTAAGATCAGGCATTGGCCCTTGCAAGCTACAGTTCCTAAGACTCCTGCCCGTGGACAGATAGAAAAGTACGCATAGATTAGCATAGCAAATGGCCAAACGCATATAGCTTATGTTCAAAAAAATCGAGAAAAAGGAGACGACTAGTCTCTCTACGTTTTCCTAATTTAGCTCAAACATGGCTGATTTCCATTCCCACAGCTCAAGATATGTACAGGTTAATTCAAATCCAATGCATGACTCTCATACTGAATCGTTGAATGCATTAAAGGAAGATGACAGCCCTTCCAATCTCACACTTCAGTGACTTTGAGTTCAAGATACATTCTGAAACTAGCACTTACAACTTCAAAAGTTTAGACATGTTTCCGTAAGAGGGTGGAATCGTGGTCCCATCAAAGTGATTGTTATCTAATTGTCTGCCAAAATAAACAAGAGAAAAAAGGTCAAAAAGAAAAGAATAAATGCATGAATCAGCAGTCAGCAGGGAAATTAACTGAAACTGTGACATAAACATACAGGATAAGCAAATTTGGCATGCTTGATAACTCAGGAGGAAGATATCCCGATAAATTGTTGTTGTCAAGAAGGCTGTAAAAAAACAGGTAATGTTCATCAAAATTAGATAGGTAAAGCATACCTGGCATGTTGTAGACATAAAAATCAAGTTTAACAGAACATTTCAAAAATAAGAATCAAATTAGCCTAAGAAGTATGACCGACTCACATGTGAACAATTGACGGTAGGCTTCCAAGCTCGGGCGGTATCTGCCCGCTAATTGAATTATTGTTCATGTGACTGTAAGAAGATAAGATGGACACAGAATAAATGTAACATGCTCAAGAGGTAAATGAAGTACTTTAAGAAAAACAGCTATGAACAATATGACATAAGATAAAAAGAACTCACAAGTGCTTTGTTTTGTTTAAATTCGCAAACGATTTGGGTAGTGGTCCTGATATACGGTTTTCATCAATCTGTATTCTGTCCAAGTTTGGAAGAAACCCAAGCTCCTCAGGTAAGTTTCCAGTTAATAGATTTCCATTCAAGAGCCTGGAAGAGTGCAGTGGCACATCAAGTTAGGAGCCAAGTAAAGGCAAGCGAGGAGTAACAAATAAGGCAGAGGAAGTAAACAAGAAACTTCTTCAACTTGCTCACAAGAATCAAACTCGGGGACTTACAGGAGTTCCAAAGACTTGATATTCCCAATTTCCTTTGGTATACTTCCGGTTATCTTGTTCCACATGAAATCCCTGGCATTAGAGAAGATGTAGTACAATACAATACACAAAGAAAGTTATTTACCACTGGGTATGAAGATCATCATTACAGGTAAAAAAGAGAGATCAAGCTACTTATGGCGTTTAAACACGTACAGGATACTAAGACGAGTCAAACGGCCAAGCTCCGGGGACAAGTTCCCTGAGAGATTCATACTGAGCAATTGCCTTCAAGTAAACAAAGAAGGAAAGCTTTTCAAACAATTAATTCCCCGAGGAAGACAATTGTTAAGAATCGACAAAAAGCAGTAACAGTGAAGAAGACAATACAGTTCTTTGACATGAAGATAACCATCGTCGAGTGTGGAGTTGAAGCAGAGAACGCCAGTCCAATTCGAAGTGCAGGGATCTCCGCGCCTCCAATTGCTCAATCTACGAACGGGATCGTTCAAGCTGTCTCTTATCGCTCGCAAAGCCCTCACTGAATCCAGGAATATCAACGATCAGTACGAAATCAGCGATCGAGAATCCAAAAGCAAAGAAAACCCATATTCGCAGACACGAATTATTTGAAGATCCAAACCGAAGAGAAAGCAAATTAAACAGTAAGAAACCTTCGACGGGATTGGTGATGCCGTCTTGAGCTAAAGTCGAAGACCAGAAGCAGAAGAAGAGGAAGAAGAAAAACAGAGGTAGGAGACGAGAGACGTTTGACGAACACATATCGAGAGAGGAAACAGCGGAGACCGGAGACGCGAATTAGAGAGAGAGCTATAAGGGAAAGGCCATGACCAGGTAGAGAGTGAAGCAGAAGAAGGAGAGGGAGAAGACAAAGTAAGAGAAAAGTGGTTGGGGTTTGTTGAAAGCATTGAAGAGTGAAGAAACGACGTTTTCTTAGTTTGACCATATCAAGCAGCGGAGGAGAGCGACGACGAGGTGTCATCAAAGTTTCACTTACGCCGCCGCCATTACTATGCGCCAGCCACCTTGTGCTTTCGTCAAGACCCCTTAAAATAATGTTTGCGTTTGTGACACCTGTCGTTCTTTGACCTTTTTGTCGCTTTTTTATTTTTTAAACTCCCGTTTCATATCTGAGTCTAATGACAGTAGGTAGAGAGATGTGCAAGTGCGATGACTTTTACAAATAAAAATACCTTTTGATTCCACCACCTTGTAATTTTTTTTTCTTTTGTATCAAAAAAGCATACCAATAGCAGATAAAATAGCAAATCAAATCATTAGTATATTGGTCCCCGCGAAAAGAAAAGTCGCCAAGTTTTCCTAACGACTTTATTGGATGGAATACCAAATCCAAATATGGTGTTGGTTAGTGGTTATGACAGACTTTCTAGATGTGCAATTAAACTGTTGTAGCCGTAATATTATTGTAGAATTATGTAGATGATTTATGATTCCTTTAACCAAGAAAATAAGAGGATAGCGAGATTGAAAGCAATAACAGATGTCAAATAGCGACCAAAAAAAGGCAGGGACAGCATAAAAAATATACTATAAATTACTTTTAAATGAGAAATATAATGTTGCGGCACTATTTTAAGAGCACATGCATATATTTTTAAAGGAGATGTCAAAAGGTATACCATATGAAGTTATCAACTTACTATGGATAGAGAACTTTCCTACCCAAAATTAGTTTCCCTCTTGAAAAGATATAAAAATCATGTTGTGACAATGAACCCACGATAGAAATCTATTTCTGAGTCTTCGATGTATCCATTTTTTATAAGATTCTCTCTCTAAAAACTTCTATATATATATTTGTATAAATAATGATGAAATTATATAAAACAAAAGCTAAGAAACTTTAGCTGGTACCAAGTAACCATCATTAGTCTTCTTAATCTTTTATTGACGTCGAGTTAATTAAATGATACCGGTCCACTTCTGACGCCTTCAGAGTTAAGAACAGCTCCAATGGAGTCTCTTTAAAGAGTTTATAAAAAATAAAAAATTGAAAAAAATTGAAAAAGAAGAAAGAGAAAACAGAAACGATTCTAAACTCAGAGACTTCAGAAACGCTCTCTCACCAATCTCTTACATGTGTTACTAATTAACTAGCTCTTTTTTATATAATTTTAATTTTAATTAAATAAATAATTTATATTAATATTATATATGGTAGAGACTATGAGAAGGGTTATTGCCTTTGGAGGTGGTCTAAGAGACTTCTTAACTAAAAAGTAAAAAAAAAAATTAAAAGCAAAGGAGGAAAATAAAGGAGATCTCTTCTTTTTAATTTGACCAGCAAATAAAGTGATGCCCAATTGCTAAATGGCCCAACGAAGAGAAGGCCCAAAAAAAAAAGTCATCGTGACGTTTCATCAAAAGAAAGCTGCTGAGATGGAGTTCAAATAAAATTAACGCGCCAGGTAGGGGTTGAACCTACGGCCTTCTGCTTAGGAAACAGACGCTCTATCCACTGAGCTACAGGCGCAACATATGAGAAGAGGTGAAGAGGATATAATATTTTGGTTTTATAGGCCTGACTACGAAGTCCTATGTATTGCGTGGTATAAAAGAGCAAACGAAATTAGATGCACTTCCTAAAACTTATAAACCTACGTTTAGTGTGAGCCACATTTATATTAAAATTTATATAGTACACAAATTATACTTTAAACATTAAAATTATAATGTTTAGAAGTAATTTTTGGTTTCTAAAAACGTATGAATAGGAACGTAACACGCTAACAAACAGTTAGACATGCTTCCTTGCGCCAAAATTATGTTGTTATGTCAGCTTAGTCATGTTTCATTAGAAGAAGGAAGTATTATCTCGAATCTTTTTGAATAAAACAATCTCCTCCTCTCATTTAAACATCCTCCCAAAATATATTACTACTTTCCAATGCCAATTTCGTTGACCGATTTCTTCCATTTAAATCTTGATGTGTTTTTTTTTTTTTTTGTATTTATGATTGGCAGAGCTTGAGTCAGACGTGGCGAGATGTTATGCAATAATTGTTAAAAACGTTGTTGAGGCAACTACAAAAACTTGTAATGGTAGGTAGGTACTAGGAGATTAAATTTACTGTTGAAAACATAAAAGCGAATACTGTATGTAATAATAGTAGTACTAATTATTCACTTAAAGAGATTAAATAATTAATACTACAAAATAAAAAAGAGGGAGACAAGATGCTGCGATGCTTCACGTGTCAATGTGCCTTTTACTTTTCATCACTAATTTTTAATATTTTTTTATAAACCGACCAATAAAAAAAGATCATAATTCAGTTCTTTTTTTCTCAACTCAATGGTGGCAATTGGCAATTTATAGTTAGTGACGTCACTTCTCTCTCATCTCGCAGTTGAGTTCCTCCTACGCTCTTAATTTGAGAGAGAGAGAGAAAGCTTCATCTCCATCATTATCTCCTTCTTCGTCTTCATATACATTTTGTTCTCATTCCGCTCCTTGGGGAATTTTACAGCATTCCTTCATCAGATTCAAATCAATCCTAATGGACAAATCGGATCCTCCACGGAAGCCCGCCGCTCTTATCCCCTCCGATCCACCACATCCCAATCCAAATGCCGATCCCATCCCCGCTTCCTTCCACCGCCGATCTCGCTCCGACGATATGTCGATGTTCATGTTCATGGATCCGCTCATCTCCTCCTCCGGCGCGCCACCTTCCTCCGACGACCTTCCCTCCGACGAGGATCTCTTCTCATCCTTCATCGATGTCGACAGCCTCTCCTCAAACCCGCACCCGCCGCTCTCCTTTCCGAATCCCTCCGCCGCCTCCCTCTCCTCCAACTCCGTTTCCGGCGGCATTCCTCCGCCGAACTCCTCCTCATCTCGTCCTCGCCACCGTCACAGCAATTCCGTTGACGCTGGATGCGCCATGTATGCCAGTGAGATCATGGACGCAAAGAAAGCCATGCCTCCCGAAAAGCTTTCCGAGCTCTGGAACATCGATCCCAAACGCGCCAAAAGGTTCCTCCTCTAACTTTTATTATGCATCTCCCCTCCCATTAGGCTTCCAGAATTGAAACATCAATGGGAGTTTGCAACGGAATTACAAAATTAGGGATTGGGGATTGATTACAGGATATTAGCGAATCGGCAATCTGCAGCTCGTTCCAAGGAGAGGAAAGCTCGATACATTCAGGAACTTGAGCGTAAAGTTCAATCGCTTCAAACCGAAGCCACCACTCTCTCCGCCCAGCTCACTCTCTTCCAGGTTTCTTCTCTTCTCTTTAAAAAAACCTTTCGATTCTTTTTTTTGTTTTATTTCAACATAACAAAGTAAAGGCCTTGATCGGGAATCGACAATGTTTTGGTGAATTTTAACAACAATCTTAATTTCAATGTTGTTTGATTCAACAGAGAGACACAAATGGACTGGCGAACGAAAACACAGAGCTGAAACTCAGGTTACAAGCAATGGAGCAACAAGCTCAGCTTCGTAATGGTAAACAAAACGTCCAAAGTCTATTATCATTTGTATGCATTTTGGTGATCTTGAGTCTCTGCTTTGATTCTGTGATTGCAAAACAGCTCTAAACGAGGCTTTGAGGAAAGAAGTGGAAAGAATGAAGATGGAGACGGGAGAAATCTCGGGAAATTCAGATTCGTTCGATATGGGAATGCAGCAGATTCAGTACTCTCCTTCGACATTCATGGCAATTCCACCATATCGTGGCTCGATCAACGGGCAGGATATGCAGATGCACGGTTTCAATCCTAACCATCCAATGGAGATGTCGAATTCTCAGAGCGTGTCGGAGTTTCTGCAGAACGGGCGGTTGCAAGGGTTAGATATAAGTAGCAATAGCTCAAGCTTAGTCAAATCTGAAGGACCTTCGCTCTCTGCTAGTGAGAGTAGCTCTGCGTATTGACAAGACCATGAGGCTGATGATTTCACTTGTTAATAGGCTTTAAAATTCATTTGATTTTTATTTCACTTTCGATCATTTATTATTCCTTCTTTTGAGGTGCCAATACCAGGAGAGGACGTATAAAAATTGTGTTGGTTTCATGTCTGTTAAATTTGTCCTTGTGAGTTTCATTGTTTGCTACTCCTATTGTTTGTTCTTCAAGGAACAAAGGAGGTTAATAAATTTCAATTTCCCTTTGGATTGTTTGCTACGTTTTCTTTTTACCTCTACCGTCTCAAATTACTGAACGGAACCTATTTTAGTAAAACTGAGTTCGATAATATACAAAAAAAAAACAGAGCTCAGGCATGTGGCAATATCAACTGGAAATCAGATGAGTGCGAAGGACCAAACCATCGCTATGCCATTTTCATCACAGCTCAAAGTGGAAATGCACCAGCCGGGAATCGAACCCGGGTCTGTACCGTGGCAGGGTACTATTCTACCACTAGACCACTGGTGCTTTGATGTCTATCATTGACTGTTAAAATATTATATACCAACTAAGTTTGTAAGAAATTAATGAGAACGAATGGTTATATTCATAGAAAACGAGTATCTACAGTGAGGATTAGAGATGGTAGGGCAATTGTCTAGAACAAGCGTGAAGCTGGTAAAGAATTAGCTAACCCCATTTCGTGTGGCCTTAATAACTACAGATATTGTTAACATCTTAACGTCGGCCCAATATTCTACTATATTTAGGCCCATTGGCCCACATCCATATATCAGATATCAAATATCAAAGTACTCTTGTAACTCTTTTTGGCCTTTCGTCTTTTCTCAACAATATCAAATGTCATGCGCTCAATCCATTATGTGTGTTTAAAAACTGTAACCGATTTCATTAGAATTCTCGTAAAACTGGGATCATCAAATGTATATGTTATATGTTATCATTGTAGAAACTCGTTTGCTATCGACAAATAATTTGACCTATCGACAAATAATTTGACCTACAAAACTATTTCAGAAAAAAAATATGCAGATAGCCAAATTCCAATTCGAATCTTCATACATCTTAAGAAAAATATAACTATTGGATTAATGGTAAGCATTTAGCGACACGACGAGAGATTAGTGTTTGACTGTTTCGAAGAGACCTTAAAAAAAGCAAAACAAATTGTGAAGATAACAAAACAGAATCCAGCCGACAAAATGAGAAGTAAAATAATTCTGAATCCATTCTTTGATTAGGTTGTGGTCAAACTTAACCTCCCTAAGTTAACGACTTAGTACTAAATGTCGATGTTTTTTATATAAATAATTTGAACATATTAGAGTGATTACGTAAGGAATAATGAATTATCAACGAAGCATCTCTTATACGAGATGACGTATGTGCTGCTGTCATGCGCTCCACATACACCCGACTCCGTACTTTTTACGTCTATACGTGGAAATAAAATTCATAACCTATATTATATATATGTAGGTTACATAAATTATAGTAATATTTTTCAAAAAATACAAATACATTATCAAAATTGATAGTGGAATGATGGTGAATTGTGAAGAAGACTTTTTGGTATGATATGTCATATAATTTGCAAAATGATAATTGGTTAAATTGCTAATTAACAAAATATAAAAAGGTATAAGTCGTCGTATATCGGCAAAAGTAACTGCGCATGAGTGAAAATCTAAATAGACTCTGGGGACATGTACGGAAATTGAATATTTGTGGGCCCATTTTCATTTTGGCCCTAATTTTTAACTGATTCCTCTAATCTCGAGAACAAAAGACTCTCTCTCTGGGATCTCCAGATTTCTCTCCCCTCTTCCTTCTCGCGTTCGTTTGCCACCTGACAAACTCGTGCTCGGCCGGCGGCGGAAAGGGTCTCCGACCTGATTCCCGGTTAATTTACCGATTGATTAACTTATTCTTTCTAGGTCTTCCTTAGGCCTACAAACCTCCTCACTCTCGAAACCTCAATTTACCCCTTCCTCCTCCAATTCTTCATTCACAATTTCATTTATGTCGCTTAGGGTTACCTTCACATACTCCAGCTATGTCGCTAGAAACATTGCTTCATCCGCCGCGACTCGCGTCGGTACCGGCGATGTCCGATCATGCTTCGAATGCTGGGTCCGTCCCAGATTCTTCGGCCACAGCCAGAAACCCGATATGGATAAATCCCCCGGATCCAACACTTGGACCGCCGGCCCAAGCTCTCTTGCCCGACCAGCTTCCATGTATAGCACCATTGCGAGGGAGATCCTCGAAGAAGGAAGCCAGAGTCCGCTTGTGTTGGGGATGATCTCCATCATGAAATTAACCGCAGCTCCAGATATTTTGGGGATGAACGTCCTCGGGATCTCGCCCTTTAAGACTTCTTCTGTAATCCCGTTCCTTAGGGGGTCTAAGTGGATGCCTTGTAGCATTCCGGCGACATTATCAACGGATATTGCTGAGGTTGATAGGAACGGAACGGCGTTTGATGCCAAAGTGAAGTTGGAGCTAAGTAATAAAGGCTCCAATGTTGGAAACGGATGGGTTAATAAGCTGTTGAATATCTGCTCGGAGGATGCTAAGGCTGCTTTCACGGCGGTGACTGTTTCTCTCCTCTTCCGTTCGGCATTGGCCGAGCCAAAGTCTATACCTTCAACATCTATGTACCCTACTCTCGATGTGGGTGATCGTGTTATGGCCGAGAAGGTGAGGATACTGGTTTCTGGCTATATAATTGTCCATTTTGAATGCTTTCTCCCTCACTAGAGATCCTATATGTCTGGTTCCACCTTTGTATTTATCCATGTTGTTCTGTCTACGATTGATTTTTGATCTTGAGAGGGTTTTTAAAAAAATGGTAGCTTTGATCAATTCTGCATTGTAGGGGCTGAAACTTTTATGGTAATCGTCTTAAATGTGTTTGATGTTTATATAAGTATTTAATTGGTGGTGTGGCTTCATGTCTGAGTGATTGATCTGCGTATGTGCATTTTGGTGCTGGTCAGGTCTCGTACTTTTTCAGAAAGCCAGAGGTTTCAGATATAGTTATCTTCAAGGCTCCTCCCGTTTTGGTGGTAGGTCTTAAATCACCCTTTCTTGTTTTCAAATGTTTCAAACCTGTTTCAAAGGTGTATGATATATCCTCCTCTGAAAAATCGCAGGAACATGGTTACAATTGTACTGATGTATTCATAAAAAGGATAGTTGCAAGCGAAGGTGACTGGGTTGAAGTAAGCCCCTATATTTAATCCACATGTTGATTGATCTTATTCATCCATTGAAGTCTTTGCTCACCTTTATTGGTATTATTACTTGGGTAGTGGCTTCTTGATGACCAGCCTCCTCAAAACAGACCCTTACCCTTTGTTTTCTGTTTCTGTATCATATTCCTGTCTAACTTATCGATGTTGGTATCATATAGGTTTGTGATGGAAAGCTCTTAGTGAATGACACCGTTCAAGTAGAGGATTTTGTATTAGAGCCAATTAACTATGAAATGGAACCAATGGTAAGCAAACTTGCACTTCCTAATTTATTGATTCTTGACCTTAAAGTTGTAGAAGAGTAATGCTGCTAAGTTGGCTTTTGCTGTTTATTTGCAGTTCGTCCCTGAAGGATATGTCTTTGTCCTAGGAGACAACCGCAACAAAAGCTTTGACTCGCATAACTGGTAACCACTTTGGAAGATATCTGCTATTGCATGGTTCTTCTGTGTTAAATTGTGGAAATTCTGTTGATTAATAGATGATGTGGTGAATGTAAAACGCAGGGGTCCACTTCCAGTAAAGAACATCATTGGGAGATCAGTGTTTCGGTATTGGCCACCGAGCAAAGTTTCAGACACAATACACCATGACCAAGTTAACCAAAAGGGAGCTGTTGCTGTTTCATGACCGGTACAGATGTGTGGATTGTTCTTAGGATTAAGCAGGAAATTGAATAGATGAGGTGTGCCATCCATTTTGGCCAACAGAGCAATTCTTTCGTTCTGTGTACTTCTATGGAAGACATGGAATGCAATGGGAGATCCCAAAAGAAAGAAGAAGGAAAACTGAAACATTTTTGCTTTGATTTTTTTGTTGTTGTGTTTAAACCTAAAATGCAACCATTGTAATGGCAGTCGTTGTCAAACATAAGCGTAAAGTGAGTACTAAATTACCCTGCTTACGTGGAGATCACAGCATAAGTCTTCTGATTCATCTACATCAACACAACTAGGCTACGCAAAATCTGAATGTCGGACTTCTCGATACATATATCTTACCGTTTCTCAAATGTATTGCTTGTATTCGTCTACCAGAAAAGTTTATAATCAACTGAAATCTTGCTTTGGATTCGGAAGTTTACCATAATCAAAACTCAAACATGTAGTAAAAAAAAAGGAGAGCTCATGAGTACGGCGAATCCATCTGCAAATCAGAAGAGTGCGAAGGAACCAACCATCGCTTAAAGCCATTTTTATCACAGCTCAAGGGAATGCACCAGCCGGGAATCGAACCCGGGTCTGTACCGTGGCAGGGTACTATTCTACCACTAGACCACTGGTGCTTCGATGCACATTATTATCTGTAAGAAAATAATATATCCACGAAATATCAGAGAAACTTATCCCCCTCTCATGCTCTGGTCAATATGGAATGAGAACGAGAAGTTATCAAGGAGAAATGAGTAGTGATATCCCATATAAAGGAGTCTGAAAATCCAATACATGTTTCCAGTGTTGATGAATACTTTGGAATACAGTTATAATACTAAATCCAAAAATGAAAAAAACTGCTCAGTATAATAAAACTGGACCATCAAAGCTGTTCCATTTTCTCCCACTCACTCTCTACTTTCTTCCTTTTTCCATAGGGTGTGGAAAGCTGTTGATTTTTCAGTCTCCCCAACTTCTCTGCTTTGCGATTTAAATGGAGAACAAACAAACAAAAAAAGAGGAATTAAAAAAGTTTTTTTTTCTTTTGACAAATCTGATACAAAAGATAGTTGATATATATATATATTAAAAAAAAAAAAAAATAGAGCGATGTTCAGCTTTAGGCTTGAAAATCTTTATTTGAGTTCCATACAGGAGCCACTGTCTTTTGCACACCCACACCACCATCTGATAGCACTCCGCTTCCATTTTCAGCTGCTATTAGCGGATCCTTCTCGCTCTCTTTCATCTGCGAAACCCGAAGTAACATCAGTTTTTTTTTCCCCCTTGTAAAGCAATACAACATGACACAAAATCAGCAAACAGACCTTTACCAACCAACCAAAACAATGCCTATGATATGGTTGCTTTTCTGATAGCAGTCTTATTGCAAAATCAATGGTACAATAAAAGGATTATGATCTGAGGGAATCATATATAATTATTTCTTTTCCCGTACCATTTATTTAGCAATTAAACTACTATCACTTTCCCTCGCTCTTTTTCTTTAAAAATAATTCTTTTGGAAAAACGGGTTTCTGTTGTGTGGAATCATACGATAGATAGAAGTAGAAGTCGGTGAGTCCTATTTAATATGAATCAGGGATCAGTTACTGGTGTCCAGCATTCAATACTGTTAGGCTATACATAGGCAATATAAAGATATTACAGAGGAAATATACCTGAGGCAATTGGGTTGATGCTTCACTTGCCTTCTGCTGAGTCTCAATCGAGCAAAAATAGGAATAAACAACCATTCCAATCACAGCCACCATAATACCGAGAATGTTGCGCCAGTTGAACGGATCTCGCAGCAACACATAGCCAAATGCTAGAACCAGGCATGTTTTCAGATGTCCCAGAACCTGATATGTGACGGGAGAAGTTTTTCCAATGACCAGAAAAGTGCTGAAGTTTACCGACACTGATATGAGACAGGACAGGACGATGAAGAACTGCAGCCAGCAAAGAAGCACGTGTTAGTATGTAGAATCGACATGGAAGCAAGAAGATCAGTAAATAAGTTGGGTAGAATCCCTGGCAGATTGAGTCTCACCACAACTTGAGAAGTGTACTTAAAAGCAAACACGTTCTGGTTGGTTAGGAGCCCATCTAAAAATGGCCCAGTGACAAAAAGTGTGATTGCTTGATACGGGCAAGACTGATAAAGAAGTTGCGTGGATGAAACTTTGAACTTCTTCTGGATGGTATTTGTCATCTGTGCATAATTGGTTAAGATAACAGCATCGAATTGGCTTAAGACAAAATATAAAGAAAGGTCGAAATAATAAAGCAATGGGAAAAGAACGGCTAAGCATAGGATACAATTTGAGCAACACAAGTTGTGATAACAGCCAGCAGCGACAAGACAGAACCCAGCATATTAAGCTGAAGATCTGTGACGGTAGCAATTCCAACACCAAGGAGAAGGATGGTTAATGAAAACTGAATTTTTCGACTGCAAACAAAAAGAAGTGTGTTACAAACTAGGGAGGACGAATCATCAACACAAAGGGACATAAGACTATCACTAAGTTGGAAATGCATGACCATTGGAAAGATAGATGGCATATAAAATAGGTTCCCCCAAATTAATAATCATTAACGTGTAATAGAAAGGTACAACAAGTAGGAGAACTTTGAGTGCAAACCTGAACTTTTTCCTGAAGAAGAGGGTCTCCAAGAGAACAGTGCAGGGGATGATTGCTAGTTTTGTCATCTAATATCAACAGAAGAAGAGATGGGTTTTGAAAAACACAGGTTAACATGATATCATCATGTAGCAGCTGGAAAGCTGGAATGACAAAGCTATACCTGGTAAAACCCAACGGAATTAAAGCCCAGGCTGAGGTTCAATAATCCTATGGATATCCCATTCAATATGCCAAATCCCATCACAGCTCGTGGATCAAAAGGCTTGTGTTCAAACATCTTCATCCATAATGCCACATGAAGGGAACAAAACGTGACCAAAAGATGCCAACTTGTCAACGTAGTCGCTGTACGTACAAAATAACAAGGGTAAGTACAGATAGCTTATGAGCTCAATTGCATATGATGACATATAAGCAGTTATGGTGATGCAGGCTTCATAGAGGGTTGATCAGCGTCCTGATCAGTGTAATACTACATAAGAATTGCAGGTGTATCTGCCTCCCAGCAATAAAA
>JAHZTW010000001.1:464005012-464543500 GCA_020283515.1 Alliaria petiolata | reverse complement strand
GATCTTCATAAAAGGTAGTTACTTGCCTGGTATATAATCTCATTTAGCTCGTCTTTCAGAAGGTTAATAAATAATTCCGTCAAAAGGCAGTTCTTCACACTGTCATATGCCCCCTTCAAATTTATGCGGAAGTACGTATTTGCACGAGGAACCTTAAATGTTTCGTCA
The DNA here is from genome assembly GCA_020283515.1 of Alliaria petiolata. NCBI lineage: Eukaryota > Viridiplantae > Streptophyta > Magnoliopsida > Brassicales > Brassicaceae > Alliaria > Alliaria petiolata. The sequence goes on along the minus strand of JAHZTW010000001.1, from coordinate 464,543,332 downwards.
AGCTTGTACCAGAACTTCATGAACGGTTCATCAATTATACATTTAGGGGGAGACTGACTTTTGGGATCCCCATCAGAATTAATGGCTCGGATGGAAAAATCACAAGGGATGAATTGGTTTTTTGAAGGGAGATGCAAGGAGTTATCTACTTCTGAAGGATTGCTCCACGTTTCCATCAATGACAATGGAACATCTTCTTCTATGTAACGAGAACCGAACCAAGGCTCAGTTTGGAACTCTGAAACAAGGAAGTTTCAAAAGAAAGATAGTGAGAATATAAATATGCAATCCAAAAGTTACATGCTCGATTAATCTCTCAAGTACCTTCTGACTTGAAGGATTTCGAAACAACATCAATCCTCATGTTTTTTGGTGTGAAGAAACCCATGAGATCTTCTATCATTTTTGGATCCCATGTCTGGTATACATAGTCACCATAAATAACATGCTCTACCGGATAGGCAAGCATATTCTCTGTACAATAACACTTTCAATGGTTACTTAAGAAAACTCATGATGATTTACATTACAGGTACACATCAATGCATGATAAGTTCTTAAAATATTTAGGCTTTACATGCCAACATAATAAGCTAACCACTATTAATGCCTTCAAAGAACTAGACGAATGACCATTTAAGTACAAACCTGAGAGCTCAGAAGCATAATCATCTGCAGGCTGCTCCTCAGCATATCTGAAGTCCATGTTCCCAATATCTTGGAGTTCCTTGAATATCCATTCTTGTGGTGAAACATCACGCAATAACTTGAGATATTGATAGATGTAACCAATGATGTCATAAATCTGTTAATAAATGTTGTCATAAGGTCCAAATGAGAATGAGTAACACAACAAAAGTAAAAAGGAGAAGAACAACAGCATATGAAGCTATCAACGGGCTATGCCAGCTTGTCAACTAAGAAAAGTCAAATAAGAAACCATTAAAGAGACGACTTGAAAAATCAGAGACAGAGGGCTTATATATACAGTTGAAAACAACTGAATTAACCCCTGCGTTAAACTTAGTTAAAATATATATATTAAGTTACCTTCTCCAAACCAGAGTCAGTGAGATGTATGGACATTCCAAAAACATAGGCTAGAGACGAGCGGTTAATTCCATCATCCCCGACACCAGCAGACAGCGAGGTTGCCCAGCCCTTACCTTTAAGGAATGAATGAAGACTTCCTCTACCCTCTAAAAAAGATTATGGTATAAACAACATTCTTCAATATGCAGTTTACATGCGTGCAGGCGCAAGCACGCAAAGAAAACTCTATATAAAAGATAAAATGGATGTGATTTCTCACCATGTCCTAATAGATGTGCTAGATAGTCTTCCGGCTTTTTCACATAGGCATGGCGAAGAGGAGGGAGAGTCCATGTCAAATCAAGAATATGAACATCTTTAACCGCTTCTAGGCGATATAATTTACCGGCTTTCCAAATAGGACCTTTTGCCTCTAGAGTTGGCCTGATTTTGGATCCGTTTTTGACATCACCAAATAGTTCTACAACCCAACTTTCAAGCATATCGAGAGATTCTGCAAGATTTTATAGGTAACCATTAAATTACAATAAACTCAAAGAACAACGCAAGCAAATATTTAGAAAAGTAAATAACGTTTTCCCAGGAATCAGAGCCAAACACATCATAAACCGAGTGAGTTTTACCTCCTCCAATGACAACGAGTTTCATCAATCCACCATGGTAATATTCCTTGTATAATTTCACAATGCATTCCCGTAGATCAATCCCATTTTCCATTGCACCACTCAAGCTCTTCTTGTTACCTTCCAGAGCACACGAAGGATAGATTAACACCAACTTTTTTCATGAATATCTTAAATGTGGGAAGAAAGGTACACCAAGATGTCCTTACCCCATGAGAACCTATTAAAAGGATGACCCTTTGCAGACGTATAGCACTGAAATTGTTGCAGACGACATGCATCATTTTGGAGGGCCTGGTTGAATTCTATAAAATTGGATCTTGTTAGCAAGATACTTTTAACTATATTAGAAGGTTAATTTATCTGAATGTTGATTGAAGATGGATCTTTCGATAATTTTTAACAAACAATTAAGGGTATGATTAACAGGCAAGATAAACCTGAATCAACAGCAAGTACTTCTCGTTCCATGGCTTCAGTCTTCATGAGCGGTGCAACAAAAAACTGAGAGAACCTGATAACAAGAGACCAAGTTTAGCTCAAATAAATATTGCAAAAAATGAAAACGAACAAATTAAACCTAAAAAGATAAGTGAAGTGGCAGCTCAACTAAATTTTGTACCTTTTCAAGGCACCTTGAAGGAATTCTCTTTTGACTTCAAAGTGATAGCACGTATGCTCCATCTCGGTGTATGCGTTAGAGGATCCTCCATGCTTAGATAAGTAACTATCATACTACAAGCAAAACAAAGTCAAACCCGGAAAAATTCAAAGATACATCATGCTAACAAAACAAAGTATGTACTAAACGTAGAAAAGATTTAACCATCATCCATTATTCAAGCTCTAAAAAATATCTCAGTTATATCTAATCATGCTAAATGGGGTAGTTTCTTAATTCAAAGATAAAACAATTTGAAGCTACCAGAATACGTCATTTCATATGAATCTACAAACAGTGCAAAACAATTGCAAACATAGAAAATAATGCAATGCTTACTTCATTCTCATCGGGGAACTCGGTGCTGCCCATAAAAAGCATGTGTTCTGCACAAAGCATAAACATGAGAGAGATTCAACACTAAAAACAAAAGAAGAGGATTCAAACTGTAGTTCAAACTCATAGAAAGATGAAAATACCAAGAAAGTGAGCCAGGCCTTGCGCCTCCGGAGGATCCAAGAAGCTACCCATTGCAACACACATAGCTGCAGCTGCCTGAATCGCACAGCAGAAAACATAGGAGTTTAAAATCAAATTTGATAAAGAGTAACAAAGCAGGTGATATATCTTAAATTGAAAACCTTTTTGGTCTGATGATCCCCTTTCCCTTTTACTTCATCCTCATCCTCATCCTCATCATCTTCTTCGTCTCCTTCCCCTTCTTCCTCATCATCTTCATAGCTCCCGTCACTATCTTCTTCTTCTCCGTCCTCGTCATCTTGATCGGCGTCGGTGTTATGGCCATCCGCAACAGAGCCTTCGGGATAAATATCTGGATCGTGAATAAGCAGAGCACACAATCCGTTCTCCAACTCAATCACTCTGTATAGCCTCCGATCGTTCGGTGACTTCACCACTACATTGTCCAAGGTCGAAACGGATTTCGCTGCAGACATTGTTCTCGTTCTGAGAAGATAGCGGCTCGTGAAGAAAGGCTGCTGCAAGAGCGTCTCCTTCCTCTTCTTAGGTCTTGCCTCTCTGCACGCAATGAATCCGATTCCGCCGCTATTGCCCTCTTCTGAATTTCCGTTTATTTTATTAAAAAAGGCAAAAAACAAAAAAAGAGAAATTAGAATCACTGAAACGCAAAATCAAAATTGCAGTATCATGCCGTTTTCTCCGTAGATATATGGCATGTGAGCCGTTTCATATCCAAAAACACGACACGCGTTGTTGTTGTCTTCATACATCGCTTCGTCTTCGTCTTCGCCTCTGAAATCGTCGAACCCCGGGAAAGAAACGAGAATTGAAAATTGAAAGTTAAAAAATTGGAAATCAAAGTGTTACAAACCTAATCGACCTTTCCTGTATAATCCAATTCGAGACACGGAATCGACCAGCGACAGAGTGCGAAACTCTCTGAAAAGCCCTAACATTTTTTGGTTGAGTTGGCAACAATGGCATTGTCGCAGTGGAAGGAAGCTATCCTCGAAGGGATTTTCATGGAGATTGAGGACGGAGTTGTGGAGGAGAAGAATCTCGAGCGGTTGGAGAATCTAGTGGAGATTCTGCACAAAGAAGGTTCTAAAGTGCCCGAATCAGTGAAGGAAGCCTACTGTCAAGTTGCTGTGGAATGCACAGCGAAGTGCCTCGCAAATGAGAGAGATGCAAAAGAGGCTTATACGGAAGCAATCAGATCGATATGGCTCCGTAGGATTATGCCTCTATGCGATAAGGTTAGTTGTTTGGTTACTCGTGGCCTCTTGAATAGCTGTCGAAGATTATGGACGGCCCACAATGACGAAAAGGCTTGTGAGACTCTGATGGATGAGAACACGAGAGCCAAAGCTTTGGTTTCTTTGCGGAAGGTTGTTACGGAGTTGCATCCCAACCATGGTTATGCCTTTGGTGATAGAAATGAGTACATGGATGAATCGGAAGAGGTTGAATCTAGCGAAGACAGTGGAGAGACAGAGCCGATGGTTGAAGCACGTAGAGAGTTAGAGGTCAGACAAAACTCTAAGGCCTCTGAAGATGTGGACGAAGACCAAGGTCTACTACACTTTCTGAGCCTTGTTTCTCTCAGCTTTATTTTTGAAATTTTATTGAGGTTTTGATTATTTTTTCTACAACCTTTGTTATAGAGAGCCCCTCAGATACTGAACAGGAAAGACCTTCTGGTGAGTCAGAAGCTGAATCTCCACCCCGTCAAATCAAGACCATTTCCTCTGCAGTCGTTGATAGAGCGCTCAGAAAGCTTAGAGCTTCTAAAATCGACCTGGTGAATGCTTTAGAAGAAGGAGGACCTTCAAACTTGTCGATTACACAACAAGAAAATGATGTTGCTAATTCTTCTGCAACAAACACTGCACCGAGGCCTAGCCTGATGGAGCGAAGAACCACAGCACAGACGTATGAGGTAAATTTGTTCTTGTTTATTGTTTCATCAGATCATCTATGTTGTTGTCTTAGGTCTTCCTGTGTTTAAATAGCTAGGATGATGGAACACCCAGGTCACACCTTTTCACTAAGTTCACTTGGTAGGAAACTCATATTGAGCTTTATCTTTGTTTGAGTTGATCCCTTTACATGTTCGGTTTGGGAGCTTTATAGCGGAGCTTAAATAACATGTTTTTCATGCAACAGGATAATGTGGGACTCGTTTTGTTCAAACGAGTTTGTTTTTCACTTTTTTTTTTTTGTTTGTTTGATTAGTGGAAAGACTCCGTTGATGATTCAGATGGAGAAATGGGCGATGATGGTGAAAGGAATAACAAATCAAGACGTAAAAGAATTGTCGTGTCTCCTTTGAAAAGAAACCAAGGTGGTAGAAGGGCGAAAGTTCCTTGGAGTACTGCAGAAACGCTGGCCGTACTGAAAGGCTATAAAAAGTACTTGAAACCTGAAAGTTCTCCTTAGATGTTAGATGAACATCTTTCATCCATTTCTATTTATTTGATGTATTCTTTTGTGATTCAGGTATGGTGCAAACTGGAAGCGGATCAAAGATGAGTATCCAATTCTAGTGCGCAGAACTAATGTACACAGCTTCACTTATCTTGCTGGTCTTTGTTCATTTCTCTTACAGTTGACTTTATCACGTTTCTAACTGACACATTATCTCACAGGGTGATATTAAAGATAAGTTTCGAGTTGAGTTGAGGCGTGAAGAGCGCAATCCTTGAGTTGGTGAGTTACACATAGACATAGTCTAAGGTATTATCGTCACACTGGTGACCATTAGAAGAGAAAAACAAGGAAGCAGTGCTGCATTAGCATCTCATTTCCAATGAAACTTAAGTGCGTAGGTGGGAAAGAAATGATACGAACTCTCACAAACATTGAGTCAATTTCGTAGAAACCAATAGTCGCGCTTATTTCTCAAGTTAGCTTTGAAGTGAAACCATACATGTGGGCCTGTGATCAAATGTGTAGTGCTGATTGATACAAATATATGGATTTCATAAAATACTATCAACGTTACTACTTTATCATGTGGTCATCCTGTAAAAGGAACAATTTGAATATGCATGAATGGGTTTTATGGTTCTATATTTTTGACTATTCATGTGATAAGTTGATGGTAACATTAATAAACCAAGGTGCACCCATTAATGGCAATCTAGTTTTTTAATGGGTTACTTGAGCATGTGAGCTTAGGAGGATTGGTGTTTTCAAAAGCTGATGATATATGTCTCTCTCATTATTTTTCATTCTTTGCTTATAGGAACTGGAGTACTGGAGTAGACATGAGACCTTTTTGTGTAGACGATTAACAAATGCTGAACAATGACGTATTGTGGCATCTATGGAATGTAAAAAATGGGTAACATTTGTCGCCTTTTGTCTTTTAAAACCCGTAAAAAATTGTGGATATGATGATAATATCTAGTTAATCTTTTTGTTTAAGTAAACTAGGTTCCTTGGTCAATCGAGAGGAGCAGTTATTTTCGGTTTTTATTGGCTTGGTTAAACCTAACAATCATCATTCTTACGTGGGAGAAGCAGTGGCACGAATGCAAAAGACAGATTAGCCAATGCAAATATCTTGGGTCCAAAATTGAGTTTGGTGTTCCATTAATGTCTTTGTTTGTGGTTGATCAATTCCCCAAAAAGTATGCCCATACCGTACCAACTGTATAAATGGTAGAGAGGTAGGAGATGGGCATTGGGAAACAGCAGCAAAAACAGTGGTCCTCTTCTTCCTCTTCTTCTTCTTCTCCATCACAACAACAAAGCCTTTAGGTTCTCAAAACTCTCTCTCTCCCTCTCTCTGCTTTTCCTCTTTAATCATATCCTCTCTTGTGTCAGTGTTTCTTTCTCTCTCTAACGATTATCTTCGTCAGGCTCCATTTTGGTGTTTCTTGTTTCATTAATCATTAGGACTGGAACCCATTACAACTCCGTACTTGTTGGGTTTCAGCTTGTCTCCGTGTGTTTGTTGTCCATTCACTATTGGCCTTTTTTTTTTTAATACCCGTTTCTATTGCGACTTGGCATTTTCACTCTTATATTTTGAAAACTTTGCTCAAAAGTCATGATGATAACCACGGCTAAACTCGGTCAATCGTAATTTAATCTCAATACAAATATTACGATTCCTTTGCTATATTTTTTTCAATGTTAAAGAAACTGTTAGCTGGTTAGAGGTTGGTTGGTCGATGATCCAACGCCTAAAGCGTCTAGTCGTCCACTAAACGAATTTAGACAGAGTGATTGACAAATGGATAATGTCTTTTATATCTTCAGCACCAGATAATTTACTTAAATAAAAATTGAAGACTAATCTTTAATTATCATTACATAATCTCATGGTTTCGTAAAGTGTTCAATTGGTGAATAACAGTGTTTTATTATTCTCACCAATCACTACCATAGACAAAAGAAAGCGAGTGATCCATCTATCACTATTACTTTACCCAGACAAAAGAAAAAAGAAAACTGGTCTTGCCTATAGATAATCTCCACACAGTTATATCAAACTCTTAAAAAGAATTACAATTTTTAACAGAGAATTAATGGTTTTGTTCATTGTTCATAAAATATTAGAAGTTATAGCTAACAACAATTACACGTTTTTACTTCGATGCAAATTTCGAGTTTAAGACTTCAAGCCAGACTTGAACGAACACCTTGATGATAAGATCATGATACTCCTTAGGATTCAATGAAAGGTAACATGCTAGAAGATCTTCCAAGTCTTGTGAAGCTCTGATGTTGTTCTCTTCAATCATCTCAACCATTGATTCTCTGAAATCCCTATTGGGATCAATAGAACTCTTGATTACTGCAAAGCTGTCAAGAACTTGTTTGCTCTGCGATCTCGATTTGCTTCTACGCGCTGAGACTTGAATTCTAGGAGAACTCACTCTGAGTTTTGTTCTTGGAGAGTTTGCTGATGATCTTCTTCCACTAGAAACTAATGTTTTCTGATGTTTCTTCTGGATTCTACATGCATCTTCTTCTTCTTTCTCTTTATTGTTAACCTTCACAGATAGATGACGGGTTTTACGCGATTCCTTGGTTCTTTTATTTGCAGGACAGGCTTTCTCCGTTGAATCAAACACCTTGATCTCTTTGAACAGTTTCTTCTGGAAATCTCTGTTATTCGTGTCGATGATGATATCATCTGCAGAAGAATTGAGTTTCAAGTTGGAAGAGGCAGCGGAAGAAGCTTGGTTTCTAAGAAGTTTGATCTTATTTTTGTTAAAACCTGCAGATACAGAAGAAGAATTGGAAGGAGGAGATGGCTTGTAGACAGTCTTTCTTTTGCTCTGCATCATGTGAAGAGAGTTTCTTGGTGAATTTTGAAGGACCTTAGATTCTAAGGAAGTGTGTGATTTATTGGAGAAGTAAGAGCTTGAAGAGTGAGGAAGATACTTAGACTGGAAGGAATTTTTTTTCTTGTTGGCAGTGTTTAAGGAATATGAAGGAAGAGGAAGCTTTTTTCTGGGTTTGGTCATGTTCTTGAGCTTGTGGAACCATTCACTTGGGATCATAGCTGAAAATCTGAACTTATAGTTCTTCATCTCTGTTTCAAAAAGGTTGTGATCTTCTCATAGAAAAGAGAGAAAATATGTATGAGTTTTCCGAAGTTGAAGAGTTTCTATGTGACATATAAAAGAGAGGAGAACCGAGAAAGTGAAGAAGATTGGGAAGTGCAATGTAAGAACAAAAATAGGGTCCACTTCGTAGAATGTCTGTTGTTTGTACCAAACGGTCCAAACCCAATTCGGTTTCTCTCCCAGCCAGGTTGAAGTATAAAATATCCGATCTAAACCGGGGAAACCGAAATGGTCACATGTCCATACCCCTAGGTTTCAGTTGTTTTGTTTTGTTTTTTAATTGCATAAGGATTTTGGCCAAACTCGGACTATCTCTCATACTTTGTGGAAGAATCGGATGTTTGTGTAGCGTCAATAATGGCCAACCCTGGTTAAAATCATAATGGCCAAGACTCGAACTCTTATATTATTCCTCAAGTAACATGAACCATATTCAACCACTAGACACCAATTAGAATATGGTCATCCTTTTGTATTGACATTTATATGTGAAAATATTGTTTTTAATCAAAGACTAGCTAGACCATCATCCTGATAGTCACAACCACAAACTATTTGAGTTCTAAATGGACGAATCTAGTGAATTAGTTTTAAATTTAAAGACTAAAGAGATTAAGAATCCAATTGCATAGTTTAGTTCAAAATTGATCTAAAATAAATCTTTTTTTTTAGTGCCATCTTCAAAATTTGTCAGTGTATTAAACAGAATATTTCTGGTACGTTAATTCCAAAACATGATTCGGCGAACGTGACCAAGGGTTTCAACAAAAGAGGTTAAACAAGATTTCAGGTTGAGGTCCAATCTCTTTAGCCACAACAAAACAAGTCATAACAATAATAATAATGCTGTGAAAGACTGTAGAGAAGTTTGAGACATTTTTGCATAAAACTCGGCCACCAATATGATGCGATTTTCCTCTCATTTTCCACCAATAAAAAAAACTTGTGGCCTCCCCACCTGACACGTGTGCTTTTCACTCGAGCAGTTTTCAATTTTTTTTTTTTTTTTTTTTTTTTTGGCATAAATACTCTTCGCCTTATCCATCCCATTCACCGGAATCACACTACTGAGCCATTCAACCAAAATACTATAATTTACTCGAGCGACCTTAACACTTAACACAACCTAATTTAGACCATTCCGATCTTTTATTTAACACCAACAAAAAAATCAAAGACAGGGTCTACCAAACACTCCTCATACTCACAACGAGAATGTCTAATCAGATTAAAGCTTAAACTTAAATTAACAACCAAAAAAACAATAAAAGTAAAGCAATAGGTTTATAAGTTCATGGAACACCACTACCATCATCATGATTCATGACTTCAAATGCAAAGACGTGAATCCCACGAAACACGAACCACCCTCCCACCAAAACGAACATTATACTACTTCAACAACAAAAAGATTCAAAACAGAGCTGGAAACAATTGAAAATGAGACTGAAGTCTAGTTTGATTAACTTGAAATCAAAGCTTTCAAGATCATGCAACAGATTCATCTCCTTCTTTCATGCCCGAATACGCAATGTCAATACCACACAATCTTCTTCCTCTACTTTGTTGTCTTGTCTCTGTTTTCTCAGTACTGATAAGGAGCAGAGGATGAGCCAGATCAGACCCAGAAATTCCCCATGTAACAGCAATTTCTTGTAACAATTTCGATTATATATGTAAGCCTTTTTTTTTTTTTTAATCTTAATCTAATACGACAATGCCATTAATGCAGCTAGTGGGATCGACGATCCGAAGCTAATGCATTCAAGAAATATGTTTCCTTTTGCTGTGACCCAAAGGAACAAGAAACCGAGGACGATTCAAAGAGATATGTCAAAGGAAGATGATGTGAAAGAGGCTTGCAGAAGCTTCGAGAACCATATGATCCATGTGATCGTTGAAGAAGGGAAAACTGATGACTTGATGGACATGGAAGAGCTTCTCTTCTATTGGAAAAATCTTAACAATCCTATCTTCATTGATCTTGTGACTAGATTCTATGGAGAGCTCTGCACAGACTTGTTTCCAAGCGACAATGACGGTTAAGGGATTTTATATATGTTTATTCTTGGTTTTCTAGCAAGGGAAAGGCGGGAATAACGATCTTGCAAGGAAATGACGGGCACTTGAGACATCAGCAACGCATGTGAACTCGATCAACATCAAATCTGAAGATTCAAGAACGTTTCTTGCATGAGTCAGCGCCTTTAGGATCTGTTCTTCTGTTGTTGTCTCCAAATGAACACTTAGAGCCACATTTAAGCGATTTTTGGACAGATTAACGTCTAAATTCCTAGTGGTAGATCTGCTAACTCCGTCTCTATTAGGATCGTTTAGGCAAAATCCAAAAGTTCATTGACTTTAACGTTTTCTCCCAATTTCATCATGGAGAATACAAAAGAATGGGAAAAAAAAATTGTATTAAAATAAAGGGAATTATATGATTGGACCAGATGATCTGGAACAGGATAATACACTCGATCGGTAACTTCCATGAAGCCTGCATAGTCATGAAACATCGAGATTCTAAATTTTGTACATAGCAAAAAAGGGAGTGTAACACATTAACAAACTCTTTCTCATTCAAAACTATATATAATTATATATAATAAAATAAGACCACAAAGAATTCAAAACTTTTGAATCTGAATCTAAACCTTCTTCACCCAATAAAGTCAAGTCTCTGTCTTTTCATCATTCTCTTAAAAAGTTGAGCAAACTCAGAAACAAAATCAGTTTTCTCACAAAGTAAACAATGCCTCAATTGGATCGTTCTAGGGTTTCCACGTCCAAGCTCATGTCTGTGGTCGTCGAAGGCGACTATTACGGCGGATCATCGGCTGCGGTTCCCTTCAAATGGGAATCTCAGCCCGGAACTCCTAGATGACTCTTCAAACGATCTTCTGCTTCCGGTTTTGATTCTGATTCCGATCCCAGTTCTCCGGTTTCAGCTCCACTCACACCTCCTCCTTCATACTTCTGCGCTTCTCCTTCCTCTACAAAACCATTAAACCCTAGAAAACAAAACACTCACTTCAGTTCCTTGTTCCACAAGAATCGTAGCGCTCCGTCGTCTCCGGCTGCTTCTTCTTCCTCATCATCGTCTTCGACATCTTCTCAACTGAGGACACCTGATGCGTACGGAAGGAACAGCCGAAGATCAATGTGGTTCGGATCCGTAGCTTCTAGTAATTTAAGCGACGGATCTAATTCTAAACATTATTATAATGCTAAATCTTCGGGATGTTACGCTTCCATCATCAAGGTGTTGCTCAGAGATGCCAAATGATTCTGCTTTTTTCTCTCCAAATTTGTTGGTTTTCCACTCTTTTTTTTTTTTGTAATCTCGAAAATAACTTCTGATACTATTTTTCCTCGATTCATGGATGATTGGATCTTACTCATATACATGCTTCTATCAAACCCTGATGACATCGATTTATCTTAAATTAATTAACATGATAAAGATGGAAGTGCAGTTTATATTATAGAGATCACACGAAATCTATCCTCGATATTCTTGATGTCATATCAAATTTTCAACAGATTCTTTCTTCCATTCAGATTTTGAGCTGGAAATCTGTGAAAAAATTGTCTTTCACATAGTAATAATGTTCAAAATAATGTAGAAAACAAATATACAACTTACACCAAAACCAATAAATAACCTAGTAAATTAAAACCAAAGTAGATCAGGACGCAGTGCCTATATCTAATTCCGCCAAAAACATTACATGCTATGAGGAGATCAGATCTCTACATGTTCAGTATTGCCATACTTTTGTGCGGTCATGTGAGACCATAATAAATAACTATAACTTTCACTTAGGGTCAAATCATTTTTATTTTATTTTGGCTTTCAATCATTTTTGTTAATTATTATTCCATCTTTTGGGCTCTGCCGACAGAAAGCATCCATCACGTGACACCACGTGTGCATAAAGTCTGCTATGGAGTTTCAAACATTGGCTGGATTCCAAGCTGCGTTTGATCTTTCTTTTTTTGTGTTTCAGTGTTGTGCTAAAACCTGGTTTGAGGGAATATTTTTCTTGTTTGCAGATTTTCAAATTATTCCCAATCAGATCAAAGTTTGGTTCTGATACAAAATTTTCACAGGCTTTGCTAAAATTTTAAATTCAAAAATCATTTTTCCTCACTCAACAGTAGTAATTCAGAAGCTAAAGCCATTTTATCCAGAGATTTAGAAGACGAAATTGCCCTCTTCTGCAGCAGAAGATAATGCCCCATCTTCCATCTCACGGAGGGCAGTTGCAGTTGAATCATCTATTCCCAGCAGATACTGTAGCCTCGACACTTTTTCCGACGCCGGTTTGGGATCACTCTTTGAATAAATATCATACAGATCGGATAATTCCTCTGAGACCTCCCATGACAGCGGCTCAGCCGGCACAGCTTTGTCGCATGCAAGCAAGTCATTCAGCGACGAGACCTATATATATATAACAACACATACAGGAAGCATGCACAAATCATACCCACAATCTGAAATATCTAAAAAAATTTATGTCAAGATAAGAGAGGAAAAGAGGATTTGCATACCACTCCTTTCGCGTTTCTCTGCCTGAGTAATGCCACGGATTGGATCAGCGAGTTCGATAATCTACTCCGAGCAAGATCATGGACAACGCTTTTTGCCTTTTCCACATCAATACTGAGATCGGATGGGATTGTCTCGTACACTTCCGTTTCATCAAACTCACCTGTTCCTGATGAGAATATGTCATTCACTGTCTTCTTGAATAGTTTCTCTCTCAGACTCACGGCGATCATGCTGTCAAGACTCACGTTTGCCTCCTTGAGCTCCCGTATCTGTTTTATGTTTAGTCTTCCTTGGTTAACGGCACTTTCAATCGCGTTTGCCATTTTTGTGTTTGTTATATTCTTTATAACCTTCTCTGCTTGTGGCTGAGGCAACCCTACTTGTTTCTGCAACTCGTCTAACTGCTCTACTCTAGCCTTTGTCAATTGCCCATCCGCTAAAATCACTTCAGCTTGTTGCCTGAAAGCCTGCTCAGCTAAGCCTACGTGAATGTTGACTATTTCTTTCGAAGTCAATCCGAGAATCCCACCAAGCTGATTCAGAAGCAAGTACTCTGAATCGTCTCTCTTTGTTGTGATCTGGGCGCCAAACGGGATTCTTGTTACCTCTCCCGTTAGACAGTAGAGCAAGTATGTTTTGTAGAGATCAATCCTGTCCCTGTCGGGAAGGTCATCTTTGAGAGTAATCTCAGTCTGGCCAGGCTTTCCCATCTTCTCAGCGAGTTCTTTGTCGGGTCTCGTTTTTCTGAGCGACTCAAGGGATCCCCATTCCTCATCTTCACCATCTTCTTCTTTCTCTTGAACAGGCTCCTCAGGTTCCTTATCAGAAGATTCTCCCTTAATGTAAGCCACCATTTCAGTCACAACTAACGTGTTGAAAGCAATCATCTTCTTGAGCTCCTTTGCAGACTCAGTGCGGTTCTCTGCCGCTCTTGCTCGTCTGATATAGTTTGTGAAAACCCGACGGACCTGCATCAAAGAAGGTTTATGTTTTTCATGTGATGCTATGCACAGTCAGAGAAACCAAATCCTAATACCAAACATGGGAAAAGTAAATAGTTTGATACTCACAGCCTTGCTAGCAATAGACATGGCAGTCTCTCTGGATAACCGAAGACCATGAGCAGCCTTTCTTACTGATTTGCGAGTTTCAGCATCATAACCATCCACTCCAGAAGAAATTGCATCTCTGACAACCTGGAAAAGATGTAACGATTAAGTATCTGTACGCAAGNTTCATGGAACACCACTACCATCATCATGATTCATGACTTCAAATGCAAAGACGTGAATCCCACGAAACACGAACCACCCTCCCACCAAAACGAACATTATACTACTTCAACAACAAAAAGATTCAAAACAGAGCTGGAAACAATTGAAAATGAGACTGAAGTCTAGTTTGATTAACTTGAAATCAAAGCTTTCAAGATCATGCAACAGATTCATCTCCTTCTTTCATGCCCGAATACGCAATGTCAATACCACACAATCTTCTTCCTCTACTTTGTTGTCTTGTCTCTGTTTTCTCAGTACTGATAAGGAGCAGAGGATGAGCCAGATCAGACCCAGAAATTCCCCATGTAACAGCAATTTCTTGTAACAATTTCGATTATATATGTAAGCCTTTTTTTTTTTTTTAATCTTAATCTAATACGACAATGCCATTAATGCAGCTAGTGGGATCGACGATCCGAAGCTAATGCATTCAAGAAATATGTTTCCTTTTGCTGTGACCCAAAGGAACAAGAAACCGAGGACGATTCAAAGAGATATGTCAAAGGAAGATGATGTGAAAGAGGCTTGCAGAAGCTTCGAGAACCATATGATCCATGTGATCGTTGAAGAAGGGAAAACTGATGACTTGATGGACATGGAAGAGCTTCTCTTCTATTGGAAAAATCTTAACAATCCTATCTTCATTGATCTTGTGACTAGATTCTATGGAGAGCTCTGCACAGACTTGTTTCCAAGCGACAATGACGGTTAAGGGATTTTATATATGTTTATTCTTGGTTTTCTAGCAAGGGAAAGGCGGGAATAACGATCTTGCAAGGAAATGACGGGCACTTGAGACATCAGCAACGCATGTGAACTCGATCAACATCAAATCTGAAGATTCAAGAACGTTTCTTGCATGAGTCAGCGCCTTTAGGATCTGTTCTTCTGTTGTTGTCTCCAAATGAACACTTAGAGCCACATTTAAGCGATTTTTGGACAGATTAACGTCTAAATTCCTAGTGGTAGATCTGCTAACTCCGTCTCTATTAGGATCGTTTAGGCAAAATCCAAAAGTTCATTGACTTTAACGTTTTCTCCCAATTTCATCATGGAGAATACAAAAGAATGGGAAAAAAAAATTGTATTAAAATAAAGGGAATTATATGATTGGACCAGATGATCTGGAACAGGATAATACACTCGATCGGTAACTTCCATGAAGCCTGCATAGTCATGAAACATCGAGATTCTAAATTTTGTACATAGCAAAAAAGGGAGTGTAACACATTAACAAACTCTTTCTCATTCAAAACTATATATAATTATATATAATAAAATAAGACCACAAAGAATTCAAAACTTTTGAATCTGAATCTAAACCTTCTTCACCCAATAAAGTCAAGTCTCTGTCTTTTCATCATTCTCTTAAAAAGTTGAGCAAACTCAGAAACAAAATCAGTTTTCTCACAAAGTAAACAATGCCTCAATTGGATCGTTCTAGGGTTTCCACGTCCAAGCTCATGTCTGTGGTCGTCGAAGGCGACTATTACGGCGGATCATCGGCTGCGGTTCCCTTCAAATGGGAATCTCAGCCCGGAACTCCTAGATGACTCTTCAAACGATCTTCTGCTTCCGGTTTTGATTCTGATTCCGATCCCAGTTCTCCGGTTTCAGCTCCACTCACACCTCCTCCTTCATACTTCTGCGCTTCTCCTTCCTCTACAAAACCATTAAACCCTAGAAAACAAAACACTCACTTCAGTTCCTTGTTCCACAAGAATCGTAGCGCTCCGTCGTCTCCGGCTGCTTCTTCTTCCTCATCATCGTCTTCGTCATCTTCTCAACTGAGGACACCTGATGCGTACGGAAGGAACAGCCGAAGGTCAATGTGGTTCGGATCCGTAGCTTCTAGTAATTTAAGCGACGGATCTAATTCTAAACATTATTGTAATGCTAAATCTTCGGGATGTTACGCTTCCATCATCAAGGTGTTGCTCAGAGATGTCAAATGATTCTGCTTTTTTCTCTCCAAATTTGTTGGTTTTCCACTCTTTTTTTTTTTTTGTAATCTCGAAAATAACTTCTGATACTATTTTTCCTCGATTCATGGATTATTGGATCTTACTCATATACATGCTTCTATCAAACCCTGATGACATCGATTTATCTTAAATTAATTAACATGATAAAGATGGAAGTGCAGTTTATATTATAGAGATCACACGAAATCTATCCTCGATATTCTTGATGTCATATCAAATTTTCAACAGATTCTTTCTTCCATTCAGATTTTGAGCTGGAAATCTGTGAAAAAATTGTCTTTCACATAGTAATAATGTTCAAAATAATGTAGAAAACAAATATACAACTTACACCAAAACCAATAAATAACCTAGTAAATTAAAACCAAAGTAGATCAGGACGCAGTGCCTATATCTAATTCCGCCAAAAACATTACATGCTATGAGGAGATCAGATCTCTACATGTTCAGTATTGCCATACTTTTGTGCGGTCATGTGAGACCATAATAAATAACTATAACTTTCACTTAGGGTCAAATCATTTTTATTTTATTTTGGCTTTCAATCATTTTTGTTAATTATTATTCCATCTTTTGGGCTCTGCCGACAGAAAGCATCCATCACGTGACACCACGTGTGCATAAAGTCTGCTATGGAGTTTCAAACATTGGCTGGATTCCAAGCTGCGTTTGATCTTTCTTTTTTTGTGTTTCAGTGTTGTGCTAAAACCTGGTTTGAGGGAATATTTTTCTTGTTTGCAGATTTTCAAATTATTCCCAATCAGATCAAAGTTTGGTTCTGATACAAAATTTTCACAGGCTTTGCTAAAATTTTAAATTCAAAAATCATTTTTCCTCACTCAACAGTAGTAATTCAGAAGCTAAAGCCATTTTATCCAGAGATTTAGAAGACGAAATTGCCCTCTTCTGCAGCAGAAGATAATGCCCCATCTTCCATCTCACGGAGGGCAGTTGCAGTTGAATCATCTATTCCCAGCAGATACTGTAGCCTCGACACTTTTTCCGACGCCGGTTTGGGATCACTCTTTGAATAAATATCATACAGATCGGATAATTCCTCTGAGACCTCCCATGACAGCGGCTCAGCCGGCACAGCTTTGTCGCATGCAAGCAAGTCATTCAGCGACGAGACCTATATATATATAACAACACATACAGGAAGCATGCACAAATCATACCCACAATCTGAAATATCTAAAAAAATTTATGTCAAGATAAGAGAGGAAAAGAGGATTTGCATACCACTCCTTTTGCGTTTCTCTGCCTGAGTAATGCCACGGATTGGATCAGCGAGTTCGATAATCTACTCCGAGCAAGATCATGGACAACGCTTTTTGCCTTTTCCACATCAATACTGAGATCGGATGGGATTGTCTCGTATACTTCGGTTTCATCAAACTCACCTGTTCCTGATGTGAATATGTCATTCACTGTCTTCTTGAATAGTTTCTCTCTCAGACTCACAGCGATCATGCTGTCAAGACTCACGTTTGCCTCCTTGAGCTCCCGTATCTGTTTTATGTTTAGTCTTCCTTGGTTAACGGCACTTTCAATCGCGTTTGCCATTTTTGTGTTTGTTATATTCTTTATAACCTTCTCTGCTTGTGGCTGAGGCAACCCAACTTGTTTCTGCAACTCGTCTAACTGCTCTACTCTAGCCTTTGTCAATTGCCCATCAGCTAAAATCACTTCAGCTTGTTGCCTGAAAGCCTGCTCAGCTAAGCCTACGTGAATGTTGACTATTTCTTTCGAAGTCAATCCTAGAATCCCACCAAGCTGATTCAGAAGCAAGTACTCTGAATCGTCTCTCTTTGTTGTGATCTGGGCGCCAAACGGTATTCTTGTTACCTCTCCCGTTAGACAGTAGAGCAAGTATGTTTTGTAGAGATCAATCCTGTCCCTGTCGGGAAGGTCATCTTTGAGAGTAATCTCAGTCTGGCCAGGCTTTCCCATCTTCTCAGCGAGTTCTTTGTCGGGTCTTGTTTTTCTGAGCGACTCAAGGGATCCCCATTCCTCATCTTCACCATCTTCTTCTTTCTCTACAACAGGCTCCTCAGGTTCCTTATCAGAAGATTCTCCCTTAATGTCAGCCACCATTTCAGTCACAACTAACGTGTTGAAAGCAATCATCTTCTTGAGCTCCTTTGCTGACTCAGTGCGGTTCTCTGCCGATCTTGCTCGTCTGATATAGTTTGTGAAAACCCTTCGGACCTGCATCAACGAAGGTTTATGTTTTTCATGTGATGCTATGCACAGTCAGAGAAACCAAATCCTAATACCAAACATGGGAAAAGTAAATAGTTTGATACTCACAGCCTTGCTAGCAATAGACATGGCAGTCTCTCTGGATAACCGAAGACCATGAGCAGCCTTTCTTACTGATTTGCGAGTTTCAGCATCATAACCATCCACTCCAGAAGAAATTGCATCTCTGACAACCTGGAAAAGATGTAACGATTAAGTATCTGTTCGCAAGCCTTCCGGCAAAAAGACGCAGAGACAATCCCGTTGAGATGTGGTCAAAAGTTTAAGGAAACGGATTCAAAACAGGCAAATATGTACTATTAAGATGAGAGTTTTCTAAAAGACAGAGTCGAAGTTGCAGTGCCAAGACCAAAGACCATGACAAAAAAATGGGATAAAGAGACAAGGAGGCTGAAAAGCTGGATTACCTTTTCAAATATGCTTCCACAGATTTCTGCATGAGCTGCCTCAATAGTTTGCTGAGGAATACAGAGCATGACTCTTAACCTTAGTAAAGCAGCAACGTTGTCATCGCTCAGCTCTCCATCAGTAACACACTGTTGAAGTTTCTGCCTATAGATTTCTGAAGAAGAGCAGGTGCTTGTCAGATGATTGGGAATAAAAGACTTTAATAGACATTAAAACTGTAAGCATGTAACCACAGGAAAGTGCCAGACTTGTTGAAAGTGTGGCATTTGTTGGAAGTCAGCTAAGAACCAAATCCACAACATTAAATGCTAGTTTGCAAGGTAAGGAACCAGCAGGTTAACAAGCTATCAACTAAAATGATAAGAGTCTAGTTTCCCCATGTAATCTACCATCTTATCGTTGGGAGATAGTGGAAATTCAAACATCATAGCCCATGTATAAAATAATAGCATTAGGTTTCGTTTTGTGAACAGAAAGTCCCCATATACCTTCATGGATTGCGCTTGCCTTCTGTGCATCAAAGTGCAGCTCTTCACATAGCTTTTGAAGGTATTTTGCTTTGCTGTCTTGTGCTTCAAGGTCACCAGTAGAAACAGCGCTAGAAAGTCTTTTACGATATGCCTTGGACGTAACATCAACAGTAATAGCTTCAGCCTCCCGTGTTCCCAGTCCGAGTATGTTCCTCAGTTGGCTCATTGCCACAAGCTACAACTCAGCAGAAAACGACCAGAAATGACATTGCATGGAACGGAGATAAAAGAATAGAGCATCTGAAACACATGCTCTATAACGCACTCACTTTACTATATAATAGCTGATACAATAGTGGTTTGAGTTTACCTTATTTTCTTCAATGCGCCCACCCGATAAGGCATCTGTAACATATGCTCTATAAAGGAGCTTTAAATCATCCATCCTCCTCTCAAAATCAGACTCACCACCTAAGCCACAGAAATCCAAGGTTAAGATCCTATAATTATTTTTTTTTAAATTTTTCGTCAAAAGCATCTTCACCTATCAAAGAAACAGGTCCAACCCCTCGTGCAAATTGATCTGCCTTTGAATGACTTTTCAAGGAAACCAGCAGGTTGTTAAACTCCAGTACTTTTTCAAGCTCTTCCACAACAAGTGCCATACTCTTCCTGGATAAAATCAGGTCACTTAGTGATATGCATTGCAAACTAATATAAACTATAGATGATCCAATTTGTATCCACTGTTCATATCACAGGGATACATTACAAAAAACGCCTTTAAAATTAAAATCTCATGGCTTAACTTATATTCCTATTTAAAATAAAAGTTTGACCTAAATTAGCATTTAGATTTTCATATAGTAAGAGTACTTCACAAAAGCGAAAGATGGAAAAATCACCACTCAGTTTTTGGAAAACCCAAAACCCAAAGTTACCAAACTCAATGTTCACGTGTATTATAATTATTCCATATGATTTCTCTATGAGGATTCTGTAAATAATATAATACAATGCCTTACACTGCTCGTGTACGGGATTTTAGTACGCCAAGTGCTGATGATATGTTCTCTACGGCTACTGTTCTTGTATGTTCTCTAAACAGGTCTTCAGCAAGCTGCAAGGGAGAAGAAACTGTCAGGAGAACTACAACCAGAGGAAGCAGGAAATCAATGCCACACAGAAATAGAGTTACCTCATCAGAAAGCTTGAATGATAGTTGTGCTTTTCTAAGGTCCACAAGATTTTCTACGTTAATATCTGCAAGAACATGTTACCAAACATAACCGTGTAAGTTTCCATGCATTAAGATGAAAAGCTATGCCATATCTGTTATCAATGTCAAATGACAAGTATCTATTGTGTCACAGTTCTTGCTATTTACAAGAAGTGACACAATAGTAGATATAACCAACTCAAGCAACTTCCTCCATTCTACAAGTGTAACATTACCTCTACCAACTAATTTTAACCTTTCGGCATACAGCTGCTTTGCATTTTCACGAATAGCAATCTCAACCTATACACGAGGGGTTAACACATTAGCAGAAAACTTCAGATTACCAAGTTTGAGTAAGTTGCCAATATGCAGCTTGCAAAAAAAAGAAACAAATATTGCGCAAAATCATAGGTTTGACAAATTTGGAAATGCCTACCTGAGCATCTGTGACCTTCAATACTCGCTTCCAAGGCAAAAGGAAGGATGCGGCGTCACCAAACACAAGAGCTGAAACATATACAAGCCTCATAAATGCCTGCACTGGAAGCATACAACTTGTGATCACACTTGTGCTCTCTTTCTGAACCAACCCCACAATAAAAATAACAAATACTAGGGATTAGCGACTCACCCGACGCTGTTCTGCATCACCTTCACGCTCCCCAGTCTCAAGCCTTTGCCTAAAAATCCTCCGTCCAATCTAAACAAAACCAAGAAGTAGGTGATTCTGCATCCAAGATCCTTCTGAAAATCAACTGCAAAAGGCTAGGGGCTAATTCAAACGAAGAAGAAGAATCACCTCCATGTGCATGGACGCTGCATCAGGGTCGTCTATTCCCAGAGCACTTTTAAACTTGACTATCTTCTCCACTTCATCCCCTTTAAGAGACTGTCCTTCAGTTGGAAGGACGGAAGTTACATACCTTATAAAGATTACGATGCAAAGATTAGTTAAAGAATTCTCCACACTAAGAGAAAGTAGGAAAACATTTACCCTAGTTTTTCGGGTTTCTAACTTGACTCACCGGCAATATATATCACAAATCTCGGCCTGGAACGCCTCGTCTCCTTTGTTGACACCATACCTGCAACATATAAGAAGGATTGTTAAGTACACTTTGTGTGTAAATCCCAGCAATTTTGGTCTTTTCTATATCCTCTTTCGTCACAGAGGCAGGATCTTCAAATTCAAGCAATTACTAACCTGTTAGCGATCCTTTCTATATCATCCTTGGTCACAGAGGCAGGATCTTCAAATTCGGCAACGTAATTGTGCAAACTGATGGCAGCCACCTCCGGCACGGCAGAGTTAAGCGCATAAACGACAGCTCCACCGGCGGCTCCAGCTACAGCAGCCCCACCCAATGCAATATTCCTGGAGCCGGCCAACCGGAGCCCAAGGCCGTAACCAGCAGCTAGCGATGCCGCTAAAACAAGAGCAGAAATCGCCAGCCTCACCGGCGGCGTCATTTTCTCTACAATCGGCTGCAATCCGGTGAGCTCCTTCTTATTTCCATGTACACCGGGTTTCTTTGCAGGCGTGGATACCAATGGTTGGTCGGAGGAAGTAGCTGAGCAACGAGGGAACGAAACTCGATAACGACGGCGAGTCGCACACTGAGTCTTCGAGAAACGAAGAGGCAAAGGAGTCAGGAAATGACAGAGTAAAGGAGACCGTGGGGAAGGTGAGATTGGGGCATTAATGGAGGTGAAGAGCGAGGGATTCATGGTGCCCTCTACTGTGAAAGATCCTGAGCAGTCGTAGGGTTTAACCAACAGAGACGAAGGAAGGAAAGAGGATAGAAACGCGGTGGAAGAAAGGGGAAAGGGATATCTTAAAATGCCTTTTCGAAACGTCGTAACGTTTTTTAATAATATCTTAAAACTGCGTGCTGTTTTCCTCTCTCTAAACGGTAACAAGTTAAAAATAAAAACAAATTAGACGGCGCGTGTAGATTGGAAACGCGACGATTTCTTCTCCCCTTTGTCTGCTTCTCGGCTCCTTGGCTCCCAGTTAGGGCGCTCTGCTAATTTTTTCTCAGGGCTGGCTGTGTCGTCGTCTTCGCAGAGCTCAGTTGAAAATGCCAACGGCTGATATACCGCCGAATCAGTCAATCTACATTAAAAATATCAATGAGAAGATCAATAAAGAAGGTAATATATTTCAGTCTTCTGTTTCCAGGTGGTTTTGAGAACTTCTCTTTTTATTTCTGATGTGGGTTTAATAATGTTCATCGATTTGATGCTTGTATAATGGTTTGATTAGATGCAATAGAGTCTTCTCTCTCACTTTAAGGTATTTCGGATCTTCTTTTGAATCTTAGAAGACTAGGTAACACCTTGTGGTGCTCTTCCATATCGATGAGGTATGTTGAAGACAAGGATCTGTGCTTTGTTTAAGAAGTTAAGTAGAAAACAGCGACCGCTTTAGCCACGAAGTCCCAGTTTCCTGGCTAATTTGTTTTTGGAGAAAAGCCTTCTTGGATCATGGCATCTGTAGAATATTTGATTGAATTCAATTCAAGACCTTAAGCTCTTTGGCTGCTTTTTTTTTTAGATGCTTGTTTTGTGTCCAAGAGTAATGCTTTCAAGCAGGTGGTCGTTCAATGTTTCCAACTTTTTCTGTTCAATGTTTTTCAGAGCTGAAGAGATCACTTTACTGTTTCTTCTCTCACTTTGGAAGGATACTTGATGTGGTTGCATTGAAGACTCCAAAGCTCCGGGGACAAGCGTGGGTTGTGTTTACTGAAGTCACAGCTGCTAGTAATGCTGTCCGTCAGATGCAAAACTTCCCCTTCTATGATAAGCCAATGGTACCTTTTCCTGTCTTTTGTTGCGGGTTTTATCACTCTCACTATATTTTCGCCAAAACAGGACTTATGCTGCATATTTTATATTATAGGAGTAGATAGTCGCGCATAGTTTTAACTTGACAGTGTATGTGAGTTTGCTTGCTGACTATATAAAATTGATGGAATTTCGAAGACAGTAGGTATTGCGCGTATATAATAACAGAAGTGATTCCTATATAAAAGACTAGAAATTTATTTGGCCATTACACAATATTATACCAATCATGGTGATGTGTGGGGTACTTTGAACGCAGCTGATACAGTATGCGAAATCAAAGTCAGATTGTGTTTCTAAAGCCGAAGGGGATTTTGTTCCTAAAGAAAAGAAGATGAAGCAAGAAGAGAAAGGTTTCAACTCTCGTTTCTATCAAAAATCAAAACTTTTGTCAGCTCATTTCATCTCTGACTTTTACTTTCCATCTGATGTTTAACAAAACTGCACATTGATTTTAGTTGAAAGGAAGCGAGAAACCCAACAACCAAGCAGGGGTAACGGCGCAACTGCTCAGAACGAAAGGCCTGCGGTAGTTTCTCCTTCTTTCATCGTGTCGCAACTTAAGTCTGTAAATTATCTCGTTTCTGCATCATTCCAATGACTGCCTCTGCAAATTTGCAGCCTTCGTTCCAGCCGAGCGGGCAAGACACAATGCCACCAAACAACATACTCTTCATTCAGAATCTTCCCATTGAGACGACGAGCATGATGCTTCAGCTGCTCTTTAAACAATACCCGGGATTCAAGGAGATAAGAATGATCGAAGCGAAACCTGGAATTGCGTTTGTGGAGTACGAAGATGATGTTCAATCTTCTATGGCCATGCAGGCTCTTCAGGGCTTCAAGATCACTCCTCAGAATCTGTCTCTTATACACATCTAGATGTGTATAAGAGACAAACCTGGAATTGCGTTTGTGGAGTACGAAGATGATGTTCAATCTTCTATGGCCATGCAGGCTCTTCAGGGCTTCAAGATCACTCCTCAGAATCCAATGGTCGTCTCTTTCGCCAAGAAGTGAAAACCAGAGTTTTGTCTGTCGTCGAGAACAGTGCTATGAGGATGGTAATGATGTACTACTAATGTGTAGTTGTTTTAAAAGCACGTTTATGGATTTAAGTCCAAACCAAATGGTACTGTATTATTTTAGTTGGTTCGATTGGGTTAAGTGGTTTGAAGGACCTGGGCGCTTTAGACTAGAATATGATGAGATCGAAGAATTTAGAGTGGTTGGAGAAAATCTCATTTATAAATGTTTTTTTAATAGTAGAAAATGATTCAAGGATATTTGAAACCACGAATTTAGAATGGGGAGATTATGGGTTATTAACATCAACCAACCAAAAAATAGTCAAAATCGATAAATAGAAGCAACAAATATGGCTTCATCTCTCTCCCTCTCTCTCTTTGTTTCTCCCACTTCCCCTTTTGTCTTTGAACTTTTGATACAAACTCTACATATGATTATAGCAAGATAATCAGCATTTCCAAAAATAAAAACAGAGTCCTCTGTTTTGTTCTTCATCTCACTAAGAGATTCTCAGCTTAGCTTCCTCTGCCCACATTCAGAAGTCGCCTTTGGCGTGCACAAGAAAGATCGTAGCAATGTCCAAGCTAGACCTGGAGGAGGCGAACTCGATGCAGAGAGGCAAAGTTCATGGGCCGTTCTTTTTGGAAAACCTTGTGTGCGAGAGAAACCACATGTTAACCTCAAAGGGCGTTTTCCTGGGCAGCGACCCTCTCAAATACGCGATGCCACTTCTCTTGCTGCAAATGGCCGCCATCATCATCACCTCAAGGCTTCTCTTCCGCCTCCTCAGGCCCTTAAAGCAAGGCATGATCTCTGCCCAAGTCTTGGTAATAATTCCACAATAAGCTGTGTATATGCTGTCTCTTATACACATCTAGATGTGTATAAGAGACAGCTGTTTGTTCTCTCACTTTGGAAGGATACTTGATGTGGTTGCATTGAAGACTCCAAAGCTCCGGGGACAAGCTTGGGTTGCGTTTAGTGAAGTCACAGCTGCTAGTAATGCCGTCCGTCAGATGCAAAACTTCCCCTTCTATGATAAGCCAATGGTCAGTATCCCAATCATCTCTGAGTATAATTTCCCTGAAATTGATCTTCTCTTTGTTATATGAAATCGATTGGACCATCAGTTATGTATGTGTGTGTTTTAGATTTTGTTGTGTTTTGATGTTTATAGTCCCATCTTCGTCATATTATCTTGTGTTGCCTGCTGTCAGAATCTTTGATCTGTCTGTTGTATGCATTGTATGGCTTAAAATCTTGCCTCTTTCGGGTGTATGAACTAATTTAACTGCTTCTAGTCAGGTTGATATATGTGTTTAAAAGGTTTTAAATGTGTGGTCTTTTGAGTGCAGCGCATACAATACGCAAAAGCAAAGTCAGATTGTATCACTAAAGCTGAAGGAACTTTCGTTCCGAAAGATAAGAAGAGGAAGCAAGAAGAGAAAGGTACTTTGTTTTTTTTCACTTTCTGCATTTTGTCTTTGAGATGTTTGATTCAATGATAAACTTCAAAACTGCCACTTTCTTGATTGCATCTAAAGTCTTACAAACTACATTTGTTACTTTCAGTTGAAAGAAAGCGTGAAGAGACACAACGACCAAACATGGCTAATGGCCCAACTTCCCAGAACGGAGCCACTGCGGCGGTAAGTGTTCTTGTTCTCACCTTCTTCAGAACAATCTTCTGGTTCCATTGTTGCATCCCTCGAGCTTCTCCATAACATGAATATATATTTTATTGTATCTGAAGCTGATGATGATGATTTTTTCGTTTTGTCTCTGTGTCTTAATAAAGCCTTCGTTCCAGCCGAACGGGCAAGAAGCGATGCCACCAAACAACATACTCTTCATTCAGAATCTTCCACACGAGACAACAAGCACGATGCTTCAGCTTCTCTTCCAACAGTACCCGGGTTTCAAAGAGATAAGAATGATCGACGCAAAACCNACCGGCATTTCGCGATTTCTCGTCGTGTGCCTCTACGACCCGTCGAAACGCTACAGAAGCAAGAGCAAGAGAACGATCCTCAATACGAGACAACGAAACCTTCAGTTTCGTCTCCTCCTCTGTGTTTACAACGTCGAAAATGTGCCTTCCATGGTTAACCTTCTAGAAGCCTCTTACCCAAGTAGGTTCAGCCCGATCTCTGTCTTCACGCTGCACCTCGTGGAGCTCAAAGGCCGAGCGCACGCGGTCCTCATGCCTCATCACCAGATGAACAAACTCGATCCCAACACGTCCCAGTCCACGCACATTGTCAACGGTTTCCAACGGTTCGAGCAGCAGCACCAAGGAACCCTAATGTCTCAGCATTTCACAGCTGCAGCTCCCTTCTCTAGCATCAACGACGACATTTGCACTCTCGCCCTTGACAAGAAAGCGACGCTCGTCGTCATCCCGTTCCACAAACAGTATGCCATAGACGGAACAGTCGACCACGTGAACCCCGCGATCCGTAGCATAAACCTTCACGTGCTGGAGAAGGCACCTTGCTCGGTAGGAATATTCATCGACCGAGGAGAAACAGAAGGCCGACGCTCGGTCCTCATGAGCCACACGTGGCGGAACATTGCCGTGATCTTCATCCAAGGCCGAGACGACGCCGAAGCGCTCGCGTTCTGTTTGAGAATCGCGGAGCACCCGGAAGTGAACGTCACAATGATCCATTTCCGGCACAAGAGTTCCATCCACCACAGCCAAAACGCAGTAGAAGAGGATAGCGAATTCTCGGAGTCTCGCCTCATAAACGACTTCAAGAGCTTCTCACTGAACAAACCCAAGGTACATTACAGAGAAGAGATCGTGAGGGATGGCGTCGAGACCACGCAAGTGATTAGTTCACTTGGGGATACATATGATATGGTGGTTGTGGGTCGTGACCATGACCTCGAGTCGTCTGTACTGTACGGACTGACGGACTGGAGCGAATGCCCTGAGCTAGGTGTGATCGGAGACATGTTTGCGTCTACGGATTTTCATTTCTCGGTGCTTGTGGTTCATCAGCAAGAAGGAGAGTCTCTTGCGATGGATAATAGCTATAAATTGCCAGATTCGCCTCCTAGGGCTGGGGATACAAGAGTGCACCCACGTTTCTCTGTTGATGAAGGGTTTACTTCTATTGATCTTCATAACAACCGTTAATTAATTAGTCTTTTTTTTTTTTGTTCTACTATTTTTAATTGTTTAAAAAAAAAATAAAGGGTGTAGTTTTTAGTG
Organism: Alliaria petiolata; assembly: GCA_020283515.1. Classification (NCBI taxonomy): domain Eukaryota; kingdom Viridiplantae; phylum Streptophyta; class Magnoliopsida; order Brassicales; family Brassicaceae; genus Alliaria; species Alliaria petiolata. Next base: position 464,515,646 of record JAHZTW010000001.1, on the reverse strand, counting down.
TTTGTTATAAACTACAGATTGTTAAGTAAGCAACTCGATATTTTAGAGGCTCTTCCTACGGCGGGGTCACTACTGATTGGTCAGTTGCTTTCATTTTAAATTGATAGAAAAGATATTTCTCCAAAGACTTACTATTTGGAGAAAATGAAAGTGGGATTGGATCATTTTATTCTCAGATGAAATGGGGATCTCAAAGTTGGTATGTGGACAGAAACAGACGGACGTGTCATGCTTCGATGTGAGAGAGTAGCGTCAGATAGATAATTGTGAGAACGAGTGGGTCATTTCAAAATGTAATGACATTCTCTCACTCCTATTCAAATTACAAGAATTACACTAAGTTTTGGCGGTAGGTACATATATATATAGGCATCAGTATGTATGTCTCTTACCGAAAACAAGATAAAACCCTCCACTTAAAACAAAAGAAAAATCTTTTTAAAAAAGGTCATAGAAACTGATCTTTGATTTAAGCATATGCATCTTAACCGAGTGTCTTTTTTTTTTAAAAGGTTAATTATATTTATATCAAACGTACGGCGTATTATTAACCTATGAGTTTTTCAACTGAATCAGAAGACAATATTTTTCAGCATATAATTCGATCTTCAGTCGTGGCTTTGTCTTTGTGGTGCTTAGAGGGCCGAAATTTGTAGTCTAACTATTCTCTTGTGTACATTGTATTTACAAATTTACAATGGTGTTTGATTTGGAAATGTGAAATATTATATTCACATTATTAAACCGTAGCGAGAGATCAATAAAAAAAAATGAATATGAAAATTTATGCACGTAAAATTGGAAGCATTAATGGCTGAGGCGTATGGAGAAAATGAGCTGTTTGGACCAAACTTAGAGCATCTCCATCAGTGTTTTTAAAGGGTTTCTTAAAGAGTTTTTAAAGTGAAAAACAATTAAAAATAATGATTAATAGGTTATTACCTTAACAAACGTATCTTAGCTAAGAGTTTTTAGAGAAGATTAAAAATCATTACGTGTCGGTTATGTGTTGGATGGGTGTAAAATATAAAAAGCTAAAAAAAAAATATCTTTCTTTTTTCGGTCTCTCGGCCGATACATACGATGAAACCAGAGAAACGATAATCGCCGTCGTCAATGTTGAAGCTCGAAGAGATATCCGATTGATCAAGCGATTCTTCTCTACATTTGCTTTCAAGATGTCTAAAACCTGTCTCTTATACACATCTAGATGTGTATAAGAGACAGGTCCAACGGTTCGAGCAGCAGCACCAAGGAACCCTAATGGCTCAGCATTTCACAGCTGCAGCTCCCTTCTCCAGCATCAACGACGACATTTGCACTCNAAAAAAAAATGTCTTTCTTTCTTCGGTCTCTCGGCCGATACATACGATGAAACCAGAGAAACGATAATCGCCGTCGTCAATGTTGAAGCTCGAAGAGATATCCGATTGATCAAGCGATTCTTCTCTACATTGATTCGCAAGATGTCTAGCCTCTTCTCTACATCAATTCGCAATCAGGTTCTCTCTCTCTCGATCTCTCAATCTCAATCTCTCTCGATCTGTCAATCTCTCTCTCGATCTCTCAATGAAGGGGATTAAAGTCGGATTCCGGAAGTGAATCCCGAGACAATGAAGGGGATTAAAGTCGGAATGGGTAAAGGAGCATTGATTGCGAACCCCAATTGCTCCACCATTATCTGCTTGATGGCTGTAACTCCTCTTCATCATCACGCCAAGGTTCGATTTTTCCTTGTGAAAATCTCGGTCCCAATTTTGAGAATAGTTTAGAGAATCAATGGAACCATGACAATTTAGAGTTTCCGTAGACTTTTGCTTTGCCAAAAATCTCTGAACAATGTTCGATTGGTTCTAACAGGTGAAGAGAGTGGTGGTTAGTACATATCAAGCAGCTAGTGGTGCAGGTGCTGCAGCCATGGAAGAGCTTGTGCAGCAGACTCGCGAGGTTCGGTTTCTATTATGTTTACTCTTGACTTTACTCTTGACGATTATGTTTTTAACTATTGTGTGCTGAGTAGTGATTCTGCTTCTTCTTTTGGATTGGTGTTCCTTTAGGTTTTAGCGGGTAGACCTCCGACTTGTAACATCTTCGGGCAGCAGGTGATTGCTCATTTTGCTTATTGTTTATCATTGAATGTGCTGATTCTGAATCCCTTTTGTGTAATCTGATGGGTTTTTTTATATTGTCTGCAGTATGCATTTAGCTTGTTTTCGCATAATGCTCCTATCAGTGACAACGGTTACAACGAAGAGGAAATGAAACCCTGGTAGAGACAAGGAAGATCTGGGTGAGTGGGTTACTTAAAAGCTATATTGACTGTCATCTTTTGTCCAAAATTTTGGTTGTGTTAAGAGGCCCTTTACCTTTCTTGCTCTTCCCAGAATGACACAGAAGTAAAAATAACAGCGACGTGTATCCGTGTTCCAGTTATGCGTGCTCATGCAGAGAGTGTGAATCTCCAGTTTTAGAATCCCCTCGATGAGGTAATAACACACATCTAACTCGTTCTCTACTGCAACTGTTATTACTAGTTCTTGAAGCATTGCATTGCTGTTGTGTTATTTTCTAATGATTGATTGCACTCACTGATATGTTGAATCATGGCTTAAACCGCATTATGTTGTCACTATGATCGATCAACAAGTTTGCTCTTGAGGTTTTTAAAGGTATTCCTAACCGTATTTGAACAGAACACGGCAAGGGAGCTCCTAAAGAAAGCACCAGGAGTTTATATAATAGACGACCGTTCTTCTAACACCTTCCCTACTCCACTTGATGTCTCTAACAAAGACGATGTGGCGGTTGGTAATTTTTTTTTTAAATTAGCTCATAAATTAGTGGAATTAGCTCAAAATCTGATTGATCAATATTCTTCGTCTTTCATGTATGTAGAAGGATCATAACTACAATGAATAGAAGCCTCTTTTTGTCATTCTTATAATTTTTTTTTTTTTAAACCCTTAATGGGTTCTACCAATAGAACATCAAAAAATGGAAATCAAATATAAGAGTTCTTAATAAAGAAAGAATTAAAATTTATATTAAAAAAATGTTTAAGATACCCATATGGATATCTACTAATGGAGATGGTCTTAGTAATGTACGCATAGTTGCATACACATCATACATTAATAGTAACACTAACGTAGACCATAGAAAGGAATAAAATAGAGGAAAAAGAAAGGGTGATCAAAAAAAAAAAAAAAATGAATGTCTAATAGAGATGGGGCATAGAAGAGGGAATCCATGTGAAGGCAGCGGATTCGGATGGGCTCGCCAGCTGTTTTAAAAATAATTAAGAAGAAGACTAATTTAGTCTTTAGTCGTCTGATATCTTAACTTGTAGTTGTAAGCGATCTCCAACCTTTTTGTCAATAACAAAAATTGTGAACTTCTTTATTTACACATCTTGTATGTAGATTAATTTTAGAATCTTAGAATCTTAAATGTAGATTTTTTTTTTTTGGGTAACCCATATGTATACAGAAATTTTAAATACTGGTAGCTTTAAAGTTGAAAACAAATATACACACGATAGAATTCATTGATACACTTTCTTGTCTATGTATGGTTTACATTACAAGTTGTTTTCCTTTTATTTATATGTTGAATGTTTTATATTATTTGGAACTAATGGTTTTTATTTCAGTTTCAAAGGCTTTTCGATTGGTCCACCCACATGTGAAAACCTGCGCACTAGCTATTATTATTAATTAATATTTTATAACTACCCAACTTATATTTAAGTCTAATCATTCAAAGTGGTAGTTCCGTTAAACACATCATTTTTATCATAATAATTTAATATTTTGATTGATGCGTTTTTCCACCTACAACAATTCGAATACACTTTCCAAGTTTAAGTCTAAATAATGAAGATAACCAATAACAAACCAATAAATTACAGAACTCATCAATTATTAATTCATTGATATCATAAAGGGGAAAGTCGATAAATTTTAACTGAAACAAAGGTTGTTGGTTCTTCGATTCGATTTAAAATGTTCCCTTAAACGGAAAATAAGGTTGTGGTCTCATGAATTATCTCATGTAACTAATGTTACATACTTACATGTCCAAGAAAAAAAAAATTACTACTAGTCTACTAGTGTAAATCTTACATCAAAAATTTGGCCATGGTATTTTTTTACTTCAATAGTCGATTTTATATATGTTTCGCTTTTGAGCAATGGTTATCGGTTGAAATATAATCATCCTCGGTGACTGGAAATTACAAGAGCATTTAAAAACAGATCTTATTCACATTATATAATTTTTTTCGTGATATTTTTCCGGAAAAAAAAACTAAAAAGGGTAAAAAAGGGAAAAGAAAATGATATCTGGGAAATAGAAATCCGGCTTCCGGACAAAAAAAAACACCATTAGCTACAAGAAGCCAAAAAAAAAAAAAAAAAAATGAGGCAAAGAGAAGAGGAATTAATTAAGATCCTCAGAGATACTATCAAGGTGAGGCCGCCACGTTGATACTGACGCCGATCTGCTGTGTCGCCGTCGATGACGGTGCTCTTTACCAGCCGACGTCGACGACACAACTTCTTCTAAGTACTTCTCACACAACTTCACACATTGATCATCATCTTTAACGTCTCCGGCGTCGGCGCAAGGGTTGTTGTTGTTAGTATTTTTCCGGCGATGACTGTCTTTTCTTCTCCTTTTCTTTTCCGGTAAGGAAGAATCAGGGATGAGAAAATAGATGCTTCCTCGCTTGAGCTCAGATTCAGGAGACAAGATCAAGATTTTTCGGACAACTCCTTGAGAACATGGTTTGCTTAGGACATGGTTTGGGTTTGCCTGAAGGATCTCTCCTGCGGTTATTGACCGTGTGATCTCCTCAACGTAGCCGTTTAGATGAACGATCCTGATCAAATCTAGTGCTCCACATGGAAGAACACAAGCCAAACAACACCTTAGGCTGTTTCCCATCTCTCTCTTCTTCTTTCTCTTTATTTTGTGTTATTTTTTTTAGATATTGATAATCAGATTTATGGGGAAGAACAAGCTGGAGAAGACGAGGTTATATAGGAACCAACACTTCACGTAACAACAAAGCGGGCTTCACCATACGTATACCGATCAGCAAATTACTAGTTTGCCCTTCTGTCGACTCGTTATTAACTGAACTCACACCCTCATCATCTATCTTCATAAAAGCCATTTCTATTATTTGAATTTATCTCGAATTATCTAAATTCTTATCTCATTGCCTTTTAGTCTTTAAAAATATGATAAAACCGCTAAATTTGAAGTTGTAATGTGGACTAAGACATGTAGTTTAATTTTTTGTGCTAGTGTTATTGTTGTATCATAATTCGAATTTAAATCCATATAACGCATTTTATTGACAAACAAAAATCATATGTATAAATTTACGAGCCAAAAATAGAAAAAGTGTTATAAACATAAGACTGTTTCGATATGTTATCCATTCCAACTCAATCCAAAATTTTCATATCATTATAAAGTTATAAATTATAAATACTAATTAAAATATAATATTTGCTATAATTATAAAGCTATTTAATTTTAAAAGTTAATAAAGAATTGTTTTAAAATGATTATCTATGAATATTGAATTCTTTTTTTTATGATGTTTTGATATTCAAGTTTTTATGGATAATTGAATATTTAATTTTCTGAAGAAAAAAAATGAATCAAAAGTATGTCGATTTCACATATCACAAATAAATAGAATATTTGTTCCGCATCCATTCCTATTAATCTTTTATATATAAGTAGCTGAATAACAATCATTTCATATTTAAAAATCATTATTTTATAAACTGTGTACTGATATAACTTTTATTCTATATATACATGTGATTTTTGTTTACTAGTCTTAGATCTCTGAGCTGAAACTCTGGTGGAGAATAATATAGTCAATCTAAATAATAACTCGACGGTTAGCAAAAATGTCGAAATAATCCGAGCAAAGATATTCTGACGCTATGCGACAAATTTTGATGGGAAACAAAAAAAAATAACTTGTTCTTGTATTCTATCTCGAATAATACCAAATCTTGAAACTAGTAGCGTGTTGGGATTAGATAGATTACTCGTAATTAATAATTTGAAACAATGACCAAAGACTTGGAAACTGAAAAAGGATTATGTATTTAAATCTAAAGCGTACTGTACACTACGGATACTTAAGTAGGATTTGATATCAATGTTGGAAGTCACAATCCATTAAATTTACTCAATTACAGTAACTTTTTTTTCGTTGCTACATTGATAAAATGAGAACTACATATATGTTCTCGTTCTCTGTGCTCAAGCTACTTCGCTTTTGGAGAGATAAATTGATAACGCTGAACAATCTATTGAAGATTCGATACAAAGACCAAAAAATAGAAGACCAGATAATAAGAACTCGTTGATATACTATATAGTTTTAACGGTTTTATGGCCCCATATCCTGCCACGGTTTGATTGAGTTTACTAGAGCTTCCGCACTTCTATAATATTTTGTTTAAAAAGGTTTAAAATATTGGAAGAAAAACCCGTATGTAACTATATATTGATTTTATGATTTTATCAACTAATACAAATTTTTTTTTAAAACTGTTCCAATCACAAAAATTAGAATAAAATAAAATGCTTGATAGTTATTATGATCCACGCACCGCACTTATAAATTATGAACCCTGTTCAACGCTTTTTATAACGTTTGTTCCGTCGTCTATTCTCTCTGGTATGTATCATTGTATCAACCACATGTATTCGACTTATTCTTCTTGATCTGGTTGTTCCACAGTGCCCTTCGAGCCTAATAGCTACGGACACACCACATCCACTATTGCCAATTTGCCATCGTTGTTTCTATGCCAACTTTAATATTTCCTACCGTTCCATTTCCATCAATCGTTGAATGTCAAATACATATATGTGTTACTTTACTATTTTAATATGCAAGCATAGTTTGAACGAATTTTAACATTAAACAAAAGAAGGAAAACATATATTTTTTTTAATTTTAATTTTAATTTTTTAAAAACAGCTGTCTTGAAGGACATAATAGTATCTGCAGACAGTATTATGAGTGTTTTTTTTTGTTTCTTATAAAAATATATACATTAGTTGCTTATATAGATATATTCGTTTACGTTATTAATCAAATGATTTAGACCATAATAGCAATGTCAAATTTAGGAACCATTTAACTATAAATATTCATACTTTGATTTGTACTTAAATGGTAGTATAAAGTTTGAGTTACTTAAATTATTGTGTTGCTTTTAAGACTTTCTGTTAATGACTATTCTCACACTAATTAAAATCAAAACCGTCCGTACGTTAATATGTACGTTAACTAAGATATCTGCAACTTGCGGGGTTTAAGTACTATATAGACTTAAAGAGTACAGTTGAAGACCCGTTGGTGTCGGAATTTAATGAGTAAATTAAGCTTACTTGATTAAGCAAGAGAGGGGACAAGTAAACCGCAGGACCACATCAACAGTTTAACACTTTAAAATTTAAATTAAATAAATTGACAAACTTTCTAAGAGCCCGTAAATTAACCAAATTTAAATTAGTCTTTAAATTCTAAGTTATAATCCTAATTCAAAAGAAGACGTGGGCACTGGGCACATAACTCGATCAAAAATGCGGTTTCCAAACTCGAACTTCAAAAGACATTGACTAAGTAAGTGTTTTTCACACTAAAAAAAAGGTTTAGGTTTTCTCAATTTACCAAAAGAAAAAGTAGTTTAGGGTTTCTTATCTAAAAATGCAAGACATAGTTTTTTTTTTTGAAAAGGTTATTTGCATCGTTGAAGATTTGTTGAGACACTCCATATTTATTTAGGTAAAACTAGTGTGAATTGTAAAAAAAAAAAATTCAAGCAATACCAACTCCATATTCACTTTCATTTTTTTCCGTTTTTTCTCCCTCATCTCCTCATTTCTCGCACAAAAAAATGAAATTCCAATTCAATTTTTCTTTAAGATAACATCTTCTCATAAAACAAAATAGATATGTTTGAGATAACATAGTACAAATTAATTCAGCTTCTTAGCATGGTAAAACCCCAATGGTTGATGATCAACTAAAGGGAGTAGTAATTATGGGAAGAGCATGTATTAAATAAACAAAAAAAATCTGGTGGCAGATAACAAATCATTGAAACGAATTAACGATATGAAAGATGAAGGTTCGTCGTACGGAGGTTTCGGGCACCGACGATGTACGATTGGCGCGGAAAAAAATAATTAATTCGCGAGTACTAATTCCTTAATTAATTTGTCTAATCAGAAAGTGGCGAACTTGTTAGAACACGGATGGTATATTTTGGGTGTGTGTGCGCCACAGTGTGTTAAAGGTACTTAATCTTTCTTATGAATCTTTAAAAGGGTTTAATGGGATCATAATTGAAGAACGTGAACCAAACCTGTCTTGTTCCACAATTTTTCAACTTCCACGGTGGATCATTAACCACTTAATCAAGTTTGCATCTAAAATAATGTTAAATACTCGTACTACGAGACTTTGTCAATTTTTGTCCTCTTTTCTCCATTATCCGACTACATTATTACGCGTAGGTAGAAGGTGGCAAAAATGTAATTCGAGAAATAGAACCAAACCGGAATGTTTAAACCTAAACGAAACTACTATTTATTTAGAAATAAATTGTTTAATTACTTTAACAAAAAAAGAAAAACGAAACCAAAACCAAAGCTAAACCGACTTTAACATAACGAACCAGATAAATCAAATTTTATGTTTTCAATTATATAGATCGATTCGGATTCGGCTACATGCAGTAAAATTGAAAAGCACTGACCAATTTTAATTTTTGATAGTTATAGTGAGGGCGTACTGTCCGGCACCGTACATATGAAATGGGTACTAAAAGGATCAAAATTGAAATGTATTATTTTTATTTATTTATTTTTAAAGTAAAAACTAGAACGTAGAAAGCGTTGGAGGATAAATATCGTTGCAGGAAATTTAAGTTGATTAAATGCTGATTACAAACAAGATTATTTTAGTTTAGTTGCTTATCTCTAGGCGCGGCTCTATTATTTTATGAGGCCAATAAAAAACGAACGAAAAGGAATCCAAAGATATGCAAATGTAATTATTTAGAGAGCAATTATATCATAAGATATTTGGCTTTTTTCGCCTGGTCAAAATGATCAAATCAAACAAAGTCTACTTTCTAGCTCCATTCACAAACTTCATATTCTACATTTTTTCCCATGTTGTTCTACTATCTATACGTGGTTAATATAACCGGGGTTCACATACCAAAATCCAAAGTAATTTTGAGGTTTCAGAGTATTTTTTAACCATCTAAGTAATGCATCTATGCCCTCATCACGGTAAATGGCTCAGATCCTCTTTTTTTTTCTTATCAATTTTCATGATCGATTCTTCAACTTATATCATTAGTTAGTTAGAAAGTATGAAACACTGCATGAATTAACATATCTGCCTATATGGTATGGGTAACAGTAATCTTTGCAAACATATTTTGGTATTTGTTAGTAGGACACGGAAGACAATAATAATACATATTTATTAATAGAAAATATCAATACTTATTCTCCTAGAGCCGAGGAAGATTTGATTTCAGCCACTCTTTTTCTTTGTTGTTGTAATTAACCAATGGAAAGCATTAGTATGTATATAGTAATATATGGGACGAAGTGGTGTTTGAGGGGGGGACGTACCTGATAGAATAAAAAACCAATGGAATAATTTATTTTTTTAGCATAGATATTGGAGATATCTCCAGCCTATAACACACGTTTGGTTAGATTTACTCTCGTGTGCAATATCTTTTTGTTTTTGTTTTGGACCGTAAATGATTTCCGTAATCTTAATTGATCTCCAGCTGCACGTACTTCTATTCCAAACTCGTTTTCGTGTTAGGTCTTGGGAGAATCCATTTTTTAAAAAGATTCTACCAAGATATCAACATTAGGTATATCCTTGTTTCTTATATTAGGTATATCCTTGTTTTTTATATTTTTTTTGGCAAGGATCTACCTGCTGTTAATCCCTTTTGTAAATTACAAACCCGTTCGTTTTCATAATGAAATTCAAATACTTATAAAAAAAAAAAAAAGATATCAACATTAACAACCATATATATACAATATTGGTATATCATTTTTTTGCATGATCTCGTGGGTTTCCTTGTACTACGTACATATATTTAACGTTTATGAGGATGATCTGTGCATGCGTTCTTTTGGTTGTAAGGATTATTATTGACCATACCTTTATCTACCATATAATTTTCCTACGTACATACATATACCAATTCTCCTTCATTCTCCATACCTTTATCTACCATATAATTTTTTTAGTGACCAAGACGCTCCAAATTTATAAGTATCTGATTGAACGTAGACACTACAAAAAAAAAGTCGATATTGTTACCAAAAAATTGTGTCTAATTGTTTTGTCATAATATTGTGACGATTTACATACGAATCCGTAACGAAATTATTTGGTAATAAAAACGTTAGTATTTTGTCATAATATTGTGACCAAATTGTAAGTAACAAATTTTTGTCACTAATCGTGGCATAATTATTACCAAGTATATAGTAACAAATATTGTTATGAATTTGTGACCAAAACTAGTAACTAAATTATACGATTTTTGTGACTAAACTTAAGTGACTCACAGTTACAAAGATTTTGTAAGTATGTCGTCACAATTAGTCACTGTTTTAGTGACTTTTGCATTTGGTCATAGATTGTGACATAGTTGTTATCACTTTGTGACAAAAAAATAAAAATCACAAAAAAATTAAAAAATAAATAAAAAATAGCTTCAGTTCTAGAAAAAACCCCCAAAAATACATGATAACTAAAAATAATATAAATGACATAATAAAATGAAAAAAAAAATTATTCAGATTCGTCACTAGATAATTCAATATCAGAATTTCCATCTTCAACGTCTGATCCAATTTCTGCTACTACTTCGGGATCATCAAGATTTTCTGCTTGGTCATGTAGACTTGTTAGTGTCTCGACGTGCAATGAATCAGCTTGAACAATAGAATCATCATTTTCATGTTGCATTGCAGTGAAATCCAAATTTTGGTTGACCAATACTTTTCCCCTCGGCTGTATCATAATTGCTTCTTTCCAGTGTTGATCTTTTTTCGGCTGAGTCATCCGTGGATATGCAACATAACATACTTGATCTGCTTGTGAAGCCAAAACAAAAGGATCGTATTTTTCATAACGCCTTTTATCATTAATATCGACAACCCCTGACTTGTTTATTCTTATACCTTTCCCAATGGTTGAATCATACCAATCACATTTGAAGACCACGACTTTAAGATCAACTGGTCCGGGATAATGAAGCTCAAAAATCTCTCTCAATACTCCATAAAAAGCAGGTTCTTCACTTGAGTTAGAAGAAGTTGTACCTTTGACACAAACTCCATAATTGGCATTCTTTTTGTCTTTTCCATGATCATATGTATGAAATACATATCCACGACAAAAATACATTGGCCAACTAGTAACCTGAGTCATTGGACCATGAACGAGAGCCAGCAACCACTTTGGATATGAATTATCCTTCCACGTATCCTGCACCTGTTTTTTAAAATCCATATGTACAACACATATTATAATATATGCTTATCAAGGATTTATCAAAAGATTCTTTTTAAAACAAAAAGAAAACTTACGTGTTTTTGTAACCAGTTTGAATATTCCTTTTCTCTAAGCTCAATTATATTATTTTCACTTATTCCGGGATTAGCCGCTATCAAACTCTCATCAAATAACCTATATATATAAATTCATGAAGAGTAAATAGGTTGTTTTATACTCACCATATCAAAATATAAATTAAAGTATATATGTGCATATTAATTTTTCATACCTTTCAAATGGTCTTAATTGATCGCAGTTCCTCAAAACATATGTATGTGTTATATGATGATCTTTATTTTGGAGCCATATCTCCTTTTCTTTACCACTGTCTCTTCCTGGTTGAGAAAATATATCTGGAATTCCATCAAATTCATGTGTATCTTCTTGATTACCTCCATCATAGTGTCGATCTCCTCTTCGGCTTTTTGTCTTGATGTGTGGCTCAAAGTAATAACTACAAAAAGTAGAAATTTCTTCATTGATGTATTGTTCAACAATCGAGCCTTCTACCTTTGCCTTATTTTTTACTTTTTTCTTTAGATGGCCCATGTATCGTTCAAAAGGATACATCCATCTAAATTGTATAGGTCCTCCAAGGCTAGCTTCGTGTGGCAAGTGAACTGGCAAATGCTCCATGACATCAAAAAATGAAGGAGAAAATATTTTCTCTAGGTTACAGAGAACCACACAAATATTCTTATGCAACATCGCAACACCATCTTTGTGTATAGTTCTTGCGCATATGTCCCGGAAAAATAAGCTTACACCTACAAAAAAGAAATTATCTATCTCAAACCAAAATCATCAAAGAGCATTAAACAAGAGAAGCAGAAAGAGATCTTTAATATAGAGAAAGATAATCTAGAACCTTTTTCTAACTAAAAAACAGAGAAACGCAGAGGCGGTAATAGAAATTAAACTAAAGTTGAATATTTACCAGATAGCGCATCATATACAGATTTATCTATAAGCTCAGCAAACGCAATCTGTAGTAGTCGTTGCATTAAAACATGGCAGTCATGACTTTTTATTTCGGTTAACTTTCCTCCCGCTAGATCAACACAATTAGATAAACTTGATGAATATCCATCTGAAAATTTAACATCTTTTTCAAGCCATCGTAGGAAAACTGTTTTCGCATCAGCTTGTAGTCTAAAAATTGGGATTGGTGCCTTTCCATCAGCCGTTAAGTGCAACTCTTTGCGATTACAATGCTCTTGCAAATCAAGTCGTGATTTGATGTTATCTTTCGTTTTCCCCTTCACGTTCAGTACAGTGTTGATGATATTATCGAAAAAGTTTTTTTCGATGTGCATCACATCAAGATTGTGCCGAAGTTTATGACTCTTCCAATAAGGCAGCTCCCAAAAAATGCTCAGTTTATGCCAGTTGTGAGTGCTACCGTAGCCTTGTAATTTTCCATGGTTTCCCCCACATTCAACTGTTTTTGGTAAACCATAAACTTTATTCAAGAGTTCCTCGCCTGTTAGTGTCGGAGGTGGACCATCGTTCACAACCCTTCCTCTTTTGAAGTTTTTCTTATTCCACCGATAGTTGTGATCTTCCGGTAGAAGACACCGATGACAATCAAACCAACTTGTTTTTCTACCATTCTTTAACTGAAATGCATTGGTGTGATCCAAACAATAAGGACATGCTAACCGACCATGAGTTGTCCACCCAGAAAGCATACCATACGCTGGAAAGTCGCTTATTGTCCACATGAGAACTGCTCGCAAGAGAAAGTTCTGCTTAGTAGAAATATCATATGCTTCAACACCGTTAAACCACAAATCTTTCAGCTCTTCTATCAATGGTTGAAGAAATATATCCAGATTTCTCTTTGGATGATTTGGACCAGGCACTAGAATGGTTAGAAACATAAATTCCTGTTTCATACACATCTCAGGTGGCAGATTATACGGAGTCAAGATAATGGGCCATAATGAATAATTATGTCCTGACATACCAAATGGATTAAAACCATCTGTACATAACCCAAGGTAAACATTTCTTGGTTTAGATGCAAAATCAGGGAATACCTTGTGAAAATGCTTCCATGCTTCTCCATCTGATGGATGACACATTTCTCCATCACTCGCTAAGTGTTCTGCATGCCATCTCATATCTTTTGCAGTATTAGAAGACTGATATAATCTCTTCAATCTATCGGCTACAGGCAAATAAAACATTTGACGGTATGCTATTTTTTTCTGCCCAATCTTTTGAGTAGGATGGAATCTATCTTTTTTACAGAACAAGCAACTTTCTTCCTTTTCAGCATCTTTCCAAAATATCATGCAATTATCTTGACAAACATCAATCTTCTGATAAGGTAAACCCAAAGACCGTGTAAGCTTCTTGATATCATAGTACGACTTCGGTGAGTTGTTACCTTCTGGCAGATATTCTTGCATTATCTGAGCAATCGAGTCCATACAATTTTGAGACAAATTATAATCCGTCTTCAAACTCATAAGCCGAGCTGCTAAGGAGAGTTTCGAGAGACCTTCTTTACATCCATCATAAATTGGTTGTTTTGCAGCATCCAAAATATCATAAAACTTTTGTGCCTCGGGGTTAGGTTCTTCTTCCATCATCTGATCAAACTCTGGCTCTGTATTACCAAATGCATCTGAAACCATGGCCACATAAGGATTCACTGGCTCTGTGTGAGACTCGGACCTGAAAATATCTTCTTCAGAATCATTGTTTAGCATATTGTAATCCTCTCCATGTGAAGTCCAAACCCAATAGTTAAGCATGAAACCCTTATTATATAAATGTGCTGACACGAGTTCTTTTTTCAATAATTTTCCTCCGTTCTCACACTTGATACATGGACAAAAAAGCTTTCTACTCTCCAGAAATAGAGGTTGACGTTTTGCAAACTCAATAAAATTTTTCACCCCTTGGCAATAAATTTCTGAAACTTGATTGGTTGTATGATCAATTCTCTCATACATCCAACGCCTTGTAGCATATACATCACTACCTGAAGACATTAAGATGACCTGAAATTATTTTTGAGAAGAGAAAATATGAATTAGCTTTATGTTACGACATTAAGAAGACGATATGTTCCTTTATCACATACGCTTTATGTTATCATATACTAGTCTTTAGTTATTTTATTTTTTTCTGATTTACCATCAAACACAGATCAGCGTCTCGTTTTTAACAAATATAGTTCCAAGTTTAACAATTTCAATCCCAACATAAAAAAACACAGTTTGAATTTCTCGTTTCTAAATCAGTTTGAACATAATTAATAAATAGATTTCTAACCTCGTCCGGTGTGGTAAGCTGCAGATATCTCTTTAATCAAAGCCTTCTTTTTGCGAAATCGATTCAATCAGGTTAGATAAGAAACATATTCTAGAGACTCTTTTTTCAACGAGAAGTGATTTTTCTTCCTCTAACTTGGACTTTTGTTTTTTTCGTCTTTATCCACAATAACTAATGAAAACAAAAATCCTTTTTCGTTTCAATAATAACTTTTTTGTTCTTTAATAAATCTTTGTTGATTAAGTAAACGCTGAATATATCTTCCTTGATTGCAGGAAATACAAACAACTGAGTTTGTTTGGCTTAATCACGCTTATTTAAAGAGAACTTTTAGATTTGAATATTTTTTTCAATATATTTTTCTCTTGCATTTTTTTCTCTCAATTTTTCTCTCTAAATTTTTTGCAAATATTCTTCTCCATTCTCTACAAATTCCGAAAATTGTAAGTTTTTTTATTTATTTCATATATCGAATATATGTTTACGTTAGATTAAGTTGTTAGAGTAAAGGTTGTGGAATGTATATGTGTTAGAATAGGTGGTATTAAAAAAAACGTTTTTATTTGTGATCCATAATTATTTATATTTTATAAAACGTTTTCATAATTATATTAATTTTTAAAATGTTTTATAATAAATAATAATTTATGTTCTTTAAATTTTAATTGATATAAACAGTTTTATCTGTGATCCATAACTTGTTTTCATTTCATGTTCATAGGAAAATGAAACCGGAGCCGATCGAATTAGAGAAAGTTCAAAAGGCTGAAGAAGTACAATTTGTTCAAAAAACGGAACAAAAGAAAAAAATTCAAAATGGATTTGATCTAAACAAAACGTTTTATTATGAAGATGCAGGAGAGCTTCATCCCGGGGATGGATTTGTTCAAGAAAAAAAAGTTCAACAAGAATTCGATCTAAACAAAAAAAGGTTTTCCTACGAGGATGGAGAAATTCACCCTGATAAAGGAATTCAAGAAGGCATAATAAATATATTTACAATTTATTTTCCGAATAATTTTTAATTTAAATTATTGTAATTTTTAATATGTTTTTGTTTTTTCTCCATAACAACTAATGAAGAATAAATTGAAATTTAAGTTGATATATGCAGAAATTTTCTGTTTAAATCAAAAGGTGTTGTTCTGGTTTTGTTTGGTTCGAAGAAAAGACGGTTCTGATGGGGACACAGATTCTTGTGTTGGTAAAATCGGGCTACGCTTTGTGTTTGAATTTGTGATGGGGATGCATATTGAATTTTCTTCCTCAATCTTGTTTTGGATTGAGACACCAAAAAAAATCGATATGCCAGATTATTTTTAATTTAAGTTATTGTAATTTTAATGTGTTTTTCTTTGCAAGTGAGAGACCATAAGAAAAGAAATCGTATTGGAGTCTTTACATTAATTTATTTAACCAGTTAAGTTATATCTAAATTTGTTCTATTGTCGACACTCGACACCTATCAATTAGAAATCAGACAGCTCATTCAAACACACACACACTCTCTCTATCAGACACGCTAAGAGCTTTTCTTTATTCGTCTCTTTGTTTTTACTCAATTCCTTGTTTTCGCCTCTGTTGGATCTTCTCGATTCACATAGAGCTTCACTTCCTTCTCGAATCTTCTTCTGGATCTCTGTCAGCAGATTCTCGAATTCTTGGGGTTCCTTTCGAATCTGGATTTAGTGTAAAATGGATTCAGAAATCTGAAGAGGAAGAGAAACCGTGGAGGATTCGGCAGGTGGAGTAGCGAAAGATGAAGGCGGCGGCTATCTAGAAGGAGATTATCGAGTTGGATATGGCTTCTCCTTGGTTCTTTCTTTGTCGCTGGATTGGGTCTCTTCATGCTTAAATATCAACATCATCAACAAGATCCATCTCAGCTAATAGTTGTATGTCTTTCTCTCCTCTTCTCTTTATTCCGGGGAATAAATTCGATCTAGATGCTCTATTTTGTTCCCTGAAAGCAATGGATTGATTTGCTGAGATTTCTTAAGTGAAAGAAACAAACTTTGTTAAGATTTTTTTTTATGACAAGAGGTTTCTTTCTTGGTTATAATAGAAGTTGCAACCTTTCTCCATGCTTGTGAGGGTGATGCTGTGACCAAGCTCTCGCAAGAGAAGATCCCCTATTTTAATGCCCCAATCTACCTGCAAAACAAGACCCAGATTGGGAAGGTCGATGAGATATTTGGTTCGATTGTTGAATGTTTTGGAATGAAGCTTCTGCGCAAGCGTGATATAACAGAAGAAAAATTTACAAATGCTTGCCTTGGTTATGGACTTGAAGATTCACACTTCGTGAGTGCACACTCATATAGTAAGTCATTTCTGAATCACCCCCTTTTAGCTCTAACGACCTCAAGAATATGCATTTGATTCTTGTTTTTGGTTAACAGTGAGATCTTTAAGTACCAGAAGAGTTCTGAGTTGCTGATCATGAAGCTCACATTCCAGAGGCACCTAATTTCTTAGGCACAAGAGGTACCTAAAGAGTTAACGTACTTTTATTAATTTAATATAATGATTTGTCAAAATGTTATTAATTTTTATTTTACCGCCATAAACTTTCGCAAGGGAGCCTCAAATTTTATTAACCGCTTTAAGTTTTGCCAAAATTTTCCCCACTAATTGAGAAACCTTAAAAAACTGTCAAAAATATTTAACCATCTCCCCCACTGCCTATCAAAACCGTTCTTCGTCACTTCCATTTCTATAAGAAGCGATTAGTTTGTCTTTCCTTTTTAACCATCTCCCCCACTGACTATCTCATTGAAAGGTAATTCTCGATTTGCAGAAGTTAAACTAGAGTGAACTGTTCCTTGGTTTAAATCCATGTTGCTTTTGAGCTTTGGTTTATTTGCGTCTTCAAATTGTGTCAAATAATTTAGCTGTATTGAATCCGTATTGCTGTGTTGAATCTGTCTTGCCGTATTTAATCCGTATTGCCGTATTTAATCCGTATTGGTTTCAGATGAAATTGCTCTCTTCATCCGTGTTGGTTAATCTCTGGATAATAGTAATTACAGAATTAGAAATTGTGTGAAATCAGTAGAGAATAACCATTAAGTACGCTTTAATTATGAGTTGTACACTCTGGGATAGTGATTTTCATGTGTTTATGATGTAGATATGGAAGAGCCAAATGTGGATCGTACAACTTTACCTGTGTTGCATCCTGCTCGTCAAAATGGAGCTAAATGGTATTGATTTTTTCTTAAATACCATTCAGTGTTTTCCATTGACTATTTTCAGAGATTTATAACTCATTAAGTAATATATTACAATGGAACAGGTTTAAACACCACACTCAAGTATCAACTGCTGTCAGAAAGGTCATTCAAAGTTGTTTCCGAGGCCCATGGTACTCTTGGAAAAAAGTGCCTCCTTTCTATAAACAAACCTGGTTTTCTCTTTTTAAGGTATTTGTTGTGCTATATTTCATATAACTATTTCATAAATGATTTCCTATGTTATTCATCGTGTGTCATAATTTTTGTTTTTCAGAAAAAGTTTAACTGGGATCCGGCAATCAACTATCAAGTTGAAAAAGAGTTCAACAAGCTTGCTGCTTATCGCCTCAAAGGAATGATAAGCCATGCAAAGATGTTAGGGGAAAAACCAGAATGGATCTTGTCTGATTATTGGATCATTATGCAAGCTCATTGGGCAACACCAAAAGCAAAAGCAACCAGTGAGAAAGCCCGTGCTTCACGACTGTCCGATCGCAATGGTTTAGGCCCACATTCCCACTTAGCTGGTTCTCGTTCTTATGCTAAAGTTCAAGATGTTTTGGTAAGTTTATATTAGTTTCATTATTAGTTTTTAATCGTGATAATTTTTTGTTATTTCAGTTTGTTTTGCTGTTTCGTTTGCAGAAAGCAAACAATGAGGACTTCTCTTTCATTGTCGTGATGAAGAAAACACACCAGAAGGCTGACGGAACGTATGTCGATCAACGAGCACGATTGGTTGCAGAAACTTATGAGAAGCATCTACAGGAACGCTTGGGACAGCTCGAAACTGCTGGTGATCTTGACCAACGTGAGAAAAATAAAATTTATGTCAAGGTAAAGCTTTAAAACTGATCCGTAAATAAACTTTTTTTTTTGCTTAAACAGCCTTGCTTGCTCGTTTGTAGAAGGCAAACTTGTTTGTTGGTTTTCAGCGTAGGTTAGGACTAGGCTAAGTAATGTGTATACTGTTGTGTTTTCTGCCTAGCTTGGTCATGTGTGACACATGTTGATGTGTGTATACTCTTAAACTTTAAAACTGATCCGAAAATGATTTTTTTTTTTTATTAGACACCCTTACTTGCTCGTTTGCTTTCAGCTTAGGTCAGGATTAAGCTAAGTAGTGTGTATACTGTTGTGTTTTCTGCCTAGCTTGGTCATGTGTGTATACTGTTGTGTTTTTGTTTTTGCTAATGTATTTGGTCCTTCGTTTTAGGCTGCTACTGGATTATCCAAACACGGCAATATCTTTGGACTTGGTGCACTGCTAAGTGAGTTTTTAGTAGCTGTTGATGCTTCTTCAAGTGCAGCACAACCTCTCGAAGAAGAGGAGATGTTAACACAGAGGCTGCAGGAGATGGAAACAGAGCTTAAACAAAGCCGTGAAGAGAATCTGAATTTTCAGAAAAGACTTGAAACTATGGAGAAGATTGTTGAGACTTTAGCAAGTCAAAATGCCTCCTAGTTCCCAGCTCCACGACCAAAATCATCCCATGTGCCATGGAATCTAGTTATTCTAGGTTTCATTTATCCTAGTATTGATTAAGTTTGTATTTGTTAAGACTTTTTTTATAAATTATGTTTGTAGATTATCTTTGTTTCGGATGATTTCCTTTGTTTTGGGATATTGGCTTCTAAGTTCTAATTAAGTATTATTTATTTTATCATTTGTTTTTTATTTTGAAATTTTATTTTTTTGGTTTATTAATTATATACGGTGACTACAATTAATTGATTAAGAAGATTTGATAATGGTTTGTCACTAATCTTTTTAATGTTTTTCATATTACTAGTTTCGTAACAAATTAATTGTTACGGATTTAGTTAAAAAAAATGTCACATCTAAAAACGGATTAGTTACGGATTCAATAAGGAAAATGTGTCACAACTAAAAAAATATAGTGACGATTGTTTGACCGTAATTTAGTCACTAACTATGACACATTTGTGACATTTTTTGTTGCAATTTTGTAACGCGTTAGTGACTAAATATAGTAATAACATGTAACAAATACGTAACATTCTTTTGTCACAATCTGTGGCCTATTTGTGACTATTGTTCGTCACGAATTGTGTCATCTTTGTGACGTATAAATTGTGTCACTAATTGTGACCAATTGTTACCATTAGTAAAGGTCACAAAATTTTGTGACTTTTTGGAGACTAAAGTAGGTTTGTGTCCATTTTATTGTGACATTTTATAATTTGTATCACTTTTGTCACAATACTTCTGTTGTGACCGAATATTCATATATTGTGACAAAAAAAATTGTAACAATAATCACATTTTTTTGTAGTGAGATACCTTTAATTTTTGTAGATGAGTTTGGACAAAAATTATTATGGATTGATCATGAGAGTTTAAGTTGTGAAGAGTTATTATTTACTTTCACAAAAGCAATATATAGCTTATAAACATACATATATATAGCGTGAAGAATACGAGTTTAACCTTATTTTCTATCTAATCTATGGATACATAAAAATCTATTCACTTATATCTTAGGATTGGCCAAGAGGACCGCAAGATGAAACATTTGTATGTGCCCCCGTTTTTTTTAAATTGATTACTCGAATGAAAAGGGGTATATTGTGGCTTAGAAACTTAATTATGATACATCTTATGAAATACAGAACTTCGTTTTTTTTTTATTCGTATGAAAAGTCAATTATCTCATATTCGGTCTTAAATGGTATTTTGGACTATATTAGATAATTTTATACGCTCCTGAGAGTTAAAATATGGTGCTTTAAAAACAAAAAATACAGAGCCAGAAACATGAGATTGATTTGAAAACATAAAAACATTTTGATAAAATTAAAAGAAAAACATTTTGATGGAATGAGGAAACATGGTTTGATGGGAACATGTCACCTGAATAGTAGAGCGCCAACGTTGAACGGCAGGAGCGGAGCGGGAAAAATAAAGATAGCCTTTGATCAAATTTTGCTTGGGTAGGGCCGGAGTTGGGCCTGCGTTTGGGAGCTCTGCCCGTATCTTTAGGCTTCTTGGATATTTTGAGTTTTTACCAGATGGGTTGACTTTTTTCTTTAGTATCTCATGGGACTTGCAGGTCTATTAGGATTGTACGAGGTGGTTTGACTATATTTAGTATATATATCTCATGGGACTTGCAGGTCTGTTAGGATTGTACAAGGTGGGTTGTTGACTATATTGCGAGCTTGATCTTGAACAACTCTTTCTCAGATTGAGAAATCAGGCCTCAGCTAGTTGATTTTTAGACTTAACATACTAAGCCCATTTTCAATTTCCTTGGCCCATGTAAAACCGTCGTCGGGAGGTTTGACCAAAAAGTCTAACAATTCTACGTCATATGACGCATACGCACAAATACATATACAGTAGACTCTCCGATAATCAGCCGAGTTTAGTCCTATAAAGAAACAAGAAAATCACAAAAGAGAAAAAGAAGAGAAAAGGGAGTAAAATGTTGATCCATGAAATTATGTTCATGATCGTAACCACAATAATAATAGTATTGACGACATGCGATGCACATACCACCAACGATACCATCAACAGCGTATCAATGTTCCCGGCGATTCTTGTGTTCGGAGATTCCACAATCGACACCGGAAACAACAACTACATCAATTCCATCATTCGGGCTAATTTCCCTCCTTACGGCTGCAATTTCCCCGGCCGAAACGCTACCGGAAGATTCTCCAACGGTAATCTCATCCCGGACTTCATAGCATCCCTTATGGGAATCAAAGACACCGTTCCTCCTTTCCTCGTCCCACATTTGTCGGATTCCGATATTCTCACCGGCGTGTGCTTTGCCTCGGCCGGTTCAGGCTACGACTATTTCACAGATCTAGCTACTTTAAGTCTATCCGTCGCCAAACAGGCCGATATGCTCAGAAGTTACTTGGCGAGGCTGAACCGGATCGCCGGGAAAGAGAAAGCGGCCAAGATAGTAAGCGAGGCTTGATTGTAAGCTCTGGAACTAACGATTTCGACATAAATCTCTACGATACTCCTTCTCCTCGTCTCAAGCTCGGTGTCGAAGGCTATCAAAATTTCATTCTCTCGGGTGTACACAACTTCGTTCAAGTAAACAACATTTCTTAAACCATTTAGATGTTTTATGTTGTGAATATTTTTAGAAAATTAGAGACCCCAGATTTATTATATACATACTCAAAATAATTTTTTTTTATAAATTAAAAATAATGTTGAAATCAGAGGTATTGTGAAAATGCACCACCAGCTGGTTGTCCTATTAAACGGTCCGCATATATATGGTTTCCGATATTAAAAATTTTCGTTTTTTTCAATTTGTTTTTTATAGACTCCAATTTTTATTTTTATTTTTCACAATGTTAAATGTGTTATTTGGATGTGTATATATAGGAACTATATGACATTGGGTGCCGGAGAATAATGGTGCTGGGACTACCGCCGATCGGATGTTTACCGATTCAGATGACGATGGCTATGCAAAAGCAGAACGAGAGACGATGCATCGACAAACAAAACTTAGATTCACAAGAGTATAACCAGAAGCTAAAGAAGTCCCTGACGGACATTCAATCCAATCTCACTGGTAGTGTCATCTTCTACGCCGATATCTACGGAGCAATATTGGACATGGCTACTAATCCCCAGAGATACGGTTACGTAACGTTTTCTTTGTTCCCATGCACATAACGTTCCGCAATAAATCAAGCTCTCCTTGCGTTTTGATCAATTGCACCTTTTTCTAAATTAAATTCATGGAAATATATAAGTTTAATTGATATATTGTGGATAGTACGGAAACATTTGAAGTAGAGACATATTTATATAGACAATTCAAGATGAATATACCATGCAATTAATTTTTTGTTCTTCTTACAAGTTAAGTACTGAATCGGTTTCTTCCAAGGTGACAGGAATAAAGGAGACGACGAGAGGATGCTGCGGGACGGGAGAGATGGAGCTATCGTACTTGTGCAATCCATTAACTCCGACTTGTCCCGACCCTAACCACTTCCTTTTCTGGGACGACATTCATCCTACCCAACTTGCTTACCTCGTCGTCAGTCTCAGTCTTGTTGATCAAATCCTCTACGTACTCCATTGATTTTCATTTTTCCTTAATGTAGTATGTATTCTGGAGGTTAATCTATATCGCTTTTGCCTCAGCCATGTACTATAGTATAACTCTATAACAAAATGCTTGTGAGTGGTGCTCCGTCTGTTGAAATTTTAAACAATTGTATCTTGATATACAATGTTTAGACTTTTTTCAAACTCAGTATGTGAGTTAAATGTTTTAAAAGTAAAGTAAGTTGTAAATTACTCTTCTACAATCTGTACATGAGGTATTGTGCCTGCATAGCCGAGGACTACTTGGGAGTGATTCTACCTACTCTCAACTATTAATTATGTCTTGGTTATGCTATTTATGTATTAGTCCCCAAGTTCATCACAGCTGATCCACAAGATTGGTTCTAAGCTTTGATGTATATTGTCACTCTTTAATTTTCAACGATCGATCCACGAACGAACATTCACCCAAGAAAACAAAAAATATATAACAGGATTACAAATTTTACAGATTTATCGATTAATAATATCCTTTTTCTTTTCATATAAATTCAAATTTAATCAACCTGAGCTTTCCTTGAACAACCCCTTAATCCTCAACTCCAAATCTTCAACAGTATATGCAATAAACGGCTCTCCACGCCTCCCATTAATCTCCGGCGACGCCTTCAATCTCCCGATGAAATTCATGTACGCCGGACACACAATTCCGGCGACGGAGCTTCTTATTTCCTCTCTCAATTGCTCATCAGTAACAACCCATTGAGATTGCGTCAGACACACTTCATCGAACCGGGCATTGAACAATCTAAGGCTCTCTATTAGCTTAGGATACGGACTCTCGGTCCTTAGCAATCCCACCACTTGGTTCCACGAGCTCCTTCGATAATTAGAATGGTATTGCCTCAGTTTAGCCGCGTGCTTCACAATCCAATCTTCTCCTAGGATCGAGCCGAGCTCGTTATCCGTCGCCTTATCAAGAATGTACTTTCCATTGTTCATCATGAACAAGAAACACAAAGACGGATCGCGGTAAGTTCGTTTCTTGCCTTCCAAGTTACTCTCCAACAACTCCAAAACCCACCTAATTTGCACAGACAAAGGTCTTGTGTCTGATCCGGTTTCGTTCCCGGTCTGATCGAGGATCTGCTCCAACGATTTCCGCGATTTACACGCCGCACGCAGATAATTCATCACGTACCGCGTGATCGGGTGAATCCCACCGCCAGGAAACGCCGTTTTGGGAGGGTCACGGCGAATCAAATTCTCGAGCTCCATAAATATCCCTCTAATCGCTTCTCCCAACCGTTTATGAATCGCGACCGCCTCGTGCCTTAACGGCGAACAGTATTTATTGGAGAATAACGTTTCCATTTTGGGAATTAGGTCTTGCATCGCTTCGTATAAATCCATAACCTTAAACAAGCGTTCAGGCAAACGGCTTCCTAAAGCGATTGCGTCTGCGAAATTCAAAAGCTGTGTGGTCGTTCCACGACAAACTTCCATAAAAGAGAGATCGGTTACAGAGGAAACAGGAAGATCAGAGAAAACGCGGTCGCAGAGAAGACGCTCGCTCGGGAAGAAAACGCGGAACACCATAGTTACGGCTTTGATCCAACGATCGATTTCGTCTTCAAGGTCTTGCCATGGAGTCTCTTGAACATCCTCCATACTAAGTCCCCTCAGATGCAACCTCGACAAACTCTCCTCTAGAAACTCTCTCCGTCGACTGCTGTATACTCGTGAACACTCTTTGCCGAAACCACCAGCGACCATCCGCACAGCGATCGCCGATAACGCTCGATTGTAACGGCTCGATAACGATTTTGTAATCAGTGATCGGACGGGCGACGATTACCTACTCAAATGTGCAATTTTGTGAATTTTATTACCACAATTCTTATAGGGGTGGAAAAGAAACCAAACGGAGTCAACTCAAACTGACAAAATTTAAACCGAAATCAAACTGAACTCATAACCAAAAATGACTCAAAAGTTAATCCAAAACCGAAATGCTAAACCGGATTGTCAACTTCTAGATCTAATAATGACTCAAAAGTTAATGTGGATTATTTTTAGTAATTATGAAAATTAAATTATTTACCAAGTAATTATTAGTTGATTACCTGGTGGCTTTGGTCCCCGTAGCTTCTGTCGCTGTCTTCATCCCCGGAGAACTCGTCGTCCGAGTCAAACGACTCAGGGACTCGGTCCATTACATAGCCAAACTCCTCCTGAAGCCTGAACATCACCTGTTGAATCAGTTCGTCGGCACGGGAAATACAGACGGCGACGGATTTATCTCCGGCCATGGATCTCAAGTCTCCGGCCATCGCAATGAGCTCATCAACAGCGTCGAGGAAAATCCGCGAGTCAACGGGATCGGACCAGATCGGCCGATCCTCCATGATGTAGCCGGAGATCTGTCGCTCTAAGGAGTTGAGGGATCGGTCAAGGCTGATGTTTGCGCCGCCGCGGGATGCGGTGGGTCGAGAGTCGCCGCCGCGGTTCCCGGAGGCGCCATAGCCGGAGAGGATCTGTAAGATATCTCCGGCGGCGCTTGGGTCCTTGCCTAGAGCTCTGGCGATGTCTCTGGCGGCTGCGTAAAGATTCTCGTCGCCGGCTTCAGCCATATGGTTTGATGGGAATAGTAATATTTGGGGAAATGAGGGAATTGGTCGATTGGGTGAATAAAGACGAAACTGCAATAGAGGAAAGACTATAATATGGAGAAGAAGTCTTCGGCAGAAGAATAAGGTTAGACGCGGGAAGCATGTCTGACTTGTGTGTTTCTGCTTGTATTTTAATGGAATCTGTAATTTCAGATTGCCACGACCAACGACTTTGTCTTCGTTTAATTTTTTTTTTTTTTTTTTGGTTTTGTCTGGTTTGATGTTTCCGGAACGTGAACGCTTTTTACTAACCGCGTTTTGCGTTTGTCCAATACCCCACACAGGCACACAGCCCACCAAATCAAGAAATGGTCTCAAGAGTTGCCATTGGTTATGGGCCAATGACTTCGTACCGTTGAATTTTCAGCGTCGGGTCCACTTTCGAATTGGCCCAACAGACATTTCTATTAATTTTGGATCTGACAGGACTGTCAAGTTTGGTAATACGCTGAGTGAGAGGCCTACGCTTTATTCTTTCACTTTATTTTAGGTTTTTTTTTTTTTTTTTTTTGTCCGTCTGGTGTTTTATTATCAAAGGAGAAAAACAAGGTGAAATACATGAGTAGGATTCAAAGCCAGCAGGAACACATCCTCTGGAGACAAAGCCGGCGGAAAACGAAGAAATCCCCGGAGACTAAAAGTAGAACAACAAAAAATAGAAAGCACAAGAATACTCTAATTTAAAGCTAACAACCAAGCCACTAGGAAAGGGGATCTAGCCTTGACAAGAACAGACCGTAAGACCAACACTTTATTTTAGGTTTCTAAAATATCTGAAATTAAGTACGTAGTTTAAAAAAATTGTTGAAAGGAAAAACAAATGGGGGGAAAAAGTATGGTATAATTATGTACTAAAATATTTAAATTATGAGTCAAATTCTAAAGAAAAGAAAATTGAGATAATGATTTTTATTTACATATGTCAAAATCCAAAACGAGCAGTATCCAATTAAACTAAATGAAAGGGACTATTTGGGGTTCCTAAAGCTAGGCACATCAGCATTTTTTACTTCTCCCACAAACTGCCACGTCAGAATATTATTTTCGAGTTTCAGAATGTTTTCCATCGAACAATTTTTCACAAAAACTCACCACGTCATAAGGGGTTTGGGCTGTATTAAAAGACAAGTCATGTTGGGCTGTATCAGCATTTTTTACTTCTCCCACAAACTGCCACGTCAGAATATTATTTTCGAGTTTCAGAATGTTTTCCATCGAACAATTTTTCACAAAAACTCACCACGTCATAAGGGGTTTGGGCTGTATTAAAAGACAAGTCATGTTGGACCAATCACCTTTTTTAAAAAACGCCCATGACCAAAACCTGTCATGCTAAACTAAAATAATGCGTTCTCATCAACAAATACGTAACAACAAATCACTTTGCAAGAAACTGAAACGTTTGATGTCAAAGTAAAACATCGAAACGTCCCTTCTTCGCCTCAGCTATGCAAAACGTCTTATTAGGTCTCCTTACCATGAATCCAGGAAAAATCAGTTTTCTCCCATCATCGCAACCTTTTTCGTTTTGTTCCCTATCTTTTACTTCCACCAATTCGATCCTAGTGCAGTCAAAGACGACCTTCCAACAGATATAATCAAAGCTGTCTTTTCACCATTTGATTCTTCCTATCTCCGTCACGCGTGAAGAGATCCACACAAATTTTAATCACGCGACCCCGAGCAGATGCATGAATTGTAGAGAGATAGCGTTTTGTAAGAGTACTCTTATGAAATGCTGGTTTATGGGAAGGCACCTCCATTATTCACATACTAAATTATATATAGGAGTTTGCATTTCAAGTGACAATCACGCTTTCAGGTTCTCTCTCGATCCACCAGTACTCTTTATATGTAGTAGATCATTATATAGAATTTTATATGTAGTATTCTATAGAATTTTTCCTTTGCTCATGATCCGTATTTAGTTGTTGTGTAAAAATATGCGTATTTGAGTTGTTCGACATATTTCCGTTGAGAGCTTCATCGCTGGAAACAATTGCAGCTGGGACTTCGCTACAACTCTTCACCGCAAACATGAAGACCGTCTTTTAAATAGGCAACAACCATGAAGTACAACTTCCGAACGATCATTTTGAATTACTGCAAAAAACAATCTTCAGGTGACTCCATCTCTTACCTTATCTCATTGGTATTTGGTACCAATACCATCATGTTCGCTTCTCTTGACATGCTTCTCTTGCTGTACTAATTGGGAATGTGTTATATAACAACATTAATGTCTTCGCTTTATGATTTACTCAGGTTATCAGATCAACCTTCAGCACTAATCTTCTGTCTCCTTTGTCCGACAGCAGCGAATGCTTAAGTTTTAGGCTTATAATTAACGAGACATACAAGGACTTAAGCCTCCACATTATATAGCCAAAGGTATTTAATTTTTATCTACTTTTGTTTCTGTTTTTATCTAATTTATATGCGGCATTAATTTCTTATGCATCAACCCAATCTAGAACCTACAAGATTAGCTATAAGTTTCTACTATGGAAGTGAAGAGCCTACTTACTATTTTTGTGTATGGTAAAATAAATTTGAAATACCCCATCTCTTAAAAAGAATATAAAAGCAAACAAAAAGATGCTACTAAATCCCACATTTGAGGATCTTTTTGTTTTCCGTTAAAAAAATTGTGATCACACATTTTAAAAAACATCAAAAATTAGTTCAGACTAATAGACGGTGAATGCGGAGCTCACATCTAAAGATCAGATTGCTTATGAAGTATGAAGGATGATTAGTTCCTAAACATCTACTCCACATATCGAAGAATGCTTGAAACTGTATAAATATATGACACATGAGTAGATTACAATTAAAGTTGTTGCTATATGAGGAGGAACGGACAGCAAATAAATAAAGAACATTTACTAAGATTTTAACTGGAAAAACCTCGAAGGTGTTAGTTAGAAGGTGAGAAAGGGATCCATTCTTATGTATATAAAAGAAAAAGAAAAGAAATATGAGCAAAAAACCAACAAAAGTATATGAATTTCATAAATTATTAAGTTTTTACAACAACAGTGAAGTAACATATGCATGTAAGCTAAATTTTTCTAATTACTCCTTCTGTTTTTTAAGAAAAGTTTTTTAGAAATTTTTTTTGTTTCAAATAGATAGTAGTTTTAGGTTTTCTATGCACTTTTTATGAGTTAATAATGATAAATCGCAAATTTCAATAAAAGTAATTAAATTTATTGAATTGTTATTGGTTTAAATTTATAGGAAATTGTTAATCACAAAAAATAATACATTTATTATCAAGTTTTAATGTATTTTTTTAATATGTGTAAAAATTCTAAAAATATTTTCTTTAAGAAACAGAAGAAAGGGAGTATTTATCTAGCGAACTTTTTGTCTCGAGACTTGATCACTATCACAATATTAGGCAGCGGAAACTTTTGCTATTTAAAGCTTGCCAGTCTGATCATTATCTTTTTTTCATGAAACCGTCCATCCATTGCCAGTCTTGGCTATTGCTTTTTTCAATGGTTTAGATTGCACTCATTGAATTTTGGGGTGGTTACTCGACAATTAACACTAATATTAAAAACTAAAAAGAAAGATTATTTTTTCAAATCATCCGTATTTATTTCGACCTATATTGTTTGATGGAACAAAATAATCCAATTGTTACGAAAAAAGTATATTACAAATTTATATTCAATTTGTTCTATAAACAATAACTAATACTAAAATATATTCCTTTGGTTTCATTTTTATGATGTTTAAAGATTTTACGCATTAAAAAATATTTTTTTTTTGGCTACCATTAAAACAGTAATTATTGTTTAGCCAAAACAATTTAATCAACAATAAAAAGAATAACAACGTACAAATAGTTAAAAGGTAGAAAATAAATTAATAGTATATTGAAAATATAAAATGAAACAAATATTGTTTACTTAAATATCACTTAATGAATATCATTTTTCAAATCAAAATAGATAAAATAAATATTTTAAAATAAATCTGCGCGTAGCACGGAACATCCACTAATGAATTATAAAAATACTACTTGTTGCTCTATTATAAATCTTGTTTAAAATTATAATAAGATACGTTGTTCAGTAAATAGTACTCTCTCCGTTCCATATTGTTTGTTGTTTTAACATAATTCACGCATATTAAGAAACTCACTTAATTACAAGTTTTTTTGGAAAAGAATAATGCACTTAGTTTCTTAAAAAAAAGTAGTCACTTTTTGGAAAGAGAATCGTTGGAAAAAGTTTTAATCTAGATTTCAATATTACTTTATTAATTTTACATAAAAAGTATCAAAAACAACAAATAAATTGAAACAAAAATGAATCTCTATAACAACAAATATAAAGGAACAGAGGGAGTATTATTATTAGCTCAATAAAATTACTTTTAAGAGAATATATTTCGATTTTTTGGGTTAAATATTATTAATGGGGATGTTTTCTCTCACAAAGAAGTAAAGAACCCTTTCACTTTTTCGCTCTCTCTTTTATTTTATTAAAAGAAATAAAAACCAACATTTCAGCGGAGAAATCTCAGCCAGTAGATAGATAAACAGGATTGCTCAGCATGCATTTGCACACAAGTCACAAATTTGAGAGTAGAGAGGGACACAAATGTTAAGTCATTTCGTCAAAACTCTGGTGGATCATTGCTCCTCCTCCACCACCAAATGGCTTCCCTTTACCTCAATTCCTTACTCCCGCTTCCTCCTTCTCATCCCCAGAAACTTCTCGAACCTTCTTCTTCCTCCTCTTTGTTGAGCACTTCCAATTGTAACGAAGTTTCTCTGAAGCCGATCGTCATCAATGGAGACCCACCCACTTTCGTCTCCGCCCCTTCTCGCCGTATCATCGCAGGTTCGCCACCAAAATTCAATATAAAAAAAATCCAATCTTTTTGGTAATACGACAGCAAAACTGAAAGGATTTTATATTTTTGTGTGTATTTCCTCTTACTGGTTGTCTTATGGTATGCATAGTTGGAGACCTTCACGGCGATCTGAGTAAAGCCAGAGACGCCCTTCAGATTGCCGGAGTCTTGAGCTCCGACGGACGAGACCAGTGGATCGGCGAAGACACTGTATGTCTTTTATCATCATTTAGTTGGACATAATTTCAGTTTAAGATCCCTTAGTGGTTCGTCATTGGGTTTGAAATGGTTTACTTGAATATCGACTTTGATTTGCCCTTTTAGCAGTTTATGATGAGATATGCCTCGTTCTGCTTCAATATCTTCTGACTTTTAAGTCCTTGTGTGTTGTTCCAAACTTATGTGAAATCAATATACAGGTGCTAGTTCAGGTAGGAGATATACTGGATCGCGGCGATGATGAAATTGCAATACTCTCCTTATTGAGGTTACTTGATGAACAGGCGAAAGCTAACGGTGGAGCTGTTTTCCAGGTTTGAAATGCTGTCTGTCACATTTGAATTTGACAAAGTATATGTTACATAAAGCACAGAGAAGATTAGGACTGACACAGAGCAAACTGATTGTCCAATTTTTGAAGGTTAATGGGAACCATGAGACTATGAACGTTGAAGGGGATTACAGATACGTAGATGCGAGAGCGTTTGATGAGTGTACAGATTTTCTTGACTACTTGGAGGACTATGCACAAGACTGGGACAAAGCGTTTAAGAATTGGATTTTTGAGTCCAGACAATGGAAAGAAGATAGTAGAAATTCTCAAACGTATTGGGATCAATGGAATGTAGTAAAGGTACTTCATTTTGCTCTGCCCTGTCTGAGTCTTCCAACTTCTCTTTATTTGTCGGTTAACCAAAAGTCGTTGGAAAACTATTAGGACAGAGGCAAAAGGGAGTGATTGCAAGGTCGGTTCTTTTCAGACCAGGTGGTCGATTAGCGTGTGAATTGGCGCGTCACGGAGTTATCTTGCGTGTTAATAACTGGGTTTTCTGCCACGGCGGTCTCCTTCCTCACCACGGTAAAGATAACCAGCCTATCTATCTCCACATTTCCTCTCTGCGTTGAGAGACGTTTACTTTTGGATTTGACCTCCTTCCTTATTTATGTACTTGGCACAGTTGCATACGGCGTTGAGAGGATAAACAGAGAAGTCTCTACTTGGATGAGAAGCTCTGCTGACGACTATGAAGAGAGTCCTCAGATGCCATTCATTGCAACTCGGGGATATGACAGTGTGGTCTGGAGCCGACTCTACTCAAGAGAGACCTCTGATCTGGATGACTATCAAATTGAACAGGCAAGTGGAAATTGAATCATCATAAATCCTCGAAACTGTTATATCATCATTAGCTTGGATTTAATATGTTCCCTTGGTTCTTTTCTAATCAGGTAGGTAAAATTCTCCGGGACACCCTTGAAGCTGTCGGTGCTAAGGCGATGGTGGTCGGGCATACTCCCCAGTTATCCGGCGTAAACTGGTATACTTATCTATCGAAACCCATTCCCAAAATATCTTAATCACAAGATCTAGACATGTCTAAAATGAAATATGGGTTTTGGTTGATAGTGAATATGGTTGTGGCATATGGAGAGTTGATGTGGGAATGTCCAGTGGTGTTCTTGATTCTAGACCAGAGGTAATTGCCAATCTTGGTTATTGATTAGTCGCTTTTTATGTCTTTGTTACATGTATTCTCTCAGAGATGATGACTGGCTCTGGTGTTGTTTCTTCAGGTTCTGGAGATAAGAGGGGACAAGGCTAGAGTTATAAGGAGCAACCGGGACAGACTTCATGAACTTCAAGTTGCAGATTACATTTAAATAGACAAGAACCAGACTTCAAGATCCAAACTTTTCACCATTTTTATCAGCATGAACAAAAAGAAAAGCAGCAGAAGTTCCAGACAAGACCCAGTTGAGAGAAAGATGCAGTTGAGTGACACCAAACTTTGAACTCTATGTATGTATGCATGTATATATGTACGTAAATCGTCAGAAACATAGCGGTATTCCTCAAGTACAGGGTTTGTATAGCAATACAGTGGTTAGCGTCACCAGCTAAATTAGCCAAAATGTGGATTTGTGATGAAAAGTAACTAAATTAGCCAAAATTTTCACCGAATCTTCTGTGCCAGTACTCAATAATAACACCCCAAGTAAAATGTAGTTTCTCTTGAGACAATATTGGTGAACAAAACTCCACAACACAGGTTAGGACTGTTGCTGTAAGCCACAAAGCAGAGAGGAAGTTAAGATTAGTGGAAAACTCTGTCCGAATTGGGAGTTTTTTTTTTTGTATTGAAAATTTGGATGTCACGTTGAACAATATTGAGAAAGATCTGAATTTTTTTTTTTTTTTTAAGAAAGAAGAAACACTTGAAGGAAATGAACTATTGAGTTTGAGAAATACTACTGTTTAGTTATGAGAAGTGGATCTCAATCTTCGAAGCTGATCAATCCAACGATCCTCGTTAACATCGGAGGCCCAATCAGGAGCCGTTCCAGGGAACGAGATTGCGCGCATTGCCTCCATAACCCTAGCCGCATTCTCCACCATTAACGGCGATCTTCTACGCCGTTCGTCCTCCTCAAATGCTGTACGGATCTCCGTCTCCGTCTCTGTGTCTTCTTCGCTCTCACTCTTTGGCTCCGCGTGACCGTTTATGTTAATAGAAGAGATTCCGTCCTCTGTTTCCGAGATCATACAATGGCCGTTTGAGAGGCCGTTGCTGAACCCGTCTCCACTGATCGGACGATAATTGTCTTCCTCATCGCTTCCGTCGCCATCTCCACCGTCTATATCGACGGCTGAGATAGGCTCGTAATAGTCCTGCGGCTCTTCGACGGAATTAGAGTCTGAGTCGCTCCCGGCGTTGTTCTCTGCAAATCATTCATCGAGCTACCAGTTAAGCAGATCCAATTCCAAAGATGCAGAGGTAGAGAGAGAGAGAGAGATCTGGTTTTTGAATCCTTATAAGAACTAAACAGAAGAAAGTGAAGAGAAAAACCTTCCATGTGAGATCACCTGGAGCTCTGCGATTCGTGACGGAAACGTATTATGTCGAAGGTGAAGAGAAAAATCGATGAAGTTTGTATTGAACTGAGTTGACTCGGATCTAAAAGTAGACAACTGAGTCGTTCGTTATCTTCACCAGGCCTATCTATAAATATAAAAGGACTTTACCTTCACGAATAAGGCCCAAACGTGATGAATCTAAACAGAGTCAGATCTACTAGTTCCACCGGTTTGAATCAGACGAAGTGTCTGAAATATCAAATATCCGAATTTTACGGAATTCTGATGATATTTCACACCTCCCAACAAAAATATTCTGTAAAAATATGAAGAGCTCAGGTTACGGCGATAACATCTGGAAGTCAGATGATTGCGAAGGACCCAACCAACGCACAACCATTTTTCATCACAGCTCAAAGGGAATGCACCAGCCGGGAATCGAACCGGGTCTGTGCCGTGGCAGGGTACTATTCTACCACTAGACCACTGGTGCTTCGTGTTAGAACGTTTACATTTAGATATATTGAATATTGTTTTAACAAAATAAAACTAGCATGCATGTAGCCGAAAATGGCGGAACTGGAGACGAGTATGATGGTTCATCACACACGTCCATCGCCCCGTATCTCAGAATCTCAGCCTCTTCGATTTCATCTTTCATGGTAAATCCATCGTAACCCAAAGCAGTTCGACGATGTTCTCTTCCTCTATTCTCGCATTTCCCATTTTCGAGATTGATTTCCGAAATCAAGTTAATAGTGTAAGACGATGTTCTTCTCTTTCTCTGTTCTCGCATATTCCATTTTCAAGTACATGTTTTAGGATTTCACTTGTAATTTGGATGAAATGGTAGGGGGAAAAAGATAGAAAAAGAGACTGAATCGGGCTTAGTGTCGAATATAGGTAGAGAAAAGAGAGAAGATGTGTACGTCTTGTTAAGTTATTATTAAAAGTTTGGATACACCTTTTATCAAAATTTCTCGACGACAGCATCATCAACACAAAACCTAGAAAAAATATAATCTAAACATGACGACATTAGAAAAAACGTGAAACCCCATTTTACAAACAAAAAACAAACAGGATCCTCAAGAGATGTGAATCACCTAATCCTTTTATCCTTTTCTCAGGCAGTGTTTGAATCGCCATTGACGTCCTGAAAGAAAGATTTGACACCTTCATAAGTGGACCAACAGATCGCTGCTGCAGGAGCATGGAAAAGCATCCTTGGCAGCCATCCCCTTAGAAGTCCCCTGTATCCGTCTTTTTTCACAATCGTTCTCAGTACATCACTGATCGAACTGCTTGTGAAGCGGTCGCATCCACACACACCCTGCACATCACCACATATGATTGAGGCCATTTCATACATTTTTTTAGAGCAAAGAATCATGTACTTAGGTGATCGTGACATTGCTGTTTTCTTAAACTCTATGCTATGTCAGTAAAATTCATGCAAAAGACATCTAAGCTCGAGCAAGAAACAGTACTGTTCCATATGCAAAGCTACAACGAATTAAAAAAACGTATACATATATGCTAAGGAAATATAAGTACTATATACACTTAAAAAAGCTTTAACATCACTCACAATGCTAAAGATTCTACAACATCTGAAAATTGTTTCATCCTTCTTCATCTTTCAACCTCATATTATCACATTCGAAATGAAACAAAGCGAAAACATATCTCCTACATTCCTTAAACGTTATGCTACAACAATACAAGGCCTGCCGTTCTAAGAGCAAAACAGTGAGAGCTCAATTGGGAAATGCCATTGGCTGAAAACATTAACACACTCTACCTTATAATATTACGCACACAAACCAGAAACCTACTGGTTGAAACATCTAGCCATTTAGATTACCATCTGCCAGTACTCTGATAGTTCTTTTTTCACAATCATCATTCACAGAAGACAACTTCTAACTACTCAAATTGAAACAAGTCCATCTAAGAAGCCTTTGACCTACCTATACACACGTATTGGGATTCATGAATAAAAGCATAATTTAAAGCGGCATCAATATCTATCATTTACAGCTAACACCAGTACACCACTGTGTATCCAACCACATTGCCTCAACTATTCTATCCAAAGTTACAGAAATTAGAGACAAAGAGCAGTCAGTTCTACCTGACATTGCAACTGCGTCTTTACGACGTCGAGTGGTGTAGTCACAGCAGCTGCCAATCCACCAGCGGCTGCTCCTGCGGTGGCATGAACCAACCAACCTTCCTCGTCGCTGACTCGTTCCGGCGAAATCTCCATCAATGCCTTCTTAGCTGCCTCGTACGTAGCGAAGTGAACGGCAGTAAAAGGCGCGTTCATGAGAACCGTCGTCCTGTAAGAAGCGTAGAAGGCACCAATCCCTTCCTCGCGCAAAACCCTCTTGACGCAATCCCAGACGCCTTTGTAGGTCCCTTCACCCATCTGCAGCCTCTGCTTCACCATATCCATGGGAGTAAAAACTGCGTCGCTTGATATAGTGGCGAAGACGCCGGAGATCGCGTGCGCGGCGGAATTATTCTGGTTTCCGGCGGATAAGAACTTCTTGGATACCTCGTAGAAGGAGAAATAAACGGCGTGAGCTGGTCCGGCGCCGAGCCCCATCGCCCAAATCCCTCGGTACAGAGCCGAAGGTCCTTCCTTTTGGATAATCGAACGGAAAGCCTGACGGATTCCGACAGGTTTTAACGGACAGGGTCGGAGCGCTTGCATATGGGTCTTCACGGTGTCGACGGGAAACATCGCCATGTGCTCGACGGAACCAGCAATCGAGCCCGCAATCATGAATTGCCAGAACCGGAGTCCGTCGTGAGCGATTTCCGGTCGAAACTCAGGTGTCTGAGGCATTGACCGGAGGTCTGGTTCCTGGAATTTTGGCGCGGTAGTAGCCTCCGTAGCCATTTAGGGATTAGGCCGTAGATCGGGAGGCCCTTGGCACTTGGCGGCTGAGACAAAATCCTGGGGTGAAAGTAGGGTTTCCGTAATGGCTGGAGCGATGATACCGAATCGGGAAGTGAATAGCCGACCAAGAGAGACGGCTGTTACACAGGCGTAATGGGGAATTGGTGTCGTGGACTACATCATCTCTTACTTTTCCTTTTCCTTTTGTCTGGGTTTCCAAATCCCCTGATGTCAAAGGGTTGAATGTTACTCCCAATTTCCTTTTTTTTTTTCAGGTGGAGAATTCTAACCGGAATTCTACTAAAGTTGTAGACTTTCAATCCGTTACTATTCAGTCGAAATATTTCCCTTTTTATCCCTCTTATTTTTGTTACAATGTGTTAAATCTTTTCGATGCGTTATACAACTCCAGGTCATTGAAACTATGTGGTTACTTGAAATAAATTTGGTTTTGAGTGGAGAAAAAGGTCCATTCGAAATAATACTGTATGAAAAATTAGAAAGATCCACAGATACTGGTGTTAAATTATATTCATTTCACATTTGATGTATAACTCATTCTAAATGTACATCCATAGAAATTAACTTGGTTTCTCTACTTAGATTTTACTTTGTATGAAATGATACCAAGGAAAGTTGCCGGTAATATTCAAACACAAATATCTTAAAGAGTTCTTGGATTAGTAGTATCTTTACTGATTAACAACATTACAAACAGTTTCAGCTCTTATTCTCTCTACATATGTACGAGGCTGACTATTAGCAATCACCCAGTTCGTCGGGAAAGCTGATCCTGATTTGTGCTCTCGAAGATCTTGTCAGCGTTTCCAACCTCAAATCCATCTCGTCGATGAGACTCTTGTATCTGCGTTTTTTTAGGTAGATCTCACAAGTGTCAATTCACAATGTTGGTACAAAAACTTGAATAAGAGTTCTCTAGGCAATGGGAAGCAAAAGATTGCATCGAATCACAGTAAGCTATTTATAAGCGAGTTGAGATTTCAATCAGAATAGTCACTTACATCGCTTTCGGGCACATTTTGGTACTGGGGAAGCACAAGGCGTTCAGCAAACTCAATGTATGAACAAGGGATAGATTTGATGACGCCATCAGAGAATTTGAAAGAAATCGAATCTGCTACAGTTGAGCTTTGCAACAAACCACCATCAGGGCTAACTGAAAAAGTTGAAAGATACGTTGTACACCTAATTAGCTTAAAACCGTCTCTAATTTCTTATAATCCAGGAATTAAGATAAGGTTGCGAATTTGATGATACTAAACCTTTAAGGACTCCTCCTTCTGAGTTCAATTTGAAACCTTTTTCTTCGAGAAACTGATTGAGCTTCTTGATTTTGTTTAGATGAGATTTAAGCCGGTGGACAGAAATGGTGACGTGGTTAAGTGCATAGCCATTGGCAAGGGTCCATGCTGCATATTCACTTTCCCTGTAGATTGATTTAACAAAAAAAAAACACCTTCAGTTATGAGTCAATACTCTGTCTCGATCAATTTGCAAACCAGGAGGGATTAGACCGTGTACCTAGCCAATTGCTCAAACTCAGAAGATAGAGGCTTTCCCCAGGGTAAAGTACCCAAAGCACTAGAAAGAGCAGCATACTTTTTTCCACCGGGACATGTTTCGGTGTATTTTCTAATCACATCCTAGAAACAAAAGAAACTTCCTTTAAAGCTCAAACACAATCAATCATCCGGGGTCAAACCAAGGACATTACATTTATTTACCTGAGTCTGTGAACTCATCTGCTCCACAAGTAGCTCTGAGATGAAAACTCTTGGTAAAGGACCATTTACGCCACTTCCACCAGGAATAGCAGAAACATCAGGAGGTGCAAACCACAAAGCTCTCAGCTTTTTGGCCGGAAATCTCAGCTCATCCATTTGGGTGTAACCATAGTCAAGGAAAAAGCTAGCAAGCGAGCCAATCCCATAACCACCGATCTAACACATTTCCATTAGAAGAGTCCATTAATAAACAACTTAACTTTTGTTAAAATGTTGAAAACCTTGAAACTCTACTTAGTGCAAGTGTAAGATCCCAGTGATTTGAAGCAGCAAATAAAAAATAATTATACCCCGAAGGTCCTGAAGGCGAGATGGTCGTAGCAGAGTTGCTCGTCCTCAACGGAATTGACAAGTTCCAAGACGGATTTAGGGGTCGGGTTTCGGTTTAGGTAAACCGTTTCCATCTGCCCTAAAACGCTCCTGAAGAAAGATTCATCAACCTGGTCAAGAGTAAAACGGGAAACGAAACAATCAGGTATTTGCCTATATCGAAAACTGGGAACAAGTTTCAAATCGTCCTGACCTAATCTACTACTATGCGCATATTTGTCAGAGTGATGAAACAAAATTAGAACGGACCTGCGAAGATAACCCGCGAGAATCACTGTTTGATGACATCGAGGCTCTTCCAGAAGCAGCGAGTACGGAGTGATGGCGCTTTCCGGCGGAAGGAAGCCGAAAAGGAGATCCAACAGAGGAGGAAACAAAGAGTGATGGTGGCGGTAATCGTAGAGGAAGGAACGAAGAATGAAAAGAGGCTTTCGTGGCAGAGGAGTATAGAGAAATCATACTAGAGATTCCTTGGCTTTTTCGCCGGAGAGCTTTTGAAACTGAGAAAGCTCCCATCATATATATTGATTGTGACCGTGAGAGAGAGAGAGAGAGGTTCCGTGCTTCGTCTTCTTCTCTCACAGAGCCGTGTCGTGTCGAATGTATAGTATATCATCTGCTCTGATGTGGCGAGATCATCTTTGGGAATTTTTTTTTCTTTTTTTGTTGAGTTTTCCTTAACATTATATTTTCAATTTTCATTGATAATTAAGCCGAAATGCATCACTGGGTTATTATACCCGCCACAGGTCCACAGGATGATTACAGATCACAATTTGATCGGCCAACGGCCCCACCCATAACTTTCATCAAAATGCGTCCGCTGGATTTTCTTATTTTAACGGGATATTATATATATATATATGATGGGCTTATAGTTTGGGTTTTTATGTAATGAGAAAACCCAAAGGGTTTTTGGAGTGGCTACTTAACCCAAATTCAAAGTTTTACGGCCTACTACTACAATGGACATAAACTTCCCTCTAACAAAAAAAAAAAACAAGGTTAGCTGTAACATGCATGAATGATTTGATGAAACCAGTCTCGACAGCGTGCATGTACTCCTTATTTACATCACCAAATTGCTTGCATTCATTCGTAAAAACTTTTGATTATTGAATATCTTAACCACTTCACAGAGGTTTGAAAATGCAAAAAAATATTCCTAGAATTATGGAAATTATACTGAGCGACGATATAAAAAGACAAATTATATCATAACATTTTTATCCAATAAGTTTCAGACTACAAAAGATGTATGTTTTGTCAACAATGGATCTTTCAGCTAAAGATACATGATATCTGTGAAATTCAATTTAAGTGGGATTGGGCATGATGAAGATGTTTGTTACGACTTTTTGACTGGTGTTTTTTGGGATGTCTTTTGATATAAAAAAGGAGAAGAGGATAAAAAATAGGAGTATTTCTCTATTAAAAAACATTTTTAACAAAAAAAAAATATCCGTGAAATTCACTTATTCCTTTTATTTTATTAGGAGATATAATAGTCATGAGTAAAAACTTCTATTAAAATAGTCATGAGTAAACATTTTATGTTGATGGAGAGTTTGGGAAAATTTATAATCGTTACGGTAGTTTTAATATTAATATCGAAAACGTTGTAGTTTAATACAATAGAAAATATAGTATACAGATTGGGATTAGCCGGGGGCTTTAATACAATCTGAAAATAACACTGTTATAAAAAAAAAAAAAAACATTGCCATTTCACTGAACACAAATGAGAAGTTTATCTTGATACATAGTTGGCACTTGGCCCCGACAAAGGATTGGTTAGTTTTCGATTCAAACATGTGGTGAACCCTTTTTTAGACTTAGGCCCCACCAATTCGACAAAGACTTGCCATATACGTCCTCTTCATGTAATCTTCAATTCCTTTTAATTGGAAGATATTTTGCCTCTCTTTTTTTCTCTCGTCAAGGAGATATTTTCGTTTCAAATTTGACAAAGTTGTAAAAGTCGATAATGATATTTCGAAAGGTACAACTAAAAATATGAAATAATAATCCTCATAATAGTAATAATACTAATTAATAAAAAAGACACGACGAAGGCTGGAGATATTTTTCCCCTTTTTAAGTCTCCCTTTTCACGAACCGACCCTACAAATAATTCAAAAGAAATCCATCGCAAGAAAATTGATAAGAAAAATAATATAGAGTTTAGGATTCTCAAGCACAAATTAACCCGTATTATGGATATAAATAAATAGTTAAAACTGAGATGTGTATAAGAGACAGGTATTATGGATATAAATAAATAGTTAAAACTGAGTGTAGTAGGCTAATATGTAGAGAGAAGAAGGAATAAGAGAGAGAGAGACCTTAAAACGAGGTCGTTTATCAGCGTTGAGTTTTCGGACTTGATACCTTATCTTCTTAGAGAAGAGCCTACTCTGTCTCTTCTCTTTGTACCTTAACACACTCGCTTGTCTTCTCGTGTTTCTCTCTTCATCCATTACCGGCACTTCTCCCCTCTGGATACACTCTAAATCGTTAATACTAATTAATCAAGATTAAATCACTAAACATAACTTGCACAACAAGTAAGAGATTCACAGTAACTAACATAAAAGGCATTGGCCGGAGCCATTAGCATTGAAGTATCTGTCCACTGAGGTTGCTGGCGGCGATCAGACCAAGCATCAATAACTTCTTGATGGTTCAGATTCAGCTTCAGACCCAACTCTTTGTCTTCATAATCCGTCGACATATTGTCCCAAAACCCAGAACTTGAGCCTTCTTGATCAGTACTCAATCTTTTTTCTTCTTCCTCTGCATCTTCATCGATGTATTCTGCTTCCCAGAAATCCCATGGGAGTTCATGAGAGCAGGTCGAACTGTCGATGGTGATGTCAAAAATGCGGTCGAAATCATCTGTAGAATGGTTGTGTTGGTCTTGAGAGAAAGCATTAATGGACTCAAAGGTTGAAGAAGGTTGATGATCAGCCTCTTCTTCTTCTTGTTCTTCTTTCTTCGGTAACCTTTGTGTATCCATATATGTCTTATCTTTTCCTCTGTTTTTTTTTTGCTGCCTCCACTCTAATATTTTTCTCTGTCTATCCGACATCATACTAAAAACATAGATATATAGATATTATTTACAGAGCTAGGTTATTCTTTAATACGTTTTTTTTTTATATGTGATGTAATTGACACGACGTGGCATCTTATCCCAAAAGTGACGGGATAATCCCAAGCTGATTGGCTTTGAGAGTCCAGCTTGGAATCCCAGTCGTGGGACCTCTCTTACTGCTCCTTTGGAGCTCACTAGAGACCATATCATTTTAAGCCCTTTTTCCTCTTTATCTACTACTAGTAGCCAAGTCCTAATTTTATTTAATATAAAATACACCCATTTGAATAATATAATATATATGTATTCAAATATCTACGGAAACACTTGAATATTACCAAGAAACAACTAACAAGTCAAGTTTTACGAAAAACTAATGGAATATAAAGTCTTGAATGAACTTCAACAAAAAAAATCTGTTGGCAATAAAATGAAGTCTTTTGGGTGCTATGGTAAGTTTATAAATTTTAAAAACCAAAAAGGTCAAAGCTAATAGAAGAAAAAAATGGTTAAAAAAATTTCAATTTCGAATTTGTTGCAAAGAAATTTGTGAGAATCATGTCGGGCGGAGTTGTAGTTTTAAGTTTTAGGCAATTTCTGGTATTATTAGTTTAAGCATAATATGGAAAGAGACTGATTTTTTGTTTATCCCGCCTGGTTTTATTTGCATTTGCTCATACATAATGATGAACCTTTCCATGAATGAAAGAAACATGATGTTAGATGCAAAAAGGTAGAGAGATCGAATTAAGCTTCTTTCTGTTCTTCTCTGAACAGTATGTGGTCTTCAGTAATAATATCTATCTCTAAGTAGTAACGTTTAATCAAAAGCTGACCTGTATTTGAATGGTCATGAAGAATCAAAAGGGCATTGGAGTTTGTAGCAACCAATTGCATCAAACACAGCGCGAATCTGATTTAAGATCTCGAATACTACGGAGATGTTGCAACATTCGTTCGTTACGCTTATTGATTCCTTCTCTGAACAAATTGCTACCTGTGCAGTCTGGATTTTTAATGGGTCGAGTCTGTCTGCTTAGTATTCTGAGTTCCTTGCTCCTCAAGTACTCTGCACCTTGTGCCTGAACTATTTGTGAATTGAGAACTACTCAGATACATTCTAACAAGCACCTTGTTAAAGTTTCTATCCATTCAGATAAATCACCAACAAAAAGAAATTCAAGATCATGATCTACAACTCAATGGATCCTCTACTTCATAGGAGTTACATCGACAATGAAGGCAAAGCAGTAAAAAATTTCATAACTACATTCTATGTCTGAATTCCACCGACACCACTATATTGAATGAAAGGGAGGATGGGAATCAAACTCCTTTAGATTGAGAGAGTTTAAGACTAATATCTGTTCAAACAAAATGAATCGAAATGACGCGGTAATACTGGGGTTTTGGGCCTATCCGCGAAGGACGAAAGCAACCAAAATGTAGTCACAACTCTGTTCAAAGGAATGAATCTTAAACAACACACGGTATAAATAAAAATACCTGAATGTGAAGATGTTAACAGGGCAGCTGAATCCCTTAGTCTCCTTACTTTCTCAGCTGCATCCAAAATTGT
Source organism: Alliaria petiolata (assembly GCA_020283515.1). Lineage (NCBI taxonomy): Eukaryota > Viridiplantae > Streptophyta > Magnoliopsida > Brassicales > Brassicaceae > Alliaria > Alliaria petiolata. The sequence goes on along the minus strand of JAHZTW010000001.1, from coordinate 464,472,062 downwards.
AGAATACTCTTCTGGTTTTGGTTCAATAAGACTATCCCTCTTAAGGCTCAATAGCGCATTTTCAGAGGCCTGCGTAAACGTCAGCACAATGTAATTACCGTCATAATAAGGCTTAGTCAAAAGCAAAAGAAGCAGATATATTATTCCACAGAAGAAAGAGAACACAAGCAATGAAAAAGAACCAAACGGTTAGGTACTTCCATGTGGGAATAGAAAATGTAGAAACATAAAGCTAGTGAAAAGGTAGAGAAACAAAGAAAATAACAGCTACGTATCCAACAATGGAGCAGATTGGTATAGAAAAACTCTGAACATTCATCCAAGTTTATAAACGAGCATTGGCTTGTTAACCATTGCATAGTAAGTTCAGTTTCCATTGAGCATGTCAAGAATCTCTTTAATCTTATCTTATGTGAATTTCTCACACCATTACTAAAAGCAACGAGCTCATAAAGAAGAGTAAAATTACCTTTCCCGCAATAGATAGGAATCCATTTTCCATAGATTGGACTGCAAAATCGGTCCATTCTGAATGTGAAACCCTTAACCACAAACAGCTAGGTGACTTGAGCTCCCGCAAAATTAGTGCCTCATACCTCATAGCCAAACAACTCTACTCAACATGTAACAACAACAAAACTTACTAAGAAATCCGAGAAACGGCACAAATCCATCGGCAAAACTTTACTTATAATCATGAGAATCTACAGATGGTAAAAGGATTTAGCACAGTAGCTCCGTGGTCTCAACCAGAAGCACAAAGATAATTTCAGAATTTATTCAGATCGACAGGAACAGGAGACGGACCTCCATATCACCGATAAGAGCAAAAGCACGAGCGAAGAATTCAAGTACGGAGAGCTTTGCAACGATGGATTCTCCAGTGAGCTCACCGAATATGGCAGCCGATTCGGATCTCAAGAAATCTGTCAAGCGGGATCTTAGATCGTAAAACGATTTCACATTCTCTGCAACCAGAGACAGCTCGAGAATCCGAAGAGATTCTTCATCGAACCTGCGAAAATTGATGAGAAGATATAATCGGTTTGAGTCAAACACAAACGAGACATTGAGATCTCAGGTGATTCGGAGGAAACGAAGGACCTTCTGTCTTGAATCCGATTGAGAAAGAGATAACTCTGATCAGCGATCATCGAGTCCGACATTTTTCCCAGAGAGAAATTAGCGGGTCAAATCTTTTTGGGTGTTTCGAAATTTCAGTGTGCCCTCTGATTTGAATTAAATGGCACATTTTATGAACTCATCATCATCATTTAGGAAACGATTGGCAAAGGGCCCGTGAACTAACTTGGTTGGATTTACGCTCGGCTCTCTCTGTAAATTGAGGCCCATCAATATCTAAAAACGGTGTCGTACTACTTGATTTAAACCTAGAAGGGATTTAGATATTAGGGTTTTCTAGTGTGTTTTTTTTATCACCGTCCTCTGAAGGCAAGAGCCGATTTCTTCCACCGGACTATTCGACAAAATGGTGAAAGGACGCCAAGGAGAACGTGTCAGGTTCTTCATCGACGCTCCTTATTTCTTCTATTCTCTCTAATTCAGTCTACTTCAACTTCAGATTGCTACCGAAAATTCGCTGCATCATTTGCTTTTTTACCCTTTTTGTGTGGATCTCGTTTGCTAGATTTCTTCTGTTACCCCCTTTTTGTACATGTGAGGCTTAACTAAGTTTTGCTTCACTCGATTTGTTTTCTGTGTTGCAGACTCTATGTCAGAGGAACCATACTTGGGTACAAAAGGTGCGCCAATGTTTACATGATTTGTTTTTTTTTTCAGCTTTACTCGATTGATATAGCTCGTACAAATAGCGAATCTTGGTTGGTAGTGGTTAATACACATTTTTGTATGACCTTAGTATTCAAATGCTTTAGTTCCTGAAAAAAACTGTTCCCTTTATCTCCTTCACTGTCTGAATTCCGTATAAAATGTGGCATGATCATGCTTTTGCTTACTGTCATTGTCCCATAACAGTTATTATACGTTTGCTAATTGAGAACAAAACTTTGCGGTATAAATGGAAGCAAACAATCTACCACTTAGTATGTGACGTGATGGTGTTTATGTTTCAGATTTTAGTAGGAACTGTGTACTTAAGAAATTTTATGTGTAAAATATGAATAGGTCAAAGTCGAACCAGTACCAAAACACGTCGCTAATCCAAGTCGAAGGAGTTAACACCACAGAGGAAGTGGCATGGTACAAAGGGAAACGAATGGCTTACATCTACAAAGCTAAGACCAAGAAGAACGGTAGTCACTACCGGTGCATTTGGGGCAAAGTCACAAGGCCTCATGGTAACAGCGGCGTGGTTCGAGCCAAATTCACTTCCAACTTGCCTCCCAAATCAATGGTAATAATCCAAATAATTTCATTATGTTTTTGTACTGTGTTATTTTATCTTTTCTCTCTCTTTGCTCTAGCTGTGTTTGGATTCTAATATAGTTGGTGATTGTTTTCGCAGGGAGCCCGAGTTCGAGTGTTTATGTATCCGAGTAACATTTAAAAGCTTTGTGTACTCATCAACTGGTTTTTCTTTTGTCTGCAAGACGTCGTTAGTGGACCTTCTTTATTGTTTGAATCTTATTTTGAAGCTTCGGTTTAACACACGCCTTAGATCTTATTTGGTGTGAACTAAAGATGATCTCGTGTGTTTACTTTTTTGCCCAAATTTGCAAAGCCTGCGTTTACTTTGTGTTCGTCGTAATTAACAAAGCGGACTTTCCAACGATTCGATATACAATCAAAGTTTTTTTTTTGGGGTCTAAAATATACAATCAATTTGGAAACATTCTAGCAAACTATTAGACGACGCCCAGTGAGACACGTGGCGTTATAGTCTACGCGTGTCTTTAATCATTGGTACCGTACCAATGTAAGCATGACGTTTTAACTTAGTAAGACCACCTCAATGGAGGCTCTAAACAATGGATTTTTAGGAGAAAAATTAAAAATTAAATTAAGTCTTCAGAATCGGTTCTAAGAAAGGAAGTTTTAGAGTTGGTAAGAACCCCATAGGTGTCTCTTTTCTATTGGTTAATATTTTTGGAGAAAAGGAAAAAAAATTAAACCCATTTCTCTCTCACTCGGTTGTCTCTCTTTCTCGCCTCTTTCGCTCTTTCTATTCTCTCGAGTGTGACGATGGAAGAAACTTCGATCAATCATCAAACCCTCATCTACCTCCGTCGCGGCAGCTCCGATTTGTCTTCCCTCGGAATACGAACTACTTTCTTCGCCGGAAACTCTCTCTCCACGGTAAACTCTAATTTCTCTGCTCTTTGTTTTCATCGCTATAAATAGATGCATATTTCTTCTGTGACGATTTTCTAGCTTTTGTTCCTTTGATGGGTTTTCAAAACTTTAAGATCTGTGGGTTTAAAAAGTGGGGTTTTCTCTCTCTCTTGAATCGCTTCTATTTTCTGGGTTTTAATTTTGTAATGATTTGGTGGGTTTAAACATAAACATGCTGAATTAGGATTGAGCAAAGAGCTGAGAGAGATGCTCCCCATTGTTATCTTTAGAGAGAGCTTTTCTTTAATGGATTCACAGTGAGTTTCCAGATTTCTTCTCCCTCTTTGTAATTTAATCCTTCTTTACTTGGATTCACGACCATGGCTGAGATTTATCGAAGCTTATTGCAGGAAAAATTAAGAATAATGGTAGTGATTAGAAAGTTCAAAATAGTTAGGTTACATGAACTATGAATTTGACCTATGTTGTACATTGGGGAAGTGAACTAAGATGAGAGGTTCTACTATTTTCTCATATTTATGACCTGCCTTGATTGTCTCTTGAGACACAATAGTAGTGAATTGTGTTTTGGATTAAGCTCATGGAAGCAACTGTTGTGTTCTAATGCCTCATCTGCAGCAGCAGCAACAACGTATGTTCCAAGAAGAGGACGATCCAGTGGTTCATAGAGCATTGAAAGGATCTGGCGACGTCAAGTGCAGATTGTTCTTGCTATTGATGCAGCTATTTGCTTGACTCTACTTGGTGTTTGGTTGGCTATTTGTCAGGGCATTGAGTGTACACGTTCTTGATTTAACATGCCTCTTCCTCTTTTCCCCAAAATCGCCTTCCAGATTCAAGTTCTACTTTCACTTTCATATAACTTGATTGAACTATTATTTTTTTAAAAAGCTTTTCTCTTCTTCAATTCTATTTTGGAGACTGCAGTTTAACATACTCTGCAACATTGTTGATTGTATATTTATTAGGTATGAGGCTGAAGTTTCTACATTGGTTTTTTATGATGTGATGATTGTGTTCATATGATTTAGTGAATCGTGGAACAAGTTTTAGCATATTGTACATAAAAACATGAGTGATTGAGCCATATTCTTTTGTTCATGCTCTACATTTGTTGTTGTTGGTCATAATAAATTTATAATTTTCAAAATAATAATTTTTTATTTTAAAAAATTTCAAGAGGGTTCTACCATTGGATCTATCTAATTTTAGTTACTCTTTAAAAAATTCTTAACTCAAAAAATTTTAAAATTTATAACTAAAATAATGATAAGAATCTATTATGGGTTCTTACCAATGGAAATGCTCCGACTCTCTGTCAAGTTTTATCGTCTCTTTTTCTGTGAGCATCGAGATATATATATTATTGAATGGTCTTCGAAGAGCAAGAAGGCGACGACACAGCACCTTGACCTTGCATTTTCGTTCATGGCGTCGAAACTTCTTCTCCTAGTCTGCTACTTTTTTCTTGTCGGATTTGCATCATCATCTGATTTTTCTGGAGTATCGCTTCCATCTTCGTCGTCCGCTTCGCCGAAAGTCTCGCTGGGCCTGTACTACGAGTCTCTATGTCCGTACTGTTCTTCCTTCATAGTTAACCACCTCACAAAGCTCTTCGATGACGATCTCATATCCATCGTCGATCTTCATCTTTCTCCGTGGGGAAACACCAAACTCCGCCCCGATAACGTCACTGTCGTTTGTCAGGTCTATAACAATTTCCTTGCTTCTTTCTGTAACTTGTTTTCTTTAATTTTCGAAATCGCTGTTTCCGATTCGCTTAAACTAAGCTTTAATTTTATGGTTCGGAAGAGATCGTGAGAAAACCTGTTTTTCCTTAAACTGGAATTTTCTGTTGTTTGCATCTGAGATTTTGACAATTTGGTCTTTTTCTCCTTTCGGAGCAACACTCATCATCAAGCATGATTCTAGCGATTACATAAATCTTGTGGCTAATTGTTGCAGCATGGGGCATTTGAATGCTTCTTGGATACCGTAGAAGCTTGTGCGATCGATGCTTGGCCTAAATTGGTAAGTGCGATGATGAGATCTGATTGTCGCTGTCACAAATTATACTTTAAATTCGGCGAGGCATGTTTTGTGAGATAAGTAGGATCTTCACTTTCGTTGCAGAGCGATCATTTCCCGTTCATCTACTGTGTCGAGAGTTTGGTGACTGAACACAAGTACGACAAGTGGGAGACTTGTTTTGAGAAGCTCAACCTGAACTCAAAACCTGTTACCGATTGCCTCAGCAGTGGACATGGAAATGAGGTTAGTCCCTCCTCTTTATGAGTTTGCAAGTGTTCTTGGTTTTGCCGCAATTTCTTGCTAATAATAAAACTTCCTTTCCCTTGCTGATTGCTTTTTAGAATTGTAATGTCACATTACTGAATCAATGATACCATTTTGCATTGGTGTTGTATGGTTAGGCAAAGAATATAGAAGGATACTCTGAGCAATTTTATCATTGACTCACTTCCACGATAGATATCTGTATCCGATGTACCATGTTCTTGTTTTTGTACCTTGCGTGCATTTCTTACGAATCTTTTTCATTTGCTGCAGCTTGAGTTGCAGTATGCTGCAGAAACGAGTGCACTTCAGCCTCCTCATAAGTATGTGCCCTGGGTAGTCGTCGATGGTGAGCCACTTTATGAGGTTCGTTAACTAATGCTTCTTTTAAAATCTACTGAACTCTTGCCATGAGCAATACACGCTCTCTTACTCTCTGTGCATGAATGATACGGCTATCAGTCGTTCAGACTTATAATTTGGGTTTGTAAATCACTTTGGATTTAGTGTCTTTAAGGAGTCATCAATGAGGAAGACATCTTTTATAGGGGTATCATAGATTAGTGTGGACAAAAAGAATTGACTATCATTTATAGGGTATGTACTCAAAATTCTGTGAGAAGTTAGATGGGCATATGCGGTTCAGAAGCAGGGTATCGTCTTAGCTGGAGTTAGCAGACGAGAAGTGAATTTTCGCCTAGGTTTGTTGGCAAGGGCTGATGAGAAGTGAAGTGTATCCAGGAGATTCTCATGATCTATGAAGAATGAAGGCGCTGCATATAAATCCATTGATCAATGGGAACAGAAGTTCTCTGTATGTGTTTTTGCTTGATGTCTCTTGGCTTTGAACTTACCTCAAATTTTGTTCTGTGTTCACTGCAGGATTATGAAAACTTCATAAGCTACATCTGCAAGGCTTACAAAGGTAATAAAGTGCCTGGCGCGTGTGCCAAATATCCATCCCGCAATTTCGTTCGCAGTGTCAGAGTGAATCGCTTCCCTCTGGTTTGCCGGAACGGAGTCAATACGATGTGGGATTTGTTGGAACGTATCAAAGCCTCTTTAAAACACCTCGACATCACGGGCTTGCTATAGACACCTCCTCTTTCTTTTGTGCTATGTAACTTGACACCCTAAAAAGCTATATAGATTCTGAGATACTGTACGATGAATATGTATGATCAGAATGTATGCTTGTTGGGTTGTGTGAGAGACCTGTTTAAAAATCATATTTGTCTTATACATATATCTGTATTGTTAGTTTTGTAGTTGTGAAAAAAGGATATGTTGTGTTCCTCGGGCAACCGCCTGACTCTGACCAAACCGGTTAACTAAACCTGCTTTGAATACTTCTTTCTGTTGTCTGGCAATCGCATGGATAGAAGAGCGTTAGGAGTACTATAATCTAATAATGTTTCTGGATCGGATTTGCAACATGGGATTCTATGATTGCATAAATTTATTTGGGTTAAATCCGGTTTAGCTGGATTTTATTCGGTTAAGTCAAGTTGTATAACCATTGTTAACTTATTTTACAATTGTTGACTAATTTAACAACCGTTAATTTATTTTATACAATTGTTAACTTATTTAACAACGGCATAAACACGTTTTTCCGTCAAATACGATTTGGTTGTTTTCGCAGAAAAACCTGATTATGCGGTTTTTGTGGAAAAATGCGATTATAAGGTTTAGATGGAAAAATGCGATTTTAAAGTTTTGGTAAAAAAACGTGATTTTGCGGTTTTGCCAGAAAAATACAATTATGTGGGAAATGTAATTTTATTGTTTTGCGGAAAAACGTGATTTTATGATTATGACGAAAACACAAATTTATGGTTTTGTGGGAAAACATTATTTTGAGGTTTTGGCGGGAAAACGTGATTTTGCGATTTTGGCAATAAAACGTGATTTTACAGTTTTGGTAGAAAAATGAAATTTTGCAGTTTCGGTGGCAAAACGTAAATTTACAGTTTTGGCGGAAAAATGCGATTTTACGAGATTGGGCAGAAAACGTGATTTTGCGGTTTTGGACGGAAAACTTGATTTTGAGGTTTTGTGGAAAAATACTATTTTCGGATTTGACAGAAAACACGATTTTGCAGTTTTGACGGGAAAAACGATTTTCAAGTTTTGATAGAAAACTATAATTTTACACAACCGTTGAAATATTTTATAACTGTTGACTTATTTTATAGACTTATTTTATAACTAATGACTTTTTTACATTTAGTGATTTATTTTACACAACTATTGACTTATTTTAGACAAATTCACATATTTTACACATGTTGGCTTATTTTACAAGTGTTGACTTATACAATTGTTGACTTATTTTATAAATGTTGACTTATTTTATAACTGTTGACTTATTTTACACAGTTGACTTATTTTACACATGTTTGCTTATTTTACAATTGTTGACTTATTTTATAATTGTTGACTTATTTTACACAAATTTACATATTTTACACATGTTGACTTATTTTACAAGTGTTGACTTATTTTATAAATGTTGACTTATTTTACACATGTTTGCTTATTTTACAACTGTTAATTTATTTTATAAATGTTGACTTATTTTACACAACCGTAAACTTATTTTACACATGCTTACTTATTTTACAATTGTCAATTTATTTTACAACTAATGTCTTTTTTACATTTGTTGATTTATTTTACACAAATTGACTTATTTTACACATGTTGACTTATTTTATAAGTATTGACTTATTTTACAATTGTTGACTTATTTTACGCAACCGTTGACTTATTTTACACATGTTTACTTATTTTACCATTGTTGACTTATTTTATAACTGTTGACTTATTTTACACAACCGTTGACTTATTTTACACATGCTTACTTATTTTACACAAATTGACATATTTTACACATATTGACTTATATTTTACAAGTGTTGGCTTATTTGACAATTGTTGACTTATTTTATAACTGTTGACTTATTTTACACAACTGTTGACTTATTTTACACAACCGTTGACTTATTTTACACATGTTTGCTTATTTTACAAATGTTGACTTATTTTATAATTGTTGATTTATTTTACACAATTGTTAACTTATTTTACACATGTTTACTTATTTTACAACTGTCAATTTATTTTACCACTAATGACTATTTTACATTTGTTGATTTATTTTATACAATTGTTTACTTACTTTACACAAATTGACTTATTTTATAAATATTAACTTATTTTATAACTTTTGATTTATTTTATAACTGTTAACTTAACGTTGACTATGTACTTAAAGATTTTCTTATAAGTTTGTATAAAATTATTGGAAAACTACTGCATCCTATGGTGAATCGGTAAAAAAAGAACTGTTAGTCGCATTACAATCGACAGTTCACAAAAATTTTGTTTCTCTAACTTTTTGTAAAGTTCCAACCTTAGACCATGAAAAAATGGTGTATCTTAGCATATGTTTTTAAGTAATTAAAGTTTAAAAAAAATAAAAATTGAGCTTTAATCAGAAATTATATCTTAAATAAGAACTTTAAGTCATGTTTAAGATATGTATTCTAATGACACGTGTCAGAAAGAGAGTGGATCGGTATTTTTTTTATGGGAAAAAATAAAACTTTTTTGTATGTTATAATAAATCAAATATTTTTTTTATAAAATAAAAAAAAAGTCAAAATTTTTTTTATTAAGAATCTAATCAAAGGTTTTACCATTAGAAGTGGAAAAATAAATTAGTAATTTTTAGATTAAATGCACAATAAAAAATTGTTAAGAACTTTATATGAAATTTACCATTGTGCATGCTCTTACATATATAATAAATAATAATAGAATAAATTAATTTGGTTGGCTGCTGGCTCGTCTTTATCAAAGCCCATGTGGTGATTAGAAACAAAACAAATTTAGATAATGATTTTCAATTAGGACCACGAATTCTAAGCTATCTTTAATTAGGGGGGAAATTGTCTCAAATATATAGACTCGTAATGCAAACGCTAAAACTACATATAGCCATATATGCTAAGGCGACTTTTATATATTTAAAAAAGATCGCAGGCTAAGAACGGTCACGGAAACTATACGATCTTGAAATAGTCAACCGAAAATTACGTTCATTACTGACGATAGGAAAAATGAAAAACCTGCTTCGATTACTTCACTATTGTACTTAAACATGGTTGAAGAACACACGTGTGGAAAGACACGTATTAGGACACAGTAAACACGAGGCCTTATGTCGGTCGGAAATCGTGACAAACAATATATACTCTCACGAGTCACGATCTTGTTCAATTCTGTTCATGTGACTTTTACCATCTTTCCAAGGTTATTTACGTACACGTGCGTCTGTACGTATATTAAACACACATACGTACATCTGCTACTCATATAAGACTAGATATCAAAATAAAAATATCAACCAATGCCTTTTTTTTCTTCTAAAAAATATTAGGGTCAATTTGGTTAATAACCAAAACAGGAAAAAAATTACAAAATAACCAAAATGTTTGAGAGATAGGGAAAGACGCAGAGATATATTTGTTAGTTTGTACATTTTGGTTTATTTTGTGGTTATTGAACAAATGTTCTCAAAATAACCAATGTCAATTAAAAAAGAAACTTAACTAGAGATATTGAGTTATTTGGAAATTATGTACACAATTTTGAAAGGAAAAAGTGTATAATTAGATGTTTATGTTTGAAAATACTAAGTGGTTATACATGCATATATGTATATATATTACATATATATGATTTATAAAGAGTGATTGATACGTACATACCTCTTTGGTACACACACGAGTTAATAATATATACACACGCAAACTCAAAACAACCTCCACCCGACTCTGTAATCCTGCATCTTCTTCTTATAGCCAGTTAGCTGATCTCTGAAAACTCTTCAACACACGTTAATTAAATTTAAATTTCATGATTGTTTAATTAGATGATACCGTTTGATCACAAAAGCAAGATCTGAATAATTCGGTTAACAAAAGAAAAATCTGAATAATTCATATATAGAAAAAAAATAAAATACATTATATGGAAAGAAAACCGCAGTCGTCCTTAAAAGTGTGTGCGAATTTGATAAGATTTCAAAATTCAAGAACTTAATGCATCAGAGATCCACTGAACTAAAAGCACCATCTCCGTCGACCGTCTTAATATATCTTCACGATCAACTCGCATAAATTAATAACTAGTTACTACGGAACAAAGAAGGTGAAGTGAGTTCCATACATATTATATCTCAAGAAAATTAAGATGTCAATAATTAAATTTAAGGCGGTACAGCCTCTGCGACAGACGGATCACCGACGTTACAGCCATCTCCTTCACTTTGTCTGGACGGCGCAACGTCAATTCTGACGGTGGTAACAGTTGGTGGCCGTTTCCGTTTCTTTTTCTCGTAGGGAATCCCACGGGCCTTGGCTTGACTTTCTCTGACCTCCCTCAAGTAGATCCTGACCGCACGTGCGGCGAACGGGTTTGAATCTGGCCGTCCACCGTTCTCCTCGTAGGCAGCTCTCAACCGTCCGATCAGAGCATCGAGAGACCCCCAGGCTTGTTTGAGAGGGCAAGCGCAGGGAGACGGAGGTTGCTGTTGGCCGAAGTAAGGACAAACCTCCACGTGGACTTTGGTCTTACCGAATTGGTCTAGGTACTTGAGGAACTCGATCACGTGCGCTCCGCTACACCGTGACAACGAGAGAGGCGGCTTGTGGTTCTTGAGGTACTGCAAGAACGTGTTCCAGTCACGTCGTTTCTGTGACTCGTACCTGCTAGGCGTCGCCGGCGGTGAAGACGGCGTTAGGAAGGACGGACCCGGCTCGCCTCCGTTAACAGGGTCGGGTCGTTGTGACCCGGAATCCGCCGGTTCCATCAAAATTAGGGTTTTCTTTCTTTCTTTGAGAGAGAGAGAGAGAGAGTTTGATTTAACGTTGTTGGTTTTGAGAATAGAGCGGATCGAGGATTTAGTGTTTAGTGTTTTAAAAGAGAGAGAGAGAAAATGAGAGAAAGAGTGTGAAAGTTTTGTTAGGTTTTGGGGTTTTATTTATTTAATTTTCAAGACAATAAAAAGAGAGGAAAAACAGAGGGTTTTGGGTTGAGTGGCGTGAATTGTGAAAGAAGTAGAGAATGAAGAAAGAAGAGTGGAAAAATGAAAATGTAAGAAACTAAATCACGTGGTCATGGCCCTACTCGCAGGCCACTTGACACTTTTTACTATTCTATTTAGGTCAAGTGTGGGCCTATCCTTCAATCTTTTAACTTTCTTTAATTATATTTTTATATATATATACACACTACTAATCGACTATGATTGGGAATTTATTTTCTCTGGTTATCGGAAATAACAAGCATATTGGAAGATAGATCTGAAAATAATTTGTTGTAATTTAAAACTACTTCGTTTATATATCTATTTAATTGTTTGTTGTTCTTGTTTATCCTATAATGAATTTTATATGGCCAATATACATCGACCCATGAAAAGGATCAAAAGCAAATCTTAGTTGATGTACATTTGCATATGTCCAAAAAGCCTTGTGTTTGGAACATTTGTTTTTAATTAGGTTATTACTTGCTTTCACAAAACTATATATGTTAGTTGCTACGTTTTTTTATTTAGCTATAAACAATAGTACAGGTTGAAGATGTAAACATGGGTATTATCGAAAGAGCCGTCATTATATTTCTATCAAATTGCTTGTATTTGTTAGCAACAAAAAATGAAGAAGTCTAACATTAAAAAATTGTTTGATCCATGTTATATGACACAAATAAAGAAAAAGACATCTATTTTAAGTTTCAACAACCGATATGGTTAGCTATTAGCTGGTCGTTAACATATCAAATCGTATGCTTGATAACATTAAAGTTGAATACACACTCTAACAATTTAGTTACAAAATCCGGAGTTTGAACATAATCTTAGGACGACTATGAGAGTAAGCGATACCCAAAAGCGATTCATTAATGATCTGAAATTTCTTAATTTTCCAGCAATTCCTACTACACTCGTTTAAAACACATCTGATTTACTTATTAAAAGATGGACCAGCGTGTTGAGAAAAATCAATGAAATGACTGGTTTTTTTATTTGGAATCTGACAAACATAAAAGTTTGAAAATCTAGAGTCGAGTACATCTCCACCATCCAAATATGGAAAAAATAAAAACTGTTTGGCCCCACCCTGCACTACATATGCGTGCGTGTGCTTGAATATTTTAATTTTTCTTGCATTTTGATTTTGATTTTGATTTTTTTTATAATGAAATTTATAGAAGTCTCATTGCATGACATAAGGGATTTTCGGGACTGATCGAGCCATAAGGGATTTTTCTTTTCAGGCCATACTGTTTGAATCTTCAGTGATCATTACGAAAAAACTACTAATTAAATTTTTGTAGTAAGTTACGTTGTTATCATAACCCGTGAACTAAAACAAAAGGTTTCAGTAAGTCAAAGTAGCATGGAGACGTATATCATTATTTCTCAGACTAAATGATTATTTGTTATTTTATGACATTAATGAGTTTTATATACGCGCATAATTAATTATGGCTACCCATTTTCTCAATGTATTGTTGTTTGTTTGTTTTATCCAATAACTCAATAAGAGATTAGGTACTGTCTTTTTGAACACATGCACAATATCATGGCATGCCCATTGACAGGACATCTCGACATTTATATATGCATTTGTTTTCTTTCATCCAAAAACACTGCGTAAGTTATCAAGATCATGCAACAATGACTGGTGTCATTAGCAAAACAAAAAACAAAAAACATTGACTGGTGTGTCCTATATAAAGTTTTTTTTTTTTTTTGCTGGGAAGCTTTTTTATTTAGAGTCTCGCAGGTCACTAGTCAAATGCAGAAGGCAAGAGTTTTCTTTTAGCCAAATTATGCTGGAAATAGAAAATGAAAATTCCTCTGTATCTGATTTTACCTACGATCGTGCAAGAATAACAACTTTTCTTTTTTTTTATAACTCAAGGAATCCTAGATCTATGGAAAGGTCCAGACTAATCTCTGGAGAAGTGCAACCCATAAATAGACTCTTTCTCCGGATATTCAAATAGGACAAAAACAAAAGCTCATATCCATGTGGTCAAGTGAGAATATCTTTGTATTTTTAGTTATTTAGATTATTCTCTTTAACATTTTGTATTATAGTCATTATTTATCCAAATATGTAGGCAACAATATGACGATCCAGAAAAACATAAACACTAATTAATTATGAATTCTTTTTCCAACGGGCCGTCCCTAATCGTACGGTTCGAGCAGCCGATGCAACAGGCCACGACTTTACAAGTCAGTCTAGCATAACCAATAAGTTTGATCATTATTCCAAAACTTCTTTTTTTTTCGCTAAAATAATTCCAAAACTTTCCAAACATTGTTTGCTTATCTTTCATTATACTACAATAACAAATATCTTTAATTACTTTTTCTTCATGGAAACATGTATATAGACTAATTCTCAAACATACGACTTTTGAATTTATAACCGTTATATGCATATATATCTTGTAAAGGTCTAATACATGATGTTGACGTATAAAACGAAATGTTTTGTCATGGTAAAAAAATTGCAATATCGACAGTATTGTGTATATTGGGCGTGATCTAGAGTTATATACAAAACAAAATCGACTTTTGTACTCAAATCTTTTAATAAAAATGTTAGCTGAAATTTTACTACATATACTATTATTCGAACAACTATGTCGTTTGTTTTATTACATTTGTTTGTTTCGTACGAACTGTAAATCTTTATATTCTAGTACTGCAAAAAAAATCAAAAAATCAAAAACCATAATATGTAGAGAAAGCTGAAAGAGCAGAATGGTCAGGATCCGATGCCTATTTTTGTCTAGCACTCTGATAATTACTAGTTAGGAGGGCATAGAAGTCAATGATGTAGTCCCCACAATGTGTTTATGAACAATACAATATGAATAAAATGATAAAACTTAATTCAAATTATTGGTTGGTGCTTACGACCCACCACCCACACACATCAATATCTTTATAACGACTATTCAATCTCATTTGTTGCCTGGTGGATGGTGATCATATCAAACCATCGATTCTCATTCCGATTCCTATCACAACTGTCCGTTCGAAAACTTGTCTCCTTTTTTTTTTAATTTGTTTTTGTTATAACCACAAATCCGATAAAACACAACTTAGTGTAACATATAAGAATTATTAATTAATTTATAATTTTCTAGTTAGCATTAAGTTAGAAATCCATAAAACTTGACATGTTTTCAAATACCATAATAATAAATAATTCATGGTAGAGAATGTTTGATGATTTTAACTATCATGTGAGTTGATGTGAGGGTTCAAATTCTCCCATTGTTGTTTCAAATCTTAAGAAAAAAATGGGTATTACTATATAACTCTTTAGGAAAGCTTTAATGTCAACAAAAACATCATATACATGACAATATAATTTTTATACTCCCTCTGTTCCTTAATGAAGGTATTTGTAGGATTTTCACAGATTTTAAGAAATTTGTTAAAATGACTGTTTTAACCTTCTATTTTAATTGGTATAAAAATAAAGAAAAAAAAATAAGTGAGGACAAAACAGGTAAAATTGAATCAAAACATTCATTGAAAAATGAAAACTTTTTTTTTTGAAACAATTTTTTTTTCTAAAAATACTTTCTTTAAGAAACAGAGAGAGTAGTAAATATAAATAATCAACACAAGTACAAGATTTGAGGTATTGAGTGAAGAATCGTGAAGAGAGAAAGAGAATTTAAAGTAGTATTGCATTGATTTAGTGAAATTAGACTCGTGCTAATTATCATCTCTTTCCCTAGAAAGTAGAAACAGAAACTAGAAATTCTCAAATTTTCCATATAATCCACAAAGCGTTGGAACTCTAGCCCATGAAACCAACCGAGCAAAAAAAAAGATGTCGAAAAAATTTGAAAACTGGTCTATAATATTAAGGTATTTATAGATTAATGCCACATATATATTGTACATGGTCCCGTAGCTCAGTTGGTTAGAGCGTTGGTCTTATGAGCCGAAGGTCGCGGGTTCGAGCCCCGCCGGGACCAATTATTCACATTTTTAAACGTTGACATTCGGTCCCTATCAAGTAGGAAGGTTCCAAAAACCATAAAAACACCGGTCGACCTTTTTAAATTTATTTCTCATTAACATTGTAAGCTTTTGTCCACATACGTTTGACGTAGTTTTTAACTTTTTATTAAAAGAGACGAGAGGTTCTCGGTCCGAACCCAATGAAACCAAACAGTCTGCAAAAAACTAATCGCGAAGGCAGAGTAATTTCAGTCGGATTTATTATAGTACAAGAGTTAATAATTATGAAGAATATATAATAACAGGTTGAGATTACAAACATTTGGGAGTATAAAGAAAAACATACTTGATGGATAAATTAAGAACCGGGTGGGCAAAATGCAACCCAGTTAATGACATCTGCAAATCTTCTTATTCGCAGAGTAGAAGTGAAATTTAAAAACCTTTGGCACGAGAGTGGTTGAAATTCGAGCGCAATAGTTGTTGTTTTCAGTCCATGAGTTTGTAGCGCTTCTCTTGCACACCCGAGACTCCCATCTGTATCTCTATGATAGTGTGAAGTGGCATCTGTTGAAAAACATTCATAAACAACAATGCTCTTATATCCAAAACTATCAAAAAGCTTTTCAACAGCTATAATCTCGTATTTTCTGATTCAGATTACCTCGATCTGGGGTATTTCTTTGAGGGGACGATCCGCAAAATATGCATATAAGGCTCTCAGAACAGCCTGCGTAAGAAACAACCAACCAACCGTTAAAGGAACTCATTGACAAGTCAGAGAATTCAACAAAAAAATTGTACCATTTGTGGTTTTTTTTCTTTTCGTTTCACAGTATTACAGTTAAGCCTCCATAATTTGATCATGTGGACGATTTCTTCAATTCCCAGAGCCAAAGAAAGGGTTTTAGACATTAAATTATAAACAGATCGTTTGAAGTATAACCTGGTGAGATATCACGACCACCGGAGCTCTTTGTCGTTCTAACTCAATGATCACAGGTTCAAGCCTACATTGTCAAAGAAGGATTGTTTGCTTGAGGTTTTAGTTTATGACTGAACGTAGAAGAAGAAGAAGAAGAAGAAGAAGAGTCGAACATACCGTTGAATTACATCAAGGTAGGACTCTCCACGAGGGTATCTGTAACGCAATTTGTCCTTTTGCCGAGATCTGCAAAATGTAGCTTAGACATGCAGTAAAAACATGCAGTAAAATATACAAGTTTATCGATCCTGAAACGGGCAATAAGCTCTTTGACATCTAAGTCATCTTGTACAATAGAGCTTAGACATGCAGTAAAATATGCAATACGAAATGTCCTTCAACAATTTGCAAACTACTTTCTTGGCTTTATGATGAAAAAAATCTATAAAACCAACCTAGTTCTATCTAATTGCAAACACAACACCCTTACACAGTTTTCTTCATAGAATAGATTTTGTGCCCTTTCTCAGATTCTTTTAGAACTCTTCGAAATCAGAACTGATAAAGTTTATTTTTACAAATACAGATTTTACGAAGTCACTTACTCGTACTCTTCTGGCATGTTCTTCTTTATCTCTTCATATGTCATTCCATCGCAAACTCCAGAATTGATCTCGTCCAGGGCACGCCATTGCACCTAAAGATGAAATTAGGAGAAAATGATTTCCTCGCAACAAGATTTTATTACAAGAAATCAAGAGTCAAAAGAAATTCTGGCAGTTGGTAAACACCAACCTTAGGAAATCCGACTATGGAACTTGCTGTTAAGATAGTTCTCTGAAGTGTACTAGTCCAAATCTGAAACAGACAACGTCAATCAATATTAGCGTATGATCAAGAACTTTATGATTCCAAATCAACCAAGTATGGAACTGCTTGATCCTTTGAGAACGTGAGGCAAAAAAAGGTTAGTTCAATGCCTAGGTTGGTGTACTAAAACTAAATCTCGTGGTCCATGTCCTAGTTTCATAGTTTTTTATTGGAGCTTAGGAATTGATAATCTGATTCATAGGATTTAGAGGTTGCACAGTTCAGTTCTTACCAAAAACTTTTAAAAAAAAATTCTCAGATTGTTCCTTGGTACCCAGGTCAAGCAACAAGTTTTCTTTGACACAATTACCAATACATCAACACTCAAACATATTGTAACAGTTTGCAATACTTACCGAAGCAGCCTTTTCATTTTTTAGTCTTTTTTCGACAAAGTTGGCAAGTTTCTTTGCGTAAATTTTTCCAGATTCACTGCGTTTCAAAATTGAGAAAGGTTACGAGAATAAAAGTTCACATTTAAATAAGAAATGCAATTTCTACGCTACGGTTAGCATATTACTAAAGAGGCGATCTAAATAAAAAAGTTGGTCACACGAGGAAGTAGCAGCAAGACTTGTCAAGCCAAACTATTGGGAATTTGGGACGGATTCGTATGGAAAAAAATGAAATGGGAAAACAAAAGGAAATAACACCCATCAGCATCGGCTCAGAGCAGCAATTGGCATAAGAATTCAAATTTTAGCATTTGGAGGTAACAGAGCAAAGACATACCTTATTACACTGTCTCCTCCAGTTCGGCCTCTAACATTATCCATACTTTCTCCATGCCGAGTGAGCAGTATTGGTCGTGGAGTGAGATGCGTATTCACCTAATTGAAGGTTAGAAAAATCAGCTTCTTCCAAAAACAATGATCCCGTGATCACCTAACTTATTCTTATTGAACTAGCCAATGAATGTTAGACTCTGTTGACGACGGGATTAATCAGCCTTGCAAGTATATAATTTGTAAGCTGGTTTTGCATGTTACAAATAGGCTACAGACATGTCAATATAGAAAATAAGCAAGAGACATGGCCAATTCATACCAAGAAAAACACAATTCTTCCAGGAAGGTAACCACTAATATTGTTCACCTGCATCAAAAATAGATAAACAGTCAGGAAGAGTCACAACTAAAGAGTATCCTATTGAGATCAGTATGAAACGCTATCAGTGACACATTTCTTCATCAGTCACATATATGAAACATACTTGTATCTGTCCACCATTGCCGCTGACCATATCAATCATTTTGATGTAAGAACCTTCTTCGACAGGCTCATAAACCTGGTAAAAAAAGAATAAATTCAACATTTGAAAATAGTACCAAGACAACGGTGCACCGAAGCTGAGTCAACTATGCTTTATCAAAGCAACTAGGACACGTTTAGAAGCTGCAGGTTTGTATAGAGACCCTCTCATAATTGGCCAAACGGTCTCTAAAGTCTCTCACTCCAGCTTCAAAATCCGTCCTGCAGAATATCATAAGCATTTTAGTTGACAGGTGGAAGAGGTCTACTAGGACGAGAAGATTAAGTTGCTGACAGAGCACCGTACTCTTCTGCATAGTCAGGACTTTGCTGGATTTTAAGACGTATGTTTCTTTCAATAATGCGTTCATCATTGCAAAGTGTTTCCAGAAAAATTATCTACATAAGAGATAAAAGGTAAATCAGTTACTGAATAGTTACAAATTCAATATCAGCCGAAGATGGTCATGACAGCATTACAAGCGCTCCATCAAAAGAATTATTTGAAATGACACACTGGTACCTAAAGCATGAAAATTTACATCACAGTATTTCGAAGCTTCAGTACCTTACACTTTCCTTCAGCCATTTTCATCAACATATTCCGTCGAACTCGTGTACTATTAGTTGCATCAAAGACTCCGACCTACAGATAAAAACTATTTAGAATGCAAGATACAAAACCAGGAAAACAATCTAACTGAAAGATACTTACTTGACCACCTTCTTGCATCCAAGCTATCATGTCCTCCATTGCAAGTGCGGCTACCTAGTGGCATGTGATATATTAAAACTATGTGCAAAGAAGAAAATAAATAGTGTTAACATAGATCACTGAATCCAACATCTCCCAATATAACGAATTAAGTTGAAAGTACCATAAGGATGAATCTAGATTCAAATTAAAAGAGACAGCCGCAAAACGACTAAACTAGCAATTCAAATTACCACTTACCTCTGTTCGTGCCTCCACACCTTCTGGATTGTCAGCTCGAAAGAAATCAGCACACTGCAAAAAGTTCATTCGTTGTCCATCACAAATCATCCAAAAGGGAGGGCACAAACTTATAAACCACGATTTTAAAATCCAGCTTTACCTGGTTAACTCCATGTTTAAGCCGTCGGTACTGTGAAGAGATGGAGCAATAATGGAGTCAATCATTTCCACAAGTGTTGCTAATGATAGAATATGCAGAAAAGGAAAAAATCAACGATTCATGGCAACAAAATAGCAAACCTTTCCAACATTAAAATGTTTAGTATCGTGCCCCAACCAGCGTAGATATCTTGTCAGCTTTGCTGCAGTAAAAGTCTTTCCCCGAGCTGGCAAGCCTACCTAATACAATTTGATGGGAACGGTGTGAATCAGAACACTCAGTTTTTTTTTTTTCATTTAAGTCAATATGTTAAACAAAATAGTCAGCCATCCAGCTCCCAACAATTAAACGAGGAAACATGAGCTAAGAGACAGAAACGATGAACAGCGCCTATATGGCGAAATTACCAGGACAATTGCTAGATGTCTATCTTCTTTTGGTCCAAGCATTTGATCAGCTACAGCTGCAGCAGCAACAGCTCCTGCAGCGGCCGGCATTGAATTCTAAGAATTAAAACGAAAAAGGTGAAACAACGTCAAAAAGTCTAAAATTTCAGATAATCCCACTGAAAGATAGAAACTAGCTCATGCCAAACCTTGGTTTGCGCATCAGGTTTGAGATCAACCAAAAAAGAGCTTGCGCTAACAGACTTGACTAGCCTAGGGGAGCCAACACCACGATCAACAAAGAGTCCCCTTTGACCATCTTTCTGCTGGAAAGGTGAGAGTATTCCCACTGACTTTGACTCACCCACTCCTGAAGCCGAATAGGCATCCGAGGGATCGGGGACAATGACCTTCATTTCCTATGGGTAAGACGTATGCCAATGATTAAATAAGAAAGATGACCGTTAATTAATGCAGGATCGGCATCTACCATGCAACTAATCAAAAGTAGAACCTTTGCAGATGGAGATCCATCAACGCTAACAGCAGATTCTCTAGGACTGTTCGATACTGCCTTCGGGGTATTGTCATTAACAAATGAACCAGAAGCTGAAAGAGATCGAGGATTCTCTGCATTGTCAGCCGCATAAACAAGGGACGAGTGTGCAGAAGGTGCAGGAGCAGGAACTTCATAGTGCTCAAGATCGAGCTCCAAACTNATTTCAGATAATCCCACTGAAAATAGAAACTAGATCATGCCAAACCTTGGTTTGCGCATCAGTTTTGAGATCAACCAAAAAAGAGCTTGCGCTAACAGACTTGACAAGCCTCGGGGAGCCAACACCACGATCAACAAAGAGTCCCCTTTGACCATCTTTCTGCTGAAAAGGTGAGAGTATTCCCACTGACTTTGACTCACCCACTCCTGAAGGCGAATAAGTATCCGAGGGATCGGGGACAATGACCTTCATTTCCTATGGGTAAGACGTATGCCAATGATTAAATAAGAAAGATGACCGTTAGTTAATGCAGGATCGGCATCTACCATGGAACTAATCAAAGTAGAACCTTTGCAGATGGAGATCCATCAGCGCTAGCAGCAGAATCTTTAGGACTGTTCGATGCTGCCTTCGGGGTATTGTCATTAACAAAAGAACCAGAAGCTGAAAGAGATCGTGGATTCTCTGCATTGTCAGCCGCATAAACAAGGGACGAGTGTGCAGAAGGTGCAGGAGCAGGAACTTCATAGTGCTCAAGATCGAGCTCCAAACTTTCTGAAGGACAATGCTGTAAGAAATCAAAGAATCTGGTTTGGTAAACAGCTTTATATCTCCCCATGGGACTTGAAGACTTGTTTGGTAAAGAGCTTTATATAGAAAGTTGCGGTCCAAAACAATTTTAAAGCACACATAAATGGGCAGTAAATGGGTGGCACAGGAAAAACATTTCCTGCTGTTTTAATTGACATAACCAAAACATTGCAGATGGATGTAATTGTGGTAAAAAACAAATAAGTACAAGAACAAACTACCTCGACAGTTGGATCAGGATTTATGCTGACATCAGGGATTCCACGTACTGTAGAAGGCTGGAGGTTCTCTCTATAAGCTCGCCAACTAGCAGCAAGATCAAATGGGGAAACTCTGTCAGCTTTGATGAACACTCGGAACTCAACAATCACATCACCTTCCAGCTTAAACAGAGCTACCCTAGCATCTCCTTGCAACGATCCACCAGTGAGAAGCCTGTTTTGACCCTCCTCCACTATACAAGGCGTATTTATATACTTTGGCTTCAACAAAAACTTGAAATCCAAAGTCTCTACACATGAAACCAAACCAAAAAAAAATGTGATGCAGACGCTTAGATTGTAGTTCACAGAAGACACGCTTCGATTATAACATTGGGCTGGGTTCAACTAGCTAGGATCGGCTAAACGAGTCCTCCAAAATCCAAATTGAATTCATTCACACAGAAAAAAAAAAAACAATACCGTGATCAGGAGGAACAACGAAGCTCAGTTCCGACATTGACGCAGATTCACGTTGCATCGGAAGCTATCAAGAAAAAAACGACAAAAGACGACGCAGAAACGCAATCAAATTCCAGATGAATGAATCGGAAGGAAATGCACAAAGACGATGAACAGATCACAAAATCAACCGATGCTCACAGCTTTGGAAGGATCCCAAGAACCGATGAGAGGAACAGAGCCGTAGACATGAGGAGTGAGCTCGCCTTCAACCTTAGAGTTCTCCATTCTCAGTGAAACGTAGAGCTGACCTCCTCCGCCATTGGAACCATCCTCCTCTTCTTCAGTATTTTTCGATGCTCCCGACCCCATCAAAACCACCGTGGCTCTTCTTTTTCCTCGTTCTTTTGATTTGAATTTAATGAAGATGAAACAGAAGAATCGAACGGATAAGAGATTTGAGAGAAAGAGAAGAAACGAAGCCGCTCCGCAGGCTTTTTATTCCTTTTTCCGGAAAATAATTCGGTTGTTCTTAGTGGTACATTGGGATTATTTGTTATTATCTTATATGTGTTTTTTTGTTTTTTTTTTTTTTTTGGTTTGTTTCGGGTTGTTTTTTTTTTTTTTTTTTTTTTTTTTTTTTTTTTTTTGTTTCTTTTTTTTTTTTTGTTTTTTTTTGTTTAGTTTTTTTTTTTTTATTTTTTTTATTTTTTTTTTTTTTTATATTGTTTGAGTCTCGTCACTTCTGATTCTCAAAAACTCGCCGAAATCTGCTCTTTTGAGCGCCATGAATTTCGAAAATCGACGGTGATGATCAAAACTTCGAAACTGCCGAGGAAATCTGGAATCAGAGCCTTTTATCACTTGAAGAATTTTTCCGAGGTTTGCTCATCTGCTTCTTCTTCTTTTTTTTGTTTCCTCTCCGCCGGAAATTTTCCGACGGTTTGAGACTTGGTGACTGTTTAGTCGACTTATCGCCTCGAAAATGAAATCGGACTTAGATGGATTGTGTTATTGGATAAATGTGTTTGATACTTGTTATTATTCTGATGTGTGTGCTTCAACATCTTCAGAAATTGTTGAAATAACTCAGATCGATCAGTGAAGGCTGTTTTCCCACTGTTAACTACCTTCGTTTATAACTCTATTGATGTTGTGTATTCATATCTGCAAGTTTCGATGCCAATTTTCAGTTTCTGGAGTTGATTGTGGGATTTGTTTCGGTGCTGGGTTGCATTGGAAAATTGGGATGAACGAGATGCCTAGACATAAATATCTATGCTAGAGCAACTAAGAGTTGAATAGTACAATAATTTAGCTCTAGTTTCTTACATGTCTAATGCGTAATCTTAAAAGCTACGCTACAGCATGGTTCACTCTCTTAGTTGTTGCACCCAGACCACACAAGTCTTTTCTATACCCAAAATCAACTCAGAGTTTTAAAACTTGTCAACAGTTACATACTTATCTTCTGGCTTCACTTGTAGTGATCTTCTTTAGCTCATTAAATATGCGTAATGTTTCTCCGTCAAAACCGCCAGCAAACTGTATTGAACTGATGTTATGAAAGAATCGAGTAGATATGAACATGGATTGGTTTATAACTTTATGTACCTGATGTATTGTGTAGGCAAACCGGACCCCTTGAAGCATAAGATTTCCTTCTTTACCGCCTCCATTTGATTCCAGTTCGTTGGTTATTCGCTTCATGTACTCCTGAGCTAGCCTCAGCGAGCTGTATTTTAGCTGCAACAAGGTAAAGGTTCCTCAAACCTTCTGTCAAACTAGTGGTGGATGTGAAACTCAGCACATTTTCTTCACAGTTTATTACTGGGTAACGTTTCTTGAAGTTGGTAAAGTGGTTTATTCCTTTGCGAGAGATAAAATCTATAGTTTTCATAGTTTGTTTGTGCAACCAATGTTGTCTGCTTAGAATAGTAATATAGGTATCTTTGCATTTCTTATGATAGTCCATATTTTCTTTGTAGTGTTCTTTTTCTGTAGAGGTGATAGTTTCTATCATAATCAGATTTTGCTGGTATATTGCAGCTATCAGTCACCTACCTGTCCAATCAATCCTGCGTCGAGCATCCACTCCCACGGTATCTGAAAATCCTTGTATCTCTTCCCTGTACTGTCTCTCATCTTCTCCGTGTTGTTAACAGTTTCTTCTAACCTGCAAATTTGAAGATTCAATGCGGTTAACTTTGGTAATTGGATAAGATCAGGAAGTTTCTAGTTATTATACTCTTTATACATACTCGCCTGTCTTGTAACGATTGAATCTTTTGCAAGACCTGCTTTAGAGATTCCTTTGGATTTCCCTTGAATGACAAAATTTCAGTTTCAAGGTTCTTTAGCCCTCTGTAATTGCAAGCAGCCTCTCTTAGTGAATCTGCTTTGCGTTCTGGCCATTTAGGGAAATGCTTTAGGACTGCCCTTTCATCAACCAAGGAAGATAGTTCGTCGTCTATCCATTTCACAAACGTCTCCACTTCTGATATGTCTGTAAATGTTGCAGCCTCCACCTTACTGATTAATAAATGGATATGATCTCTGTGTCTGTCAGTGTCAGATTTAATCTGCAAGTGCACAAACACCATTAGGAGATCTTTTCTGTCCCATGCTAAATCTGTTAAGACATTGTTTCTAATGATTTAGTAAAGACTCTGCACCTAGATAAGAGTTGAACCCTAGCTTATGATGGACTTTAAAATCCTTATAAGTTTCTCATGTAACCACCTCTTCCAAGTTATGATTGGAAAAGTTTATCCTGTACTTACATCTGAAAGATATTTGGAGCGGTTCTCGATTTCACCAATCATGTTTCTGCTGAATGCAGGAGACAAAACTCCATTCTGATTGATCTTGTTATCCGTATGAGACTCTCTCCTCGTGAGGGCACGGTACAACTCTACAACTTCTGGAGCACGCCTCACAGACCTTTTTCCAAGTGTTGTTTTTGATGGAAGTGGTGGAGGTGGTGGCGGCTTTATTGCTGTAGTCTGTTCTTTTACCGTTGGCTTTTGGTTTGTATTCCTTACCTCTTGACCTTTTATGTTTGATTTGACACTCTCTGGCTTTTTCAAGTTTGATCCGTCTGTGTTGCTGCCATCATATGAGCTCTGCAACTTCTTCCACATCATTGTTTTCCTCTCATTGTCATGTGCTTTAAGATTACTTACGTGTGCTCTTAGGCGGACGACTTCTTGACGCAGCTCATCATTTTCCTTCTCCAGCTTATCATTCTTCATTAGAGAAGCTTGAAGCTCCTTCACCAGACGCATCAGATCCGAATCATCTTCTCCATTTGGTAACATATCTACCCCCTTGTCCTAGTAGATGTGGGATTGAGTTAGTTTTTCTTTGGGGGCAATTTTTCTCTTTTATTTCACATGCTTTCTAATTACTTCTCAAGGAAGCTATATATACTCACCTAAACCTTTGATGTTCACTTTTGCGTGTGGTTAATTCCAAATTACAAGTGCAGCCACAGAACAAGAGTATCCTCTTGTGTGACCCCTTCTTTTATAATGAGCCAGATTAAATCACGGAGTTGCGAATAAGTCTGTTTTTCTTTTTGCCTCGGTTGTCCATCAAGTCAGACTGAGCTGGAATTGAACCTGGGATACTGCGAGTATACGATCTAAGCCCTTCCGTGTTTGAAATTAAGGTCATAATCTTGAATGATTATGTTCAGGAATAGCTATGCGTTGATGCGCATCGTTTGTCTAATTTATTTATGTTAATTTTGCTCCTTTTCTAAATTGCAGATTAAGTTAAAAGATCCTCTGGGTCGGCAAATAATTCAGAGGTAAGCAAATACTTTACTTAGCCTTCCTAATCACACAAGAAGTAAAGATCATTTAGTGTGTTGAAGCTTCATTAGCTTTAAGTTCGTAAGGAAACGAACCATTAGGTATGGTTATGGCCTGCCTCCCAAGTAATAGTCATATGCTCAAGAAGCTTCGTGTCTCAGTCTCTCACCCACTTTTAATCCACCTCGTACGTCCACGTACGTGTTTGGAATCCCTTTTTATAATTTTCATTTCGTTAGACTAAGCGTTCGCTCTAAATTCTCCCTAACTTTTTAAATTGATTTCGCTGGTTTATACAAAACTTCACTTCTTTTTTTTGTCACATTTTCATTACAAAAATTAGAAATGGGAGACAACATGGTGGTGAACTGAAAAAAAATCACGATATTTATTAAATAAACTAAAAGTATATATTACTTTCTCTTGTAAATACTAAACAACTATCCTTAAAGCATTTATGGTGTGACTTTACCATTATCTGCATCTGAAGCAAAGGTAAATATGAAAATGACATCGTACCTTACAGTAGTTTCTTCTCATGCTTTTGTTTTCTTGCTTTCATCATTTTTTCATCTCCACTCTATTCATAGTACTGGAATCAAATAAAATGTTATACTCCCTTGCTTTATTCAAACCTTCTAGGCATACTGTCTTTAGGAATGTCCTGGGCAGGGGTACCTAAAAAATAATTGGTCAGTAGATTTTTGTTTGATTAGTGACTCTACCACTGCTTACAATATTGTTTATGATGATTTCAAATTGGTAACAGAAAAGAATGGTGGAATAATAAAGTTTATGTAGAATCAAATGATCGTATCCAACCATTAGGAGTGATAATGAAATATACCGTAGTTATTAGACTAAAACTAGTTGTTGTAGTGGGTGAATGTCAAGATCATTTGTTTATTAAAGGAACAAAAAATTGATGGAGTTTAAGCTTTAATTGTTCACACGATTTTAGAAGTTGTCAAATCAAAAGACGAGTTATGGCATTGTCTTTTAAGACTTTTTAGATATTTTTGTGTAGTGTGAAATTGTAACCGTGTCTGATTTATTGGAAATCTTTGCTGGGTACTGGTCTGCATCATGTAGTAAGATTTCAAAATCGGCATCTATCGTGAGATGGTTTCTTCCCAACACCATACTTTGTTACTTACTTACCTTCTAATTATTGAGAAGGTAAAGTAAATTACCCCAATAACGTTGAGGTCCATCTTAAAAAGAGAACAGTTGAACTCCAATAGTTTCTATAATCAATTGGTTTCGGAAATCAAAAATCCCACATATAAACAAAAAACTCAACGATGCACCATAAGAAAATATAAATTAAACGTTAGTTATTTGGGTAAGCACAACAAGCGACAGAAAAATGTTTTGTAATCACATTTAAAAGAAAGAAAATAATCTTATTTGAATAGACTAGTTATCAAAACTAGCACATAATTTATACACAAAATTATGTGTAGCAATTATTTTCAATTTCCTTACTTTTTTGCGGCAATTTGGATTTGTTGAAACTCGCCTTCCCGCACTAATCTTCATTGTCATGGTCTCTGCTCATCCTTTTCCTCTCCAATCCAGGCATGGATCGATCCCTCCAAAACACACACGCCAAACTCGTGGCGCGTGACATCCACCGCCTGTCACAGTCTCCGACAGAAGCCAACTCTTTCTCCCTTGGAGGTTACGCGTGTTTCTCACGCGTAGAGACAGTGGGTACGATCGTCTCTCGTGACATGACCCCTAAGTTCCTCAAGTTCGGCGTCGACGATGGCACGGGCTGCGTCACCTGCCTCCTGTGGCTCAACCAACTCACGTCTTCGTACTTCTCCCGGTTCGACCCATCCAGTGTTCTGCTGCTCGCAAGCACCGCGCGTAAACAGGCCGCAGAGATCACAATCGGAGCTGTGGCTCGCGTTCGCGGCCGCGTCGGCTCGTATAGAGGAACGATGCAGATCACGGCGACTGTTGTGGTGGTCGAGAGAGACCCGAACGCGGAGATCTTGCACTGGTTGGAGTGTGTGAGGCTCGGTCGAAGCTGTTATCGTATTCAAAGTTAAATAAATTAAGAGAGATTATCTACGTTGTAAATCATGGACTTGCAAGTGCCTTTTTCAGAGTCTTGTCATCCATCTCCTCTGATATTTAGTTTCTTCATCTGTATTGAATACTTCCTTACGTATGTTTATTATTTTTACTTTTTATTATTCTAATGTACTAACCATAAAAGAAAAACACATCCGAAAAATAAATGATATAGATCAAAAATTGGTTTTCATATATCACACTATTCATTACATAACGTGTTTATTTAAACGAATCTTAGACAGAAAAGTAGATACTAAAATTAAAATATACAGGAATACATTGTTTATCAAAAAAACTTTCTTAAATGCTAAGAAAGCTGAAAGTAGAAGAGAGAGATAGCATGAATTGTGCAAAGAAATTTAAAAACTTTACCTATTTATACAAAAGTGATAGTGACCTCTTTGGTCTTGCCAAAGCACTTTCATAGTTTAATATTTAATAGCTTTATTACCTGTGTGTTTTCAATGGCGGACTGAACAAAAATCACACTGTTAGATGGAGATGCATAATCAAGAATATCAACATCGTCCATATTTTTAATACAGTAGTTTGATAACTCAATGTAGTCATGACTCATGAGCTTTTCTGTCTCTAAACTAGAAATATACAAGGACGAAGTTATCGTGATAAATCCATAAAGGTTAATTTCATCCTACGTCAAAAATGCATGTCAATTGCACAATACAATATTTCTGGAAATCAATTAATTTTATTTTTACTCTATTCTTCAAATAGAAAGAATAAATTATCAGAATCATAAAACATTTTACTGTCACAAATACATAGGAAGCATGTGATCCCTGCATGCGCCACTGGCGTGGCGTGTCTTGTTGTGTTGTCTGTGTTTACTCTTCTGGGTTATAAATGGGTGTTGGGCATATCTTGAGTGTGTGTGTGGCGCATGTCTCATTTATATTGTTGGCATAATTGAGCATCATTATTTTTGGAACATTAGTCTTGTCTTCATCTCAAGTTTTGTCATCAGTCATTATCATGGTCCATGGATAAAATTCATCCATAAGTTGGGTCTTGACTTTTCTTGTTTTGACTCTCGGATCCTGACTGAGAATATAGATCCCGGGGAGCTAATTGATCTTGGTTTCCTAATTATATGAGATTTTTGGTTTTGGTTCTATTTTAATAATGATAAAACCAAACGGAATTCAAACTGCCCACTCTAACATCAAGTTAAGTATATATGCCATGGTATTAAATAGCAAAATAAATGGACAAGGCTAACAGGAGTTAATTTTGGTAAAAAATTTGCTCCACCACCAACTAGCGTCTGAATAGGAAATGCCTTCTTTTAATTGAATACGCGCAACACTTTACATACGCGGATACGCCACATAGTACCATACTAAACTACTAAAATGAAAAGGAAAAAATCACTCTAATACGAGAGATAATCCACATCTAGATTTTTAGATTCTACGTATAATATAAATCAACAATCTAGAGCTGCTTACCGTTAGCACAAATCAAGTTCAGACCAAACTAAAACGGACATCAACAAATACTAGACCAAGAATAAACCGGCTAAAACCGATAATCCCAACCAGCCGACCCCACACACTGGCCCTCCAAGACTCATGCTGCCGCTTGAATGATGAGAATGGGATCCAGCAGGATAAATCGCACCTGCCCCGCCGCGTGATCGGCTTCGAGCGCCGCCTCCTCCTCCTCCCCTACTGATACCACTTCCGCCACCTCCTCCTCCCCTGCTGCTACCGCCGCCGCCGCCACGTCCTCCACCGCCTCCTTTTTTGATAACGACAGCTAACTCACGAGCCTTTACTTCAAACCCAACAACGTCTGTCTTGGAGGCATTGAAAGGAAGAGTCTCGTGGTTCGTAGCAACTGAGGAAGGTCGTGAGCTCACTGAAAGAAAATTGTGCTGAAGATGACAGATGAACAGTATGTACAAAACCAACGATGTTCTTCTCATACCCATTTTTCCTTTTTTTTGTTTTCTGTTGTTGTTCTGTTTTGTGTCTTCTCTCCTTCTCCTTCTGCTTTCTATTTATACATAAAAATTTATTTCAATTCTTAAGTTACTTACTGAAAACAACAAAAAGGGGGATGAGCAAGAAAACGCGGCAAAAGTGGTTGCCACTTGCCAGTTAAGAAACTGCTCAGAAACATCAAAGAGATATTTATATATTTGTTATTTTTAATGCAAGAAAGATTCTACGAAGGACTAAACGATATAGAATTAGAAAAAGTGATGTTAAGTGTTTGTAGATGGTTCTCGTGGATAAGTAAAGTTTTGGCCCCTTAAATTGCACGATAATATAGATTATGAATTATATTAGGATAAATTTATCGTAATATATGTTAATTACACCCTACATCAAACATCATGTAAGTAGTCAATTGCACAATACAACATTTTTATATATCACTTACTCTTGTTTACCTCTTTATACCCTTCTTTAAATAGAAACTAAAATGATCATAATCTTTAAAACGTTTTTTTCACAAATACATTGGAATTTGGAAATATATGATATAGAATCCGAAATCCGATGTTATGATATGTCCTGAATATTCAAGTATATGGAGTGTTTCGGATTCAGATAGTGTTGGATCCCAAATCCAAATTCAAGTGGATGATAATTGGACGGATATCCCGTTCCACGACTCATGTATATATATATATATATATACTCGGCTCCAACGGTTGAATCCGGCAGTACGTGTTTTAAACAAAACCGGACGAATAAGAAGATTCGTGCATAGCAAATAGAAACGACGAGTAAACAAACCTCGCCGAAATCTTGAAAATTAAGGTTAGTTTTTGTTATTATTCTCAAGATCATAAAAGAATGACCATAACATAGGAGTTAGTCACTCGGCGTTCGGAATATCTAATTACTACGTTGTACAATTTCATAAAAAAAAATATTTGTTCTTGGCTTCTTGCTGAATCACCACCAACTGAATACGAAATCCCTTATAACTGAATATGGTTGACACTTTACAAACCCACATAGCAAACAACTAAAAGACAAAATAAAATAAAATTATATATATATATACAGCTAGCCCATCAAGAATCGCTTCCTACGTAATAATTCAATAATTTACCTGCTTACCGTTAGCCCAAATCAATCTCGATTGGCATACCAAACGAAACCGGATCTCAAACATAAACCTTTATAAACCCAAATTTAAACGGCCAACAATTACGCAAACCGTTCTAAACCAAGAATAAACCGGCTAAAACCGATAAACCCAACCAACCCACCGCACACACTGCCCCTCGAAGATTCCGGCCGCCGCTTGAACGATGCGATCCACCAGTACCAGCACCTCCACCACCATGAATCGGAATTACACGTCCCCCGCCGCTTGACCGGCTTCGACCGCCGCCGCCGCCACCACCACCACGTCCTCCGCCGCCTCCTTTTTTGATAACGACAGCTAACTGCCGAGCCTTTCCTTCAAACCCAACAACATGTGGCTTTGAGGCACTGAAAGGAAGAGTCTCGTGGTTCGTATCAACTGAGGAAGGCCGTGAGCTAACGGAAGGAAAATTGTGCTGAAGATGAAAGATGAAGAGAATGAATAAAACCAACGATGTTCTTCTCAAACCCATTTTCGTGTTGTTTTTGTGTCTTCTCACTTTTCAAGTTTTCCCTCTTGCTATCTTTATATAAATATGGTTTCAACTCTTGACAATAAAAGGGGCTGAGGAAGGAATAGTTAAAGACGCGGCTCAAATGGTTGCCTGTTTCGACGTAAGTCTCTCGTTAAGAAGCTGCTCAGAAAAATCTAATAGATATTTTATACATAGGGAATTCCATATCTATATTTATTTTATTTGAACAGTTATATTTAAACAATATGGTTTTTTGAAGGACTAAACCTTTTTATTATATAAAGTTCGAGGCGTCAAAGTTGTTAATTCACATGATCGCGACACATGGTAAGTTAATCGATCGGATTTTGACACATGTCATAAGTATATATATATAAAAGAAAATTAAAACAAAATATATATTTTAACTTAAGAAAAGAAAAATAAAAAATATATCTTTCAATTTAAGAAAAGGAAAATAAAGTAAATAAAGTAAATAAGATTGCTAATTAACTATATCTTGACACGTGGCACTTCATTCGATTTAGATTCCGACACGTGTTCCGATAAAATATTAGAATTTATATTAACTATGAAAAGGATCTATTAGAATTTAAGAAAAAGAAAAAAAAAAGTAAATAAGATTAACTATGATATATTTCAATATTCTGACACGTGTCCCAATAAAATATCGGAATTTATATTAACTATAAAAATGGTCTATTAGAATTTAAAAAAAGAAAAAAGTAAATAAAATTAACTATGATATATTTCTAATAAGATTAACTATGATATGGAGAGTAGAGAGATCATATACGAGAGATGACTATGAAGAGAAAAAAAAAATTTGTTTGCTTGGAAAGAGTTAATGGGGAGATCGTTAACATACTCAAATGACTCGAATTGCATACCCAAGTTTTTAATGAAGCAGACCATAAAAAATATAGTTGATAAAGTGTGTGAACTACAAAAGTAGTATGGTTAATGTTGCTTAGGATCCGCAGAAGATTCTGTGTTTTGAATATTTTGAATTGAAAACATATGAGAATTAAAATAAATAAACAACTCTTATGTTTCAATTTTGTATTTTTAATATATATTGTTTTAAAGTAGTGACCTGATTTTGTTTTTTATTTTCTTAAAAAATCATTTTAACGAGTTTAAAATTTTGTTATTACAAATCCGCGTTTACGCGGATCCTAATCTAGTATGAAATAAAAATAAAAGTGATGTGTTAAATAATAATAATAAAAAAAAACA
Source organism: Alliaria petiolata (assembly GCA_020283515.1). Classification (NCBI taxonomy): domain Eukaryota; kingdom Viridiplantae; phylum Streptophyta; class Magnoliopsida; order Brassicales; family Brassicaceae; genus Alliaria; species Alliaria petiolata. Next base: position 464,439,169 of record JAHZTW010000001.1, on the reverse strand, counting down.
ACAAAAACAAAAGGGGAGTTTTGAGATGGTTCGTTAATTTTGCGTATATTTTTGCGCATATAGTTTGTGAAAGACTAAAAAAAAAATTAGATAGCAACAAATTAAAAATGAGGAACTAAAAGTTTGGCCGCGTGAACAGTTTGACTGACCCTTTTGGAAATAGACCTTTTTTGATGCCTCACAGTACTTATTACGGAAATCATATTGATGATGACAGTCCCCATTGACGACACCTTTATTTTTAATTCAAATTTCTAATTTTATTGATTTTGCAAGTTGCTAATTTGTGTCTACATCAAGAGTAAACTAGATTGGCAATGCCAATGAACCACCATAAGACGTTTACCCCCAATTCGAGTTCGAATTGCAAGATGCTTAGATGCAAGGTGATATCAAATAAAAGATTTTAAAAATCACATGCATTCAATTTTGTAATAAAATAAATTGAAGTCTTCGGAATCTTGTTCATCAAATAAAAGATTTTAAAAAACACATGCATTCAATTTTGTAATAAAATAAATTAAAGTCTTCGGAATCTTGTTCATGAACAAACACCATCTCTATCCTCAAAATAAGACCACCCAAAACGGATCCATAAGAAAACTTAAAACAATGAATCCAATGTACCCTTTCAGATAACCGAATTTTAAAAATCCTTTTTTTCTTTCCCGAATCTCTCGTATCACTCGACGACGCTTACGACTCAAAACTATAGACCCAAAACGACTCAGCAAAACCCGACCCCAAGCGATCCCCCAACCACTTGATATGACTCGCAACACATGTGTAGATAGATAGTGCCAAGACAATGGTAGACCCGAGAGATACAAGCATCAAAACACTTCTGAGGCCAAATTACCTCGCCAGGATTTGGCAGTTGATATGCATCTTAAGTTGAGGGGCTAGCCTCTTCGGTTTTCTTTTCCTCATCAGCTTTCTCTGGCTCCTTCTTTTTCTCTTCCTCAGCTTCCACTTCTGTCTTCACCTTTTCCACTGGTTTCTCCTCTGTTTTTGTCTCTTCCACGGTCAACTTCTCAAGAAGACCAGCGGTGTCAGAGGCATCTTTGCTCTCCTCTTTCTTTTCTTCAGTTTCAGCAACTTCATTAAACTTTTGCATAAATGCTTTGCAATCTGACAAGGAAAATAAGACTTGATCACCCATGCATCTCTACAAAACTTTTCGGTTCATGTGATTAACAGCTCAGAAAACATTGAAAATATACACCCCAAAAAAAAACCACAGTAGGGCATATCAAATTAGTTGCAGCCTAAGCACATGCTTAACAACCTCAAGATCGATGCCTCTTTCTAATGTAATGCTAGCATAATCCAACTGCCAGAGTACTTATTTCGATAACTCCTGGACAAAATCAGGCATGCCGCGTTACTATTGCGTTTAAAGACACAGTGATGAGAGAGTCATACTCAGTGTACAGGAAAACAAGCAATTGACAGCTCTAATACAGCCCTATAATGGAAGCTTTGAGTTGAGAACCTCCAAAGACAAGTAGCCATATAACAAAGCTAAGTTCAAGATCCTTTAGTAATCTAAGGCACGTAAGTTCTACCAACTATGTACCGATAATAAAGAAGGCAAAGCAAAAGCGCCATGCATTAAGGGAAATGAAACAAGTATGTAATCAGAAGGTGGAGATTAAGATATATCATATGGAACATGTCAGTCAATAACAATATTCACAAAAAAAAGAAAATGTGGAATGGTAACACAATTGCGTAACAAGATCCAATACAATCGAATAGCATACTCACTCTCTATTGAAGCAAATCGGATGCAGAAAAGTTCATCCTTCAGTTCCCCATCGGCAAAGTCACGAGCGTGCCATACACAAGACTTTTCATTTCCAACGTGTTCCTGAACAGTCATGCCCGGTTTAACTGCAGAAATTCCAACGGGGGAAGATCAAATAAGTAAACAGTGACCTAAATACGGATCCAGAGGCAACACAAACCACATAAAGTACCCTAAACGGAAATTTTACCGAAGTGATTAGCACAGATCTTCAGAGTTTTCGATTGCCTCATTACGAGACGAATCTTCCCAGTATTCTTATGTTTTAAGAGCTTCACAGTACCAGCTCCTCTCTCCTTCCACTGATTCGCATCCTTGTCGAACCGATATAGCTTCGATTTCCTTCGATTTACAAACAAATTTCAATCAAAAATCTCAAGACATCGCTCAGCAACCCAAGTTAAACCCTCGAAAATTCGATCAGATCCAGTTGACCTAGATCAAAAAAATCGTTGACACCAAATTAATAACACACTTACAGATCAAGGACGGCGTCTTCGTCTTCCTCACCGGTAGTGACGGCAACCTCCTCAAGCCTAACGATCGGAGCGACCTGAGCTCCGGTGTCCTCATCCTCGTTAGCAACGGCCTCCTCCTCGTCTCTGTGCTCATGCTCGGGTTCGTTGGTAGCCATAGTATCTACCGAGATTCCTCGTGGATTCACTTGTTCGCTACGGTGCGGCGTAAGAGAGATAGAGAGAGAATTTGGGGGTTTTGCAACATAGTAAAAAGGAACGACATTTATAATTAGAGTTATACCGCGTCGAACTGAAGCTAACAATGGGCCGATTTGTTATATTATGGCCCATATAAGATCCTAATAAACTAATACAATTCTTAACTTTGGCAGAATACATTTAAGGGTTCTGAAAATTAATTCTCATATATTACTAACCTTCAATTCTCATATATCAAAAATTTAAATATTACGAGCATACAAATGATTTATTTGAAAAAAACAGCTAGATTTCTATAAATTTATTAAAAAATATTGTTAACAAATTCAACTAAAAATTGTTTGTTATATAATAATAACAAATGAAATATCTTTATTTAATATTTGATGTTATATATAAAATAGTGATTTTGATCACAAAACAACTATTATTTCAAATCATGTTTTGACTTAGACTCGCTTCCGAACACTAAATGGTGGACCCAAACAAACAAAAAAACTACGTTTCAAAATTGTAACATATGTTGGTTCATATATCTAAAAATCTTGTTCCCTTTGTTTTTTTTATTCAAAAGTGTATTAAGATGCATACACAGAGAAAACGACACACTAAACATATATAGTCGTCAGTCAAACATTTTGAAACTCCAAATCAAATAATATAAGTTAGAAAATTATGTTGAAATGAGAAAAAATCTATTCACTGTCCCAATTGGTTTTTTTATAGGTAAGCCCAAAAATAATTTAGGTCCATCAAAGAGCAGGCCTAACGGAGTTGGCTAAACCCGGTTTGATACGCGGCCTAATCAGAACCCTAAAAATATTTTTTTGCACAAAAATATACTACTTGCAATTAAAAAGTAGGTTTATTTTGCACATGTTATTTGTTCGACCAGAGAGGAATTTTTTTATTTTGTACATTTTGTGTCAAGAAGGAATGGTATCAAAAGTTAAATTGTTTTCCTTTTTTATCAAATGTTAAAAGGAATTTTTTTTATAAAAAAAATGTTTTAACAAAAATAAATTCAAACTTTGAAATTTTATAAGAACAATATTGTCCAGATATTTTTGTTCTATCTATCCTTTGCAATTCTTCATTTTCATCTTCTTTCTCTTATCTATAGAGAATTTCACATCATTTTCTAGTCTCTCTTCTATCCATGTCTCTCCCACAAAACTCGGTCTTCACTTCATCATCGATCCCATCCATAGATACATCACTATCATCATATAAAAGAGGCAATCGGATGCAAGTCGAAAATATCGATCAGATAGCAAGCTCCCAGACGAAGTGTTGCTCAAGATCCTTACGAACATGTGCACAGAGGAAGCAGTGCAGACAAGTCTGATATCTAAACGATGGGAGAGTGTTTGGAAACAACTGCTTCATCTTAGTTTCGATATGAAAAAATAATATCAACTTCAAGCAACCTCTAGCCGATCGTTCTGATTACATTGCTCAACTAATAACTAAGGTTATTTATTTTCTTTTTATGTTTTCAACCAATCATCGCGCGAAAATAAATAATGATATTTTAGGTTGATAGATAATAACGATATTTGGCGCGAAAATATTAATATTTTTACAAAACTTATGATCAACAGATTTATATATATATTGTGAATCTAGGAAAACATAATCTCTTAACATAATATATATATGTATATATATATACATATATCTTCCAATTTGTTCAGTTTAACAATTGATAAAGTATAGCTTCACATACAAAACTTATGAGCGGGGCTTAAGCATATAATCTCTATAAATTCCAAGATATAAGATATATATAAAAGAAATGGCTTTTATATATTGACAAATTATTCCATATATGCGTAAAGTTGTTTTATTAATCACTAGTCTTGTATTTCTTTTAAAGGTTATAAAGAATCACAAGGGCCATCTGGACTGTTGCAAAATCCAACATTTCTCATACCAATCTCGAGACGGTATGCTCGAAACTTGGATCCAATCACTGACTCATGTGAAACACACAAAATGTCTTTCCCTTAGAAACATTCGTAGTCGCCGTACGGGATCCAGTGTGCTCCACTTGTCCCCAAACATATTCTCCCATCCAGCCCTCACATCACTCTTCCTGTTTCGATACGATTTAGAATTTGCACATGCCTTCAACAATTGTCATAATCTCAGTATTCTCAGACTAGATAAAATATGCGCTGAGGTTGCTGTGTTCAACACAGTTATTGCGTCGTGCCCCTCCCTCAAGGTGCTGGTAATAGATATAACCTGGTACACCCGAACTGGCTGTTTGAAGATTCACAACAACAACCTAAAGCTCTTGCATCTGGCTTGCACTTATATTGATTACATTGAAGTGTATGCTGCTCTTCTGGACAACTTCTCTGTTCACTGTGTTTCTGTTAGGAAATATTACTTCCTTCTTGCAGCCCCTAGAATACTCCAGTCTAATAAAAATGACTGGCTTGCAGAAGAAAATATGCCTCGCATGAGTTACAATATTTCATGTAATGCTGAGGTACAAGCACATGCAATTGCATTTACATATAAAAATGTATGTACAGAAAATGATATGGTATTGATATACTGTTTGACATGTTTCATCTTCTTATATGACTCGAAGGGGGACGAAAACATTGCGCATGAATTCGTGGTGAGCAGAAATAATTACTATTTTAGGTGGTTTACATCTTTGGCAGTCAATGTGGATTTGATGAATCTGAAAGAAGTTCACATGCTAAAGGAAGTTTTAGATGTGTGGGGTAGAGAAGTGAGATAGCTCGAGATCTTCTTGAAGGTACATATTCATTTTAAGCTTCAACTCTAGTTAGATAGAGTTGATTACTTGACTCTCTTTTATAACTTTTTCTTATAAAACCCGATATACATGTTTATACGTATGTTCTTGTATATATAGCATAAGAACGTTGTAAAGAAAGAAGGTGAATCTTCTACTGACGTAGCACAAGAGAAGAAGTGGGACTGTTTCTATCTCAATGCTGATTTCCTTGTGAAAGATGTGTGGATGTATAACTTCAGTGGTTTGAATAAGGAAGAATTTGTGTTAGCTTCACGTTTTGTGATACAAGGAACGATGATGAAGAAGTTGATGATCAAGACCTCGTCCATTCATGCAAACAAAAAGTTGGAGATAGAAGTGGCAGTGGCCAAACTAAGGGAACTTCCAAAAGGTAATAAGGAGCTTAGTATTGAATGCTTCTGAAGGAGATTTGGTTCGAATCTAGAGGTTGGTCACATGAACTAAAAAATAATATGCAATCTCTTAATAATGGTTTTGGTGTTTTTTGTGTTTTAATATTTGGGATTTGGTTTGTATTAATTTGAATATTATGACTTGTTCCATATATTGGCTTATTGTCGTACTCGTAGTCAATACTTTACCTCATTTTATCGAAAATATTATAAACTGACCATTCTTTCGTTAATACATATATATATTGCTTACAAAAAAACTCAACATAAAGTTTATGTACAAAAATTTGAATGATTTCTTTAAAAGGTGTTGGAAGTTTACGTAAATTTTATATTTAAATGAAACATAATTTTGCTAATGCGTCGAATTTTTCGTTACATGAATAGTTTTTTTTTTTTTTTTTTTTTTGACAACAAACTTTACAGAAATAGTTTAGGGTTAGAATCGAGACATTTTAAAAACGTAACTGAAAATATTTATTAGTACACTAGTATGATATGTCTCCCCAGTAATGAATTGGTGGCAATTGTTTACCATTTTAGTATATCATTCTATAAAATCAATTTCGATTTTTGGGTATTTAGATCTCAGAACCTAATTAAACCTGAATAATATAAATCAAAGTATCCCCCCTTCTAAAGCACAAAACCTAAAAGAAACCTAAATCAAAGTACCTGACTCTCCATCCCCTTGAGTCTTCCAACTGCTTAATGTACGAACCCAAAACAATTATCACGATAGGTTTCCGTCCAAGTAAATTATGCCTTTAGGCCCCAAAAAGGAAATTTTTTGGCGTAGGAACTACAAGTTGGGTGTAAAACATGAGTTATCAACAAGAAGCAACAGTTCCGCTGAATCTCACAACTCACACCCTTCGTAAACGAAAGTTTCGTCCGATCCGAATCACATGTGCAAACAAACAGACAAAAATCGAGGCTGAGATTAAAAGACAAGATTTCGAGTTCCTTGTTATTATCATCACCATGATATTGATACCAACAATAAGTAATGAGAATCATTTCGGTGGAGACACATGTAGAATAAATCATTATATTCATTAATAAAATTATTAAAACCATCACTGATTCATATGGCATCGCCGCCGCCGCCGATCCCCGGTTTATCGGGGGTCGATTCGGATACACGGAAACGACATTTCTCGCCGACTCTTCAGCCACGTCATCGTACGGATCCGATGATGTGTTACATTCCGATTCTGCCCTTGTGGATTCCGAATATTCTTCTATTGTTGCCCTTTCCTCCTCTTCCGAAGCCTCCTGGCTTCTAACTTCCACCCAACCATCCGATTCCCAAACTGCCCCTCCGGTTGTTGCCAATTTACAAATCCTTGCCATCGCCGCGATTTCCAATTCGGATCTCCACTCGCTTCTCCCTGCTTTCTCCTCTTCTTCATCTTCTAACTCGAACTCCGAGTTGACCCAGTCCAGTACGCAACGCGGAGATGACTCAGTGGGAGACGAGTAGTGACAGTGAGACAGAAATGGATGCCGCGAAAGCTGATCGCAACTCCACCGCTGATTCGGGTCTCGCTTCAGACACTTGCCTAAGAAATCGCGGCCGCTTTCAGACAGCATCACGGGAACGATCGGTAACTCGTCGGAAAAACCGATTCGACTCAGCGTGTCAATCCCGAGATCTTCCCAAGCGGGTTTACCAGTGAGCATCTCGATGACCGTGCATCCAAGAGACCAGACGTCACTCTCCGGCCCTTGGTACTCTCGTCTGATCACCTCCGGAGCCATCCAAAGAGGACTTCCACGTGGTGTTATCAGAGCCGTAGCCGTCGGTTTACCGATTCTGATCGTGGATCCGAAATCCGCTAGCTTGATCACGGAGCTCCGGCTGACGAGGACGTTCTTCGCCTTGACGTCGCAGTGAACGAATCCTTGCGAGTGGACGTGGCGGAGAGCAGAGACTAGACACGCCGCGTAACGCCTGTCTCTTATACACATCTAGATGTGTATAAGAGACAGATCTGAGCCGTAGCCGTCGGTTTACCGATTCTGATCGTCGATCCAAAATCCGCTAGCTTGATCACGGAGCTCCGGCTGACGAGGACGTTCTTCGCCTTGACGTCGCAGTGAACGAATCCTTTCTCTTATACACATCTAGATGTGTATAAGAGACACAGATACTCCACCGTCGGTTTTGCTAATCGCCGTGCTAACTGAGCCGAAACAACCTCTTCCGACGCAAGTGCCACGAACCCAAGAAGATGACATTGAAGAAGAAGAGGAGGAAGAAGAAGAGGAGGAAGAAGATGTGATTTTGGTGCTCTGTTTCTCCATGTGTGCCAACTTTTCATATGTCCTTCTAAAACGCGAAAGCTAATTTATACGTGTGTTTTTTTTTTTAAACTGTAAAACAGAAAATGTGAACCTGAAATAAAGTTGCAATTGTTTTTTGTTTCTGACATGGACAACTGTTGTACACTTGTCTTTGCGATTTGTAAAGTCTCATCTTTTTACAAATTTCCCACGTGGACATGTCATGTACAACACAAAATCTCAAGTCTATAGATTTTCGCACAAATTCTACCATGTTCCATGGTCAGGTTTTGGATTTGTACGATTACAAAAAAAAAATTGAAATCCTAAAAGGAAAAATCTACGCAGAATTTTATTTTGATCAAAATGATTAATTCATTAGTTGTTTTGAAAAACAGAACAAGTAATCAGAAAGGATGAATTTAGAATTTAGAAGAAAAATTACATGCCACTAATGACACATGGAGAAGTTTCCGGGATTTTTTTGGTAAGAAACAATGCACTTGCCCTTTCTCCTTAATCCTTATCCAACAAGAATCGAGTTGCGGTTTGATCTTGTCCGTTTATTTTTTTACTCCCACGGAGGATAAATCACAGTATCGCGGTTCACGCAATCGTTTCCGTTTTTATAACCTCAACATTTTAAAAATTGTTTTGATTAGAGTTAGACAAATGATAGGATCACCTCGACGACAGATCGTGGGGGGAGGACAAATGAGCAATTAAAACGTGTCCATAGAGATGTGGAACGTTTTTGATGTGTTTTACATTTACTGGTTTATGCTATTAGGTTGACTCTTACATGATCAAACATGGACTATACGGTAGTCGACGTAGAAATAATTATTAGCAAAGGATTCATGAATCTTAATCATGACTAGCCGCCAATTATGAATCTAAATTACGCAGGTACATAAATAGAATGTGTTTACGTAGTCAATTAACATAAAAGAAGGCGAGGGTGCACTGTAATAAGATATATACGCAAAGTAGAAGATAATAGGAATAAATATCCGGAATGGTTGAAGAGATGAGGAAAGAGGTTGCCGAAAGGGGTGGTCTTTTAAAACGGTGGTCCATTTGGAGGGTTACGTGGCATGAAACCGTTGGTTGACCTTCTCCAGTTGTCTGAACACAGTTATTGGGAATCGACGTGCTTGATCAGCCTCCACGCATAGTGAAAATATTACTGCAATATAAAATTATTTGTCGTTGGGATCATGAAGCACAGGATTTTATACAAAAATGTTATCCAAAGATATCACAGAAACCGAGTTGGATAGGGATTAGGAAAGAGAAAAATATGAAAAAACGGAGTTGATAATTTTGGGATGGTTTACTGATTTTAACTGAAGTACACTGATTGGTTGGTTAATTGCTGGATCGTAACTTTTTTCAGAAAATGATTATTAGAATATTTAAACCGGAGTTATACCGATTATATCTGCTAGACTGCTATTATTGTGTCAGTTTTCGCATTAGTCTCATAGTCTTCCACTGATTTGGCATACTCTTTTACTAAGTTTGCTATTCAAATAACACATTAAGATAGATATAATACCATCAAGCTAAGGACATGTGCATTGATAATTTTAAAAGATCTAATAACATTATTAAAATAATAAATTTTAAAATTAAAAATCCAAAATTGATAAAAAAGTATTTAATATAAGATTTATTTTTAGGCTTTAGACATGTATCCATAACTAAAGTATTTTAAAATATTAAACTTATTTAAATTTAATCAAAAAATTAATTTTAGACACCCACTTTTAAAGTTATCAATGCACATGCCCTAATGATTTAAAAAATTTGAATTTGAGGAAACTTATTTTCAGCCCTGTACTGATTTGATAAATTCGATTAAATTTTGTAAGCTATAAGTAACACATGAATGTTTGAACTTTTAAATTAAAAAAAACAATATTAAAATTAAGAAAAAATTTAAAGTCATTTGAGGAAAAAGAACAATTGTATGAGTTATATCCTAACTATTTTGAAAAAAATAATGTAGGAGTAAATACATTAGAGGCATCATGTGTTACTAACAAAAAACACTCATGCACTACTACTGATTTTGTGAAAAAACTTTTTTTTTTTTTTAAACAAAAAATTACGAGCTTTCAGTGACAAATATAGGAAATCATTAAATCGATAAACATCTAAAATCTCGTTGGTTTGCAAAAATTGCTATGTGGTATAAACATTTTAGTTTTGTAATTCTCTTTGTTTTCAGAGAAAATTTACTTACTAACCATAAAATAAATCAAAACCTACAAAACTAATCAATTTCTCTTTCTACCTCTTCCTATCTCTCTCTAAAATTTTGGTTACTTTGTAATTTTTGTTCTTTCTATTTTGGTTATTAACCAAATTGACCCTTATTTTTATTGGTTTACAATAAACATGCTACTATACGGGTATATACACAAAGTATCCTAACAACTAAACTAAGAAGTAAGAAAATGTCTAACTAGTTTTTTAATCTCTTCATTTCTCCGATGGTCAGATGAAGCGGCACAACGGAATCAACATCACACTGATATCGTCCAAGGAGCCTCGTGAAACAGAGAGGTCAACGAGCTTCTTACACGCTAACAAAGGCTTCCGCTTCTGATCGGTTCCAATGCACAACGGTCGAGCTATGTCTACTGCCTCCTGGTTACTAACCTTGTCCCATAGACCGTCTGACGCTAAGATCAAGAACTCGTGTTGGGGATCGATTCGTAGAATCTTTGTCTCTGGTTCTGATATGATCCATTGTTTGAGATGAGCATCTCCGATTCCTCTAGATACGGCTAAAGATCCTTGGATTCTCCAAACACCGTGGACTGTATCGACATAACCTCCCTGCAACATTGCCGGAAAAAAAACCCAATGAATAAAAGATATGTTTGATTAAAAACCGAATCTGTAGTTCTGTCCTAAAACCGAGGGTTTACTAAAATTTCAAAAACCCAAAAATCTATGCTGAATCCAGATTGAACACCAATGCACTACTTCATATTCTTGAAAATCAATCATAGGTTTTAGAAAATGATCTAAAAAAGATCAAACTTTTCTACGAAGGTACGAAAATTCTTACCGAGCTTTCAATTCTGTTCCGTTCATCGTCTCTGGAGGGGCGGTGGTCAGAAGTCAGGGCCTCTGCGAGTCCTCCAACGCTTAAAACAGCACGGCAGTCACCAGCGTTAGCCACCACGAGATTCCCGTCGTTGATCAGAGCCGTGACGCAGCACGAGCCGCCCTTAACGTCCTTCTCCATGAGAAATTCAGAATCAGTCGCTAGATAACCGCGTTTTACAGCTTCTTCAATCTTCGACTCGTTCCTCTCACTAGCCATCTCTTCTAGAATGTTATTACACAAGTTCTTAGCCGCAAACTCAGCCGCTCTTGATCCTCCGTGACCATCATAGACTCCGAAAATCGCCTGCAAAATTCAAAAAAAAAGCTAACAACGTTAGAGATCACGATTCATAGTGATTTTCTAACTTTAGTGTAGTATCTAAATAACAATTTCTTCATATGGTTCATATTTGATCAAAAATTCTAAAATCCCCAACTATCTGACTCATACATCACAAATTTTGTATACAGAAATCAATAAACTAAATGTTAAATAATTTCTAATCGCAGTTCCAACTAATTAGGCGATGATCAGTATAAATTTCGAAATAACAGAAGAAAATGGAAGTTACCTGTTTGGGATCCCCTTGAAGGTTGGTGATGGCAGAGAAGCGATCCTCCATAGCTTCTCTCCTTCCTCTCTTGCAATAAACGGAGTACCCATCACCTTCCCTCTCCACCTCTCTACTTTCTTCCCTCGGCGTCTCTGCATTCACAGAGATCGGAGGTGCAATGCCCACCGGAGCCACCGGTATGTCAAGTCTCATCGGTCGTTTCCTCTTCAGAACGCCTCCCGGCGGGGAATGGCGGATACAAGCTCCGGGAGCAGAGTCCGATCTAAACCCTAATTTAGCCGGCGGTTTCGGTAGACGGAGGCAGAAGGGCGTTGTGGGAGACGCGGCGGAAGGAGAAATCGAGTAAGCCGGGGGATTGAGATGGGAAATAGACAGAGTTAGGGTTTCACGCGCCGGAGAAATGTTGGACGCTTTGCTGCAGAAAAGAGCCGACGACGGGGAGAAAACCGGTGAGTTGCAGACGGCAACCGAAAATGACATGGCTTTGTAGAACAATTGAAATTTCTGCTTGTTGATGATTTGATTGTTGCGTCTCTTTAGTCGTTTGTTTCTGATTGTGTCAGCGAGAGAGAAAGAGCCATAAATAGAAGAGAGGTCTCCTCTCTTTCTCCGTGGCCTATCGGTGATGATGATGATGATGTTTCTTCTTCAAGGTCAAACGTTACCACTATCTTCCTCTTTGACTTTTCAAATTACGAATCCACCGCCACAGTCCATTTCTTCCGCCTTTTTGTTTTGGTCAACTCCGATTTTTGGGAAAAAAGAAGAAAAAAAAAAAGAAGGAAACTGTATTGGTCAAAGGGAAATTGTGGTTTATGTTTTTTTCTTCTTCTTTTAATTGGGAAACATTCACAAAAAAGACATGGAAACATCAAAAGTCAAAACCTCATTCATATTTACTTACTTGTTGACCTTTCATGTGGTGGAGGAAAAGCCAAAATAGGATGAAAACCCAAATAAGAAAGCCCATTTGAAAAATAAAGAAAGCCTCCTTCGTCAGATAGCCCATAATAGTCGGGCCAATATGGATATGGATATTTTGTGAGCTAGAACCCGACCCGTTTTTTTTTTTTTTCTTCCAGCGGCAGCTTCTTTGTTCATATAGGAGGCGATCGGAGATCGGGGATTTGCTATTTCCTTACTCGCGACACCTTCTTCTTCTTCTTCTTCTTCTTCTTCTTCTCCTTCTCATCCTCCTCCTCCGGGGTCAGGTTAGATCCTCTTTTGTTTTGTTTTTTTTTTTACTCCTATTTCGGAGATTTAGTGTCCTGGTTTATGGCTCTCTGAATTCTTAGTGTTTGTTGTATCTATGATATCTTTTTATTGCGCGGCTCCACTTTGTTTTTCGTTTTTAGCTCCAACAGCTTTGATTTTGATCATCTCTGGTTTCTCTATGTATACGTTCTGTTGATTTGTGGCGCGCATACTGAAACTGAAATCGATTTGTGTTCGATTCAGCGAATTGTTGTTATCCTTGTTCCTTCGTTCACTTCGCAATGGATGTCAAAGATCTAGTACTTTAGTTGCATTGAGTTAGCTAGAATTGGCCTTAAAAAGTTTCTATTTTAGTGAAACTGTGGTTAATAGAACTGCTGCCTGGTAGGTGTTCGTTGAAATTCCTCTGAGAAAAATAACAGTATAAAATCCTGAAATCTCGTTGTATCATTAAGCTTTCCAGTTCATTTATTTGTCAACAATGAACTACGCTTTGTTCATATGTTTCTTTATCAACAATGAACTAAGCTTTCCAACCTTATAGCAGGTCGAAACCTTACTAGAGGACCAAGAAAGTTGTTTAAGCAGCCATGGCCAAGCATCATCCTGATTTGATCATGTGCCGGAAACAACCTGGCATTGCCATTGGGCGATTGTGCGAGAAATGTGACGGCAAATGCGTTATATGCGATTCCTATGTGCGCCCATGTACACTGGTTCGGATTTGTGATGAATGCAACTATGGTTCATTCCAAGGACGTTGTGTCATATGCGGAGGTGTTGGAATCTCAGATGCCTACTACTGCAAAGAGTGTACACAACAGGAGAAAGATAGAGATGGTTGTCCCAAGATTGTCAATCTTGGGAGTGCCAAAACTGATCTCTTCTATGAACGTAAGAAATATGGATTCAAAAAACGATGATTCTTGATTACTCAGCTATTCGTTATTATCCTTGGTAATTTTTCCTTTGTACTCGTCTGTGTTATCCGGTGAAGAAAAGTTTAGGCATGGATTCAAAGAAAAGACTATTGTTTGTTGCTCTTGTGTCTTATTAATTAGTCGGACGTGCTATCTTGTTATGGCTGGTTAATGTCTTTAAGTGGTTGTGAAGAATGTGATTGTTCCTCTGCGACATTGTGCCATCCTCACGGCAAGCTCTTATTATCCGAGGAGTTTGAATATCTGACAAAACAAGGATTCAGAGCCCCAGGCAATTTTTTTAATTAAGTCGATGTCAACTTTAAATTTAAAAGAATACGCAATAACTATGAGTCTCTGACGTCGACGAAAAAGGATATCAGCCATTAAATAAAAACCCAAATGATTGTCAGAAAAATAAAATATGCGTTTTAAAGTGAGGAAACCCCAAAAAAAAATGTAGACGTTGACTTTTATATTTAACGGACGGTGCGTATAAGTCAACGGCCCATGCAACACATGTTCGCTTCGCTTATGTGTTAACTGTTAACTTAACAGTGTGGAATCCACAATTTGTCTGCAATAGTCAACTCATACATCCAATAAGACGATGCCACCTGATAAACATCAGCTGCGGTTGGGACATCCGAAACAGGTTCTGTGTTTCGCTCTTTAATTTTATAGCCAAATTAAATCATTAATATCTATATTTAATCGAATTGATCTCCTCAAAGAGATAAGTCAAAAGAAAGATTAGACGGAAGAAATGATACTGTAGCCATTAAGAAAGCGTTACTATTATTTTGTTTTTAAAAAATTTACGCTGATTTAGTAATGAACAAGGGTCGATTCAATCAAACATGTATGATGATATATCCAATATTTGTTTAGGGGACATAAAATGTAGTACTAGTAGATAGGCTTGTAAATATCAGAATATTCCAACAACATGCCTTTGCAGGTCTCTAATTTTTGTTTTGTGTGGCTAAAGAATCTATACCAGCCTTTTATCAAAATGTTTTAAAAATTGTTGCGCCTTACAACACCAGAGCCCTAATTCCTTTAAATACATTTGAAGATGAGATTTGTAGAGTCTTCTTTCATGTAAATAAATTAGAATATTCCGGTTGTTTAGCACTGCCCGAAGAATATTTTATTTTAAAGTAGTTTTAAATTAAGGTTAATTAAAACATTAATTTTGCGTATATAAAAGGAGACGGTGGCGAGAGGTATAGTTGAATAAAGGAAAGAGAGAGAAAGAGAAGGAGAGGGAGGAGAAATTAGAGAGGATGGGTTATTGTTCTACAATTCGGCTGTGTTTATGCATCTTTTTTACACTTTCGATCGTCTCTTCTGCTCGACTCAGTTTTTCATTTTCAGGTAATTAGAGCAATTTTGCTCCTCATCCCATCCACATACAATAAAGAGGACAAATTTAGAGGTTTATATAAACTCTTGATCCAAATTATACTACTTCGTTGAATTGCTCAGCCTCTTCGATTATAAAGATCAATCATTATTTTAACAAACATATTTAGATCTATATCGTATCTGCGCTAGTCAAATAGCTGATTAATCCCTGATACATGTTTGTTCGAGTGAGATAGATAGCTAGAGTCTTTCGTATAATATATTATTCAACCTTGGTTTTAATTTATTTAACTATTTAAGTTTCTGGCAGGGTTGCGATAAGTTTCAGCTTCGTAACATAAACATATTTTTAATGGCATGCATAACAGGATATGAAAAGACGGTGGCGAGAGGTAGATCAATTATGATGGTGAGCACCAATGACTACGGCGAGCCAGCGGCCAACGCCAGACACAACCCACCGGGTGGGAGGCATGGAGGAGGTCGGAGAGGGTGAAGGAAAAAAAAACGTCTTCTTATTGCTAAGAAAAACTAACAAAATGTTTTGCGATATATATTTACTCATTTTCTCTCAGCACTGTCATGATCTCTTTATATACTGAACAATAAAACCATCGAAAATAATATGTACTGATAAATAAACATATAACGAACACTTAAACTTAAACTTGTATCTGCATGTTGATCTCAATGACAATGAATGGTAAAATTATTATTTCATCTTGTGTGTAAAAAGAAAGGTAAAATGTTTATACATTGTGGTCTCCTCTGTTTCGGAAGATTTCAAGTTGATCTTTCTTTACAAAGTTGATTGTCAAAGTCCGTATTCGTTTTTATGTGTCAAATGCATGTGTTAGTTGCGATAAATGTGTATTTGGTCAAATCGCGTAAATACATACATTAGCCCTGTTCTTCTAAGAGAGACGCAGCGTTTGCGACCGCGTCACAAAAATACAAAGCCAGTAGCATAAAATACAAAGCCAACAACTCATTCAGTTACGATTAAAGACTCCGGCAACTATCGCTGTTTCATAAATAGACTGGATTTGATGATGCTGTTATTTTTGGGCGTCCATTAACTCATCCGATTGGAGACGCAGCGACATAAAGTAACATGGATGTAAAAGAATTAAAGCAAAGACGAAGGCTTATTTTTTTGTCGCCGGTAGCAAACGCTGCGTCTTTTCTTCTAAGAGACGCAGCGTTTGCGACCGCGTCACAAAAATACAAAGTCAGTAGCACAAAATACAAAGCCAACAACTCATTCAGTTACGATTGAAGACTCCGGCAACTGCCGCTGCTTCATAAATAGACTGGATTTGATGACACTGTTATTTTTGGGCGTCCATTAACTCTTCCGATTGGAGACACAGCGGCATAAAGTAACATAGATGTAGAAGAATTAAAGCAAAAACGAAGGTTTATTTTTTTGTCGTCGGTAGCAAACGCTGCGTCTTTCCGCCGAACAGGCTATTACAATTTTGTTGCGATCATTTGAATGTGGGAAATAAGTTGGGCTTTCTTAAAACCCAATGGGTTTTGGGCTGGCTGACTCTGAAACCGTCACTCCCCCTTACGATACGGCCAATCACAGTCAGCGAATATTTGACGTCCTTTTCTTGCGCCCCACAGCTGTGTTAGTGAATCACATGTTTTTTTTACTGTCGTTTCTTGCGCATCAAGTTCTGCTGACGTTTTTTTCTTTTTTTTATATAATTTTCAACACCATTAACTTTTCAGATTTCTGTTTTCCCTTTTTTTTTTTTTTTTTTTTTTTGTACTTTTGCTCAATCAATAGCTACAGCTCAATAGCTCATGGCATCGTGTACGGTGGTAACAATTTCGTTTATATATAATATCGATGCAGTCCTATGTTAAATACACAGAATATTCTTGATAACGTTTTAATTTTTTCTGTGGCTACCAAAAGAAAATCCAGAGTTCATATTTTCCTTTGTTATACAATCAATTAATACGAGAAAAAATTCCATTTATTTTGGAGAGAAAGAAGGATAGTGCCACCTGTCATTTCCAAATCTGGCTCGTAGGTTTTTCTCATACGCATACAGTGTTTGATATAGTACCAAAGGCGGCTCGTTGAAGAAGAAGAGTTGTTCGATTCTCCAACAACTTAGGGCAGTAACAATATTGTTTATTGCTTAAAATAATCTTATAGCATCATCACTCGGCTTTTCGGGGATTTTGAGAACCCAAATCATCATGTTTTGGTTCAAAAGCCTCCTAAGAATCTCTCCGACGACTTCGTCGGTCGGAAACGTGTTCAGAAACCCAGAATCCTACACTCTATCGTCCCGTTTCTGCACCGCTCTGCAACATCAGCAACAGAGCGAGACGGCTCAAGCAACGGAGGTAGTTAATGGGTTAGAGCCACATCGTTACGACGGTTTGGCTCCGACTAAAGGAGGAGAGAAACCGAGAGTGCTGGTTCTCGGGACGGGTTGGGCTGGCTGTCGGCTTATGAAAGGGATCGATACGAGCATATACGACGTCGTTTGCGTCTCTCCGAGGAACCACATGGTCTTCACTCCTCTCTTGGCTTCTACTTGCGTCGGTACGCTTGAGTTTAGGTCCGTTGCAGAGCCAATCTCTCGTATTCAACCGGCGATTTCACGTGAACCCGGTTCTTATTACTTCCTCGCTAATTGCTGGCGACTTGATTCCGAAAATCACGAGGTAATTTTTCCAATCGGTATATATAATTTTTTTTTTTTTTGCTTAATCGTTTTTCTGGGTGTTTCGTATTTCTCAAATTTGGGTTTATCGCTGATTACTCTGAAATTAGAGAGAAGTTTTGTAGATGAATCTCTGTCTTTCATTTTTTGGGATTTTTTTTGGTTTAACAGCATTTTTTTAATAAAATATTTTTGCAAAATGTAATCATATACGGTAGATATTTTTTTCAATTTGCGTTTATTGATGTTTATAACTAACAAAAGAAATTGCTTAATATGGCTACTAACTTTATGGTTCTCTTTGGGTAAAATATAATTGCAAACAAAAGGAACGAGGCCTTAGTTGATGTGAAAACTAGTATTTGTGTTTGTGACTTTGTTTTGACTTTGTGTTATATGATGTGTGTGTGGATCCTGCTCTTGGTTATAAACAGGTACATTGTGAGACTGTAACTGATGGATTAAGCACATTGAAGCCATGGAAGTTCAAGATCGCTTATGACAAACTTGTACTAGCTTGCGGTGCAGAAGCATCCACATTTGGAATTAATGGCGTCTTAGAAAACGCAACCTTCCTCCGTGAGGTTCACCACGCTCAGGAAATCCGCAGGAAGCTTCTTCTAAACCTCATGCTCTCTGAAGTTCCAGGTAACAACAACACATATTATTCATCCACTTTATTACTACCTTTGAATGTAACCTCATTAATTACACGCAAATTACAATGATTCAATATTAGGCATAGGTGAAGTGGAGAAGAAGAGGTTGTTGCATTGCGTTGTGGTTGGAGGTGGTCCTACTGGTGTCGAGTTTAGTGGTGAATTGAGTGATTTCATCATGAAAGATGTTCGTCAGAGATATACTCATGTCAAAGACGACATCCGTGTTACTTTGATCGAGGTTTTGTTTGTTTTTGTTTATGACTTCACTGATATTAAGTCTAATATATGATCAGTTTTCATAAAATGTAATTTTTTTGACCAGTAATGTTTTCTTTCCAGGCAAGGGATATACTTTCTTCTTTCGACGATCGGCTCAGGCACTATGCAATCAAGCAGTTAAACAAGGTTAATAAGCTCATCCGATGAAATCGAAATGCCAACTTTTTTATTTGCTTTGATTTGAGAGAATCTGGATATTTTGGATTCAGTCTGGAGTGAAGCTTGTGCGTGGGATTGTAAAAGAAGTGAAGCCTCAGAAGCTAATCCTTGACGATGGAACCGAAGTTCCTTACGGTCTCTTAGTCTGGTCAACTGGTGTTGGTCCGTCTTCATTTGTGAGGTCTCTTGATTTTCCAAAAGATCCAGGTGGAAGGTCAGTTCCTTCCAATATCACACAACAAAACTGGTTCTGTTTCTTGTCTCCCAAGAAGAGTTTCTGATGTTATGATCATTCTGTCTCCATAGGATTGGAATTGATGAGTGGATGCGTGTGCCTTCTGTACAAGACGTGTTTGCAATTGGTGACTGTAGCGGTTATCTTGAGAGCACAGGAAAAGCAACACTTCCTGCTCTTGCACAGGTCTGATTGATGTTGTAATAGAAGGTCCATTTCTTACTTTTGTGTCTTAATTAACCAAGTCTCTGATCAATGAAGGTGGCTGAGAGAGAAGGCAAATATTTGGCCAATCTATTGAACGTGATGGGGAAAGCTGGAGGAGGGAGAGCCTGTAGCGCAACGGGGATGGAACTTGGAGAACCATTTGTGTACAAGCATTTGGGAAGTATGGCGACTATTGGGAGATACAAAGCTCTCGTTGATCTCCGTGAGAGCAAGGTATATAAAAAAGAATCCTTCACTTCCACTTAAAAATCCCTCAAAAACACATAGATAGCTAATTTTTGGAGGAATTTTCATGGGCAGGAAGGAAAAGGGATATCAATGGCGGGTTTTGCGAGCTGGTTCATATGGAGGTCTGCGTATCTGACTCGAGTCGTCAGCTGGAGAAACCGCTTCTATGTCGCTATTAATTGGCTCACCACTTTCGTCTTTGGTCGTGACATTAGCCGTATCTGATCCAAATCCACACCTCCGGCTCCACGCTACGTACCTGTTCTCTCTTGTCCTCTCTCCACTTTTATAACGCCTCTATTACGGAAAATATCATTACAAAACGATGTCGTTTTCTCCGAAACAACTCAACGAGACAATGAGGTCAATTCAGCCTTTAGAAAGACAGGGTTTTTGACTTTTTGTTTCAATATCTTGAATTGTTTTTTGTCAGAACCCCAAAAATACTCAAAATTGGTGTGTTTTATAAGGATTTCTTAAAACTTGAAATCCAATTATCATAGATTTATAAACTATAATTTTTTAAGAGATTGCATCTAGAGAATCAACGATACAATCTTGAAAGAAAAGAAAAACGGAAATACCTCCCGCGCTTCCTATATTTCGATAAACATAATAACAATATATACAGCTCGGTTACAGAGAAGATAGTTCAATGCATAGATATATATTCTGAAGCTGGGCAAAAGGAGTTTACAACAAAATTAGGAGAGAGATACCTAAACTCAAAATGCCAAAAAAAGTTGTGGCAAATTGGTAACTCCTAAACAAACTTATGTACCAAGTGATGATGATACCTCAGCTAGTAGTAACTCTCTATTATACATTTTAATAATTTACACAAGCACAAAACTCCAAAACAATCAGGATTATATCTGTAATCAAATCACATCCACCTTCTCCGGCAATTCTACTCCGGCAGCTAAGCCTCTGGAAGCAACCAGTTTCACGGCCGACGTAGGATTCGAACCGTACTTCTGCCTCGCTTCAGCAAAGCTCGGAGCAAGAACAGTTTGCATCCATTGGTCAACCCTTCTCTCTCCTTCGCCAGATGACAACGATGACCAAGAAACCGACAGAATCTGAACGATCACTTCGTTATCAATCTCTAGCTGTGTTTCGGATCCGAAGCACTTCTGAAATTGGGAAATTATGTGCTCTTGAATGTTCTTGCCTAACCCATCCAAATCAACCGGCTTGAACGTCACTTTTCCGTCTACCTGCTCAATGAAATCATCGAACCAAGCTTTTGCGTCCTCTGTTTCATGATCGAAGCTAACTTCTGCCTCATTCACAGGAAGATTCAAATCCAGATATGAACGTTGGGCCTTCTCTGCACGTTCCTCTGTTTCTGGCTCATGTTTTCTCTTATTTACCCCAATTTTAGCCGTATCGGCTAACTTTATCTGTAGTTTCCAGCTTCGTGCGCTGAGAACTCTTTCCTCAGAAAACTTCGCAGGTTCACAAACATGATCATTAGCATTGTCCTTGGAACCCCCAGACGTCGCAATAACAATCACATTTTTCGTACTGATCATTCTTCCATGCGAATCACGGAGTTTCCCACTACTCACAGCTTCAGACAATCTGATCTGATCAGGGAACTCCGCTTTTTCCACGTTTTCTAGTAAAACAACAGATTGTGGTTTCCTTGATAATTCCCCGGTTATGTAATCAACCAATGTTTTGCCTCTGAATTTGTCATCAAGATAACAATGCTCTGCCCCGAAATCCACACAGATGCAATTGACCTGGCCACCAAACAAGACTTCAGAAAGAGTCGACGCTACTTTCTTCTTCCCAACTTTATCGGGTCCAAGAAGAGCCAGCCAAGTTCCACTTGCGCGGTTTCTTCTTGTAGAGTCGTTTTTGCATTCAGAGATAATTTGGCTTATGGCATTCATAGCTTCGGTCTGCCAGGGGACTTTACGATAGAGTGATTCTCTGAGAGACTTGAAATCTTTCTGTTATATTTGTTCTAAAGATGAGTTTAGTGTCACAAGCAGCGGTTTCTCTTTCGCTGTGTTTGATTCCTGGCTTTTTGATGCATAGATCACTCCCAACCCTAAATCTGTAGTAACACAGCTCAAAGGAGAAGTCACTATACGGCTAGCCACCGATGTTGTGAGATCCTCCTTATGTTTTGGATTTGAGATTGGCGGATTCAGCAGTTTTCGTGTCTCCATAAAGCTTTCAGGAGTTCTGCTGGGAATCCCGGAACTATTTTTCTCGGTTGGGCTTCTCACTCTCCTCTCGGCCTGAACTGGGAACTGCGGACTCACCGGCTGAAAACTGAGTTTAGGAAACGCCGGAGTTTGATGGATACTTTGGCATATGTTGTCCCATTTCTTCTGCAGAGCTGCGGTTTGCGCGCCTAATGTGTCTGGGTCGTCTATAGCCTGCACTGAATCAGAACCAAAATCTCTCTCAAGATATTGCATTTACACCATTAGAAGCGATTGCAATTGAGGAAGAAGTTGATAGAAACGCACCTTACTACTGCCCGTTGTTCCCTTGTCTAACTCGGTCTCTGCAGCCCATAACCAAGAGGGCAACTTCTCGGAACATTGATCAGCAAGAGAGGCCTTGGAAACGGCGGCTACTTCTTGCAAATACTTCTCGTTGCAGAGGTGACATCTGGAAAGCTTCTGATTCACTGTGCCACTCAACGGCACTCTGAAATCTGATGTAGACGAAAAGAAGCCTCCAAACGGAACAAAGGATCCCATCAAACTGAAACCAACAGATTCACTAATAGTTAGGAAACTGATCATTTCCAAACTCGGATTATGGTTTTGCCAAAGACAGAACATTAAGCTCAAGGGGGATATATATAATGTCCACTTCCAGACAAATGGGAGGTAAAAAGCTGAGAAAGAAACGCCTTGATAGTTGATATGTTAAAAATATTTTAGTTTATGTTTTCGACATTGACGGAAACAATAAACTATTCCCACAAATACATGTTTCAAGTTCCTTCAGCCAAAGTTTAGAGGTATAGAGAGTTCAGTTCTACAGTCTTAACGTTAATTGCAGATTGCAAAGGCATACCTTGATTTTGGATAAACCCCTTGACTCGAGGGTTTTGAGGATGTGATTGGAAGAACATGAAGGTCCCAGTCCTTATCGATCGTAGGAAACCGATCGAGAAGCTTTGTGTACGTCTCGTTGCTCGATACACATCCGATGAACCAGAGTTTCTTACTTTGATGTTTCAGAAAATCCGAGAGCTTCGACACCAAATTCTCCAAAGCATTAGTGTTTCCACTGGAAGAAGCTTCTTCACTGGTTAAGAAGACCTTCAACTCTCCCAGATTAAGTATCATCCCCGACTTGGAGCCATTTTGCTCTGCGATTCTTACTAAATCATCAAGTTTCACGCGAATCTCCTCGTCGGTTCTTGACCCATCGGCTAAAATTTCACTAATTTCCTTCTCTATGCTAACTATGCTTAACCCGCTAACCTCCGGAGGAAGAAACCCTAGCTTCCCACCGCTGATCGAATCCGTGAAGGTTTTAAGAGCTTCGTTAGCGCAGTTCCCAACAAGCAGAGGGTTTTTCCTCTCTTTACGACCTAATACTTCTCCGATTCTCCGAGAATTCTCATCGAAACCGCTGCTCCCACCGAACGGGAACTCACGACTCGGATCTGAGTTCGTAAGATTGCAGAGGAAGAGAGGCGGACAACGTGCTCGAGAGAAGCGGGAAGAGAATTGCGTTACCGGAGGGTGAAGCACGTCTAGCTTGATATCGGAGCTCCGAAACCCGGCTTCGCCGAAGACCCGATTCACAATCGGATCGTCGAGGATGGATAGTATGAAGTACTTCAACTCGACCTTCAAAACCGTCGTCTGGCAGCCGCCGCCGCCGCCACTGGCGTGGATCTGCTGGAGGTGATACGTCTCCGGATGACGCCTCTGATTCGCCTGCGACCGCTTGATCGCCGCCATGAGCGAATTCGACACCGGTGGATCTTCTTCCGCCGCCGTAGTCTTGGACGACGGGAGCCGGTCGAGAGATACGCCGACGCAGAGCTCCAGAGCTCGGAATTGAAGACGCGACGAGTAAGGAGTGCTCCGAGCGGCGCGTGAGACGCACACCTCGCGGAGAATCGACGACGGCATCGCGAGAAGAGCGGACACGGCGTGGAGAGACGTCGTCTGCGCGTGGCTCCTCCGACGAGCCACCGCAACAGCATCGTCGAGAGCGCGAGCAGCTTCCTCCGTCAAGCATTCTCTCGCCGTAGTTACCGGCGTCGGCATCGCCGGAAAAAGCCAAAATCAAAGTAGAAAAATCACCACAAGCACCCCCCTTCCAATCAAACCAGACCCACTTACTCCCACCAACGAAAATTCAGAGACCGAAGAAAACAAAAACAAAATTCAGAAAATATTATTAAAAAAAAAAGAAAGTCAGGCGTGAATTTTGTGGAAATGATGATATTTATGAGAAAAAAGTTAATTAATCAAAAACCTCTTAAGTCTTTGTAGTCTCTTTAGCTCTAAAGTAGTGATTAGAAAATAAATATATATTTGGTTTGTTTAGCCTTCAAACCTGAAATCTTTACGCTTGGATATGTACAGATTACAGAGGGAGTCGCTGTTTTGGAGGTATGTTGCTTGTGGGGGCCCCTCCAATATATTGTCTGATTTTCATTTTATTCTTTTATTGTTTCCTCTCTCTCTCGGTCTCGCGAATTACATATGTGGTGCTCGTAGAATCTCTCTGGCCTTCCACTTAAAAACTTTAGATTAATTTTCTGCATGTCAAAAGGTTCGATCAATAACGGCAGAAAATTCAATCGCAAATTTGATTATATTCTAACCATGTGTGTGTGTATTTTAATGACAAATCGATTATTAATTTTTGATGGCCACGAAAAAAAGCTACTAGATTCTAACTATTTGGTTCTTTATTCTTCTTTTCATTCCCATCAAATTGTTTCATTGCTTTTGCATCGAATATAGATTTTGACAATAGATCTTGTTCCCCCCCAACTATTCTTCTTCTTTTCCAACACATATTCTCGGTACGTTCTATGACCATGATGATATACTCATATCTTCATTTTTTAATGCCAATAAACAAACTATCATAATTTCAAATATAGTAGAATGTAATAGTTACCAACTTTAAAGACTAGATATAAAGATATACCAAGGAAAACTAATGCCATATATGTTGGGTTCGGATCTGATCTTTACTAGTTAATTACTACAAAAAAATAATGTTATGTTTTCACTATATAGCAGTCGTCATGGTGACAGAAGGTTTGTAGCAAATTAATCGCCAAAAATTCAAAATTTATATTTGATTTAAATAACGGAAAAATCGCATAAAAAATCATGAAAGTGACAGGTACTGACACTTTAAACCTAAAGAATATTTTACTAGCACTTTAAACCATGAACCAAATTTCTTTAACATAAAAAACTTTAGAAGTGGATTTCGATTAAGCGACGTTAAAATTTTGGACGGAATAATAAACGGAGAATTAACATCTGTTAAAAGAAGCACTTATCTTTGTTATAAAATTAAAAAAACGTGGTTTAATTGATTTTAAAATATTAAAATAAAAAAAAAAAAATCTCAAAAAAAAAATTAAAACAAAGAACACTTCTTCAAAAACCTAGAAAAGAAGAAAATCGAGAGGAGATAAACATCAACCATTGAGAGCCAATCTGAATGTATTGATGCCGAAATGAGGTAAGATGGTTTCATTTACTTGTTTCGATTCAAATCGTTTCATTTACTTGTGTTTTTCGTTCTTCTCTTGAGAATGAACACACACAATTTCTGGGTTTGTTAAACTAAGCTTGAAATCGATGAAGTGAGCTTGAATCGTGGGTTTAGAAGCTATTAATCGTTATATGTATACTTTTTTGGATCGATTTTAACTTTAGTTCTCTTAATTTACAGTAGGTCAATTAAAATTATAATCTTAGATTTTAGGAATTCGTCGGTCATTTTAACAAGAATCGTGGAGAGAGTCAGCTTGGTTATGTTGTTGCTTCTTTTTTCTCATGGAGATGTCGTCGGATTTTGTTGAGTAATCGTCGATGGATTTGGTTAAGGAAAGAGGAAGAAGGAAGGATGAAGGTGGCCGGTGTCGTGAAGGAGGAAGACAAACACTTCTTTTTTTTTCTTTTAGTTTAAAAAAAAATCTTTTAACTGTAATAGTTATATAAATAATATCTTGTTTTTCGTTTTTCTTTTTTTTATTATCAATTCTTTTTTTCAGTATAATAAATAATAAAATAATAATTCAAATTTTTTTTAAAAGATATATTAAAGCCACATCATTATCTTTTAACAGAAAATGATAAGTGTTTACTATTCTGTTAACGGAGTTTACTATTACGTTAAAAAATTTATTGACGTGTAATCGAGATCCACTTTTAAAGTTTTTTATGTTAAAAAAATTTAGTTCATGGTTTAAAGTGTTAATCGAGATCCACTTTTAAAGTTTTTTATGTTAAAAAAATTTAGTTCATAGTTTAAAGTGTTAATAAAATACCTTTGAGTTTTGAAGTACGTACGTGCCACTTTCATGGTTTTTTATGCAATTTTCCCTTTAAATAACCGTATATGATTTTCTCATTGAAGCATATGTAAAATAGTAATGTAAGTCGAGATCTTGGAACATGCGGGAGTCGCATCTCTCTACTTTTTAGCACCTGACTATCTTCTATATGGGTTACAAATAATAAAATAATTGGTTTATGATCCAAATAGAAGTTGGGATTAAAAAAGAGAAGTCAACTTAAATATAGAAGGAAATATAAAGTATTGGGTGGTAGACAACGACTAAACTTTATTAAAGATTAGGTGAATGTCATAAGATAAAGAGGAGAAGCATAAGTGATTAGGGGCCCAAACACCACCTTTTTAAGCTTCTTTTGCGTCATTGTCATTTATATCATCCACATCCAATAAAGATATTTTTATTTATTTGTTTGCTGCTTCACTTTACTTTACACATCTTTTATTCTCGATCGCAAAAGTACCTTTTCGCTCGACCATCGATCTTTGTTACCGCTGGTGGAAGGTTAAACTAGCCAGTTTTACGGCATTAAAATCAGCTTTTTTGAACGTCTCTTAATTTTTTTTATTTATTTTTAACGTCTCTTCATTTTTAAAAGAAGAGCGGAAGGAGATAATTTATCAAATAACGATAAATGTAAATATTGACATAATTATGATGAATATTTGAATAAAATCTAGGACTAATTAAAAAAAATGGACGTTTCGTAAAACATGCATTTCTTGTGTAACATACATACCAAATACGAAATCACCATAGTAATCTTGGGACAAACATGTATTTTACTTGGTAATAATGTTCTTGTTGAAAGTTAGAGCGACTAATTAAATATCGACTCCGTGTTTCTTTAGCAATAATCAGTAAACCATTTGTCGTCTCCTATTTGCTTCTTTTGTTCTTTCTAAAGCAACTTCATCTCCTCCTCGATCGTGAACATCAAACTCCTATGATATTTTAACCAAATGCATTTACGCTTATACGTATATTTCTCAGACCAATAAAGGGGAAACAGTTATTGGCCATTAGACATGCCACATAAGTGTCGACAAGCATGTACAATATAACGTTCCTTAATGTTTTGTTTACTCTAGCTTTTAACATCAAACATAAATATCTTTTTGGTCAAAACAAAACATCAAACATATCTTTTAGTATTCAAATTTTTTGTTCACTTGTATATATTATTATACGTCACTCTATAATCCACGAAGAACTTGTCTACACTTAATAAAAACATGGAATAATGTATAATGTAGGGCTGGCCTTGGAGGTAGCCAAATGAGACAACCACCTTGGGCCCTAAATCAAGTACAAAAATAACAGGTTCCCAAATAATAGCGTTTTGTTCATTAACTCAACAATAATCATTTATCCAAGAAGCAAAATTATATTTTGGGAGTCCATTATTTACATATTTTTCTTTCTTTTTTTACCACACCAACACGGATCTAAACATTTGAACGCTGATTGTATATATTTTGCTGACAAGTGTTAAGGGAATGATCAATAAATTAAAAAATATTACTATTTATAAAAGAATCTTAACATTTACTTGTTTGTATTGTAATAAGAATAATAGTCATAGTATACATTTATTGCTAACAAGTGTTAAGGGAATGATAATTTACGTGAAAACCCTTAATCCCAAATCCTCTGTGTCGAGCACACGGTAAGACGGTTTTAGTGCCAAAAGCGAAGCCAACGGTCACTATTCGATCTGTGGTCCTTCGCTTTTTCCTATTAAGACCGTGGCACTTTATAAGTGGATGACGTTACGAAATTAGCCATTAATATCTTACCACGTGTACGGAATGACATATGTGAACCGGAAAGCATTATAGAGGATTATTATTCCTCGATGGAGTCCAAAGCAGCAAAGCAAGTGGACAGAACAAAACCAAAAAACCAATCCCCCGAGTCACACACCCCTTCTGGCTTCTCATATCGGATGATAACAAGCAAAAGGTATTTTATTTGACTCCGTTTTTTTTGGTCTAAAAGGAAATAAGTGATGTGAGATTTTGTTTTTGTGTTATTTTCTATTTGCTTACATGCACGACAAACGTCAGCTACTTTTTATACATCGATCATCAGATCATTTTAATTGGTTAATTACGAGAGAAAAATCAATCATATTACTATCTTCTCTTGTGATCCTTTTCTAATCCGTAAGCCTTTCTCTAAATTATATATATGGTTAATGAAAGTCCTGATATATTGTTATCTAATTCTTATGGTTCACTGGCACCTACCGGTCATTTAGATAATCACATACATGTTTGATGTGACATTTCTGTCACCTCATAGCTTTTTGTTGAATGTTTTTGTACATATTCTAAATCAATTATTATTAAATCTACAAAAAGATATAGGAGATCCCAAATCAAAATCAAAAATAAAATTAAAAAGATATAAGAAAATCTGAATATTACTACTATTTAAAATGTTTACAGTAATCAACCATGATTAATTATGATTATAGTGGAAAACTTGAAATTTAGTCATCTAATCCCAAATGAATCTTTTAACCACCTGATAACTATGAGTTGGTTATTAAATAATTTTTTTTACTTACTTTGAAACTAAAAACTAACCTCTGATCTGATTCAATAATTCTGTTTGAATTTTTTAACTTTGCGATGTCGTATGGTAACTTTGGGTTGTTGTTAACAATGACAATTGACACACGCCAATGCTACTACTGTTATGGTTAAAAAAAATGCTACTACTGTTATTAGGTTTACAATGTTAAGATCTCATGCCAAAACCAGGTTTTAATGAATTACATTTGTTGCCATAAACTCTGTAGTGGTAAAAAAACACGCATCCATCGTAAAAATTATTTATCAACAGAACGATGGTCATGTTTAACAAGAAAAGGAATGTAATTTCCTTCCACTATAAAATGCTAGCGTGTTCTAAAATATGTTGTGGAAACATGGCTCCGTGTAATCATAGTTTAAGTAAAATAAATAAATAATAGAAAATAATTGAGATAAAAAATCCATTTTAATTTTTTTTAATGTAAAATGATTATATATGTTTAGTAGATAGAGAGATCTTTGTCGTGTAAGTTAATGACAACAAAATTAACATGGTGTCTGTGTTTATTGGTTAAGTCTGCGTGGTGACCTGCTTTTTTAGATAATTCTTACGTCAAAACTAATAATTTTGCTTTAATAAAGGTCCAAAGTTTCATCCATTAGTTAAAAACAAGGGAAAACAAAGCTTACTATCTTTTATTTTTTAATGGGAAACATTAGGAGAAAAAGGAGAAAAAGAAAATCAAAGTGAGGTTGTTTTTGTTTGGTCGGTGCTCGGATCCAAAAATTGGTCAACATGTGCTAACGATGAAGCAACCCAAACTTTATTGATGTGTTTTTGTACAAATGTTATATGTATTATTTAGACTGTAATGGGCCTGGACAAAATAAAGAGAGGCCTTATGAGCCCATTAATCATTTTGTTGAACTGTCTTCTTCTTCGTGGTTTTCAAGCGACCCTCGTTCTTGGCCAAAACCTCAGATCGGACGAGTGAAATTCGAAAAACCCTAAGTTGGAAGAGGATGAAAATCGCCCGTTTCGCTATCCGGTCCATTAACGACGCAGCTTCCCTTCGACCATGTCGTCCTTTCGTGTCGAGAAGCCTCTCGACCAATGCTAATGAAGGTAACCCCATCATAACATTTTCTACCATTTTCCGTCCATATTCTCGGATTGTGTTAACCACGAATCGAATCGGAACCGAGCAGATCCGAGCCAGAATCGATCTTCTTTCGGCTCGTCGGACGAGTGGTTGTTTGGAGGAAATACTGACAACGATGAAAAAAGCAGTGGTTTCTACCAGCATCTCGGGAAGGCGGAGAAAGATAAGCGCGATTATACAGAGCGATCATACGGGAACGGGTCGAGATTCTCCGCTGGCGGTTCCATGAACAGGGACGAGAGCTTCGACCCTTCATCCGATGGCGTCGATGGAAAACTGAAGGAAGCTGCCTTGCTTTACAACATCGACGAAGACGAAGGCGGGAAGAATGCTTACCCGTCAAGGCCCGATGTCAACAGCTGGGGCGTTAATCACTACCCTAGGGTATGGTTTCTTACAACTCTTTCGTGCACTATGTTAATGATTTGATTCAAAAGTTTTACCGAGTCAGTTTTTATTGCAATCAATCATATGAAATTCAATTCTAGTCAAGTTGTATTGGTCTAGGACTGTAAATACGTGCAGTCGCGTCAGAGTATTATCACTCAGTGATTTGGATTCATGTAATTCGAATGCGTAGACATGCACATATATAGTGTGTCTTAACTTGGGGTTTACAGCGATGGTACGAGTCCAAATAGAACCTTAGTTTTTTCTTGTTTGCTTTGATCAGACAGACGCTAAACGTATTTTCTTTTGTTTCGTGCAGGATATAAATTATAAAAAGCAGATGCAAAAGCCTAGGCAGAATAACAAGCCTGAGTTAACCACCGAGGAAGTTCTGAAGAAAGCTGATTTCAGGGTGAGTGTAATTGTGCTACATATGTTTCAGAAGCAGTGCAGCACTTGATTTATGGTATTTGTGTGAACACCGGTACTTTGTTGGTCCGGGAAATGCGATATAGTTTTCTATAGTTGATAAAGCTTGCATCTGCGAGATACTTTTATTCTTTTTGTACTCACCTATGTTATATGTTTTGTTGGACAGAATGTGAGGTTTCTTGCACAGTTCATCACCGAAGCTGGGATCCTCGTTAAGAGGAAGCAGGTCAAATTTGGATGTTTCTCGCTTTGATCTAAATCTGTTTATACGATACGTGATGACGTTTGGCTAGTCCACATGATGATATCTTCTTTTATTTATCTGTTGCACAGACTGGCATCAGCGCCAAGGCACAGAGGAAGATTGCTAGAGAGATCAAAACGGCCCGTGCATTTGGGCTGATGCCTTTCACAACAATGGGTACAAAGGCATTTACATTTGGGAAAACCATGGAGAACAGAGACCAAGATTTCGAGTATGAAGTGATTGACGATGATGATGAGTATGAGAACACAGCTGAGTGAATCCGAAGTATTGGATCCACTCTCTCCTGCCTGACTAGTGCGGGTTAGTTTTCATTTCTGGGGTTTTGGTCGATATGTGGAATAATCTGATGTTACCGAGTTGAGAATACGGGAATTACAATAGCTCCTCTCCAGTTTTCACGTTGTTCTGATGTCACTTATATTCCTCCGATACCAAGGGATTAGGATTTGTATCTTATTTCTCTAATTTGTTACTTTTGAAGATCTGAGTCAGACTGATATTTTATTTATCCGTGTCTCATTCCAACGTGTAACTGTAAGATTATGGTTTCTTTATTCTATAAATAAAGTCGTAATCAAGTATCATCTCGTGCTACAGATAATGATGAACACACGTATGCCGGATAAAAAAAGAGGGATAAGCCCAAAATTTATGTTCCAGAAAAGACAATTTATCTGGAACCCCTCTCTGTTCTCGTCACCTCCATGTTTCTAACATCTTCGATTGTTTTCTTCTTCTGTTGGATCAACCTCTCAAGCCTATTCCTATCTGCAAGTGGAAGTTTACATGGTCGATCCAGAGAAGGAACAACTCTGGATCTTTCGAGTAGTTCCCGCTCTTTTTGTTCTGCGAAGCAAAGCAATGATCCTTCACAGACCTCTTTAGCTGAAGACGGCTTCTCCGGTTTAAATTTCTGAAGCTTTGAGTACTCAGTAATGAGATGAAACATGTAGTCATAAACCCGGTTCATGCTAATGCTCTCCATGTAACCTTGCCCTCTTTTTCCTATTCTTTCGGCCTGTCAAAACGAAAACGCCTTAGGAACATGAATGGTATAATCTGATATACCGATAATTCGATGAGAAATGTGGAATACATACGTCAGAGGGGTTGGCATTGCCCCAGTCCACGGCGTGTTTTATGGACGGACAAAGATCAGTGGGAGAGACAGGCCAGTAGTTTTCCTTGGGAAGAAGGCCTCTGCTGAAGAAATCTTCATACTCGGGTGAGATTATGAGTGTCATGGAACCACATGATAGGATGTACTTGAGAGATACCGACCACGCGTAACCCTCTGCATATATTTTGTACCTTAATGAATCCCAACCAAGTCAGATCCTTTCTCATATCCTCCGGTCATATTTGATATAACTTGGGTTACTATTGGGACTTACCGGTGTGTGCACTGGTTGGAGAGCTTGGATTGTTCAAATCCACCTTTTGCTTCTTCTTCCCAGTTCTGTATTTTAAAACAAACATCAGCATCACTGCATCAGACTAAACTATCTGATTGAAAAGGCATGTTAAGTGAAGTGAAGCGAACCTGGCGCATAATCTGTGCTCCCCATAACCTTGAATGGTTACATTTCATCAGCTCCATTCTTATAGGCGACACAACGTCGGGATTCCCTTTCCAGTAAGCTCTAGATTGCTTGTTGTCCCAGCTACTTCTCCTAGACCCTTGCTTTATATCCCCAAACTCTTCTTCCCACGGCCTTAGATTTGTCTCCGACCTTCATCACAACACTCAGATTCAGACAAGATTTCGAGCAACAGCAGCTTATTGGATCGATCGAAAAGAGATGATATGTACCAGCCCCAGAAGGACCAATCAGGAAAAGGAATGTCCAGATGAGCTTCGTTGGTGCAATACCGGAAAAGCGGAGCGGGAAACGACTGGTGCTCGGTCCGGTTGATGATAGGTTTGTCCATACAATCAAACATCATGTCGACATCAGGAACCATCGCTGGATACTTGTTGAGCAGTTGCAGAATCCCCCAAATGGTGAACATCATTCTGCTCTGCACGCACGCGTAATAGAGATCCACGTACAGCTTTCCAGATAGTATCACCACTCGGAACGCAGCATTCGCTTTCGCCTTCTTCAGGTGCTCTTTAGTCACCCCTGTCTTTGCCCATGGCTCCAAGTCCCGGTGAATCCACCTGGCTTTTCACCAAATCAATGATGTCAATGGTTTATCCTCTCCCCAAATAAAGAAAGTTTGATTCTTTCAATTCAAAGTAACCGGTGGGATTGGTTCGTTCCGACAAACCTGAAAACGTCTGGGCATTGCGGTTGCTGGGTTGGACGACCCGACCCGGAATCCTCCCAGAGGAGGCTCTTTGGTTCGACGACGGAGTTGTACGGGCAAGAGAAGTAGGAGCATTGGAGGATTCGGTAAGCCTGAGAATGTTTCGTGGCTTCGCTGAAAGATTTGCGTGGGAAGATGTGCCACGGCGTTGGTTCCAAGTTATGCCCGGCGAGAGTTTTTGTCTGAGCTACAAAGTCGTCTACCTGTTCGACGAAATTACCCAGTGAGACAAAAATTCTTAGAAATCACGGGAAGTAGTCACACGTGTCTAAGATTGCAGAGCAATAAATGCTGCTAATTCAGCTCGAAATCTTTCAATTAGATCCATCAATCACGGAGAAAACAAAAAAAAAAACAAAACATGAGAGAAAGCAAAACCATAATTTTTGAGTATCAAATTTAAGAGTCTGTCAGCTTTCAGACAAATTCCCTCAGTGAACATATATTCCCGAGGAGTGAACATATATTCCCGAGGACAGAAACTAGCAAATTTATATGATTCCGTCAGATTTATATACGCGTATGCGTTATCTCAATAACAAATTCCTGAACGGAAAAAAGCAATAGAGATGTCTGATGGAGAAGAAGAGGAAAGAGACCTTGTAGAGAAGAAGAGCGGTGAAGGAGAAGAAGGAGAGAGCAAGAACGCAAAGAAGGAGGTAGGAAGGTGTACGAGGAGAGCTTTTGTGAGGGAGACGAAGACCCATTTTTTTCTTTTTCTTCTTCCTCTGCAAAATTTTCCTTTCTACTTTCCTTTCCTTTTTTCTTTCGGTGACCTCAGAATTTCAGTAATTCTCTCTGCTTTCATTGGATATAACCCGCTCGATGCGGAGGTTTAACTTTTCTTTTTCTTTTTTTCTCTCAGTTTGTTTCTATTTTAGTTTCTACAATTGAATTTATCTTTTACCATATCACAAGGATATATTTTTGGAAACAGACGAAAGAAAAAAACACTTAATTAAATCGTAATTCTCTTTATAATAAATATATATATTATTTAAACAGAATCTCCACTATATATTATTTGATAATTTAGATAGAGAGAAAATACTGTATTATTGACTTAATAATTTTGTTTACATTGAGAAAGGAAAAAATTACTCCCTCTGTTTTTTATTAAGTGTGTTTTATGTTATTTCATACAGATTAAAAAACATTAAATTTTCTGTTTAACCTTTATTAAAACATCATTTTGTTTGATATAAATAATTAATAAGATAAAAAGGTAGGGATAAAACTGGAAAATGTATCATAAATCTGCATTGAAATCCGAAAACGACAATTATTTGTAAACAAAAAAATAAGTGTAAAACGACACTTAAATAAAAATAGAGGGAATATAATATATTTTTTTATAAGAGAATTATGATTTTATTAATTCCTTTTTTTTTTCCTCCGTAGATGGTATGTTTCAAACAAATTATTTGGTTTTGTGTTGTTTATGTAAGAGCATATGCATATAATATTTTATAATTTTAACAACAGG
Source organism: Alliaria petiolata (assembly GCA_020283515.1). Lineage (NCBI taxonomy): Eukaryota > Viridiplantae > Streptophyta > Magnoliopsida > Brassicales > Brassicaceae > Alliaria > Alliaria petiolata. The sequence continues at coordinate 464,404,368 of JAHZTW010000001.1, read as the reverse complement.
AGAATGGATTCATAGGACTGTAAGAGCCCATGATCCTGTCATGATGAGAACGTAAGACTCAAACTACCTATGTTACGGAGCTTCTCTAAGTTCTCTTCATGAAATCCTAGACACTTGCATAATGTAAGCTTCACATTCTCGACATGGTAATGCTAGGATTACAAATGACACGACCAGAGAAGCAAATACCCAAGAAGCACTTACTTTAGACTCAAATTAATTCTAATAACAAAGCCACGTACTACTTTCATGCTTGGACTTTGATCAAGTTGATCTGCTTTCATGCTTGTGTCACAGTATCCATTTTCCTTCTTCCTTCTTTTTGGTTGGTTTCTTTCCCTATGAAATTCTCAACTAAATAGTGAATTCAAAACTCATTTGTTTATCTTAATTTTCACTATTTCGAGTTTTAGTGTCTTACCCACCTCATACCTGGAGTTTGGCCAATACTTTCGTTTTGTTATGTTTTCTTACAAATTTTCCTGTAAGTATGACGGAAGAGTCAGAGGATGGTATGGGGGATAGGTTTGGAGTTTGGCATGTAATAAATTTAGGTTTGTAAAAACATGTCACATGTGGTGGTTGTATTTATTATCAAAACATCACATGATGGAAGTTAACTTTCTAGTGTCTTACCCATCAAAGCGTCTTTAAGTTTGGCAATAACGTTAACTTTCTGGTGTCTTACCCATCAAAGCGAGACTTTAAGTTTTGGCCATAACGTTGTCTTCTATATAAGTCAGCAAATGTGTTGGATGCAAAAATAACAAGCCAAACAGATCCATCTTTCTTCATTTCATTTCATGCACTTTTTACTCTTTCATTTTCTTCCTTTTTATGTTGTGCTTAAACTAAAAAAAATGGCAGATCTTAGCTGGGAATGCTGGCCAATAGTGTTTCCAAGACAGCCAAGATTTGAGACACAAGGGTTTCTCCTGTTATCTCCAACAGTTGAGCGTAAGTTACAATAACGCCTTTGTTGTCGACATATACCTTTTTATGGTAGTCTCTTAATTAACAATTTAATTAATATTGAAAAAGATCCTGCCTCTTGATTAAATTACGAAATGTTCTTGCAGATGATATTCATGGTACATAAAGTACAAGGGATGTGAAGGAAAAAGTAGGTAACGGAGAAACTTCTGAGGTTGCTGAAGAGCCCAAAAATGCGCTTCTATGTTTGTCTGTGGTTTTGACAAGGACTGAACGTTTAGCATCACCAAGAAACTTCATGTATCATCACTCCAAAGCTAAAGGTTACATCGTGTGGAACACCTCTAGATTGTCTGTTAGGAAATCGACCGAGATAACGAATCTTCGTGTTCTCGTAATCCCGGTCGTTTTCCCAACGAATAATTCAGATGTTCCACGCAATGTATTTTTTAGCTTTGTGGCATGATACATGAAGTTCCCGCTGAGACTACTTGATGAAACTTGGTTTTAATTGTAAATTATACTTACATTTTGTATATGTTTATTTATATCCAAGTTTATGTATTGTTTATAATTGTAATTTAGTGAAAAATTATTTTAAAAATTTTCATAACATTGTGATAAGCATAGACCTTAAGTGATGAGCTGGCATCTGAAGAAAGAAGAGACGGATAAGAGATCGTATAGCTTTATATAGACTTCTTTTCCTTTGTTGAAGGGGAGACTTGTATTATGAATTGAGAGTGTGAGATCGTTTGATCTTGAGGCGATACTCTGTTTAGAGGATTCGTGAGCTGAGGATTGATCGGATTTCTCAGGGTGTTGAGAGAATCCGATAGTTTTAAGACTTTCATTTCAGATTGTACTTGTTTCCTTTTATCAATTGAGAGTGATTTTCGGTGTTACCGCAAGTTGAGATTGAGATTGACAGGTTTGGAGTTTCAATCTTAACACATTGTTCGTGTTTTTACTCTCCTCATGTTTATGAATTAGGACTGTAAAGTTTCACTTCACCGATAATAGTACATTTTACAATCTTAACAAAAAACAGAGTCGGTTTCTATGTTTAGGTATTCTTACGGAATCAAGATAGAGAGTCTGCAGCGAATTTAAATCATAACATATTTGCCTTCCTTTCAATTTATTTTATGTTCACAGGAGAAATTAGTTATTGAAAACTCAAAACACTCAAGAAAAGGTTGGTGGGTGGAACAGATCAACCAATCATTAAGACGTTATGATAACTATATATATATAATGGTAGTTTATCTATTTTTGGATAAAGGATACATATTAGTATTACAAGAAGTCTCCATCCATTCCAACTATGGAGATGGAGGCCATAATTACGGATCCTTTGATCCATTACATTACAAAGTATATACCTTTTGCACATCATAAATGCATCTAAGTAAAGTGGGAAGATGAGGAGGCCACTTCTATACATATATTAATACATTTCTTTATTTATAGTGTGTTTCAATAGCTTCCAATATACTTGTTGGTCCCTTCACTGGGACTGGTCCTGGTCGTAAGAGACGGCCTCATAGTGACTATAGTGTTTTCATCTGCTCCTGCTTCAAGTGCAGCCTTTCCTGCTTCTATAAACTTCTGAACAGCATCCTCTGCGTACTTGTTGCCTTCACTTACTGTCATGTTCTTCCCAATGTCTGGATATGAGTTTAGGAGATGGTCTCCAACGAGTTGGGAAGCGAGTTGGATCAGCTCCACCTGGAATTCTGAGAGCTTTGAGTCTTCTTTTGCTCCCCATGGCCTTAGTGATCGTTCCACTTCCGCTAGTTTCTCTGTGTTCGTTCATGTCGGAAAAGGAAATGACAGTTAGAGCATTATATTCCACAATCTACAGATGAGTAAGCACATCATCTTAGGTCTGAAATAAGCTAAGTATTTTTCTAATGTTACTAATTCTTGATCAAGAAGCAAGTTACGTGATCATTAACAGTTCTCAATTGTATCAACAATCTTCAAGGCGTATCTTTCAACCGCTATTGTGACCATCAAATCCAGTCAACTGCAACAGCCGATAAAATGCCGAATCATAATCTTTACACATTTGTAATGAGTCCAATATTTACTGATTACATGAATGTAAGGGTTCAGAGCAATGTAATGGACGGGGAAATCAGGAAGAGAATGAAACAGACCTGGGCAATCTGGGCGAGGAGAAGCTCGGATACGGAAGTGTTTCTCAAATGTACCAGCCCATGCATCTCTCTTAGTCAGGAAGTGCGACTTTAGGTTGAAGAGTTTCTTCACCGTTGCGGGTATAGAAGAATGCTCAAACTGTGAATGTGGTGTAGGACCATCAGGTTCATGTATCACTGCAACAATATCCATCCCAATCACAAAGACAGAATATTAAGTAGAAGATTCACTCACAAAGCATCACATATTTACATGTAATGATGTAAAGCTGATTCAAGTAACAAATGAGACTCAAAACTAAGAAATGAAATTAGTCCCAAGCAAGATCATGTGCAATTTTCACCCGAAATTTTCAGTAATCAAGATCAATAGCAACTCAATTATCAAGCAGGATCTGAAAATTGTACAAACCACATACCAGTGCCCTTCTCGATCCAGGGCGAGATAAGGAAGGTGGGGACCCGAACGCCCAATCGATCAAACCCGAAGTAAAACGGGTCGGGTCCGATGATTCCGTCAGGGTTTGGCACACCTTTAACCGGCGTGGGAACGTGGTCGTAGAACCCACCGTGCTCGTCGTAAGTGATGAGCAGAGCCATCTCTTCCCACTGAGGGCTGCTCCGTAGCGTCTCGTAGACTTCCTTAACGAACCTCTGTCCCGCCGCCACGTCGTGCGCCGGGTGGTCGTCGTTGGCCGGGAAAAGATCGATGTCGAAGTACCGCTGCTCCACGACGGAATAGTTGGGAAGCTTCCCGAGCTTAGCGTGGAGCTTGAATTTGAGCGAGTAGCTGTGGAACTTGACCAAGTGTTTGAGCCNCCACGACGGAATAGTTGGGAAGCTTCCCGAGCTTAGCGTGGAGCTTGAATTTGAGCGAGTAGCTGTGGAACTTGACCAAGTGTTTGAGCCTACGGAGGGATTTGAAGAAGAAAGTCGCAGGGATGTTTTGGTAATAAATCCCAAAGCTGAGTCCGTTTTCATCGAGCGAGTCGAAGATGGTCTTCTGAGGAAATCCTCTGACGAGATCCTTCTTCACGTTGCTTGAGCATCCGTGGGAGGTAGCTGAGTGGACGTAGAATCGATTCGGCTGAGTCGAAGTCGGTACCGATGCGAACCATCGATCGAATATACCGAACTCGTTCGCTAACTCGGTGTAGACCGGTAAGACCTCGGGCTTGAACCCGCTCATCACGTTCTTCGCCATCCCAGGCTCCATGCTCTCCGATTGCTGAGCGAATCCGTTCATTTTCGGGTCGCCGGATGTATCGTTCGACCCGAATATCTGTTCTCGGATCGCCTGGAAGGAATGGCCCGGATCCATGTCGACGAAGACGGCGTCGTCGGAGACGAAAATCTTCTGGGAATTCGGATCGGAGACGTTGAGTGGATTCGACTCCTTGCCGGTTAATCCGTCGATGTCGGGTCGGGTGGATTTGAGCCAACCAAGGATGTGATCGAAGGAGCGATTCTCCATAACTAGAACGACTATGGTCTTGATTGGTCCATCGATCTTGTGGGGGTTCCGAAAATTACTGAAATCGAGAGACTGGGACGAAACCAGTAAGAAGAGGAAAAAAATAACAGTGAGAGATACTCGCCGGAAAGCCATTTTCCGGTGACCCTAGACCCGGAAAACCCCCGACGTGCAGTGGAGAGAGCAGGGTAAAATTTGGCGGAGTTTTCTAGGAAAGGAAAGAAAGTTGAGGGTTTTTAAGGAAAACGACGAAGCCGAGGACTTTTCTTTCCTACCAAAACAAAAGTTATCTTAAAACTACGTTTGACTTGAGTAGCCCAATCAGATATGAAGTCAAAGGAAAATAGGCCAGACAATCAGAACTCTTTTTTTTTTGTTTTTTTGTTTTCCAATGACGACGGTTAAAGGAAAGGACTATTTGTTAAATAGTTCTCATGATCTGATCCATAGCTATGTTTTTTAAGACGATTTTTTCGGAGCGATTAGAAGTTTAGAACCAAAAATCTGTTAAAACGGTAAAAAACCGCTATCATCAAACCGTATAAAACCAGAGCATCGCCGTCTATATACTTTAAAGATTAGTGACGTTTTGCGTGTGTTCTCACTGGACGTTTAATAGCACAACAAAACATTTTTGCAAATTTAACCAAGGAAACGCAAGTTAACACGAAAACAAAGAGATTAGGGAAAATCCAGATGACTGCCTCTCCAAAGATGTTTCTGTGTATGTTTTCCAGAAGTTTATCACCTAGGGAGTTTGGGTAAATTTCTTTGCTAAAACTACTAATCATTTGCGAATGTCTTAGAGAGATCAAGCAAAGTAGCGACTTCTTCCTAAATCATCGTTCCACTTTTGTTGGAAAAAAAAAAAGGGAGACCAAAACTCGCTGTCGTCCACTTGAATTGTCTTTTTTTGTTTGTTCCTTTATTTCTACTTTATCACATGAGTGATACAGAAGGGGATTTATTCGGACAACTAGTAGTAACTAAACAAGGTTTAGCTTAAATAATTGTTCCACTTTTGTGTGCTCAACAAGATTAAATATTGTTGGTCCACAAAGGACTAACAAGCTTTGACCGTCAATAATTACTAATCTCTTTTGTTCTTGTTTATTTCTACTTTTTGACATCTTCCGACTCCACTACCGATCTACCATATCATTCACAGCAGAAAAATAAAATACTATGCTCTGTGTTTTTCATATTCGTCAATAGAAAATCCATAAAGGAATAAACACACAAAAAGTAGAGAGAGATGAAGAAAGCGGAGCTAATCTTCATTCCTCTGCCGGAGACCGGCCACCTTTTGTCGACGATCGAGTTCGGTAAGCGTCTCATCGATCTGGACCGTCGGATTTCCATGATCACAATCCTCTCCATGAAACTCCCTTACGCCCCTCACGCCGACGCTTCCTTGGCGTCGCTCACAGCCTCCGAGCCTGGAATCCGACTCATCAGTCTCCCGGAGATCCCGGATCCACCTCCGATTAAGCTTCTCGACACTTCCTCCGAGACTTACATCCTCGATTTCGTCCACAAAAACATTCCATTTCTCAGAAAAACCATCCGAGAGTTGGTCTCATCTGACTCGAATCGTGTCGTCGGCTTGATTCTTGATTTCTTCTGCGTCGGTTTGATCGACATCGGCCGCGAGGTAAACCTTCCTTCGTATATCTTCATGACTTCCAATTTCGGTTTCTTGGGGTTTCTGCAGTATCTCCCCGAACGAAATCGTTTGAACTCTTTGGAGTTCAACGAGAGCTCAGACGTGGAGGAGTTACCGATTCCGGCGTTCGTAAACCGTGTTCCGGCCAAGGTTTTGCCGCCTGGTGTGTTCGACAAACTCTCTTACCGAACGTTGGTCAAAATTGGCGAGCGATTACAGGAAGCCAAGGGTATTTTAGTCAATTCGTTTTCAGAGGTCGAGCCTTTTGCTGCTGAGCATTTTTCTCGGGGACGAGATTACCCTCGCGTGTATCCTGTCGGGCCGGTTCTCAACTTAACGGGCCGTACAAATCCGGGTCTGGCGTCGGCCCAACACGAAGAGATGAAGAAGTGGCTAGACGAGCAACCGGACTCTTCGGTTTTGTTCCTGTGTTTTGGGAGCATGGGAGTCTTCAGTGCGCCTCAGATCATAGAGATTGCTCACGCGCTTGAGATCGTTGGGTTCAGATTTATCTGGGCGATCCGTACGAATATGGAGGGCGACGGCGATCCTCACGAGTCGCTTCCAGAAGGATTCCTCGACCGAACAATGGGCCGTGGGATTGTGTGCAGCTGGGCCCCACAAAACGATATCTTGGCCCACAAGGCAACAGGTGGATTCGTGTCTCACTGTGGGTGGAATTCTATACAAGAGAGTCTATGGTACGGCGTGCCAGTCGCCACGTGGCCGATGTATGCGGAGCAGCAGCTGAACGCGTTCGAAATGGTGAAGGAGCTGGGCTTAGCCGTGGAGATAAGGCTTGACTACGTGGCGGACGGTGACAGGATCACGCTAGAGATCGTGTCGGCCGATGAAATCGCCACAGCCGTCCGATCTTTGATGGATGGAGGTAACCCAATCAGGAAGAAGGTGAAAGAGATTTCGGCAGTGGCGAAGAAAGCTGTTGGCGACGGTGGATCTTCTATGGTAGCCACCGGAGATTTTATCAGAGATATTCTTGGTGATCACTTTTGAACCAAAGTCGTCGTAATGTAATTTTTAATAAATAAACAATGTTATCAAAATCTTATGATTAGCCCTTTCAATCTCGTTTTTAGCAATCATGATGAATTCATTTGTTTCATGTGTCGTCTCTGTTCCTACATAATTCAAAAGATATATAAAGAGGCCGTTCACATGGAAAATATTGAGAATACAAAAAGATTATAGCAAGTGAGAAAGAGCCCAAGAGGAAACGATTCAGGATTTTTTATTCATAAGAAAACCTCCCGTGAACTGTTGGTCACTTAAAGAATACAGAGTAGTTGGTAGTATTCTCCAATTTCAATGTTGTTTACACATGTGTCATCACCAAAATCATAAAAAATACAGAGTGTCGATTGCATTGCATTAGTTGATGCCAACGACTTTGTCATTTTTTATTTTATTTTTGTTTACTTCATCATACATCATAGCAGATCTGCTATGCTATCGTGTTTCATTTTCTTCAATAGAAAACCCAGAAAGAAAAGAAAAGTAGAGAGAGATGAAGAAAGCGGAGCTCATCTTCATTCCTCTGCCGCAGACCGGCCACCTTTTGTCGACGATCGAATTCGGTAAGCGTCTGATCAATCTGGACCGTCGGATTTCCATGATCACTATCCTCTCCATGAAACTCCCTTACGCTCCTCACGCCGACGCTACTCTCGCGAAGCTCACAGCCTCCGAGCCTGGGATCCGACACATCAGCCTCCCGGAGATTCAAGACACTTCCTCCGATACTGATATTGATTTCTTCGACCAAAACATCCCTTCTATCAGATAAACCATCCGAGATTTGGTCTCATCATCGTCCGGAGGTAATGTCGCTGGCTTGATTCTCGATTTCTTCTGCGCCGGTTTGATCTACTTCGGCCGTGAGGTAAACCTTCCTTCCTACATCTTCATGACTGCAAATTTCGGTTTCTTGGGGTTTCTACAGTATCTCCCGGAACGACACCGTTTGAATCCATCGGAGTTCGACGAGAGCTCCCGCGAGGAAGAGGTGTCGATCCCGGCGTTCGTGAACCGTGTTCCTGCCAAGGTTCTGCCGCCTGCTGTTTTCGACAAACTCCACTACGAGACTCTGCTCAAATTGGCGAGCGATTGAAGGATGCCAAGGGTATTTTAGTCAATTCCTTCCCAGAGGTCGAGCCTTATGCTGCTCAACATTTTTCTCGTGGACGAGATTACCCTCGTGTGTATCCTGTGGGGCCGGTTCTCACTTTAACGGGCCTTAGTAATACCGGTCCAGCTTCGGCCCAGTACGAATATATGATGAAGTGGCTGGACGGGCAACCGGACTCTTCGGTTTTGTTCCTGTGTTTCGGGAGCATGGGAGTCTTCAGTGCACCTCAGATCCAGCAGATAGCTCACGCGCTCGAGCGCGTCGGGTTCAGGTTCATCTGGGCGATCCGTACGAACATGGCAGGAGATGGCGATCCTCACGAGCCGCTTCCAGAAGGATTCCTTGACCGAACAATGGGCCGTGGGATTGTTTGCAGTTGGGCCCCACAAGTGGATATCTTGGCCCACAAGGCAACAGGTGGATTCGTGTCTCACTGCGGGTGGAATTCTATACAGGAGAGTCTATGGTACGGCGTACCAATCGCCACGTGGCCGATGTATGCGGAGCAGCAGCTGAACGCCTTCGGGATGGTGAAAGAACTAGGCTTAGCCGTGGAGATAAGGATTGATTACGTGGCGGACGGTGATAATGTCACGGTGGAGATCGTATCAGCCGAAGAAATCGCCACAGCCGTCCGATCTTTGATGGATGGTGATAACCCAATCAGGACAAAGGTTAAAGAAATCTCGGCAGTGGCGAGAAAAGCTGTTGGTGAGGGTGGATCTTCTACGGTGGCTACAGGAGATTTTATCAGAGATATTCTTGGGGATTAATCTCCTTCGGAGCCAAAATAAATATTGAATCGCTCAACAAAAAATCAAATCTTGTTTTTTGGATGTCGAAATAAACTAGTTCAACATTCAGTACTGAATGTTCTAGATCATATATTTATATTTATTTTCAATATTAATTTAACATCTTTTCTCACAACGAAAAAAACATCCTATTAATTTGTCACACGGCTGTTGTACAAACAAATCGTGTGACAAAAGTTTTTATGTACACCACTTTTTTTTTTTTTTTTGGTAAAAATATGTACACCACTTCTTCACCCATTCTCTTGAAAAAAACAAAATCTCCATACGAAGAAAGAAGAAAGAGAGATGGTGAAGGAAACAGAGCTTATCTTCATTCCAGTTCCATCCACTGGTCACCTTCTCGTCAATATTGAGTTCGCCAAGCGTCTCATCACTCTTGACCATCGGATCCACACCATCACCATCCTCCAATTGAATTCACCCACTTCCCCTCACGCCTCCGTCTTCGCCAGATCTCTCATCGCTTCACAGCCCCGAATCCGCATCCACGACATTCCCTCTCTCCACGATCCTCCGCCATTGGATCTATACCAAAGAGCTCCTGAAGCTTTCATAGTACAACTCGTCAAGAAAACCACTCCTCTGATAAAAGACGCAGTCTCCAGCATCGTCGAGTCGCGTCGCCGAGACTCAGATTCGGTTCGGGTCGCCGGTTTGGTTCTCGATTTCTTTTGCAATTCATTGATCGACGATGTTGGCAACAAGCTTAACCTCCCTTCTTACATATTCCTGACTTGCAACGCTAGATATTTGGGTATGATGAAGTATCTTCCGGATCGGCATCGCAGAATTGCCTCGAAGCTTGATTGGAACTCGGCCGATGAGGAATTGCCGATTCCCGGATTCGTCAACTCTATTCCGGCGAAATTTATGCCGCCGGGTTTGTTCAACAGAGAAGCTTACGAGGCTTACGTAGAGCTAGCGCCGAGATTCCGCGACGCTAAGGGTATTTTGGTAAATTCGTTCGCGGAACTCGAGCCGCACCCGTTTGACAATTTCTCCCAGCAGGATAACTACCCTCTGGTGTACCCAGTCGGACCGATTCTCAGCTTGAAGGATCGAGCGAGTCCGAACGAGGAGCAGGGGGCGGATCGGGATCGGATCATGGGATGGCTCGAGGATCAGCCTGAGTCTTCCGTGCTGTTCCTCTGCTTCGGGAGCAAAGGAAGCGTTGATGAGCCGCAGGTGAAGGAGATAGCTCGAGCGCTCGAACTCGTCGGCTGCAGGTTTCTATGGTCAATCCGGACAAGCCCCGTAGAGACGAACCCTAAAGATGTGTTGCCGGAGGGGTTCATGGGCCGAGTGGCGGGCAAGGGATTGGTGTGTGGTTGGGCCCCACAGGTGGAAGTGCTGGCCCATAAGGCGATAGGAGGGTTCGTGTCTCACTGTGGCTGGAACTCCACGCTTGAGAGCTTGTGGTTCGGCGTTCCGATCGCCACGTGGCCGATGTACGCTGAGCAACAGCTGAACGCGTTCACCTTGGTGAAGGAGTTAGGCTTAGCAGTGGATCTGCGGATGGATTACGTGTCTGGTCGCGGGGGTTTAGTGACTTGCGACGAGATCGCGAGAGCCGTCCGATCTTTGATGGACGGTGGGGAGGGAAAGAGGGTGAAGGTGAAGGAGATGGCTGATGCGGCGAGGAAGGCTTTGATGGATGGAGGATCGTCTTCCCTGGCGACGGCTCGATTCATTGGAGAATTGCTGGACGACGGTTCGTGCTAATGTCAGAGTTGGGTGCAATTCAACACGCTTACTTTATTTATCTCTAATATTGGAGAACATAATTAAAGTTAAATACGGATCTTGTTTCACCAAAAATAAAAATTGTGGTTCCAAAAAACGATATGGCAATGTTCTTGGTACCTTTTACTCACTGATCATGGTTTAATCGAATATTCAAGTGGAGACAAAAAGGTTCTTCTTTGTTGATTAGATTGTGCTAAACTTGTCTCGCTTTGTTTAGAATGCTGAGATTACTTTGATACTTTTGGGTTTGTTTCTATTTGGGGTCTTTTTGGTTTGGTTTTCACATTTTTGGGTTTATGCTTAAATAAAGCTTTTTTTTTTTTTTTTGGTTTAATGGTTTTCTCGTTCCAGATTCAACTAATAGAATTGAAGGAATTTACGTAATTCGTTCTTTTAATGAATGTTTCAGAACCTGCCGCCACAATTCAATTTGAGAAAACTGAAAGAAATTACTAAAGCAACCTGATTCGTTGATTCATCATCTCAAACGACGAAAGAACTAAAAATCCGGGCCGATCAACTCGTCAATGAATCGTTTAACCGCAACAAACGAAGATCCTCTTTGCCTCGGCGTATCCTCACTGTCCATCAGAGATCGTATGACTCCCGCGATCTCCTCAGCTTTCACTATCTCTCCGTTCGCCGAGACGTAATCCAAACGCAGCTCCACGGCTAAACCTAACTCCTTCACCATCGTGAACGCGTTTAGCTGTTGCTCAGCGTACATTGGCCACGTGGCGATCGGAACTCCGAACCACAAGCTCTCCAGTACCGAGTTCCAACCGCAGTGTGACACAAACCCTCCGTTCGCCCTATGAGCCAACACTTCCACCTGTGGGGCCCAACCGCACACCAATCCCTTACTCGCCGTCCGTTCTAGTAACCCCTCCGGCAAGAGATCGTACGGACTCGCTTTCTCCGTTGGATTTGTTCGAATCGACCAGAGAAACCTGTGACCAGCGAGATCTAGGGCTCGAGCTATCTCCTCAATCTGTGGTGCTCCGTGGATTCCGAAGCTCCCGAAGCAGAGGTACACAACAGACGACTCCGGCTGCTCCTCGAGCCATCTCATGATCCGGTCCTTATCAGTTGGGTCCAGATCCGGTGACGGACGATCCTCTAAACTAAGAACCGGTCCGACTGGGTAAACCGGAGGATAGTGCTCAGGGGTACGAGCGAAGTAATCAAATGCGTTCTGCTCAAGACATGTGAAGGAATTTACCAAAATGCCCTTGGCTGCAGGGAACTTCTCCGCAATCTCGACCCAAGCGTCGTAGGACTCTCTCACGAACTGACCCGGAGGCATAACCTTCGTGGGTACGGAGCAGACGTAACCGGGAATCGGATGTCCCTCGTCGTCGCCGGAGCTCAGGTCTAGCTCGGAGGAGATTCTGCTATGTCTCTCAGGGAGATACTTCATCATACCCAAGAAATCAGCGTTAGATGTTAGGAATATGTAAGAAGGAAGGTTAAACTCCTTTCCTACTTCAATCAAGGGAGCGCAGAAGAAATCGAGAACCAATCCGGCGACCCGAACCGTATCGGTTCCATCACGAGAAGAAACTAGAGTGGAGAGTGCGTCTCTGACATAAGGAACTGTTTTCTTGGTGAACTCTAGTATGTAAGCCTCAGAGGCTTTAAAGAAGAGCTCCAATGGCGGAGGGTTTTGGATTTCAGGCAAAGCAAAGAGACGGATTCGAGGCTCTGAAGCGATGAGAGATTTAGCGAAGAGGTCTGCTTGAGGAGAGAGAGGTAGTGCCCAATGGAGGATGGTGATGGTGTGGATGAGATTTTCACGTTTGATGAGAGATTTAGCGAATTCAATGGAGACAAGAAGATGGCCAGGGGCTGGATAAGCAACAAAGATGATTTCTGCTTCGGCTTGCTTCCCCATCTTTCTGTGTGTGTGTGTGTGTGTTCTCTCTCTCTCTCGTATGTGTTTTAATGCTTCTCTTATTTTTGGGCACTACATTGATTCGAGTCAAATATTTAAAGACATGAACTAATGATTGAGTGGGTAAAATAGGCATATGCACGTTTTGGCAACTTTCTAAACATTATTATTGGCTGCTGATGGCCAACCAACATCATCTGGGCGCCTTGATTTTGGCTAAATCGATCCAAAAAGCGGTTAACAACTAACTTTATGTAATCTGATTTCACCGGCTGACGGAGAGAAGCTAATTTAATTTTTGGTCCGAGGAGATTACAGACGTACGCCATATTAGAAAGAAAACAAGTTAGTGGAGACACTAGAAGAACACTACTATAAAAACTTAAAAGATATGCCCACCACCACGAGAGTTAAAAACTAAAAAGCTAACTACTTTTTCCGGCCAAAAAGGAACTAGACCCACTACTAATACCCCACCAATAGTCAGTCACCAACTCCTTTTTCAGAATTTACTCACAGCTCACACACACCCAAACGATAACAATGAGTATTAAATAAATTATGGAACCTACATCTGCTAAATAGTTAATGGGACAAATAGCTCACCACCAACAAGAAATCAGCTCAAAATCAAGTAAGTTGTCATATAATAAGGTCGAATATAACTATATAATAAGTCCATGAATAGTTCCAAATGTGCTCATGCAGATTTGTCCTTGGTTTAGTGGACCGCATGCTGACACGGTGACATGTGAGAAAATAGATACACGGTGGTAAGTTTCATATGTAGACAATGTCCGATCAATAACATACCACAAACATTAATTGTTTTTTCAACTATTTTTGTTTCCCTCCAATTTACAGCTCAAGTGTATACAGTCACAAATTACTCTAATAAATGTGTCCTATCCATGCTTTTACAACTTAGTCAGCCATTGTTTGTACAAGATGTTTTTTCCTTTGTAGGAATGAAGTTTTTCTCACAGAAGACAATTGCGGAAAAATCGTATTCCCTGTTGATGTTATATATAAAAAAAAAAAAGCATTGGTGTTTAGGCTCGGTAATTATATTTGGAAAGGAGTGATTAGGGATTAGCAACAAAAAAAACAAGCTGTTTACCTGAAGAGCAAATGTAATGTCTGATTCGTCTACTCTCAGGCTAACTCTCTTTAGTTTATCCCCACGAGCTTTGCCGAATTTCAGAATCCCCTGAAGCAACAAAACTCTTTTTTTAATCAAATATTACTCTAATGGAATCCTTTCAAGAATTGGGTTTTTATTGCTTTATGTGAACTATCAGTTAACAATTGAAAGTATATCGCAAGTGCTTTTCCAAGATACACTAATCAAGACGGCGATAGTAGTTACCTGATCGTTTAGCACTGTACACATGTTAGTGAACTCTGTAATTCCAGCTGGAGAGATCATCCAAGATTTACAGATTTCCACATATAACTTATTAAGCTGCATTGAAAGTTGTGAGAAGTAAGGATGAGTAATTCAGAACAACTTTCTGGTTTTACTCACAAAGTTGTGTAATTTGTGTTTCGTTTGGCTGGACAAAGATTTACCTCTCCAATGGTTGCATCCTTTTTGTTCCCTCGAAAAGCCTTTGCAGCAGAACATATTATGATCTGAGTTGTGTCAAGAGAAGCATGTGATGAATCTTGTCAGATTCTTTTAGAGTCACTCTTTGCTTAATCATAGAAGTTTCATGACATTGTTGTGGTTTTAAAATGACTCTATGTGGATGTGACTTACTTGTTGGTGTTGAGGAAGAGGCTGAATAGTTTCGACTACTGGAGATTTAAACGTCTTAGATAATGCAGCAGCCATATGATCCATCCTCACCTGTAACATTGAGGGAATTAAGGGCTACCCAATAAGACCAAGGTCTATAAAAGTCCTTAATATTAATATCATATCATCAGTGAGTAAGTCGAACATATAAGAAAAAGATTTAAATACTAACCCTTTGATCATCTGGAGTTGGACCTTGTGATTCTGGGCCAGATAATCCTCTTAGTTCTATTTCTAAGATTTCTAAAGCACTTCTGAAATTTTGAATCAAAGGAGAATGTAAGACTTTCGTTCACTAACTGAGAGTCTGAAAGTATCACTTTTTTAGTTAAGCGACTTCTATTACATATATACGAAATATGTAGCTGATCACGATCTCATTCATGTTTCTAATAATAAGAACAAACTCTGTAGAAAATATTTGAAAAAGTTGAATTCACCTGCAGACACATAGAGCTTTTCGCATGTCACCTGATGCGGCAGCAACTTTCTGGCACGATGCAAATAGAGATTAACATTAATGGTTAGAGGAAAGCAAAGTTGACTCAGGATTGAGTGAAAATATCAGACTATGAAGGACCAAATTCTTACTCTGGCACAGAGCTCCAAGGCTTTTGATTGAAAAGCAACGTATGGGAGAACCTGTTTGAACAGGGCTTGAAAGTTAGTGAGACATAAACAGAAACAGCATAGAATAATCTTTGGGTTCAGATATGATTCCATCCCTAAGCGCAAGGTTTTGATGTTTGCCATAATTTGAGATATATAAGTTGTTTGAATATAGCATGCTTTTTCCCTTATAGTTACTTGATTATCAATTGCTATGAAGGACACAATAACAGCACAGATCCTTGAGTAGCATTGGCAATAATTTTCTATCTATTATCATAACAAAGAAACTACGAATCATCATGTTTCAATGTCTCAAACAAGACATATTATCATCCAACAAAATAGAAAGAATTACCATAAGCCTCTCCTTTAGTATCCTAAGGATCTGATCTTTAGAATAGGCACGGAAAGTGATAACCATAGGTTTACCTGCAGAAGAATAGTAGAAACAGCAGTTGAGACTATCTTCTGTGCACATGGAAGAACGTTACAAAATTACAAAGTTGAGAAATCCTCACAATTAAGGGACTTCAATTTTGGGAGGAAACGATCTGCAAGGTCTATTGCATTTGCAACGCCTGGAAATAAAATAAAAAAGACAGACTAACTCACAATTATGAAAGGGGAAGTGAAAACAGATATGAATTGAATCATAGCAGTGAACGCTAAAAGACAGTACCTATAAGTATACACCTTGAAAATGGCAAAGTTGTAAGCATAAAAAGATCATGCAAAACTCCTCGGTCTTTTGTGATCAAGTAATCCATCTCATCTGCAATTATTAACCTGAAAAAAAAAAGAGTTTAGATAAGGATAACACTGCTTTATTTTCAGAAATCTAGATAGGTTTCACAAAAAAAAAACCTACATTATTCTTGAGCTGGATGATTCTTGCTTTGTAGAAAAAAAAACCTGAAGATGTTCTAGGGGTGAAGAGTAGCCACTAGTTTTCTTTCCGGACTCGCTTTCACCAAGTATCTGGAAACAAAATAAGCCTATTAAGCATCAACATTGAAACTGAAAATCAAGACTTTTGAGGTCTATAGTTGTATACCTTGCTGAAAATATCTGTTGTCTTTGTCAGCGACGTGCAGTTTACAGACAATGTATCCGGAGGTGGCAAACCTTCCTGATAAAATTTTCAAAGATGCTCAATCTTTCTGGTGCTGATGTTGCTTACAGGTTATGGTGCATAACTACGAAATTGATACCTGCTTCGACCAATCACCAACTTGTTGTACTACTTTCTCCATGGACAGTGATTTTCCAGTTCCAGGACAGCCGCATATGTACAAACTCCCAGCCTTGTGCTGATCCAAGCAGCCTCTCACAAACTCGAAAACCCGTCTTTGTTCATCCTCACGGCAAACTATTGTTAATGGTGCTTTGGACACGTGCAGTGCCTCTTTCACAGCTCTCGTTTGCTCCTCGTCTATACATTATCGTATATGATTTAACATACGACATTAGAGAAAAAAGTAAGACTACTGAAGAATCTAATGGATCATGTTTACCTCTAGGGTTCCAATTAGATTCAGAGCATAAACAATCAGATAATTTCTCCACTGCCAGATTTTCGTTAGAGTTTTCCTTAACTTCCTGCAAATAGATAACCGACAGTTACGGACACTCGGAAGAATTCATCTGGAAATTATCTGATGCAGTCGAGTGATTTTCTCTGATATCAAACACATCCAGATCAACGATTTACCTTCTCTGGCATTCCGGGATTGGAAACAGCATTTCGTCGATGGGTTTTACACTTCTTCGGCGTACATACCGAAATTCCAGACAGGAGATCCACTGCCGCCGCGTCGGCCGCTGAATTCGATCTCAGCTTTCTCTTCCGAGTAGTCTCGTTCTCATACGCGGCGGATTCAAGAATCTCGAGTTTCTCCGATCCGGCGGCTACGATGTGCTTGTAAGAAGACAAACTCGGCCCGGCGATGGTAGGCATTGTTAGGTCACAAAAGGCAATCCGAATCTAGATCCAATCGTACTGCCGACTCAATCTCTTGTTTGAGAGAGAGAGATGTGGGAAGAGGCAGTGAAAAAGGAATATGATAATAGCGGGAAAACGTTAATCGCGACATTTTCGCTCCCGCTTTCGTTCTGATGCCGTTTTTTTGAACCGCCAGCTTCGCGGCCTTTTTATTTGGGCCGTGTTGTGAATATATATCACTTGCAAATGGGCCCAAGTTTTTATAGTCTCGTGACGAGACTCTCTCTCGTCTGGCTTATAAAATATCATGTCATTTACAGTATTGACAAATTTAACTAGGAAACTTTTCCAAGTAAAATGGGATAATACAATGTTTTAAGAGCTTTTCTGTAAAAACAAAATGTTTTTTTATAATGTCTTTAGTGCGCAAGTTTTGCGAACTGCGATTTGCACTATTTAACTTAACGAAGAACAAATGAAATATTGGTTATAATAACTGTTGAAACTAACATTTTGTTTCTTTTGTAAGTTCTAGCTATGTCGGTAGGACTTGTACCTAATATTCGATATTTTTGTATAATATACTTTCACGTTTCAAAAGATAAGTCCGTGATGATTTATGGAATTTGGCAGTCTTGTATACCAAACAAATAGTTATTTAAGATCTTTTCTAGGGTTATTCAATTTAAGAATTTAATGGAATTTGAAATAATTGGAGATTTTTTTCAATTGTAGTATTATTCAATTATGTAATTTATGAATTTTTTTAAATTCATGTGTTTTCGAATTGATTATTTGTATGCATTCTATTAAATAATATTGGATTATAGTGTTATTCAGTTTTGTAATACCTTTGATAGTATTACTATTATCATTTGATAGAAATTTAATAGAATCTCACGCAAAAATTGTAAAAAAATCAAATCTTACCATTTTTTGCTCTGGTTTTAATAGAATTAATTTAATTTTTAGCAAAATATTTTAAATTACTTAAAAATCAATTATTTTTGAATTATTTTTGAATTCTTGTACATTTTTTAAATTATATCATCCAATACCCCCCAAATTATTTCTGTCAACAATTTTACTTTTTGTTATGACCTTACAAATTCAAATCGAAACTCTGACTAATCCCTAATCTACCCATACACAAAATAATCACCAACAGTACCCTGGTTAAAGTTTTTTTCCATAAAAAAACGTTGGACTCATCTTAGCTATATAAAAAATTGTGTGTCCAGGTTCAAATCATGGATGGTTCTGAATCTGATGAAGCGGCGAACTAATTATTTCAGTAATTAATTTACGTATACAACACGATAATAACTTCTTCCTTTTTGTATTTAATCACGAGACAAGACATATCTACACCCTAGTGCTGAAAAGTGAAAACACACACATCTCTGCATCCGAATTATCTCTTAATTCCTATAATTACAACTAGACTCGAACATTCCCAACAATAGTCTCTCATGCCGATACTCTTCCGAAATTATACGGACCTGCCTATTAATAGCCTTTAATATACGACCAAACAAACAAACAAAAAAATGTTTTTTTTAAAAGGCTTAATTTTTTATTTTTCCGAAAGTTCCTGTATATATATAATATATGCTATACAAATGCTTCAAGATCTTTGTATTTATGTTCGTATGATGTTAAGTTGCTCAATAAAATGATGTGTGGAATCGGACAAATACTCAAAGTGGGCTAAGATATTTTATTTTATTTCTATCTTTAGCAAACTTTTATTTGGGAAGGAAAATGTCATGAAAATAGCTGATATTATATCATCATACATATGTACCCAAAAAAAATATATATATATATATGTGAAAACAACAAAAAATAGCCTCTTTGATAAAAAGAAATATAGAACGAAAAAAGATAAGAGAAATGAGAGTGGCCTTTGCCGTATCGCTGCTTCTGCCAGTCTCTCTCTCTCTCTAGTTGATCTCCCTTTCAACGATTTATGATAATTTGGCCATAGCATCGTATCAAGAGCCAATGCACAACGTAAACTTATATTCTTTTTTTCCACTATTAGAAACAACTGAACAACGAGATATAACGCACGTACGTTATCACAGGGTAAATCCTTTTAGCATTTCTTATTGGCTGACTCTGTCCGAAGAGTTTTTTAGTATCGAGATCACAGACGCGCCAATTATTTGATTTGACATTAAGATGATATACTGTACAATTTCGAGTTAACTGGATGTATGACTTGAAAGGAAGAATTAGAGAGTGCGAAAACCTTTTCTGGTATATATGTATATTTATTTACTATGAGTCTATGAGTGCAATCTTTTGAAACCTCAAGCATGCTACGTTGAACTGGCCCCAAATTTTCACATATTGCGATTTGATTTTGCATTAAGTTATCTGTCATTCGCTTGTTTTTGAAAATTCTGCAATTTGTTTATACTTATAGGTTTGTATGCTGTGGATCAGTGGATGGTAGATCATTCATTTGTTATAACCTCTATTATAAACATGATGAACCATATATATATATATATATAGTAGATAACGAAAATATAAACTAATGGATTTAATTGGCATTTGTTCCGACATTTTTTCATGTAAATGCAATCAATGAACAAACCCTTTAACAATCACATGGTTCATTTTATCCTTTTCCATTTGTTTTATTTACCTCCTTTACACTTTTGGACATGTAGCGTTTGAATCTCGCAGTTGTCTCACAACTCCATTTTTGGTTGTCGAATTGCCCATCAGCTATTAATTTCATTATATAAATAATTTAGGAAAATCTTCTACCTACTTTTTCTAAAAGAATTGTAATTTAAAAAAATATATATATATAACCAGCTTATGCTATGATCAGTTATACTCCCTCCGTTTCACAAAGAGTGTCATTTTAAGATTTAATTCTTGTTTCATAAAGAGTGTCGTTTTATATTTTCAATGCAAAATTTTAAAGAAAAATCCAGTTTTAACCCTATTGTTTTAATGTATTAATTAGAAAGAGAAAACTGTTTAATGAATTTATAAGGGATAGAAGAGACTTTTTATCAAATTTCTTAATTTGTGTGAAAAGTGTCAAAATGACACTCTTTGTGAAACAGAGGGAGTATATATTATTAATACACTTAAATTTTGGTCATTTTCATATTGAGATTGGGAATATTGCCCAAATTAAATTCAAGTGTAACATAGTATATAAAGAAAAAAGTTGATGGTGTAATGGTTTTGTATTTTCAACTTGCATGACTGGTTCGAACTTTGGTGGATGGTTAAAAATTAATTATTTGACTACTATATATAGAAGGCCAAAAAATAAAAATAAAAACACAACCATATTAATTTGCACGTCCTTAAAAGTTAAAAACGCAACTTTCTCTAGCACATGGTGATCAAACCAGCACAAACTTTCTAACGTGGCATGGTGATCTGCGAATGTAAAGGAAGAGATAGACAAACTGATTTTTTTTTTAAACTAAATATGAGAGTAAATTACACCGTACATCGGTACATGTTAAACCATATTTAATAAGCTAAAGGAATCATATTAATAAACATGATACGATAGATAGAAGGACATCGACAAGGACATAAACTTATTAAATACGAAGAGGAGGTGAATCCAACGAAAGAACAACAAATATCAGCCGTTAATATATAAGATATCATGCAGTCGACGTACCGTTTATTCTTTATCATCTTCACTCAAATATCAGCCGTTAATATATAAGATATCATGCAGTCGACGTACCGTTTATTCTTTATCATCTTCACTCTACAAATCTCTTCGGGGATCTAAACCAAATGTCTTATGAATATAAGTGAATAAAGAAATAAAATTGAGTGTCTTACATTTAATTGACTCTATTGCATTTCTGTAATTTATATGTTTTAATATATTATGTTTCAATGTACAGTAAAACCTCTATAATTAATATTCGATAAATTAATAATCATTATAAATTAATAAATTTTGCTGGTCACGAGTCGGGCCAGTGTAAAAATTAGCAAAATTTGATAAAATAATAAGATAATATTTTTTTTGAAACTCTTATGTAAATATATGATCCCAATAATAAGATAAATTAATAATTATATATTTAAGCATATATATATATATATAACTAAGGTAATATAGTAAAATATTATTAAATTATTGTTTTAAGTTTTTAAAAATTGTTGATTTATCTTTAAATTCTTTGATATGATATTTTCTAAATGAATTTTATAATTTCGAAAACATTTTTGTATTGTTTCTTGATGAACGTTAAAACTTCAAACCGAAAACATCTCTATATTAATTTATCGATAAATTAATAATTATTAATTTACAGATAAATTAATAACTCTATAAGATAATAAAATCTTGAAGCCCCAACATTATTAATTTATAGAAGTTTTACTATATTATATTTTTACTTAAATTAAAAAAAAAATTTGATTTTTTAAGACACCCATCCAAGTGTTTCCATTGTAAACTCAAAATCAACAAATTTTAACAAAGTATTTTATATCCAAAAAGTACACAAAATATTACTCCCTCCGTTTTACAAAGAGTGTCATTTTGACTCTTGATTTTTGTTTCACAAAGAGTGTCACTTTATGTTTTCAATGCAATTTTTTAAATTAAATCTCAATTTTATCCCTACTATTTTAACCTATTAATTAGAAAGAGAAACTAATTTAATGTATTAATAAAGAGTATAAAAGAGATTTATAAAAAAAATTTTAATTTATGTGAAAAATGTCAGAATGACACTTTTTATGAAACAGAGGAAGTATTATTTTATCTTTAAGACATCATGACCGTTGGGGTTGCTCTTAGAGTTTAGACGTTGCTTTCTCTAACGACGTCAGCTTCCGTCAACTTGGTGCTTACCGGTTACATATCACCACTCTCCGGTCATTTCTCGTTCAATCTAAGTGTAAATCACAATAAAAAATGTTGCCCATAAAACCACTATATTATTTGAAATTGATCCCACTAAAAAAAATTATTAAAAAAAAAACACATTTTTTGCATAGAAAAAAATAATCGGAATTTTGCATAATTAAAAAAGAACCGCATTATATATAACTTTCCAGAAGAATAGAAGATCGATTTTCAGTGTGTCTTTATGCTATGTATTGTTCATTTGCTATGTATTGTTCATTTTTAGGGAAACTGTGTAGCGGGGTTTGAAACACACAAATTAGGCAAAAATAACATGTTTTGGACGTGACTCGTACGTATATTGTTTCACTCCTATCGATTGAAAGCATTATATAGACTAATATGTTAGCAACAGTCGGAATTTGTGAAGTTGTTCCGCCATTTTTTTGTCTATCATTATTTTCAAAATATTTGAGCATTTTAAGTAGTTTTCATAAAAGAAATTAACGAAAACGTTAAACGATACTTGTTTTTCTCTAAATTTGCACCACAAATAAAACAGAATAACAATTCAATTATATTTATTTTTTATTTTTTCCTTCAATCTGCTAATATCAATCAAACCCTAGCTATTTATACTTTTACTTTGCTTAGCATTATATATTTGATAGTAAATTAATTTGGAGTGAATATTATTGTATTACCACATGACTAAAGCCCACATTATTGCCATTTTTTCAAGGATACAAATGTGTTTAGACTTTTGACTCTTTAATCTCTCATTAGTCAATGCATCTCATGGTTTGAGTTCTTAAAGATCAATGTATATGAAATGTAATGTCAGATATAGAAATGTCAATAATTCATTTTTTGCCAAGTATAGAAGATTACGACCTCGGACGTCATTTTTCAGTTTACGGAAAGCTCCAATCCGAACTGAGTCCAAAGTATTTTTGTAGGCATCTAACTCATTCTAAGACATTTTCTTATAAATATCAAATCCATTCACTAATTAAGTGTAAGTCTGGTTACGTACGTATTACCTAATTACATTCCGTCTGAATGATATAACCAACTTATGAAGCCGTTACTTATCCATAATCCCATTATCCCCTTGACATATTTTGTTGAGAACTACTATGATTATCGGCTTTTAAAAGTTTAAAAAGAAAAAGAAAATTTCCAACATTAAACTTGGATTGGATTGGAAACACGAGTTTAGACGCAATAAACTTTACCTTAATAATAATTAAAAGTCGTTACCAGATGACATGGACACGAGGACCCCGCTTCTTTCGCCCAACCTTTATTGCCAGGCTGTTATTATTTTCACACTCCTACTTACTTTAATATATAGTATATTTTTAAATATGTCACGTTAATTACACGTGTGACTTTATATGTCGTCGTATGTAATTTACTTTCCCATTTTCACTTTGTCAGAAAAGAGCAGATCCGTACGATCAAGTGGCGAGTTTAAAACCGTCGGATCTAAAAGAAAAATCTCAAATAACTCCCCGGTTTTCGCTCACATTTATCTGTGACGGGTGCCACGTCACTAGTTTCTTTGACATGTTACCGGTTTATCCGGTACTCCTCTACGATATTTGTTGACTA
The DNA here is from genome assembly GCA_020283515.1 of Alliaria petiolata. NCBI lineage: Eukaryota > Viridiplantae > Streptophyta > Magnoliopsida > Brassicales > Brassicaceae > Alliaria > Alliaria petiolata. The sequence continues at coordinate 464,380,693 of JAHZTW010000001.1, read as the reverse complement.
TTCTACGTAAGCTCTTCTTCACCTGCGAGTTTTTCCGTCTTTGATAAAATTAAATCATCTTCCCGTGTGTTTGTATAAAAGGGCATCATGCTCTCACTATAAAGTGAAGCGTCTGCCTCCTGCTCCACTCTAGGATTATCCCGAGAAAGTTGTTTTTTTTTTCCTTCAGAGAAAATCTCCAGACAAAAAACCTTGGCTCGTTTACAGAGTGAGTTTACTCTCCCTACCTCTCTCCATTTAGCCGCACAGAAAATTTCGTGTTTATGATATCGGAGTTTCATCGATTCTTGTGCTGATTTGATTTTCGTCGATCCGTTTCCCATGGGGATTGTAATGATTCATTCCCGTGAGAGTGCATGGATTTATGAACTTTTTTTCGCGTTATTTACTTTTCCTACCAAAATTTTCCTACAAGGATATAATCTCCAAGAACCAAGTGATCTTAAAATCCTTTGATATTCATTTAGACTCACTGGATTCATCTTTTGATTTGCAGGAAAGCGTGAGGAAGAAGAAAGCAGCCTCCAGCTTTTGCTCTGTTTTTTTTTTACCAGCTAAACAATAAAATCGGCAAGCCAATATTTCGAGATATTTTGCGACCAAAAAAAAAAAAAACATTTCGAGATATTTTTTCCAAATTTTCAAATGGGCGTGAAAGTAGCAACAACCTCCACCTTCCATCAGCGGGTGGCTCATCCCATAGTTCATCACTCCTCTTCTCTTTCTCAAACCCTAGCTTCCTCCGCCGTTTCATCTCCTTCAAGACGACGGAGCATTGGAAACGACGGACGGTCTCTCTCCTGTCGCTCGGTGGTGCAGAGCCAGAGGATCAACCCTCCTTCTCTCTTCTGCACTTCTTCTCCGAATCTCCGGCACTCCAAGTCCTGTGAGCTCTGGCGATCATCGAGACCGACTAAAACCCAGTTGATTCGCAGAGCTTTTAGCGCGAGCGTCGATCCGTTTTCCGAGGAGGAGTTTTCGAGAAAGATGCAGGAGCTGGCTCTCAGGTTCCAAGTCTCCAACGAAACAGAGACGACAACTGGTGATTCGGAGCCGGTGAGACTAATCCACGACGCCATTGATGATGCTCGATCCATGGACATCTTAGGCAGTCACTATTTCGGTGTAGATTCAACGGAACCTCCATGGCCCGAGATGGTGCAGATGTCGAGCATCGAGAGGAAAGCAAACAGCGTGGATCTCCCTCTGTCTCTTCGGATCATAAAGAGGAAGCTACAGATGGAGGAAGGAGTCAAGCAAGTCGGCGAATCAGCTTGCTGCTCTGTGAAGAGAGCCTTCTTGTCGATGGTGTTTATGATTCGAGAGCTCCAGAGCTTCACACTGCACATGAGAGAGCTTCTTCTCTCCGAAGATTTGCAAGGGATTCTCCATCGCGTGCGGAAGGAAATGCAAGCATCGTTTGTTTGGCTGTTCCAACAAGTTTTCTCCGCAACTCCTACGTTGATGGTCTCTGTTATGATCCTTCTCGCCAATTTCACGGTTTACTCTGTTGGCAGCAACTCCGCCTTCGCCGCCGCAACGCCTCATCCTCCAACAGCCACCGTCTCTTTCATCTTCGAGACGACGGAGCTAAGCGAAACCCAGGATTCGAACAAGAGCTTCGATTCCTCGATGATAAAGACATTCTCCGTATCTTCCCCCAGCGGGAAAACATCTTTCGTCGGCGGCGGCGGCGGCGGCGGTGGGAACAACATCCCGCCGGTACAGAGCGGAACAGACGGCGATGGATCCGATCAGTTCAGAGTACCGTCTCAGTTTTCATCGTCGTCTCTCGGCGCAACGAGTGCGTATTCAAATGCATCTGTGTCTGGTCAAGAAGAGATTAGACTGTGGAACTCGATCTTGGAGGAATCGGAGAAAATGGAAGCGTTGGATCACGAGACGATGAAGCAGATGGTATCTCCGGTGGAGGCTCGATTAGAAGCAGAGGAGTCCATGGATTACTTCAAGACGGAGCTTCTCTACCAAACGGGATTGTCACAGCAGCCCGATAACGTTCTCCTTCTTGCTAATTACGCACAGTTCCTCTACCTAATCATCCACGACTACGACAGGTAATTAACTTCTGACCATCGTCGATTTATAATGATCACGCTACTTAAAGTATATTATCTTTGGTTTTGTTCTTTATTAGATCATATGATTAGATAGTTTAGATTTGGTTTGGATTTAGGTTATAGAATATTACGTCCAGATCTAGTAGAGTTTTACAGGCTGCAAGTTGATACTAACAGTCAGAATTAGTAGGCCTAGTGGTGGTGGAATGATCTTTTGGGGATTTAAGGAGCCACGGATATTTTAGCTAAAAAATGTCATAATCAAATCACCATAAGAACCAATCGGATAGGCTTTTAATTAAATTGAGTGAACCAGTTCTCTTTACCAGTTAGAGAAAGAAGACAACTAGTAGATGATATCTACATCTCAATTTTTAGAATAAAATAGGGAATAAACTAAAATGATGTCACTCTTGATTTCTTTCCCAAATATTTTTGTCTTTTAGCTTGAGTCTTTTTGGGTTTGGGTTCCCAAGAAAAGCTTGGTTGACAGTGGAGTATGTGGTGGAATTACGAAGATTACTTCTCCTCCTAAAAGACCAAAGTACAAAAACCCAAAACCAAAAGGTTTCGTTATAAGTTTTAAAGTTTTGCCCTTACAAATTGTTCTTTAGATCATTGCTACATTATTCATTCACCCACTCTAAGCAGCTCAAAATTTTGCATTGGCTAAAAAGCCAACAATAGTGTTGTTAGGTAATAATTCGCTAATATGTGCATTTGCTTGCAAATAGGTCAAATACTACTATTTTAAACCTACATAGATATTTTGGTGATAGGGTGACTCTATCAGACAGTTACATTGACATTTTAGCCATGACTATAATTCCATAGCGGTTCCATTTTCGACAACTCTGATTTGATGCATCTGCCACGTTCTATAACCAGAACCCAATTCACTTACGTTCTCACTTACCCTTTTGGCCTTATCCAAAGATCTTATCTCTACCCGAATGAACAAAACCACAATTGTGCTGGATCTTTTGTCTCGTTCTAACGTGGTTTCTTCTTCTCTTTATTGTTCTGTAAAAACAGAGCGGATAAATATTTCAAGAGAGCAGCAAAAGCAGAGCCAGCGGATGCGGAGTCGCTGAATAAATATGCGACCTTCTTGTGGAAAGCAAGGAACGATATCTGGAGAGCAGAGGAAACGTTCTTAGAAGCAATCTCTGCCGATCCAACAAACTCCTTCTACTCTGCGAACTACGCACATTTCCTTTGGAACACCGGTGGTGATGACACGTGTTTCCCTCTCGACGCTCCACCGCAACAGAACACCACCTAAAAAAAGAGCCACAACAAATTGTCTATGTGCAGTGTGTTTCTTTTATACAACTCACATGTGTCACGTGGCAAACTTTTTGTTTTGTAAAGCAAAAAAACTTTTGTTTATATATTCGTACATATTTCAAATTTTGACTATTTTTTTCTTTTATCTACTTTGTACTTAATCCATACCGTCACGGACTTGTTCGTTTACGTGAACAAACCATGCGTCAGTCAGTTTCTCATCTGTTTACACAAGTTCCAAAAAGGTTATTGAATGCATTAAAAGCAACAAAACAGGTTGGAGTCAGGAAATATATGTGTAGATTTTGTAAGAACCCAAAACCCTCCTCGATCCCACGTTTCTTTAGTCTTCTACACACAATATTGGATCGGGAGATAAAATCCCAAAAGAGTAATGTGAATCCCCCCAAACAGAAGAGGGACACGTCTCTCTCTTTCTTTTTTTATCACTCATTATCAACTAGTATCCTCTTTCCTTTGGACTTTGTGTGTATAGTCTCCATAAGCTTCGGGATACACGCAGACGCAGATCTATTTATCCTCACGTGAACTCATTTTGTAATAGTCTTTTTCTAATCACAGTATTATACTCTTTTTCTGGTAGATCCGTAGATGTATATAGCTAAACTGATGTGGAAAGGTATGAAAAATCTATACTTTGTTTAGTACTCTAATCACATCAACGATAACTTTTATAAAGTCATTTCACAGTATAAATTTATCCTTTTGTTCTTCACTGTAAACTTGGTTTCTCTGCAAAGTTTCTACTAGACTGCGTCACGTCAGAATAATAAACCACAACATAAACCCAAAAACATTTGAGGTAAACAAGATAAGAAAGCTCAATATACTAAGACTATTAATTGAATGAACAACCCATTCAAGTCGATTATTAACCCATGTACAAGTTATGATGGATACGTTAAAAAGAAGTCAATAGTGAATTACTTAATGGTTTTATTACGTTCGGAATTCTTTAATGCGTTTTGTTTTATTTTGTGATTTTTAACGTGTTAACTGTTAAAGTAATCATTTCCTCGTTAAAAAGCCCTAGTGGGCGCAAAATTAAACTCTCCAAACTGAAAAACGATAAATCAACTCCCGCCTTTTTTATGGCATATTGAAAACTTCAAAAATCCAGTATTGGATTCATCATATCTATATTAATAGTAGATCCCTATATTATATTCTACCTTGTATTAAAAAAATGTATTCCAAGTTGAAACTAATAGCTGCAGCAGATCGAGAAAGCTCTCAAGTTTCTCGTCTGTTTTTGTGTTTATTTGTTGTCTTCAGCCTCTGAACAGTCCCATTCCGGCTTGGAAATACGATTATGACATCTTAGCTCTGGCAAAGAACACTCCGGCAAATAAACCTGCAAAACAAAATTACGTATACACCAATTGATAATACACATTCACTCCCATCGCTTTGTTTCTGCAGAAGCGTGTTACTTACCAAAAAGTATGCTGAACAAATTTGGGAGACTGAGAGGGACATTGAAGAGTACAAGACCAGATAATGATATCGGAACCTTGTTTAATGAACCCACCAGACTGCCACACAATCAATAGAAAGAACATCTTAATGTAAACCCAACTTACAGATGAAATGATGGCAATGTTTCTTTCCCTAGCCGGGAAGAGAGATACCTGTATGTTGTGGGTCCGGTTTGATGCAAGAACCACATCGAAGTGAAACTAATGGCCAGACCAAGGAAGCCGCTTGCTGTTGCGACTACCCAAAACATTGCATCTTTTGTCACATCCCTGCCAGAGAGTTAAACACTTTTTTTAGCTTCAAAAGAGATAACCTTTTTTCCATCTGCACCTGTTTAGTTCCCGTGCGTTCTTCTATTTATGCATCTTCCCATTTTCAGTTTCACATCTCGTTATAGATGCAACTAATCTCTAGAAATTCTGCAATTTGTACTATTGAAATAAGAAGAAGAAAAAACACAGTAGAAGCTGGAAACGTATAACATAGACAAGGACTTGTTTAAGTAACTACCAATGATGGATCCAGATAATTTCTAGCGAGGTACAAAATTAGCCAAGTATATTACTAAGTAGGCAGAACAACTAGACTTAAGATGTGTCAGATGGGTAAGAAAATGACAAGATATAAATTTTGTGAACAAGTGTCGTTCTGTTTAATAGTACTTACGTGCTTATTACGTATCTCCATTCACCCAGTAAGATGATCAAGATAATACCAAAAGGTAGTGACAAGAGATTATTCAGCAGCACCATTGACACCTCATTTAGGGACCCAGATTTTGTGGACTGTTTTGCTTTGTCCATGACTCGACGCAGAGTAAGCTGTGACGAAGAGTTGAAAGATCATCACTATGGAGATTGAGAGAAAGGGAGAGAGAGAGAGAGATGCACCAAGATTCGTGATTTCAGTTACTGGTTTCACAAGCGTGAACTTACTGAATAACTTGCGGTTAGAATGCAGTTAGCAGCCTGCCATGTGTATCCTACTGCATTGAAAGTGAGATCCGTGATGCCTCCGCTGATTGCAGAGATAATCTGTTTTGCAAACACTTAGTTAGTATCACTTTGATATCAGACAGGGGTTGCTACAGATCCTAACTGGAGGCTTAGAGATGTTCTCTAATCTAAGCAAAATGTGCTATTTAACTTACCATCATGAACATAGCAGCCCAAACCTTATTGTTCTGCCTTTTGCGGAACATGTATAATTCCCCTATCGCTGTAATAATATTCGTTGCATTCTTCAGAATAGTCACCATAGCAACGTTTATGTATTTCAAACTGGAAAAAGAAATGTAATGTTGCATTAGTCCCGAGCACTAGAGATTCTTAAAATGAAATTTCACCAATTAGTCTCCTGAATAATGTTGAAACCTTCCTTACCTGTACATCCCCGAGATCAGCATGCCCACAAAGATAACATTGACAGGCATCCATACTCTGATCAACTTCCAGTTAAGTTTTTCCACTGAAACCACTCCAGAGAATTTTAGTAGAGCCACCACCAAACAGCTGATTAAGTTCTGAGATAAACTTACAAGGAAATCACCAAACCATATAGTTTGTCAAATCATCATCAAGCTCATGGGTTAAAGCGTCTTACTTGATATAACATCAAAGAGATCCCTGCGTTGAAATGAAAGCTGGAGAGAACAATTTTGTTCATTATTATCATGCTGCAGGAAGAGATGCAGTAAGCTGCTCCAGACACGAGGGGTCCTGACTGTTTCCCTGACCCGTGGTCACGTCTGTTATCTCCACCAACCGGAAGATATCTCCGTCTCCATCTGAGAAACCTTCAGCGAGAATCAAGAAAGTTTTATGCAATTTTGCTTCCACCATAACCTGGAACCAGCCGAAACGATTCAGCAAGAAAACGAAGCCTAAGTATGTTGATATTACCTTTCACCTAAGCCTCTTCGTTCGGAACTCTTGTCATGGCTGTGGATTTGATCGAGAAGCTGATAGACAACGCTTTTACCACCATTATCACTGAAACGATTCAGCCCTGATTCATCGGGTTCATGGCAAACAACCGCTTCAAGATTCACAGCAGTCATATCTAGTTCCTGCACCCAAAATTCTCACATTTCAGTGACAAACCGAAACCACAAGAGTCGACTTTGGGAAATTCGAATTTACGCATCTACACTAGACGCGATTAGTAAAAGGCCTAGAAGTTGATACCTGTTGAAGAATCGCAGAAAAGTTATCTCCTCAATTCGCGGAATCGAAGATACGAATGATTAAGAGCAAGGAAGAAAATTACACTTTATCAGCTCAATATCGCTTGAAATGCGGCGCGTGAATGCGATTCGAGCGAGCGATCGCCAGTGGGATCAGATCTTCACCGGTTTTGTAAAGAGAAAAACCGGCGACGATGGAGGTGAAGTGACCTTTTTAGGAAACACGCAAAGCGTGAGAGGTGAGGAGGAACGTGGGAGGATCTGAGCGAGATTACCGAGGTAGAGAGAGAGTAACCGTCCATGTTCTTTGAAATCTGTGGGAAAATTAATTATTGATTTTTTTTTGAATCAGCCGGAACGGAATGATATGTGAAGGAATTTTAGGCTTGAGGCTACGCCTGGATCCATGGCTACTTTCCTGGCGGGAAGATTGCCGGTGGTCTATGGCGAGATGGGGTTTTTAAACCTGGGCTTGGGCTTTGATATTTGGGCTTTAGCAGTTGGGATTAAACCCAGACAAATCTTTCGGGCCTTTGAAAACACATGTTACCGCATCAATCATCTTCAGACGGAAACTCGAATTCCGGAAATTGATTTCCTATAAGATTTACATATAGGAAATTTTAGTTGATCGAGATTAATTTATTATATAGAGAATTAGTGGAATTTCAACTTTTAGTAGACCACGCAAGAAATTGAGCACCACACGACCTAGTTATTTGCAATCATTTTGTATCAAAAGATATTATAGAATTAGGTAAAAAAATTATATAAAGGGAGAAGTCATTTTAGGATATGAATTGTTAACACGCGCACGCGTGTGATGTATGTATATATATGCTGGTGTCCCGTTCATTGAAGGTGCTAATTTGCTAAGCTAAACAAATCACTGGTCCATAGCCTTGCTTTATTGTTTAACCTTTTTGGATAAACTAAAGCATTTTTAGCACACAATTAATAAAGAGGTAATAAAATTATTACACACGAACATCTTAAATATGAACAAATACCAAAACCGAACACTTCTAGACAGAGAAAGAGGATGATGATACATTTACTATTATTCGTAATTGATGCAACCATAAATATTTAGTATTTTCTCGTACTACTGCAGTAGTATAGTACAACATCAACAGTCACATATAGACATTACATGTAGTTATCACAAATAAGCAATCAACAGCCAATAAGCGACCAAGACAAAGGGTTTGCGAGTGATGAAACTCAAGAAGTAGAGTTTGATCTGGTGAAGGAGGATGATGAGTTGATGAACTCTATGCAGTCTTCTATGGCCTCTGATCTATGACTGTCATTGCTTATGGGGATGATCGACGGCTGAGATCTTCTAGAGGAAGAAGAAGAGACCTTCGACGGTGGAGATTTTCTCTTCTTCCTCATCACAACCAGGCGCAAACCTTTTGCAAATTTACAGCCAAGATGCTTGATCAATCTTGCTGCTGTGACTTCTGTTTTCCTTGGTAACCTCAATCCGCAGCTCGTTGTGCATCCTGGGCTCTTACCGTAAGGTCCATTGACAGTGGCTTGCTTAACCGAAACATCTCTATGAACCGGTCCAGTCTTTGTGTTGACTCGTTTTGTTCCAGTAGCTGACATAACAAGAGAAAGTGAGAGAGGTTTTTGGGGAAACAATATGACGATATTGAGAGATAAATAAGGGGATTGATGCTGAGAACAGTTGGGCTGATTGTTCAGGAAAAGACGGGAAAAGACATGATTAGATGTATTCGTAACATCATTACACTTAGGCCATGATTAAGCACTCGAGACATAAACACATATAAAAGCAAAAAAAAAGTGTAGCTTTTTAGATTCTGTATATAAAAAGAAATGTAGTTAAAGTGGATCTACAAAGTTCATAAAGAGAGCTATGCTCAAGAGCAAAAAGAGAAGACTAGGTTTAGTTTTATTTCTTTCTTTCTTTACGGTTCACAGAGGGAATAAACCTTTGTTTAAGACTTTAAGTGAAGAAAAATGTTCTCTCTCATGAAGCAACCATTCGGTATCATTCTTCTTTGATGATCACTTATGTGTGCACAGAACATTCTGAACAATTTCTTTTTGACTCCAGGAAAGGCCAATATAAACTTACCTTTATGGATGTCATATTCCTTTCCAGAGCCTGAGGCTACAAAAAAAAGAAGAAGACAAGTTAATGGTGGGCACATGAGAATATGAGAAAGCATATAATAACCAGGGAGTGTCAGGACATAAATAGAATATCACACTTTGGAGGCTGAAGAGTGATTTTACATGTGAGAACATTCCATTGAGATCAGAACAATAACTTTCCGCATGATAAAGTCAGTGATTAGATGCTAATGACCTGAGATTGACTGACATATATGACATGTTTCAAAAATGCCAAAAGGGAAAAGAATGCAATAGAAAAAATTGCTGCTGTCTTATCGTCAAAACAAGAGCAGAATATAGATTTAGCACCAACCGTATGCACAACATGTTAGGCCGAAGCGATGAGGGAAGACATCTTTCCTGTACTGTGGTGTACATAATTCAAGTAATCAGATACATTTATCCAACAATCCAACCACATCCCCCAGTGAATTATTACTATGAAACAAAGGAGATCATTGGTTCCAATATTACAATTCACGAGAGATACTCCAGACATTTAGCTACTTCATTTAGTTGATGATGTACAGAAAGACTAAGAAAGTAAAACTCACACATTGGTATCACCAAACAGGAAATGGATCTACATGATAATTATGCATAAGTCTTAAACCAACCAGCAAAAGTATTCTGTGAAACTGCACGACATAGGACGGTTCATGGCTGAGACAGAGCATACTACTATGCCTAACCTGAGCATGGTTCAAACAGTAAATCAACAAAGAAGGCATTCACATTAAAACGTTATCCCTAAGACCTCAATAGCCTGATTCAAGAAGTTAAAAAGAAACATTGCAAGAAGTTGAAAGAAGAGAAGAAATTAGGATGTTTTAGAAACATGTACAAAGGTACCTCTTGTTCTTCAGACACATACAGAAATCGAGAAAAGACGCAACTGATCAGTTCGCAAACAATAAAAACATATAGACATATAATATCCTCAAAGGAAATTCACCAAATTCATATTTTTCATCAGCCATTCTTGGTGAATTATAAACACCAACATGGAAATCTGATGATAGTAGAGCCTTAGAAACGTCAAACACTTGAGAAATTCCAATACTTTTTCATTTCCTCTTTAACATTCACGGCGATAATCGCGGCCATAGCTGTAGCTCGGCCTAGCTCCAAAGTCGCTCTCAGACCTCTCTGCAACAGCTCTCTCTTCCTCCAAGCTCAATCCGCCCATCGTCTTCTGCAACTGCCTGTGATCATAAGGAGAGTAATCGACTGGCGCCGATGGGCCACTTGGCACTCCGTAGCTAGACAATCTTGAGCCCATCACAGGAGGAGCCTGTGGCTTGTACTCGTTCACCGGAAAGGCATCGACGGGAGCTGATGGCCCACTCGGCGGTGGAGCGTAGTTGGAAAACCGAGGAGCTAAAGGAAGCGGCTTGTGATCGTTGGAGGAGAAGGCATCGACGGGAGCAGAAGGGCCACTTGGCGGGCCGTAATTGGAGGCACGATCGTACATCGAACGTGGAGGCGGCGGCGGGTAATAAAACCCGGAATAGTAGTGATCGGTGAACTGATAAGGAGACGGTGAGAATTCTCTGTAATCGCGCTGAGGAGACGGGGAGGTGATCGGAGCTGGAGGAGGAGGAGGAGGGGTTGGGGAGTAATAATGGTTTCCAAGAGGGGCGGAATAGTAATCTTGTGGTTGGGATTGAGGACGCGGCGGCGGAGGAGGATGCTGCGGTGGAGGGATCGGTCGCTCGTTGATCGCGAGCTTAAGGCGTATCTTCCCCTGCGGCCGACCCGACGGACGGACCAGCTCGAGCGAGTTGATCAATTCGGGAACCAGCGACCCCTCCGAGTCAACCAAACGAGCCAGAGGGAACCTGACCGATCCGACGAGGGTTTTTGCCAGATCCGAAGAATTGGAATGAAGAACCTCGATGTTGAGGACCGATTCGTGGACGGATCGGGTGAGAGGAAGAGTGATCCGCTCGTTCCAGACCGGTTTTATGGAATCTTCGGAGCGGGTGGAGAGGCGATGGTCCGGGTCAAGGTACAGAACAACGTAGGGTTTCAGGTCTCCGTTACGCCAGTTGACATTCTTCAGGTGCTTTGCAGAGACGACGGTGACGACCAGGTCGAGTGGCTCCGATGAGGCCATGATACGGTGCGTTTTAAGGCGATACGGTGGTTTTTTTCACGGCGGAATTAGCTAACGTGCGCTCGTGTCTAGATATATCGGTATGAAAGTTTCAGCCATAAAGTGTTTTTAAGTCTTTGGTAAACCTGCTGGCTAGTAAAGAGGCTATTGATTGACTCTTTCAGAGGACAGCTGGAGTCATTTATGACACGAGTGGGGGATATCAATATCCTTATGTCCAAACAGATGCCCAAATTCTCACCAAGCACAAGATAGGCAGGCATTTCAAGGAGTGGATAACAACCCTTCAGTGTGCTTGCTTCTTCGTCATCTTCGTTGTGATAGGTCAGTGAACAATGGCTTCCTCTGCGACAGCGCCAAATTCACTATCTTTCTTCTCATCTTCTCTCTTTTTGTCCTCCTCTAACCAAATCCCTAAGACCTACATTTCCGTCGCGAAATTCGGCTCCGGCAGAGTATCGAAGCCGCTCTCTGTCGCATCCCAGCTAGCGACCCTACCGATCATCTCGTTCGAAGGAGAGAAGATCGGGGAGACGTATCTGGACCTCAAAACGGCGCCGGAGGATACCGCTCGCGCCGTTGTGCACCGCGCCATCGTGACGGACCTGCAGAACAAGCGGCGAGGGACGGCGTCGACGCTGACTCGCGGTGAGGTTCGCGGTGGTGGGATCAAACCATACGCGCAGAAGAAAACGGGTAACGCGAGGCGTGGATCTCAGAGAACGCCGCTACGTCCCGGCGGAGGTGTGGTGTTCGGGCCAAAACCGAGGGACTGGTCAATCAAAATCAACAGGAAGGAGAAGAAGCTGGCGATATCGACGGCGATTTCGAGCGCGGCGACGTCGGAAGGTGCGATAGTGGTGGAGGAATTCGGGGATAAGTTCGAGAAGCCGAAGACGAAGGATTTCTTAGCTGCGATGAAGAGGTGGGGTTTGGATCCGAAGGAGAAAGCTATGTTCTTGATGATAGATGTGGAGGAGAACGTGGCGAAATCGAGCAGGAACATTGGAACGCTGAGGATGCTGACCCCGAGGACTCTGAATCTGTTTGATATTTTGAATTCTGATAAGCTGGTGCTGACTCCTGCGGCTGTGGAATTCCTGAATGCGAGGTACGGTGTTGATGCGTTGGAGGCAGACGAGGATGATGAAGATGAAGTTGAAGATTCCACGGAAGGTTAGTGTTTTGAACATTCTCCTTCTTGAATACACACTCGATCTTGAAAGGAACTTGTTTTGTATGTTTTTCCGTCTAATGTTCTGCTTGATCTTTCTTGTCGGTTTCACTGCTTGTAATCAAAATCTTAATTTTGTAGAAAATTTGATTTATAGATGATGTGTTAATCCAAGTTTTTGTTTTTGTTTTTTTGTTTTATGAAGGGACAGAGGAAGCTGCAGAATGAGCAGGAACTTAGATCCAACTGGTGTAAGTGTGACTTATGAGTTTCTTCGTCTTTCTCTTTCCTTTTTGTGGCAACCAAGAGAAAATGTGCATTTTAATTTAGAGATTTTTCAAAGAGATGATGATTCCCAATTTCATTTTCATACTGATTTATGTCTCCAACCCTCAATGAAGTAGGAATTCAAATGGTGTGAAATTAGACAGCATATGGCCATACTATGTCTAAAAATCTATAGAAGAGTGTCATCTCTTATTGATACAAGTGACTTGGTTTATTGTTCTAAAGTTAACGAGAAGGAGAGATGGTAGTGTTTCGAAAATGCAACACACCAAAACGTAGTGTTTCGTCCCACAAAACTTTTGGGTTGTTTTTTCATCCTTGGCCTCGAGATTTATACCGGTAAGGATTCAATTTATCATCATAGAACATGCACTTTAGCGAGACACTGTAATTTTACTGTATATCTTGTGATGGGTTTGGAACCCAAAAAAATAAACACTTGTTATGTTAAAACGATGGGCTTAAGAAAAAAGAGCCCATTCTGTAAAAGGAAGGAAATATATTCAAAATCTATGAAACTCGAATGGGTCAATATGTTAATTAGAAAAATATGGTGGTCAAAAGTGTAAGAACGGGAGAATCTTTGCGAACATGTGTAAACTCCCTCTCAATCTCTTACCGGTTACCTATTTTGTCTCCTTCGTCCGCATGATTCTGTGCCACTCCGACGCCATGAGAGAAAGAAAAAAAAAACTGAAAAACCAAATGGGAACAAACAAAAAAATTATTAAAGGAGGGAGATTTCTAAATCTAGAAAAAAACCTAATTGTTGTTGATTGGCTATTGTTTCAAATGTAAACTTGACCTCTCTTCTCTTCTCGATTTTCGCTTCTTCCATTAATCTTTTTTAATTTTTCCTTGACTAAAAAATCAAACTCCATTTTGAAATGCTCTGTCGTCTTTTCAATCAGTTTGCTTCTTTAGAAAACCCTGAACCGCGCCCGTAGAATGGCTCTGAGATTCAAGGCTATCTAAACATGGGAGTTGATGCCACAGATGTCGGAACTCTCCTGTGGAAAATTCTCAGGATTTCCACGAACTCTGTTTATACATGCGTAAAGAAATACCCAGTTGTTTCTGGTGTTTCTGCTGTTATCTTCCTCTTATACACTTTTCTTCCATGGCTTTTCTATTTCATGCTTTGCTCTTCTCCCTTCATCGCATGTTCCGCGTTTTATCTTTGGAATCATCTGAATTTCAAGCCTTTGAATATCAAAACGGTTAATAACGATGGGTTATCACCATTTTCCCAAAAGGGATATGAGGTGGGAACAAGGAAAGCTGACCTACAGCACCAACGAAGTGTTCGACGAAATGCCAGAAGGAAAGTTGAGGAGGTTGGGAAAGATTGGGACTCTTCTCAGGCTAGCGAGGATGAGAGAGACAGAGTCATTTTGACCACTCTCTACGGCGAATTCCCCAACACTAGGAAATCTCCCAAACTCCAGAAATTCAAGAAAGACAGAGCCTTTCTTGTGTCGGAAGAATTCTCCTTTGAGCCTATCCTGGACGAAGAAACTCTTTCAGCCACCGGAAATGTATCTGCCGTAGATCCGTCGGAGATGCTGACGAGCGGTGGTGGCGAAACCGAAATTGAGTGTTCGTCGTCATCAGAAGGAGAAGAAGAAACTATCCGCGAAGACAAAAAGGTTGTAGCTTGGACCGAGGATGATCAGAAGAATTTGATGGATCTAGGAAACTCTGAGATGGAACGTAACAAGAGATTAGAGCATTTGATTACTAGAAGAAGAACGAGGAGATTAGTCTTACTTGCGGCCGGGAGAAGCCTAATGGATATGGAAGTTCCTTCTATATGTGTTGGACGGAACTATTTCGGTTTGGATCAAGACAAGTATATAATTGATGGGCTTCAAATGCCTGAATCTGCGCCTTCTGTGTTACTACCAACTAAAAACCCTTTTGATCTTCCTTATGATCCACAAGAGGAGAAGCCTAATCTCTCAGGGGATAGTTTTCAGCAAGAGTATTCTGCATCAGCCCCTAATGAGAGCTTCTTCTGCCGCCATGAGAGCTTTGGCCGCAGAATCTTTCCATCGGAAATCCAGGCCGACTTGAAATTGGAACCGTGGAAAAAGTCTATTGATGGTTGGCCTAGACCACAACAAGGTACGTTCAGGGAAAAATGTTGTAGCTTACAAAGCAAATGGCCTGTTGATACACAAACATGCGAAAAACTTGAAAATCTTTGCTGAAAAGCAGTCATACTTGCAAATATATAACAGTTTTTAATATTACTCAGAGCTGTTGTAGTTCCCGCTCAAATTGTTTGAAAGTCATACTTAGGTAGGATAAATCTCAATGTGTAATATGAAGCTCTGTGTCTACCTTTTTCGCCAAGTTGGTGCATCGTGAAGCCATTGATCTTCTATCATCAGTGATAGATTTTAACCGCACCGGAGGAGCAACTCCGCTCTGACTTTGCTGATAGACCAAGAATTGTGGATTTGTGCGATTGTAGTTTATTAGCTTTATAGATCAAAAAATGATTCTAAGTTCTAACAATTCTGATCCTTTCTCATGTAGGTAACAATAATCGATTGGTTGGAGAGAAACCGCCTCTAAAGGAAGCAAAAGATCTAACAAGAGCAGAAGCAAATGATGTGGAGTCAGAATACAGGACAGAGATCGTTGTGAATGATTCAAACTCATTGCTTTCTCCTGGAGAAAGGGAAATGGATTCCAGTGTCTCAAATCAAGCAGATTCTTCCCGAACTTTGGGAAAACCAAACGGTGATCATCGTGTTGGAAACTCTCTGATAGGCCTGATTCCTAGAAACACTGGGTCGCTTTCGAGTTCATTAGCAGCCGAAAGTCAAATATACATGGAACATTTTGGTTATAGCGCAGGAAAAGGTCATAAGGTGACGCAATCCGTGGAATCTGATCTTCAAGTTGAGTTTTCTGAGATCGGATCACCTCCAACTACAGTTGATGGGAATAATTCTTCTGATGACGAGAAATCATCACTCTTTGTCTACGAATCTGACACCGGGAAGAAAAGGGGCTTTAGTGGTGAGGAAAATGAAGCTAAACAGATGAGCATTGTGGATACAACTGCAGAATCTCAAATGTTACCAGTGGAGAAAGCTGATCAAGATTTCAATGAAACGAGTTGTGTAATTTCTCCGGAAACTGATGCAGCCATACAATTTGAGGGGCTGACCGATGCTACAGATGTCAATGTAAGATCTGAGGAAGAGGAGAGATCAAAATCCAGACACCGGCTACTGGAAAATCCAGACAGGGGATTGCATATATCGGAAGAGGGCACGGTTCCTCACACCAACGAAGTTGTGTCGCTAAGAGAAGAGGTTATAACAGTTCTTGTTCTTATCAGGTTTAATGAAAGACGATTGTTTGTTTTCAGTCTGTTTCTCAAAAATGTTGAATTTGAATATATTCCTTGCAACGTTTTGACAGGGATCACAGGAACATGTCCAAAACTCGGTGGATGAGATGAAGATAAGTTATGACTCTGATGAACCTGAACCTTCTGAGAGAAGAACCAATCAAGAATTCGAAGAGCATTTTGGGAGAAATCGCGGCAGCCCAACAGCTCAAGAGATGCAAGAAGTTGTGGAACCTGAAGCTTCAGATGTGAACCAAGTCACATCTGACGAGTCTCCTACTTCCCCAAGATCAGTGTTACCAGACATGACGTTACCATTAGATCAGACTTTTACTTTGAGCTCTGAGAATCTGGAAGTTACATCAGATAGTCAACCGCGAGCTGTAATTCCAGATCCGCAATCTTCTCAGAATCAGTCAGTTGGTGATAGAAACAGTAGAGAAACAGAGGTCAGTTTCAATGGCTTTTTTTGCACTTAAACTGAAATGTTCTTTTACAGAAAGATGAAGTGTGTGCTCTATAAAGCAGGGACAATCTGAGTCAAGTGTGGAAGCTACAGAAGAAAATTCTCCTTCACATGCCATTGTCCCTTTGGTTAACACTGAACACGAAACTCACGGTTCTGCAGTAACATCAAACTGATGAAAGGGGTAAGCTCAGAACCAGTTTAAGAGTTCCTTAATTCATCTCTTCTCCTAAAAGTTAGACAAACTCTTCCTCTGTTATTTGGTCCTGATGCAGACAAATCTGTGGATTCTCATGAGATAATCAACAAAGACAATCCACGTCATCTTGGTTGTCAGGATCAAATGGTAATGTAGCTACAGTAGCCAGTTTATACAGATGCTAATAATATCTTGTAAAGAAAGGAACTTTTAAATATTTTAATTGTTTTTTCTTATAAATTTACATATGTTGAATTACGGCAATGTATAGAAGTATAGAGGTTTCCTTTGTGTTTTTTGCTTTTCGTTATTTTATATTAAATTTAAATAAGTTTTTATCTACAACCTAGATCATGAAAGAGTTAAAACATTTTTAACGCTAAATGCGTGGAATTGTGACAAAAAATTAATGTTGGGTTCAGTACAGTTAATAGTTTTTGATAATGATTGGTCTTTCTCTATTTAGTATTTACACATATATAAATCAGAGGTTATTATCCACTTTCTTTTTGGCTTACAACTTTAATTGTTACCGGAGGAATGGCACTTCTCATAACAACTAGTTAGTTAGTTACTTTTCTCACGACTATATAGGTGTTTTTATTTATCTGGAATTTTTTTTTTGACTTTAATACAATTTATATTTCGTTGTTTTTGTTTTTATTTTCATTTCAAAACTTTAATTTGTGTTCTAAACATGTGGATAATTGATGTAAAAAAAACGTGGATAAACTTTTTATCCATGTTCAATTTTTTTAATTTTTATTTAAATTCGGTAAGCTTGTTCTTTAAATCCAATCCCAACACTATAGCCGATTAATTTATCTTCTTTGAATACTTTTAATAATCTGCTTTCAACCTTTTAGTATTTATATTAACTTCCTTATTGATTTGTTTTTATATAATTAGTAGTAATATTTTACGTTCAATAACATGCATGAACATAATAATTTCAAATACCGTAAAGTACTTGTTCAAAAAAAAAAAAAAATACCGTAATGCATTGAAATTGATACGGTGGGTCGGCTATAAAAAAGAGATTAAGGTCCCCACAAAACATTATATTTTACGTAAACAAAAAAACAAAAACATAACTTTAAATATTAATAAGACTTGCTGGATAATGAAATAATTAAATATTTCTAACCACAACTTTCAAACTTAACGAAATAACTACATTAATGGGCGTGGAATTTAGATTCAGTGCAGATAAAAATGATCATGCATTCGTTTGATGATACATAAGCTACATTTTATTTTTGTCTTTTTAAAATTGTTACTTTGTTTGACCATAAATGATTTTGTTCAATTTACGCCTATATATAAAACGTGTTTAGTAGATTATTACTTTACCAACAAGATAGAAAGAGTGTTAAGTAGATTAGTTTATCTGTTCTTTATTTTTATTTTATTTTTGATAAACATGTTTTGACACAATTTTAAATTCCGTTGATAATATGAAAAGAGATTAATGTCCACCGATATTATCTAAACAGTTTAACAAAAAAAAAATTGTCAACAATCAAATTTTGTATTTCCTCAATTTTGTTTTCTTTCTAAAATCTAAATATTGTATTTCTTTTAAAATTATAATATGTTGATATGGTAACAAAATTTGCAAAGAAAATCTTAAATACAGATTTATCCACAGTAATTTATCTAAAAAACTACCTAAATCTACCAAAAAATCCGGTGAAGAAGATCCTGTGCAAGATCATAGATTATCCAAAACCCTCCCACTCTTCTATAAAAGGAACACATCTCCACATCTAGTTAATTTACGAAACCTTTAGTTATACACATAATAATTAGAACACAAAGAGAAAGAGAGAGAGAGAGATAACAATGGCTGTGGGTGTGATGGATATCGAAAAAGGCGACGTTTCCTTCCCTGCAAAGTTGACTGTTCAAGTCTCCATGTGCAGTATCATTGCTGCTGTTGGTGGTCTCATGTTTGGTTATGACATCGGAATCTCAGGTTTGTTTTTCTCTGTTTGTTTGGGGTTTAGTTAGTTCTTCTATTGGTTTTTTTATTTTTGGTGATTGATGATTAATCTCAATGGTTTAATTTAAATCCGCAGGAGGTGTGACGAGCATGGACACCTTTTTGATAAAGTTTTTCCCGCACGTGTACGAGAAGAAACACAGAGTACACGAGAACAACTACTGCAAATTCGATGACCAGCTTTTGCAGTTGTTCACTTCTTCTCTCTACTTGGCTGGTATTTTTGCCAGCTTCGGCGCTTCCTACTTGTCCAGAAGATTCGGAAGAAAACCCACAATCCTCCTCGCCTCCATCTCCTTCCTCACCGGTGCTATCCTCAACTTTTTCGCCCAAGATCTCGGCATGTTGATCGGCGGTCGTATTCTCCTCGGGATCGGCATCGGTTTCGGAAATCTGGTGACTTTCTGTCTACGTTTCCTCTGTTTTTCTTTCTTAATTGATTTCCTCTGTTTTCATATGGACCTGCTCTGTTTTAAACACTATCTCATCGAGTTTGTGTAGTCTTCTTATGTGTTTTTGGTCCGGTCTCTAGTGATTTTGTTTCTAACACTTGAAACCTACAAATTTGCAGACCGTTCCATTGTTCATCTCCGAGATTGCACCGGCTAAAAACAGAGGATCACTAAACGGCATGTTCCAGTTTCTCATCACCATTGGAATCCTAGCGGCAAGTTTTGTAAACTACTTGACTTCCACGATGAAAGACGGCTGGAGATATTCTCTTGGTGGTGCCGCTATTCCCGCTTTGATCCTCTTGATAGGATCCATCTTCATCCACGAGACTCCAGCTAGTCTCATCGAGCGCGGTAAAGACGAGAAAGGGAGGGAAGTCCTGAGGAAGATCAGAGGCGTTGAAGACATTGAGCTCGAGTTCAACCATATCAAACGCGCCACAGAGTTTTCCAACAGTGTGAAAAGCCCTTTCAAAGAGCTCTTCTCCAAACGCGAGAACAGACCGCCACTGGTGTGTGGAACGCTGCTTCAGTTCTTCCAACAGTTCACCGGAATCAATGTGGTTATGTTCTACGCTCCGGTCTTGTTCCAGACTATGGGTAGCGGTAACGACGCTTCTCTGGTCTCTACCGTTGTCACCAACGGTGTGAACGCACTCGCTACAGTTTTCTCCATTGCCTTTGTTGATCGTTGGGGTAGAAAAACATTTTTGGTTCAAGGAGCAGGTCAAATGATGGTCACACAGGTAAATAAACAAAAACTCAGTTTTGCTCTGCTTTTGATAAGCATTGTGTTTTACTTGAATAACAAGTTAACTCTGGCTCTGCTTTTGATCTTGTTACGCAGATTACTATTGGAGGCCTGCTCTTGAAACACTTGCACCTAGTCGGACCTATTACCAGCCACGCGGTGCCGATTGTCGTACTGGTCCTCATCTGCTTCTATGTGTCTGGCTTCGCGTGGTCGTGGGGACCATTGGGATGGCTTGTTCCGTCTGAGATCTATCCTCTTGAGGTGAGAAACGCAGGTTACTTCTGTGCGGTGGCGATGAACATGGTCTGCACTTTCATCATCGGACAGTTCTTCTTGTCGGCTCTCTGCAGATTCAGATCCCACTTGTTCTTCTTCTTCGCAACGATGAACGTTATCATGGGACTATTTGCCATCTTCTTCCTCCCCGAGACCAAAGGTATTCCTATTGACGAAATGGCCGACCGGCGTTGGAAGAAGCACCCGGTTTGGAAGAGATATTTCAAGCAGAACTGATTTTTTTCTTTCTTTTTGCTCAAGATAGTTTTTTTTTTTTTTTTTTTTTTTTTTTTGTTAAAGGATAGTTATTTATAATTGTTTGAACAATTTCCAAACTTTCTAGCTACTAGGGTTTCTTAGCGTTGGAGTTCAGGTTGTTTGCATCCAGTAGGAGATGTTTTTATTAGCTAAATAACTTTTTTCTTTTTCTCGCAACTTGTTGAAGTTTCTAATTTCAAACAAAAGTTTTTCTTTCTTTTGAAATATCAATGAATATGCACAATTATAGTTCTGGGAATTGAATTGGTCTTTAGATCGGTATCAACTTGTACTTTTGAATATATCTGATGAGACCTAATCAAACTTACAATATTTTCGATCCTCCAAGATTAAGCTCCCTAATAAAGTGGCGTCAAATCATTGATAATTTTTGTTTTGTTTTTTGTCACTAACAATTGTTCATTAAGTTTAATTGTCGAGTCACATTTACATTTTATACCTCTTTTTTCATAAACTATTAAATATAAAAAATAAAGAACGAAAAATGTTTGAACCCTACAAAAGAAAACCTAAATACGGAAAAAATAGAAACGATGAGTAATTTTTTTTGTTTGATGATTGGAAATAACGTAGCCAAAAATACCTTCAAATACCACAAAAAAGAGTTTTGTTTCAAAAATACCACAACTTTGATTATTTTTCTTTCAAAACTGTCACAAATTATAGATACTTAATAACATTTAGAAAATGTTTTCAAATAGTTCAGGACCCTTTCCTCAACTTTAAGAACCAATCATCGAACCTAAAAACTATGGTAGTTTTTTTCGAACTTTACTGCTAATTTTGACAAAAGCATAAAATATGATAGTTGACTTGTCCACCGAATTATCATGAGAGAAAAAGAGTGAAGTGTTAACAATGGTAATCTTCTAGGAGTATTAAACAGAAAAGGATCTTCATGCGACTCAAGAAGTCAAAGACTTTTTCTGTAAACTGACTCAATTTGCCTAAGCAACGTTACCATAGTACCGATAATAAGCATTATAACAAAAACACCAAACCGTACACAAGGAATAGAGAAGTCCCGACATATATAATAACAAAATTAAAGCAAAAGCAGAAACTGTAAGGACTCTTATGGGCTGACGGATCTGGAGGTGCTTGATCTTGCACTCCTTGAATGACACATTGAAGATGGGCTGTCCCGCCTGTGAGACTTGCTTCTCCTCTCTTTCCTTCCTTTCTTACGGGATATGCTCCGTGATTTGCTTCTCCTCTTAGGGCTCACGCTTCTCGATACCGACCTGTACCTGGTTTCATTTCTGTTTTCAGTTTCTACAATATACAGTTTCAGCTAATTTGTCAATTGATGATATTGACCCGCCATACCTTCTGTAGTAGCGGCTTTCAGGCGAGTAGGACCTGTCTCTCCCTCGGTAGTAAGGCGAGTATGATCTGTCACGCGCTCTGTAGTGAGGCGAGTATGATCTGGACCTGGACCTGTACCGCCTCCTGTAGTAAGGTGAGTATGATCTGGGCTGTGCTCTGTAGTAAGGCGAGTAGGACCTGGACCTGGACCTGGATCTTTCCCACCGCCTGTAGTAAGGTGAGTATGATCTGTCGCGTCTCCTGTAGTAACGATCATCAGGTGATGGAGATCTGGAACGAGAGTAAGATCTGCCTCGCCTATAGTAGGGTGAATTCGATGATGATCTTCTGCTCCTTCGATAGATAGGAGAATAAGATCTGCTACGATCAGATGAGTAGCTTCGACTGCGACTGCGAGAGCCGCTTATAGACCTGCGGGGAGAGTAGCTAGGAGACCTATGGCGTCCTGCAGAAGGAAGAAACAAAATCATGAAGGACAGAAATCAGGAAATACCTGTAAAGGAATTGTATTAAACCAACGCCACTGATGTCATACCTCGAGAGGTTCTCAGCCCCAAATACTTTCCCGGAGTGGGAGTGCGTCCTCTACGGCGTCTTGCCTGAACATAAAACAGAGACATATTCATAGAACTGTCAGGAATCCATCAATGAAAAAGACAAGTATCTGTAAAAATGACAAGTCCACAAAAGCAACATTTCTATATTGAAGCTACTAGAGGAAGGTATATTAAGTTGTTAAAGAAAGAGAGGAATGCAGGGCATACAACCCTAACAGTGTGAAACTTGATGTGTATGAACTGTTGCAACGATTGCTATTTGGTGAAGCGCTGCTGCCACAGAACTACAGAAGAAACTTGAAAGCGGAAACAAAACAAGCAAACAACTTAAATTTGCAGCAAGGGGAAAAAAAAAAAAAAAAAAACCAATATCATATTTTGGCCATGACTTGCATATATATCCGCTTTGGCCAGATAGCATTCATTTTCTGGTTCAATCGGGAATGGATAAGATGGAGTAAGTTCTTTTACCTTGTCAACTGTAATGAGGCGGCCCTGCAGAACAGAGTCATCTAGATATCTGATGCAGCGATTAGCATCGCCAACAGTTTCCATCGAGATAAAACCAAACCCACGAGGTTCTCTAGTCCATGGATCAAGGACAAGGTGAACATCAGTTACCTAGAGATATCAAAGGCCACAAAGGTTAAAACATGAAGAAACAAAATCTCTCTTTTACAAGAGATTATTTGTTTATTTTTCTTTCTTTATTTCTGAGAATCAAGATAACATCCAACCTTTCCTTGTTTTGAGAAATGATCCTCCAGATCTGTTTCAGTAACCCGGTGAGACAATCCAGTTACGTATAAACTGTTACCAGGGTTCTCTGCATCGCTTGAGGCACTCCTAATGTAATATATAAGTGGTCAGATATGAGTGTATTCCAACAGAAACTAATGATCATACAGAGCCCAGGAGAGGAAAAATACCTCGACCGGCTTCTAGAGAGGTATCTTGAGACAGACCTTCCGCGACGCTTCTCACAAGGGGAAAGTGAAGGAGAGTATCTTGACCTCTTTGAGTAAGACATCTGAAATATGAGTGAACAATTAAAAGATTTAAGAGTTTTAAATTCACACGTCTAGTACAAACTCATATGAAGATGCTGAGTTGAAATTGTAAAACCCCCGCAAATCAACAAGGATAATCCAAAATTTTCATAATATTCTTATCTCTGAACGGAATTTTGGAAATTTACAAACACCTTCAAGAATGAGACTTCATCATACATACTCGATGACATGATAAATGCTTACATCTATCTAATTCATTTCCATAAAGATCTGGAATCAAGCTAAAACATCGAAATTTGTGGCAACAAACAGATCTAAGAAGAGCTAAACACGATAGTTCCAGAATTTCAAAACAACTCTGTAAAACGTCTCTAAATCGGTGAATAATAACAGATAACAATACATGGATCAAACAGAACACTCACATGGGAAAACTGAAGAACGCTCTCGTAAAACGAATGGAGATTAGATGTTCCAGAACTCTCTGCGCCCGAATCCAAATGGATTTTACGTTTCCGAACAAAAAGTGGGGAAATAAATCTAGTATATATAGGGAGGAATTAGAAGAAGGTTCGGGAGAGTCGGACGCGATAGAATTTGTTTACTCGATCAAATATTTCATTTTGGTGTCCGGCCCAGATTTATACTCACAAAGGCCCAAATAAGGAGCGTTAGTAGGAGGCGGCCTCTTTTCAGCTTAATTTGACAAGCCAATGAGTCGATGACCGGAGATTGATGTCTGATTAGTGTCACTATTAATCTCATTCATCCATGTTTTTGGTCGACTTTACTGAATTAAAAATGATTCAAGAATTTCGATAACAACATTACCGTCCTCTAAATTCGATTAGGAAATTCCACAAGGGTATACTAATCACAGAACCAATTCGCCATAACTGATACCTTTCATTAAGAACCGATTTGGGAAACCTTTATATTTCAAAGTTGAAACTAAAAAAGCAGCTATAAAAGATCCATCCAGAGTACAAAAAACCTTAGAGGATAGCAGAAAATTGGCAGGCACATTTAATTCTTCTACTGAGACGAACCAGTCGTACTAGAAACAGCACTAGGTTGTTGAGAGGATCCTGAAGGTGCTCCAGACACAGCAGGTGCAGAGTCAGTTGATGGAGCAGAGACCGTGCTTGGAGATGGTGCAGGTCTTGATACAGGACCAGGTTGATGTGGGTACGGGTTAGCCGCTGGAGGCGGGGCATAGTGGTGCATAGGACCGGGATGATGATGATGGTTAGGGGGAGGATATTGCTGCTGGTAAGGCGATGGCATATATCCATATGGTGGTGGCTGGTATGGCTGGTGTGGAGGCATCATGTAAGAAGAAGAAGAAGAAGCTCCGTTGTTCTCACTGGTGCTTGAACCACCAGCCTCTTGGGTTGAAATGACTGCACCCATTCTCTGTGGGTCCATTGATGGGTAATAAGGTTTGTCTTGGTTAGGTGGTGGTGGGTGCATGTAGTACTGTTGCATTGGTGGGGGCTGGTTCTGCTGCTGAGATATAACGGCTCGAGGTAGTAAACCACTATGAGCCACACTGCCCGGTTGGTTCGAACCATCTTGATCAGGTTTGGGAACCTGAGGTCTTCCCCATGTGAGTTTTAGCCTCTGCCCATTGACGACTAGCCTGTTGGAGAGCTCTTGCGCAGCCTTCTCTGCTCCTTCTCGGGTTGTGTATGTGACAAACGCACAGGCTTTCTCGGCCAAGATTCTGATAGACTCGATTTCTCCATAAGCGTAGAATTGATCTCGTATGTCCTGTTCGAGGATTCTCGAGTTAAGCCCACCGACATAAAGCGTTTTGATGCTTTCATCCTCTGGTGATTCCAGAGTACCCATCTCACCAGCTTTTCCAAGCAACTTCATCGCAACTGGATCATTAACACTGCATATATGTAAAAGAAAATGAGAAAAGGTTCAAACCAACTGTTTGACATGCATAGATACAGAAGTACTAACACATTAAGGGAATGAAAATTGGAAAAAGCCATATATAACAAGACTACATGAGAGCCCAAGAATGGGAAAGATCACAATTCATATATGTCAGTGGCCTCCAAAGATCGATCGAGTATATAAACTTATCAAAGGAATAAATAGTACCATAGCAGGAACATATAAAATTTCACAAACTCTTAGAGGAGATAATAAAACAAGCATTTGACAAGGCAACGAAACGTAACAAAAGTCAAGCATACAGAAAGAATAGCTTACCCATAATAACGGTCTTTAATGTTTTGCTGGGATAGCTCTCCAGTTTCAGGCATCTCATGCCGGTATGGACACTCAGCACCTCTAGTACACTCACCCCTGATGAAGAAACTACAAACATGTGCTCGATTCCTTTTATAGTATGGTGTTGTTCTTTGAAGCTTTAAAATAGTGTCATTAGGTCGCATCTTCCCAAATGAAGATTCATAATCCAGTCCAGCTCTAGTCTACATACCAAAAAAAATCAAACTCATGAGAAAACTAGACTTAAGTCATCAATCTTCCACAATAATCACCTTTACCTAATCAAAATCTCAAACCAAACAATGATGAAATATGACGGTTTGATTAGAAGGAAAAAGAAGAATGTAAACATGGTCATACCTTCCTGTCGTGCTCTTCGGCAAAGTACTCTCTGTTGACATCGCTTTTTGGGATAGAGTCATGAGTACTAATGTTGAGTGCCGTGTCCCTGACCTGAACTGGAAGACCATACTCAAGATCCAGAAGACAGACTTGGCATACATTTTTCAGCTTGCAGCAAGTCTGACAAATTTCGGTTTTCTTGTATCTAGCATCCCGGCCAGGTCGCCACCTAAACACCGTGAACGGTCGTGTACATATCTTGCATTCCTTATCGTAATTGGCTAGGGTCTACGTACCAACAATTAACACTTCAATCAGGAAATGCATCCCACACAAAATATAAAACAAAAATATGCTTATAATCCCTAGACGGAACATCCGGATTTTAAGAAGAAGAAAAAAAAAACTAGCAAGTGCAAGTCATGAGAATTAGCAGCTATAATCAGTTCGAACTATAACTAGACGTATTCGGATCTAAAAACTACCTAAACCCTAATACTATAAATTACTAAGCTATCCACTCCAGTATACAGTAAACATCGACGAGCAATAGACTGAATAAGAAATAGAGATCCGAAAAGTAGATCCAGGAGCACATTGAAACAGAACAAGCAGCAGAAAAATCCAAGATTGTTTGAGAGATGGAAGCGAGGAATTACCATTCGGACGTACGGATTGTCACCGAGACAAGACTCGCAGATGATTGGAAAATCGGAGCGTTCCCATCCATCGGCTTCATGATCTCTAAGTATTCTGTGAGCCATTTTCGTCTCCTCTGATACTCTTCTTCTCTAGAGATGACTCGATATCAATCTCGAGCACGGAGGCGACGACGACAGACGACGGTGCTTTTAATAGGGCAAAGTCGATTTGTGTTTTTTTTTCTTTGAAATATTGCAGAATAAACCCGAAACTTTCACCAGTGGTGCGAAAGTTTCTCTTTCTTTTTTTATAATTCAAATCAAACCTCTTTAATCTTCCTTTTTTTTTTGACAATTAAGGCATTACCGCATTGGCGGGAACCAAATGTCCTAGAATTGCGAAATCCCGCCAGAAAAGAAAAAGCTTATAAATCGGACTCCCTGATATGTGTCAGTCCGTGTTCTTTCCAAAACCGCAATAACCCTCCTAAACCCTAGACAAGCGATTCGGATTCTGGGAAGACGATATGTTGGAGCTACGTCTTGTTCAGGGCTCTCTGTTGAAGAAGGTCCTAGAATCGATCAAGGATCTGGTGAACGATGCGAACTTCGACTGCTCCAGCACTGGGTTCTCGCTCCAAGCCATGGATTCGAGTCACGTGGCGCTGGTGTCTCTCTTGCTAAGATCCGAAGGCTTCGAGCACTACAGGTGCGACAGGAACCTCTCCATGGGGATGAACCTCGGAAACATGTCGAAGATGCTCAGATGTGCTGGAAATGATGACATCATCACCATCAAAGCTGATGACGGCGGCGACACCGTCACCTTCATGTTCGAGAGCCCCAGTAAGTTCTCCAGTCTATACTTTGTTAGTTACAAGATTTGTTATAAGGTTTTTTGAGTCCATTTTCGTTGTGCTGATTGAAAGTTCTCATACTCTTTGCGTCTACAATTGATGGGTTAAACCTGTGCGAAATGGTGGGAAGATTGATGTAGAAACATAATTTCAGTTCTCTTATGGCAGTAGAGTTTCTACTTTCAAACTTTTAGTTAGACATAGCTGCTTCCTTATTTTAATACGTTTGTTGACGTTACCTGTAAAGCAAGATGGTTATTGTGCATATTTTGATACCTGTGTTGAATAATTTACAGCGCAAGACAAGATTGCAGATTTTGAGATGAAGCTGATGGATATAGACAGTGAGCATTTGGGGATACCTGATGCTGAGTACCAGTCAATTGTGAGGATGCCGTCAAATGAGTTTTCCAGGATTTGCAAAGATCTCAGTAGCATCGGTGACACAGGTACACTCTAATGTGTATTTCATTGCTTTTGTTGTTAATCTGCGTTGGTCTTTGAGTCTATAGAGTGACTGATATACTGGTTTGATGTTGTCTTTTCAGTTGTGATCTCTGTGACTAAAGAAGGGGTTAAGTTTTCTACTGCTGGTGACATTGGGACAGCTAACATTGTGCTAAGACAGAACACAACTGTAGACAAGGTATGGCTACGTCTGGTTCTTGACATAGAACAATCATATATGGCTGATTCATGGGAGCAATATGTTGAATGGAGGTTTTTGTTTTGCGTATTGCAGCCGGAAGATGCAATTGTGATAGAGATGCACGAGCCAGTGTCACTCTCATTTGCCCTGAGGTACATGAACTCATTCACAAAGGCAACTCCACTGTCAGACACGGTGACAATCAGCTTATCATCGGAGCTGCCAGTGGTGGTGGAGTACAAGGTAGCTGAGATGGGTTACATTCGTTACTACTTGGCTCCTAAGATTGAAGAAGAAGAAGACACTAAGCCCTAAGACCTTAGTATCCACAGCGTCTATTCGTCCTAAGATGATTCTTGATGATGATGATGTTTTTGTGTGATTCCATTAAGTGCCCCTCTTGAATCAGTTGTTTCCTTGACTTATTATGTTTTATGATAACAAAGTTCGGCAAAATTAGTGGTCTTTGAAACTCTTAACGACTCATCAACAATTTCCAATTCACTAGATAAATTAACTTATGCAGCCTTGGTTGTAAAACTCTGACAAGATAAATTGTATGCGAACAATTACAAAAAAAAACTGTATTGGATTCCACTAGACTTCTCAACATCGGTATATGACATCATTCTATACTCTCCTGCTACATTTGTGTAATACAGATACGTGCACCAGACAGTGCATTCAGGTAGAACCTATTATCATACAAGTTTACTACATCTACTTTAGTTTCTACTTGTTTATGTTACAACGAAAGCACTAGAAGAGCCAGTGAAATGGTGGACTGACCCAAAGAGCTTCTTTGCAGCACCAAAATGGGTGATCCTGTAAACCCCTGGTGTTGCAGACTCTGGAATTCTCCATTCCACTGTGGCTTGACTCCGGGAGCTCAGTTTCTTAGGCCTGGACCACTTGAACCTCAGACATAGGTCATCGTCGTCATAAACCGGGGTCCAAGTCTTGTCCTTCCGCTCTAGTCTCTCCACCAGAGCAAACGTACCTGCCATGAACATAGTATCTCTTGTTAGCATAAAAAAAATGACCAAGTCACCTATTTTGAAATTATCTATGACTAAGAAGCAGACATAAGCATAAGCAATTTTAGATAATCATCAGTCAATAACTGAATCACTAAACATTTGCCGTCAGTTAGAACAGTTCAAATTCCACTATTTTTGTTCCATGTTTTTCTTTTAAGTTTCACACCAACGGGGTCAATAAAGCCACAATAAGAAAAGAAAAACTCAGCATGCGCAAATGCAGCTTTCAGTCTTCAGTCTCTGTCGTTTCTAACTTGTTTCAAGGATAATTTACTCAAGAAATTATAAATAAATAAAAACTTAAATATTAAACAAGTAATTTTTTTCTATTTGAGTTGGGTGATGATACCTTCTGTCAGTAGATCGTTTCTAGGGCAAGCTGACTGGAATACAACAGTCACTTGGTCATTACCCCTCTTCAAGGACAAGTTCTTGGGAACATCCGAGATTACATCCCCAAAGCTGTCTCCGGCAGGAGTTGTGTCCATCACGACTGGTGTGAGGAAGCTCAGTTGCTTGTCTAGGAGATCCGGCGGTTGAGGCCCCGGTTGAACAGTCGTACCAAGGAGGAGAGATTTGGAGAGTTTCTTGAACTCTTGAATGTAGCCACTGAGGGTGTGTGGGCCAAATAATGTAGATGCGCCCTGGCAAATGCAACCATTGCAACAGATACAGATTAAGAGGAACAAGAAGGAGCTGTTTGTACTAATGGGTCAGCGTGATAAGCTTTTACCTCGTATCTTTGCACTTGGTACTCCTCAAAGGTAGTCACATACTGCGAGTATCCATTA
Source organism: Alliaria petiolata (assembly GCA_020283515.1). Lineage (NCBI taxonomy): Eukaryota > Viridiplantae > Streptophyta > Magnoliopsida > Brassicales > Brassicaceae > Alliaria > Alliaria petiolata. The sequence continues at coordinate 464,350,638 of JAHZTW010000001.1, read as the reverse complement.
GCCAACCCAGCTATCACGACGTGAATCTCACCACTCATTTCTTTATCACCACTGCTTTTAAGCTGAGTCTTGACTGCATCGCGGAGACGCCTTCCAGCCATAGTTGTGAATTCTGACAAGCAAGATAGTCAGGAATTTTAAACATCACATAATTAGTCATGATTTTGAAGTGTGACAATCTGCGGATTCTCCACTACCTCCAGGAACGGTGAGAATGAAAAGTTGTCCAATACGTATAATTTGCAATGAAAGAATTGACGGCTGGAATCCATGAAAAAGTTAGAGTAGACTCCTAAAACTGTAAACAATACTCATGGAAGTTCACAATTCTAAACTACTTACAGCCCAGTCATATGGCTTTGTCATTTCTCCAGTGTCAAGCAAGATGGGTTTTGGGTAGTGACAATCCATTTGTTTCTTGCCAGGTGTTTTAATAACGTTTCTCACCATCCTCCAGAAAGGGTTCCCCTGATTTATGCAAATGGTAGACTTGAGAAATGGAAAACATCAATAATTACTTATCGGATGATACATTTATGACTTTTGACTGAATACCTTATCATCTCCTTGTGTAAAATCAAACGCTCCTGGTCCATCTGTGGTTCCAGCAGCAAAAGCAAAGCCCATTGCCGCAGGACATGTTTTTACAACTTCTGAATATCCATCTTTTTTAAGTGTCACATTAAGCTGTGAAAAGTCAACGTACACATGGCGGTAATCAACCTTCCCTTGTAGCTGTTCAGATGCTTTGTTGAAAAGCTCCAAAGCCATCTTGAACTGTCTCTCACCAATTATACGTGTACTCTCAAATTCATCAGGATAGCTGCAATGATAAAGAAAAACAGGCCAAGAGAATTTATCTCAATAAATTTGTGCTATCTAATCTTGTAAGACGGCAGAAAAACAAAAACAGGTGAATACCCTGGTCCACGCCCATAGCACAGCTCATTTCTCCCACCACATGTACTGTGATTGAAATCACAAGGAAGACCAGTGTCTAGGCAAAACGCTCCAAGCACATTTGGGCTAACATCACCACAGTTTGTTTGACAGAAAGCAGAAACAAAGCCAGGCATGTCCGCCTTCCTCAGAGCACTCCTTACCCGCCTTGCAGAACTTGAAATTCTAGTTGCAGGCCTACCAGTTTGTGACTCAAAGTAAGATGCTAGCTCTAGCAACTCCTGATCTGCAGCAGACCAAACAAACTAAACATTTTCTCTTGTTCCATCTTTAGAGACACAATGTACAGTTGTTATAATGGTGTTGTAAACTTACGGCTGTCCTGATGATTCTCGATTATGCTTGAAACTCTTCTAGGTATCTCATCTGAAAAAAACTCTTGAGAGTAGGATCTTTCAGCAGTATTCTGTTCAAACCAATCCTCCATAAATCGTGCTGCAGCGCCCTTGTTGTCCCCACTGATCAAAGAGTTTGTACGACTCATGGAAGTTCCATGGGTAGCAAACCAATTGAAACTACCTACTGGACCCCACTGATCATCCACAAACTTCAAGAGAGTCATTTCTTTATCAACATCATACTTGTGTTTACTCCTTTCTTCTGAAGGATTATTAAGATATGCACTTGGACTGCGGTTTACGCCAGCATCCAAGAGTTCACCTACAAGCTAAGTTTAATTAGCCATACGGAAAAAGCCACGAAGAACCATCCTGCAACAAAAATGTACAAATCTAGGCTACGAGTAAGATAAACCTTTTCAATTTGAATTCATCAACAAAAAACAGAATGAAGAAGACAAAGATATTCTTTCTCCAAGAAGTACTCCCAATGCACACAATTTTGACTATTTTTCATTTGCAGGTATCCGTGTAACAAGAAAAACTTTAATCAGATTCCAGCAATAATCAATTGCCAGAGAGAAGAGTATCATCAGTCCTTACCCTTATTGAGAAAAACTGATCCAGGACGAAGGTTTTCGTGAGCTTGTATGATACTATTCTCAATTCCATCAACAAGAGCATCAAATGACTGACGAACAAATCCAAGTGATGTTACGATATACACCACATACTGAAGATACCCCCCTGGACCGGCATGGGTGTGAATACCACTGATGCCAACATTCTTTTCTGTATAAAGGTCCCCATATCTGCAAAAGACAGTCTTAATCTACTATGATCTTATTATAAAAAACAAAAAAAAACAAAAGGCTAGTCAACCTAGGAAAAGGTTAGGTGCGTACCTTGCCTTGAGTCTCTCGATCACTTTTAGTGTTACAATTTGAGAAGCCATGCAAGCGTCGATGTTAACAAACACAACCCGCTTCCCTTGGGGCTCTGAGACAATGAATGTCCGAGCGCGGAGCCTGAAGTGAATACCAGATGCTACTTGCTCCACGTTAGCATAACCCATCATATTAACATCAGCCGCGGGGCCAGTAATGTCATAGCTTCCCAGTCCAATCAAATATTCAGATTGAGAGTAAACTCCTCCGCTGGTGAGCAGAAAAAGCACTGTCGATATGTAGAATAGACTACGAGAACAAGTGCTCCGTAATCTGACTAGAGGTAGCTCCATCATGGTGACGTTTCTCAACCACTTCGCATTACCTGCTAATGTCATCAAAAACACTGTTATTGACATAAATAACATTGAATCTTTGGCAAAGCAAAACTCAAAGTTGTTTTCTCTTCTATACAAAAGAGACTGTATCTGCAATTAGACTCTCCATCCACAAACATGAAAGGAAAGTGTAATAGATAAACATAAATGGCTCATCAAGAGAACATATTAACATCGATAGATATGCAAACGAATAATCTTTTTGACAAGCAAAGAACCATCAATTTGACATCCCCGATTCTCAAACAGAAGTGAACAAAAAAAAACAAAAAACGCAATGAGCACACAAAAATCGGAAGCCAGATTTCGGCATAGACGATCACAAACACGAAACAGAAAAGAAAAAATCAATTGAAATCCGAAAATCCAGTTCGGCTAATACATGTGTTTATTCAGGTGGCAAGCTGAATACATGTGATTCTTTATTCGGAAAACTGAATAAAGTTGATAAACATATTTTTCACCTTGGCCTTAAAGCAATACTACTAAAAAGATATCTAAAGTCAGTGAACATAAATTTTTTCCCAATTTGTTAAGGAAACAAAAAAAAGACTAACAGAAGATGAAGATGGCCATGGAGAATGAGCAAGATACCGTATCTTAACATGCAATCCGTTAAGAACCAAAACAGAAGAGAAACTAAACTCTAACCTGGTCGCAGGAAGGGATTCTTCTGAAAGCAACGGGAGAGAGGAGTCCCGTGGAAGAAGAAAGGAACTTTGTGAGAGGAAAAGATCGAGAAAGAGAAGAGTCTGAAAGTAGAAGGAAAGAAATGAAATTGGTGGGAGAGATGATTAGTCAATTCAGAGCTGTGTTCTTTTCGTCAAGGATGACCCAATTACACTACTTTGATAAAGGTGCGAGTCCATATCAGTTTGGCCCAAAACCTAAAGATATGAATCAGGCTTTTGGGCTCAAATCTTACTTTGATAAGTGTATATATTTCATTTCAGCTTAATCATTTGTATTATTGTTTTTATGTGCCACTCTATCCGGATTCAAATCTAATTGATTAGTGTAGGGAAAAAAAAGTGGTAAATATGGTTTAGATTTTTATAAACCCTCTAAAATCAACTTCTAATTAGGATTTAGGAATCTGTTTTCCCGATTATTATTCCTATAAAGAAAGCAACTTTAATTTTATCTATTTGGGATAATTGTTAAAATGTTCCAAAAAAATACCATTAACAAGTAAAACACAATTATGTTTCTTGTAAATATACCATTTTTATCGATTCTCTTTTTTACGATAAAGAAGAAAAAACAAAGTTGTCATCAGTTTAAAAGATAAAAGTTATGCTAATCGCAAATTTGACATGCATCTTCAACTTTTTAACCCAAACTAAAAGACAAAGTGTAGCAAAGCCCCCAATAGAGGTTGATAGCCTGGTAGGGACAGGCAAACGTTCGATGGATGTAATAGACTCATGGGTCTATTCTCATTGTGGGAGGTAAACACAAAAGTCAAAGATGGGTTGAGTTTTTAGTGGACTTGTATAGTTTATATTCACATGCTGTGAGTTCACATCTTACAATTCTATTCTGGGTAAAGTCTTTAACTATGAGTTCTTTAAACTTTAGCCGGAATCAACACTATAATTTTGGAATGTCTCTCCCACAAGCTGATATATCAGCTTTTTAGGTTGCTCTGGTGTTGACATGTCAATAAATGAAAAAACTTGAATTACCAATAAAAACATTTCGTTTTTACATGTCATATTCTTATATAGGTCTAGATATTTAATTTGGTTGGGCCTTAAAATAAAATTCAAGGTATTATTATTCATTAAATTAGAAAACAATTATATCAAATAAAGAAATATGTTGAAGTTTAGAAAATTAAAAAAGCAAGGTGGAAACAACACAATCATTTTTTCAGGGGTAATTTTTAATATATTTTCAACTTGCAGACTGAGGTAAAAAAAATGGATTCGGGAGTCACTGAGAAAAGCAAATCCGATGAGAGATGATGTCTGAAGACTATGTGACCGATGACTAAACTAAGACCCTTTGGTCGATCGTTTATGAGAGAATCAAATGAGATGTTCGTGATGTATATATACACGATAGGGTGATATGCTTACACTTGGGAGATGGCTAAGCTGTTAGATCCGAAAGGTGAGTATTTTTGGGATCAGATTATATCTGGTGATGATGGTATCATATATGGTGAGACATAAGAAGAGTTCTGATATTGTCTTGGGAAACGACGAAGTTGTTATTATCGTCGATGATTCAAAGAATTCTTTTAGTAAAATGAGTATCAAGGTAACTTCATAGAGATTGAGAGGTACCACTTATTTGCTTGAAGCTCCAAACACAAAACTTTAATTCGTTATCAGAGATAAAGATGGATGAAAGTGAATCTGATGGAACTCTTAGTACAATTCTTAACATTTTAAAACAAACTCATTGCCTATTTTTTAGGACACAAATAAATGATTTAATTTATAAAAATGTGAGATCGATACTAAAACAAGGGCTGGGAAAAAAATATGACATCGAGTCAATGTTAATCTAATAAGTATCATACATGTAAATGTAAATTATGTAAATAAAATAAATAATTTCATTGTCCCAAAAAAAAAATGTAAATAAAATGTCCAAATAAAATTCTCCGCACGTATGGCGGAGGTCAACACCTAGTCTAACTAAAACAAAGAAAAAAAAAAATGAGAACAAACAAGATAAGTTGGTGGTGCGCTAAAGAGAAGAAGCAGATGGCTTCGGTGTTCATCATAACGATAACAATGATGCTTCAGTTGCAAATGAAAGGATGTGTAGGCTGTGTGGAAACTGAACGGATGGGTTTGTTGCAACTCAAGACGTATCTCAAGAATCTCGAAGAAGAAGGGATTAGTAGTATTCTCAAGTCATCGACTCGTCGTAATGGTGATTGCTGTAGTTGGGAGAGAGTAAAGTGCAGTGACGCTATTGGTGGCCACGTCGTACATCTCTCACTGGGTCGACTCATACCCGTCGCATTCGAGTCGCAAACCCGGTCGTTAAATCTGTCTTTGCTCCATAGTTTTCCTCAACTCCAAAGCCTTAACCTTTCCTGGAATTGGTTCACTGGTTTGTCTGATCACGTCCATGGTAACCCAAATTTCTCAATTTATTTATTAATACCCCCGTATATAGTTCATTCCGTATATACATAGTTCTCTAAATACGGCCGTATTAATGAACTATACGGTTTTAACGTCTGGAAACCAACAATTATAATTATTGGTTAAGGCTTAAACCGAACTTAACCAAATACACAAATAAACCGGTATCAAGAAATAAACAACCTCACTAAGAAATAACGTAATAAACAAACCTCACTTGCTTAGTTGTCTCTTAAAGAGTTATTATTTAGCCATTGATGATTTGATCGAATGAGTGGTTTAGTCGGCAAAATGGCGCGTGTGTTAAGATTTTGGTATTAGTGTGAGGAGCGTGAGTGTGCTTCTGTAATAATTTCGTGGTTGATGATAGTATGTAGTGCACATAAGGTGTTCGACATTTTGTTCGAAAGAGAATTTTAGTACTCTGCATTTATGGTTCCAGGTTTTAAGAGCTTTGGGGCACTTGAGAAGCTCACCACCATAGATTTCTCCCACAATTTGTTCGACAACAGTGTTGTTCCTTTTTTAAGTTCTGCGGCATCGCTTAGGACTCTACATCTTGAGTCTAATTATATGGATGGTGTCTTTCCTCCTAAAGGTTATGGATTTCCTCTAAATGGTTTTTCTTTTCCTTTTGAGAAATTTTTGTAAACAATTAAAGTGGAGATGATCTTGATGGCTTCTTGTTCTGGCGTGGCAGAACTTGCAAACATGACCAAATTGAGAGTGTTAAACTCGAAGGACAACAGTTTCAGCTTCTTATCCGTTCAAGGTAAATACGTCAACAAACCTAATGTAACTTGGTCGTCCCAAAATAAAAATAGAACTAAAAATATTGATGCCAAATGACCGAGGGAGACATTGATATGTAGGTTTGACCGGTTTCAGAGAATTACAAGTACTGGATCTTAGTTTCAATGGTGTCAACGACTCTGAGGCTAGTCAAAGTGAGTGGCTGCCATATATATATCTTTTTTTTAATATATTTATTTATGGAATTGCTTATCTCCGCTGACTTATAACATCAATTATGCTATCATAACGTGTTTGTTGGTGCAGGGTATAGTACGGCGAAACTGAAAACACTAGATCTTAGTTTCAATCTATTGTCAGATTTTTCTCAGTTAAAAGGTAGACGAGTACCAGGAATTTGCCATCTACTTAGATGATCTTTATCCAATTTATGTCAATTTCCTTATTATAACTTGTGTTTTTTGCCGGGATCTCCAGGTTTAGAAAATCTCCTAGAGTTATCAGTCTTGAGATTACGAGGCAATAAATTCAACCACACGCTATCTACTCATGGTAAGTATATAAACTGTTGTTCTTGCAGGAACAGACTTACAGCTTAGAGTAGGCAATCAAATATATTGTGGTTTTTTCCTAAGAATGTTTCTTTTTTCCCACGCAGCACTGAAATATTTGAAAAAGTTGCAGGAACTGGATCTCAGTGACAATGGGCTCACAAATTTGGGTCGTGGTAAGATCTGTATAGGAACGGAAACTTGCTTGCTCTAACATAAATACCACAATTGTTTTAACCTCTCTAGTTGAAATATCTCACAGACGTTAGCAGAATCTATTAATTCATGTCACTGATTAGAGTAGAAGTGAGAGGAAGCTTGAATTTAGAGAAGTTGTTCAACAAGTTCAGGTCAGAAATTTTTTTAAGAGTTTAGCAAGCAACTATGAAGCCTAGTTCTTCTGGGTACCTTCTATAGCTATTGCAGACCCTCTGGTAAGGATTGCGTCTGAGTTTCTAAATGAGCCTAACAAACCACAAGTCGGTTACTGTGGGAGGGATTAAAGAGGGTAGACTCAGATTGTGATAGAAAATTGTGGATATTGTTTGGTTTGGTGTAGGTTTCAGGGCCAAGAATTGAGAATATTTTCGTTAATATGTGTCTCGTCGGTGTATTACGTTTGGGTAGGTGAATATAGAAGGGTTTTCTGGGTTGCTTCTTAACAGTCACTTTAAATGCTTAATAGAAGTGGATCATTCAAATCTTTATTTTATTTATGCATCCTTAGGTTCTTCCAACTGCAGGATTTGTGATTCCTACATCTTTACAAGTATTGGATCTCAAAAGGAATCAATTGTCTTTGACCCACGAAGGTGAAATATTACAATCATTTGATCTCTTGTGAGCTATCTTTCATTATCTTATGCATTGCTTGGTCTAAACAGAAGAGTCACAGTTTGGTCACCCTCCTAACTGAATTTCTACATAGATATGTTGTGAGAACATAAAATCAAATGAGTTCCATGGCTGTGAAGTCTAGTTAATTCACAGGATGATGGAGTTGATGAATTTATAATTCTTCTTTTTGCTTATATAATTGAGGCAAATCTAGCTCTCAGATGAGCTCGAGGCTCTCAATACTAATCTCTGCTCCATTTATTTTCATATCTTTGTTGTTATTACTCTCTTTTTATAGATGGATTTGATGATCACTCTGATTTCTTACATTCTTATTTGACTAATTTCAGGCTATTTAGGGATTTGCAGACTAATAAATCTCGGGGAGCTGGATTTGAGCAGCAATGCTTTAACAAGTCTACCTAATTGTTTGGGTAACTTGACGCATCTTCGAACTCTTGATCTATCGAACAACCAATTGAACGGAAACCTGTCTTCCTTTGTGTCTGGTCTACCATCAGTGTTTCAATACTTGTCGCTTATTGATAATAACTTCAACGGTTCGTTCTTGTTCAACTCACTGGTCAATCAAACAAGACTCACCGTATTCAAATTGTCATCAGTAGTCGGTATGATCCAAGTTCAGACTCAGCGTTTTTGGGCTCCATTATTTCAGTTGAAGATGTTACATTTATCGAATTGCAGTCTTGGCAGCACAATGCTCGGCTTTCTCGTGCATCAGCGTGACTTGTGTTTCGTTGATCTCTCTCATAACAAGTTGACAGGAACATTCCCGACTTGGCTTGTGCAGAACAACACAAGGCTGGAGACTATTTTACTAAGTAGGAACTCATTGACAAAGCTTCAACTACCTACGCTTGTTCATGGCTTGCAAGTTCTCGACGTCTCGAGTAATATGATATATGATTCAATTCAAGAAGACATAGGGATTGTGTTTCCAAACCTGCGGTATGTGAACTTTTCTTCAAATCATTTTCAAGGAACCATTCCATCTTCGATTGGCGAGATGAAAAGTCTACAAGTCTTGGACATGTCTTCTAATGGTCTATATGGACAGCTACCTAAAACACTTTTAGGTGGTTGCTACTCGCTGAAGGTTCTGAGGCTCTCCAACAACCAATTACAGGGGGATATATTTCCGAGGCATGCAAATCTTACTGGTTTAGTCGGGCTTTTTCTTGATGGCAACAATTTTAGTGGGAGTTTTGAAAAGGGTTGTTGAAGTCAAAGAATCTAACTCTTTTAGACATATCAGATAATAGGTTCTCGGGCATGCTTCCGCTTTGGATTGGTAGGATGTCAAGCCTTTCCTACCTATACATGAGGGGAAATCAGCTAAAAGGTCCTTTCCCTTTTCAACTACAGAGTCGTTGGCTTGAGGTTATGGACATCTCACACAATAGCTTCTCTGGTTCGATACCAAGGAATGTGAATTTTCCATCTCTCAGAGAATTGAGATTACAAAACAATGAGTTTATGGGCTCAGTTCCGGGTAATTTATTCAAGGCTGAGGCATTAGAGGTGCTTGATTTGCGGAACAACAATTTTTCTGGAATAATATTGAACACTGATGGGGACACATCTAAGTTACGTGTTCTTCTTCTACGGAATAATAGCTTTCATACTCATATCTCTGAGAAAATTTGTCATCTGAGTGAAGTTGGTCTCCTGGACTTTTCTCACAATAAATTCAAAGGCGCTATACCATCATGTTTCAGTAAAATGTCTTTTGGTGCAGAAAGTTATGACCGTATCATGTCATTTGTTGCAGATTTTGACCTCTCATACGTTACATTTTTGCGAAATTGTCAGTATGCATCTCATCTTAACTTGGATGGTAATGTCAGGAATGGCTATCAACCGAAACCATCAACCATAGTGGATTTTCTAACGAAAAGCAGATATGAAGCATATCAAGGTGATATTCTCAGTTATATGTATGGTCTGGATTTGTCAAGCAACCAATTATCGGGTGAGATTCCAGCTGAGATTGGAGATCTTGAGAAGATCAGATCCCTGAATTTGTCAAGAAACTGCCTCACAGGTTCCATACCAGATAGCATTTCAAAGCTGAAGGGCTTAGAGAGTCTTGATCTATCCAACAATAAGCTAGATGGAAGCATCCCTCCTGTGCTAGCCGATCTCAACAGTTTAGGATACTTGAATATCTCATATAACAATTTATCTGGTGAAATCCCTTTTATAGGCCATCTTGTAACCTGTAACGAAAGGAGTTACAGAGGCAATGCTCATCTCTGTGGACTTCCTACCAATAAAAGTTGCAGCCCCGAGAGAGTCTCAGAGCCAAGTGCTTCAAAGCAGGCCAAAGAGGAAGAGGAAGAAGAAGAGGGTGACGGTGTGATTGATACGGTGTGGTTTTATTGGACTTGTGGTGCAGTCTACATCTCCACATCAGTGGCCTTGTTTGCGTTTCTCTGCATAGACTCACGCTGGTCCCGTGAATGGTTTTATCGGGTAGATCTATTCGTTCATCATCTTCAACGCTTCAAGCGTTCCTCTGTCTGCAACTGATTCCATGTGGTCAGCCAAGGTACACCACCATACTATCCTTTTTGATGAAAACTTCCAAGTGTTTGGTGTTATTCGTGTTGTATTATCATATGATCGTAATGTATTGGTTAAATTATAAATTTATAGTAATCCCAATGCACTAACACACTTGGTTACGAACTTGTATTGAAAACTGGGGAGTTTGTGGATTAGATAATCAACAACTCTTTACTGGTCTTTAAACAAGTTTCGTTAAAAACCAGCGTTTCCAATACAAGTTTTTCAGACACATTTTTTTTGGAAACGCTGGTCTTAATGGCATGAAAATAAATGTAGTAGATACAATGAACGGAGAAGCTAAACAGAGTATTTTAAACTAGTAAATTTTCTTGCATATTCGTGCAGTAAGCAGTTAGAGATCGCGTCGAAGAGTAAAAATCATGGAAGCAAGTTTGTCTTCCCATATAGTACTACTAACCACCGTAGTAGCATCAGCGACAAGTGCAGTGCTTCGTTCAATTTTATCGGGCTATATTCTTCATTGTATTTATATGATTATATCTCCAAATAGATGCTTATTTTTCTCGTGGTTGATGAGCAAACAAAAATTCCAAAATTTAAAAAAAAAACTAAATAAATGGGTAATGGGGAGTTTCCGTTTTCACCTCGCGAGCACAAAACCCGCAACGTATAGGGAAGAGATACGAGAGGAAACAGAAAGAAGGGGCAAACAAAAGTAATTACAAATATATAAAAAAAAAAACACCATTTCCATTCTCGATCCTTCCGGCTTGCTCAAAGGGTAAAATCCAGAGTCGTCGTCCTTCGATTTTCTAGGGTTTCGATTTCGTTTAATCTCATTGTCTACGTTTTTCCGAGACGGTTCTTCTATCAATGCTGACGTGTATTTTGTGTATATGCGTTGCGTAGGTTGATCGGGAGATCGGATTTGAGAGGCGATGGCGAATAGAATAGATCATGAGTACGATTACTTGTTCAAGATCGTCCTGATCGGCGATTCCGGTGTTGGGAAATCCAACATTCTCTCTAGATTCACCAGAAACGAGTTCTGCCTCGAATCCAAATCTACCATTGGCGTCGAATTCGCCACCCGGACTTTACAGGTAAGGTTGATTCTATTTGTGGATTAGTGGCATTTGTATCCTCTGATAGAAATTGTAGGCAGTTTCAGATTCAAACGTCGCTTCTTGTTGTTATGCTACCGTGCCCGTTTTCTCAGAAACTGTAGAAAAAAAAATTAAAAAAAAAACTTGATCCCTCAGACTTGTGATTGTTAGATCTGAAGATATATCTGTAACAATTGGAATATTTTTGGCAAGATGTGAATCGAGATTTGTTTTGTTCATGCTTCCTATGTGCAGGTTGAAGGCAAAACAGTGAAGGCTCAGATTTGGGATACTGCAGGGCAAGAGCGTTACCGAGCCATCACAAGCGCTTACTACAGAGGAGCTGTGGGAGCTCTTCTCGTCTACGACATAACCAAGAGACAGACCTTTGAGAATGTCCTGAGATGGTTACGCGAGCTTAGGGACCATGCTGATTCCAACATCGTCATCATGATGGCTGGGAACAAATCAGATCTGAACCACCTGAGATCTGTCGCTGACGAGGATGGCCGCTCTCGCGCTGAGAAGGAAGGTTTGTCGTTCCTCGAGACATCTGCTTTAGAAGCAACCAACATCGAGAAGGCGTTTCAGACTATCCTATCTGAGATTTACCATATCATAAGCAAGAAAGCCTTGGCGGCACAAGAAGCTGCAGGTGGTCTTCCGGTTCCGGGCCAAGGAACCGCCATTAACATATCGGATTCATCTGCAACTAACAGAAAAGGATGCTGTTCTACCTAGTTACCTCCTCCAGCTATAGCAATTACTAATCACACGTTTGATTTTTCAAAGAATCTCTCTCTCTTTTGATCTTTTACCACTCTTTTATTTTCTCTTTGCTTGGCTTAATTTCAGCAAGTATAGCATACCTTCTTTTTTTTCTTTCCAGTTCTTTGTTTGTTTAGCTGTATCGAAACTGTGATCATTCACACCATTTCCCAGAAAGGAAGTTCTTTATTTCTTTACTGTTATATCTAAAATTCTCCTATGCAGACATAATTTCCCGGAAAGGAAGCTCTTTGCTTATCTGATTCGACCTGCAGTGTTTTATGGTGAATACCATGAAAAAGGATCTCCTTAATCATGATTAGCTCATGGCTCAGGCAAGTGTATGTGTTCTTTTGAATCATATTGAATAGTAGCAGCCAGGAATTAGCAGGTCAAATTACCCTCTAATCATCTGGGATTGTTTTGTGCATATGATCATATAAGACCAAGAGAGAGGATCATATAAGTTGATGATGGTGATTGTTTCACATAAGAGAGGGAGGATTTCTTCCATCAACGGTGGGGTCGGATTCTCAAACCTTACACAATTTCAATCTGCAACAACTGGGAATAAATCTCGGAATTTTTGAATAAGAGAAAAAAAAAAGAATCTTAAAATGTGGCAACGATAAAAGGAAATAAAATAAAAATGTGGAGACCATTAAACCTAAAATAGGGAAGTAGAGGGTCCGAGGTGTGAATGGTGAAGCGCACGAGGGGCTGTGTAAGAAGAAGCATTTACTAAACCGAATAGGAGTACTGCTGACTCTGGTGAAAAAAAACAAAAAGGTTAAAAAGTTGGTGAAAAAAAATAATACTTCAGTCAGTGTCCAGATTTCATTTCTCTCCTTGTGACAGTCTGTTGTTTTTCACTCGTGGCCTCTCTCCCACCTCTTTCTTTCTCTACATCTTTCCCAATCTCCTCCCACAGATCCATGGCTTCCCTCGTCGAATCCGGTTGGCAGGTACTCTCTCTCTCCATCCTCCTCTCACCTTTCTCCTACTGTTTCCGATTCTCTCGTCTTCGCCGGTTCCGTGTTTTCTCAGTCGATTTTCTCCGTCTTCGCTGACTTCAAGCTCACCGCATTGTGATACATGCGTGTTTTATTTCCCTTTGTTTGTTGTGATCCTCCGCTCTGGGCTGTTTTGATCCATCGGATTAAATGTGGTTTCGTGTCGATTGCAGTACTGCTGTTAGATCTGAATTCGTCTATGCTAGTCCCAAATTACGTAGAAAGTACGAGCGTATTTCCAGTTTCTGTTTGTGTTTTTTTTTTGAGTATTGAATCTGGACCTAGACGCATGAACGATAACCTAGCCACTCTTTCGCTCTCTGTTCAATCCTTTTAACTTGCGGACTTTTCAATGATTGCTAATCAAAACGAGAAAACGCCCTTCAGATGGATTACTGTTTTGGATTTTGCATGTTTTATTTTGGTCTGGGGGAGATTACTTTTGATTTGATCCTTTCTAGCACAAGAATTGACCAGCAATGTCCCTATACGCACTGTGCATTTTTGGTGTCTATGTACCTAATATTGGATTAATGAAACACGTGCTGATTAGGCAATAGTGTTTACTCGAACACTTGCTTCAATATTTGCTTTAACTTGATATATATATGTAGAGAGAGAGAGAGAGACTGAATTGATGTTGTCACTACTTTCTTCTATTACTATCAGAATATGTTTTCTTTCACCGGAGTTTTTTTCCGCATATTGGCTATCGTGACTTTTCTCTCAGCACGGAAATGTAAGATATGTCGCTGATCCTTTGTTTTCGTGGCTGATGCAGTACCTTGTGACACATTTTAGCGACTTTCAACTGGCGTGCATTGGGAGTTTTTTCCTCCATGAAAGCGTGTTTTTCTTATCTGGACTCCCTTTCATTTATCTAGAAAGGGCAGGCTTTCTCAGCAAGTACAAAATCCAGGTTCGTCTCTTCTTTTATTCTCGTCGGTCCAAGTGTCCCCTATGTATGAGATTGTAGCTTTGCGTCATCGTTTCAATTGGGTCTTGTAGAGGTTGATCACCAAGGAATCAGTCACTTGTGTAATTGCTTTTGTTTCTCCCAATTCCCAAATCATGACTGATTGTTAAAGGCAATTGTTGTTTCACTCATAAAAGAGTGAATCTATTGTCATGTCTGCAATTACTAGTGTATGCGAAGCTTACCTTTTTCTCAGCTTCTCTTAATTTTATGATCAACAAATACCGTTGTTTTGGTCATATGCAGACAAAAAATAACACACCTGCAGCTCAAGGAAAATGTATTACCCGCCTGTTGCTTTATCATTTCTGCGTAAACTTGCCCCTGATGATGGCCTCCTATCCTGTCTTCAGAGCCATGGGAATGCGAAGCAGTTTTCCTCTGCCGTCCTGGTATTATCAGGTTCTTTAGTGCTGAAGCTTTTTCCTTTGGGTTCTGATGTTAAACTCTTCCAATTGGCAATTCAAAAAAAAAAAAATGAAAAATGAAAAATGTCAGTGTTGAGCATCATGAAAGAACCTGAGCTTATGTTTGATCAGGTATATAAGACCCTCTTTGGTGATGGTCCTGCAGGAAAGAAGTATCTGCCCAGATATTATTCTATTTCATCATTGAGGATTTTGTTTTCTATTGGGGTCATCGGATCTTGCATTCAAAATGGCTGTACAAGAACGTGCACAGTGTGCACCATGAGTAAGTTTCAGTGTTCACCATTTTTTTTTGTGCTTGAAAATGTTAGTTTTGATCAATTCTGAAAGGGGGTACCGTTCTATGACATTCCAGGTATGCCACGCCATTTGGTTTGACATCAGAATATGCTCACCCCGCTGAGATTCTTTTCCTGGGATTTGCTACCATAGTCGGTCCAGCTCTCACCGGCCCCCACCTGATTACTCTCTGGTTATGGATGGTACTGAGAGTGCTTGAGACAGTTGAGGCACATTGTGGTTATCATTTCCCATGGAGCCTCTCAAATTTTCTTCCTCTGTATGGAGGGTAAGACCACACATCTAGCCAGCTCTCTCGAACTAATACATTGTAATAATGGATCTTCAATAATTTTGGTTATAGTGCTGACTTCCATGACTACCATCACCGCCTCCTCTACACAAAGTCTGGCAACTACTCTTCGACTTTTGTGTATATGGACTGGTAAACCTCTGAACTATTTTCATCTTTTTGCTTTTAGAAATAGATATTAACAAATACGTTTCGGTGTTGTTCAGGATCTTTGGTACTGACAAGGGCTACAGAAGACTGAAGACCCTTAAAGAAAACGGTGACATGAAACAAACGTGAAATGGGCAGTTTGGATTGCAGAGTACATTTTTTCGCTGGAAATGTGGGTTAGCGAAGGTCAATTTGCATCTCCGGGGAGGTCTTATTCTGCAACCTCTCATTTTCTCTTCCGTTTTGCTTCCGTATTGCTGCAGCTGTTCTGTGTCTTAGTTTAATATGTGTGACTAGAATTGCTAAAAATGTAGCGTCCTTGAAAACATTTGGTACTTCAACTCCCTGAGTAGCTATATTAGTATGTGTTTGGGTTGAGGAATTGAAGCATTTGGTAATTGGTCATCTATTTGATTTGTTGCTTAATATCTCTGGGAGATTCATACCAAAATTTAAATTAATAGCCCATATAAGCTTTGATCCGAAATGTCTTGGGTTGGGTTCCCCCCGGTCCATTTGACACCCGTAGGGTTCACTGGGAAAAGTAGCTTGTAACTTGGTTTTCATTATGGATAAACTCTAAAATGACAGAACTTAATATTTGACTTTCGATTTGATCAGTGATCATCTATAGATAAAACACTCTTACTGTTAGATCAATCAATTATCAAATCACCCGACACCGACACGTACACGTACAAATGTGCGTATGATATATGTATCGCGCTCCTTGGTGGGTCACGTCCTTTTAGTGGAGTAGGGTTTCTTAGTTTACCACTTTGACACGTCCTTCTTCTTCCCACTTATCTCACTCTCTTCCTTTCCGTGGGACTTTGAATTTCTTCTTACACAAAAGGCCCACACGTTGTAAAGACTCTATTAACAAAAGAAAATTCCCGTTGCTGTCTCAAAAGATACCACGCGTACCCGAATGAATGGTGTTGTCTAAAAGGCCAAAAAAATATGTACATACTTTTTTATTCATTGAATTCTGAACTCCACCCAGACGGTGACACATCCCGTCTCCCTTCTTTGTTTGTTCTTTACACAACGAAAAAGGCCAAAAAATGGTTCAGAACCAAAAAAAAAAACCCCAACCATACCCCGTGTATAACCGTTTTTTACAAACCTTTTTTTTTCTAACTTTATGCTTTTTTTCTTTTTCTCTATTGGGTTGGGAGAAGATCTGAGATGCCTTCGTCCCAGTGAAACCTCACACACACTTAACCCAAGGGAAAAAAACACAAAAAGAATCATAATTTTTTTTAAAACGGTGGAGTGATGAGATTAGTGTCAAGCAACGTGTCTCTTTCTTCTTCTTCTGAGATCAATGACGACGACGCTTACGTTGTCGCTACTGTGCTTGGCCAATGCCAGCTTCGTAAGCAATACTGACGCCTCCGTACATGCTTTGTCCGTGATCTCTCTCCTCTTCCCGTTCTTCCTTGACCCCACCACTTTCTCCTCCTCCTCGTCTTTCCTTTCTTCACTCTCCAGAGTTTCTCGGCGCCTTCCTCCACGGCCTTTTCTGTTGAGATACATATGCACCATCGCACACGCCGTCTCGTTCGTCACTACGTCCCATAAGCCGTCGCTCGCTAGAATCAGAAACTCATCTTCTTCCGTCCGATCCGTCACCGTCACCTCCGGCTCCGAACTCACGTACGGTTTCAAGTAATTGTCTCCGATGGCTCGTGACATGGCTAAAACGCCCAAGACTCTGGGACCGTCCCAATATATCACTCTCCCTCCGGCTTCCTGGATTCGATCCAACTCATCCGGACGATCCGGCTGCGTATTTTCACAAACGGAGGATCAAAGTTAATTTAAATCCACCAAAACCCAAACAAATCAAGAAAGATTTCTCTCGAGAGACTGACCTTGTGATCTGTGGATAGAGGCACTGGTTTTCCATTCCGGGAGAGAACTGCTCTGGAATCGCCGCAATTCGCTACAATGATCTTCTCCGGCGTTATGACTGAGACGACGGCTGTAGATCCGACGGCGTCGCAGTCGGGAGTCTGAAGCTCGCACCTGCAATTAGCGCTCATCACAGTTTCGCCCCAACGAACAACGTCCTTGTCCATGCGCATGAAGCTACGCTCCATCATCTTCGTCCATTCTTCCTTCTTATCCGAGATCGCTTCTTCTTGCACTAGCTCGTGAAGCCTCTCTTTACATCTCGCCGCTACCTGGCAAACGACGACGTATTGCGACAATCCGAATCAGCAGGAGTTAACTGATAATAATAATAATAATAATATTATTCAAGTTTCTCGAGTGTCGAGTTTCGAATTGAGGAGGGGAAAAAAACGAAGAAGCGGTGAAACGACGACGTACGTGAGAGCAGCCATGTCCGTCGTAAACTCCAAAGTAGTGCCATCTTGCTCGAGAAAACTCTGTTTGTTTCCGTACAAAAGACGGATGAATCGCAACCGCATCCTCCATATCTCTCCTCCTACCGCACACCGATGCGACGCCGTATCTAGGCCTCAGATCCGTCTCTCTCACCGGTTTTTTACAAGGAATAACTGCAATAACCGATGGATTCCTGGTGATGCCGAAGTCACCGTTATCTCTTGCAATCTCCGCTTCATGTAATACACTCTCGTCCGCTTCTGAACAACCTTTAGGTGAGCTCCGAGAAGGTGGTGGTGCACAGCTCATATAATCGTACTCCTCCTGTTTATTACGCTTATAAATCCCCTCTGAATCTTCCGCAGCCGCCGCCGCCGCGGCCGCAGCCTGATTAATCTCCGCCGGAGACATCCTGCATCGCTGAACTCCGATCCTTCGTCTCCGGCTCGACCACGACGGCCTCGATTCAGAAGCCGACGCTTCGTCCTCGTAACAAATATCCGCCATCTGACCCCGACAAATTAAAACTCGATCGCCTCCAGTAGATTTCTATTGACCGTCGATTTAATTTCCTAGAAGAATCTTAAAATCTCTCCGGTTTTTTCAAAGAAGAAGAAGAGTCGAATATAGTGTGTGTTGATTATGGCATGCAATTGAATAAATATCATCGCTACACGTTACAAGGCAGGCCATTTATACCCACGCGCCTACCGCTTCACAAACATTTTAAAATTCCTTTTTTTTTTATATATTTTCTGTGTTTTCAATTTTACTTTTAACTTTGATTTTTCTCCCCCGCCTTCAAAGATCTTTACTCTAGCGGCGTGACGTACTGGTCTTGTGCCTAAATAGATTAATCTTGACCGTTGATCTAGTCACTACACTGCTTCAAAATGGACCACGTTAGCATCACGATCAGGTAGGAAAATATACGTGGTCCAATGAAATTTCAACAGGAGGGAAAGAAGAATTTCCTTTCGCGCCACGATTGTGGTCCACCCTATCTCTGGAAGACCTCTTTTTTTTTTTTTTTCTTCCAAATTGTCTCTCTTGTCTCCCTAAAGATGAAAGATCTAATCACGAAAAATAATTATTTTATTTAAAAGAATTCCATTACGTTAAATTTGATTGTAGTTAACCTTAATTTGAACTAAATTAGGTCATCTTTTCAAGCCTAACAAATTAAGTATGAACATATATATACGGCGATTTTGTGACCTTGATCCATTTAGAGAATTTATATACTGACAACTAATATTGTAATCTTTCATATTGCTAACAATCCTGTATACTTTGAACGTATAAAATTTAACAAAACTGAATACCACACTAGTGTGCTAGGGGAGATTAAAGTCGCTTATTGTGCGTACAAATGTTATACTTTCTGACATCTGACATCATAAGAAATGATTTTGTTTCGTCTTTAAGGATGTATAAATTAGCTAGTTTAGTTAAGTATATGGTTAATTAAGTAAGTTTGCAATTATAGTATAATGAATTTGTTTGATAAGACCAGACTTCCTATTTGTGATCTCCGGTGTAAAAACTTCTTGATGGAAATATATGGTCAATCTTGTTTGTTTACAACATGAACGAAGCCTTTTAGGCTTTTACATATTGATACCAAAATCATATACCTAATATTTTTAAAAAAAAAAATCATTTACCCAATTAATAATAGAGTAGGGTTAGTTAGTTAGTTGGTTCATATATCTTTATTTATATATATATATCCACATATTGTCTTATAAATTAATAAGTTGATTTGTTGGCAGAAGTTTTAGATTTGAATTCGGAATACTAAAACGCAATTTAGAATTAGACCACAAAGATTCTCGGCATTGCAAAAATATTGTGTTCAGGATTTTAACAATTATATTTAGAGAGTGTGGAGACAGAGAAACTATTAGCGAATATTACAAAAACTATTATAATGAATTTAAATCGAAATCTGTCTACATTAAGTGGATTTGATATACGCACGAGATCAAATAGATTTCACGCAACTAAAAATAAATCTCATCTGTTTACCTTTAAAGCTGTAGTTAACATTCAACATGATTACCTAAATAATCCTGGTCGGAAAAAGAATCTAATTAAAAAAAAAAAGAGGCCTCACTTGTCAGTTGTCACTATGAAGTAGAGAAAACCGTACAGAGGACACGTAAGTGTGTTGGAATTAGGAGTTTTTAACCGTTAAAGGCGCAAACACTAAATTTTAAAACAAAACAAAAGAAGAGAGATAAAAAGGCTTTTTGGTGAAGCAGTGGCCCAACCATTTACCTCTACGTTTCTCCTTTTGTTGTTCTATTCTTTCGAAAAGAGAATCTAAAGGCTCCCCTTTTCTCCATCGTACACGTGTTACAATCGCAGCTCTTATGGATTCTCCTTTGGATATTTTACTTACTGTTGCAGCAGTAGGGTCAAGTTGCGCCTCTCACTGTCAAGTCAACGATGACAGAGGATTAATTAGTATCAACTGTACATCGTAAGTGGTGCGCATTGGTGCTTTTTGAGCTAACCCCAATTTCAACGGCAATTTATTTACTGATTAGACACAAAATAATGTATTCCCTCCCTCCTATTGTTTGTTGTTTTAACATAATTCATAAATATTAAAAAATTCACTTAATTAAAAAAAAATAACTACAATAATATTTTAAATAAAAAAAGTAGTTACTTTTTAGAAAGAAAATTTTTGAAAAAAGTTTTTATCCAGATTCCAATACTACTTTATTAACTTTACATAAAAAGTGTCAAAAACAACAAATAAATTAAAACAAAAATGAATTTTTAAAACAACGAATATAAAAAAACCGAAAGAGTATATAACAAACTAATTATTTTCTTTTATTGGACTATTGGTGATGAAATTGGGAACAAGTTTTAGAAACTAGTCATTTAGTTAGGTTTAGAGATATATTTACATAGCCTCGTTTAACTTAACTTGTATTGTAATTACGACGACTTGACAGTTTAACAGAAATGACCAATTCTTCTTTTTTTTTTTTTAACTTGCTATAATATATAAACATGAGGAGAGGGAAAGGTAAAAATAGAACTGTGAATAGATTAAACGGGGCCTCGTTCGTGCACCCACAGATCCAACCAAAATCACTGTAATTGAATTGACTCCCGACACTGAAGCTCCTAGAATCATTGGTAAGTGACAAAATCATCCAGTTTCTGAATTTGGAATGTAGCGTATGAGTTATCATCATGACCCTATTATTATTGTTATTATATGATATGATTTTATAAAGTTGGTATTATAGTAAAAATACCCAAGGTTAAGTGTGCATGGTGGCATGCAGCTCGACCTAGGCCTATATGATACATATATCAATGGTGTTGTACTTACGTGGTCGTATAACTTGTTTTTTTTTTTTTTTTTTTGCACCACTTCTCGTTTAATTTTAACTACGTTCAACTTTTCAGCTTAAATTATATATTTTGAGGAAAAAAACAAACAACTAATTTACATTTATTACATCGTGACAACTAGTACTAGTGTTGGAAGGTCGAGAAGTTGTTTACTATTTCGGATTTACAGTAGATGACACCTTTTGAATAACGTATGGGGTGTGTTGGAAAATAATAATAAAAGTCTCCTGTATATTATTCAGTACCGGATATTAAATAAAATTCGGTTCCAATTGATGTATATCATGAAATGAAATACCAATTTTGTAATAGAAATGGTTCAGCTCGTGGCCAAAAAAATAGACTTGAGGTTGTATGTCAGAATTGACTGCAAAAATTTCAAACTTATGAATGTAATAATGTATTAATTGTTATGTGAAGAGATGATGGTCTGTAACCGAATCTCTTTTGTATTACGGTTGTTAATAAGGATGCCAAAAAATTTCAGTAATGGAACTGAAAATTTGAAGCAAATCTAGTTCAAGTTAAAGGATATTCAAGTAGCAAGAACTGAGAGACAAAGCCAATCCCTTCCGCTTCTCCCCTGCTTTAATTAGCCGTGATTATATATATATGCGGGACTTAGCCGAATATGCTAACGAAAAACATACGCAGCTCCAATTATTTAAAGTGAAGACACAAAGTCTAGAAATTGAAACTTGATAATAAAGTTGAAATTTCAGTTTGTTGTGGACGTTGGATTTTAAGTTTTTAACCGTGTGGTGGCTGATACGAGAAGCCATTGACAGAGAGACCTCCATCGACACAAATGGTCTGACCAGTTATATAGGAAGCGGCGGGCATACATAGAAAAGCCACGAGAGAGGCCACTTCCTCAGGCTCCCCGAAACGCCCCAACGGCTTTCTAGATATCACCGCCTTCTTGAACTCATCATCATACACCTGAAAACCATCATCATCATCGAAGTCAAGAGATCAGCAAAAGCAATAAAGAAAGATGATTCTCTTGGAGGTATTGTATACAGCATAAGTATTCTCACAGCATCAGCCAGAGGAGTTGCAATGACTGCAGAAGCCACAGCATTAGCCCTAATGCCGTCGCTAGCCCACTCGCATGCCAAATTCCTTGCTAGCTGATTCATCGCCCCTACGCATAAACACATTAATTGGCCTCCATTTGTTTCAAAAACCAATTTATGCTTTGCGTTTACATTTTCTGATTGAACAGCTCTATTAAGGGTTTTAGACATGCAGAGAGGTGTTTTTGCTTTCAATAATTAGTATATTTTTTACCTTTTGTTGCAGAGTAGATGGAGCTGATACTAAGCGATACAACTCCAGCAACAGAAGACATGAACACGATGTTACCACATCCTGAAGCCTTGAGCAGAGGATGTGAAAGCTGGCTCAGATGGAATGAAGATTCTAAGTTGGTCGAAATATGAAACGAGAAATCCTCTGCTGTATGATCCACTGTTGGCTTTGACCGAATTGCTCCCACATTGTTTATCTAATAATCAAAGATTATATAATATATGGTTTTGGGTTAATGATAAAGAGTAAATAAAGATTTAACTTACGAGGATATCGAGCTTGCCACCAAACAGTGAGGAAACAGTCTGCATTAGCTTCTCTCTGTCTGTTCTAGAAGATGCGTCACAGACAGAACCAGTGACTTGAAAACCCTTCTTCTGCCACTGGCTTAAACACTCGTTAAGCTGAGATTCGTCTCTGGCACAAGTATGTGTTATTGCTCCAAATCCTGCAAGTTCCTCCACTACAGCATACCTATTTTGATTCAAGAACCAGAAGATTTAATAAAGTCTAATGCTTTTTAAGAAATATGGAAAGATTATATACGAACCCGATGCCTTTGGTTCCACCGGTTACAAGTGCGGTCTTGGCACGAAGGCTCCATCTTTTGCTTTTCTCTGCTCCAGCCATTGCTCTCCTACGTCTAAAGATCTCAGATTGAAGTGACTGATGTGAAGAGAATATGTGGAGCAAAGAAAAACTTGATCGAACATCAATCATTGGAGATAAAAAAAAGGTAAAGATGATGGGCCGGGTTCATCGGGAATATCTCAGATTCAGAGATCCAAATCATCCATGAAAAATGTCTCCATGCCAACGAATCAAAGGCCCACATCTTTACAAGCACGAAAGTCAAAAGGGAAAAACAAACAAAAGAAATCTAATCATTTTGACCCCCAAAAAAAAAGGAATTTAATCATAAATTTAGATAAATGCTTCAATATCTAATGTTCATGACAAATGCTCAAACATCATACTTTTGGTGGAATGTACATTTGGAACAGAGAATATCTGATAGCAGAGACATGTAGAGAGAGTTTGGAGAGAGAGAGAGACAGAGAGACGCACATATACAGAGTAAGCTCTTATGTTATCACTTTGGCCATTCACATTGATAGATGCCTAGAAGTAAAGAACCCATATTTTACTCACACAAATACTACGATTCCAATCTCTCTTCTTCATAAGCTTAATTTACTTGGACATAATGAAGTGAACGAATTTGAACGAGGAAAACCAAACATAACTTATTGTTCATACATCATGTAATCGTTGTTCTGCAAGTGTTTCTAGGTTTAAACCTCAGGCTTGTAGGAGAAGCCATTGACAGTGAAACCCCCATCAATACAAATGGTTTGTCCTGTTATATAAGATGCCGCAGGGAGACAAAGAAATGTAACCAACGACGCAACCTCACGCGGCTCACACGCACGGCCTAATGGGGTTCTTGAGAACATAGCCTCCGAAAATTTCTTGTCATCAAGATACTGGAAAAGTCCACATTTTTATTCAAGATTCAGGTAAAAAAGAAGATGAAGTAAAATGCTCAAAATCTGTAGAAAAAGGAAAAGTACTTTTAGTATTTAGTTTACTTTTTTGACAAGAGAAGTTGCAGTGACCCAAGGAGCTACAGAGTTAGCCCTTATACCATCACTTGCCCATTCACATGCTAAGTTTCTTGCCAGTTGATTCATGGCTCCTACATTATAAAAAAAAAAGCTTAGATGTGTACATACATAATTACACACACACACATTCACTAATCATATCAAAATTGTTATCTATGAACCTTTTGTTGCACCATATATAGAGGCGGTACCAGAGACAATCCCTGATACCGAGGAAATGAATACGATATTCCCATATCCCGAGGCTTTAAGTAAAGGATGTGCCAATTGGGAGATATGATAAGCAGATTCCAAATTGATAGCCATCAAACTTGAGAAATCTTCAGCTGTACTTTCTAATGTTGGCTTCAATATGAACTTGCCAACATTGTTTATCTGCATATTGGCAAACGTTTACAATGATTCAGACCTCAGATTGCTTCATACGCTAGTTTTTATATTTTGTTTCTATATTATTGCAAACACACACATACACACACACATAAAATTTTTTCTTAATTTTTTTTTATTTTTAAAAAACAAAATAAAAGAGTTTGAAGAAGACTTTACAAGGATGTTGAGTTTGGAACCAAACAGAGAAGAAACAGTCTGCATCAATTGCTCCCTCTGAGGTCGAGAGGAAACATCACAAACTGAACCACTGACTTGAAACCCTCTTTTTTGCCATTCAATTAAGCATTCGTCAAGCGGAGTTTGGTCTATATCACACGTATGCACTCTTGCACCAAAACCTGCAAGTTCTTCCACTATTGCATACCTGAAACTTAACTCTCAAGCTTAAGATTCTTGTTTCAAACTTTCTTTATCCTCGCAAAAAAAAATATATATATATAAACCAAAGAAGAAACTCGGAAACAGAGCATCATGAGAAGAAGAAGACGAACCCAATTCCCTTGGTTCCACCGGTTACAAGAGCAGTCATACCTTGAAGACTCCACCTGTTAGTATCCATTGTTGTGTGTCACACTAAGTCACTATAGCCACAGATACAATCAGTTTAAGAGTGATAAGATTTTTGGTCGGCGATGTGTCCGATTTAAGATGCATATGGATATGGTGGAACATTTGTTAGGAAAAATCTGTAACGTAAGAGAAAGATACTGAACACAAACAGATGTGTGGACCTCTCATTTTGGCTGTGGCATGAAACACGTGATTTCACATTTGATAAATGTAAGATGATGTCTTTTTACTCTTTTATTTTCTTTAACTGGGAACAAATGCCTTTTCGCATTTTTTTATATAATTAAAATGAGGTACTTTTACTGGTAACAAATAACTGTCAATGGCATTTATTTTTATCCAATGATTGTAATTTCTAGCAGCTTCTGTGATTTTTGTTGAATTGTTGGGTGCACGAACTCATCATTTGCATTTTGATGAGTTTCGAGTTCTCAATAATACTCAATGCATGAGCCGGTTGTTGAATCTACACATTTGTTAATTAGTTAAAGTGATGACATGTCTTGGATCAAGTATGACTTTTGCTTTTATATAACCAAAAAGGTATAGATTCGTACTTGCACGTATAATTCCCGAAAAACTTTGTCTGGATCTAATTTATATTGTATACTAAGCTGGTTTGAGAAGTTTACATCCATCTCCACAAGTTAGGCCCTACGACTTATCACGATCAGCTAAACGAATACTTGAACAGTTCAACAATCTACTTCTTTGGAATTGAATATATTTTGTGCGAATATATTAGAACCTCCAGTTAGATTTACAAGCCTTATAAATAAATTCTTTAACAATATATGGATTCTGTATAACCAGCAAATTTCGCTAAATATATAATTTTTTTTGTTAACAAAAGAATTTTAGCTGATAAAAAGGGTCAAGTTTCTGAACTTGCAGCTGATTGGCTTTCAGTGTAGATTTATATTAAGTTAACAAACAGTTTAAAAAATGGTCGAGCTTTTCTTTTCTTTTCCATAAAGCCTATATACGAGAGAACAATTCAGACAAGCAACTTCTCACACACACACACATAATAAGAATTAGACTTTCATTTCTTCCTTTTAACTGCCCATTTCAATGGCAATTGCTTCCAAATCAATAGCTCTCTCCATAATCGCCCAATTATGCCTCGTTTCTTGCGTGTTAAGTCAACAACAAGAAACCGAATTTCTTCACCATGGATTTTTCGAAGCCAATATACTCAAATACGGATCCGCCAAGATCCTCCCAAGTGGTATCTTGGAGCTAACAAACAGCTCAAGGATGCAAATGGGTCAAGCCTTCCATGGCTTCCCCATACCCTTCAACAGCTCTAACTCATCAAACTCGCTTTCTTTCTCCACAAGTTTCGTTTTCTCAATCAACGCACCAGGTCATGGCCTAGCCTTTATGATCTCACCGTCCATGGATTTCACCCGGGCCACGCCGAGCCAGTTTCTCGGTCTCTTCAACGCTTCAAACAACGGAAACTCCACAAACCAAATCCTCGCGGTCGAATTCGACACGGTGAAGTCAAACGAGTTTTTTGACATGGACGATAACCACGTGGGGATCGACGTGAACGGTTTGGTCTCCGTTGAATCTGCACCGGCTGCGTTTTTCTCCAACCGGCAAAGCAAGAATATAAGCTTGAAGCTGTCGAACAAAGACCCGATTCGCGCTTGGATCGAATACAGTGGAGGGGATATGCTTTTCAATGTCACATTGGCTCCTCTTGAAACTTCTAAGCCTAAGTTTCCTCTTCTGTCAAGAAAGATGAATCTCTCCGAGATTTTCATGAAGAAGAAGATGTATGTCGGATTTTCGGCATCCACGGGAAACATCACGAGTAATCATTATGTCATTGGATGGAGCTTTAGCAGAGAAGGGAAAGCAAAAGACTTTGATTTCACTTTACTTCCTTCACTTTCGACCCCGTCGCCATCTGATTTTGATGACGTTGATCCCATTTCAGATCCTCTCTCGGATTCAGCAACCGCAAAGCCTAAACGCACCAAACTGCAGATCATAATCTGCACACTTGCAATCATGGTCTTTATGATTTGATTGCACCAAGAGGCACACGCATTGGTCATATGATAGATGTATTACTTTCCTGATTTGATTAGAGATCAATAAATGGATAAACTTGGATGAATTTGCGTAGTTACATTTGGCAATTTTTCGTTTTTTTATTCCCTTTGGCAATTACATTGATTGGTCTGTTGATACACAAGCTTTCTTACCAAAGACAGAGTTTGAAGTCCATTCTCAACTCTCTGTTTCATAAGCTTGACATCATTTAGCTTTTAAGTTTTTTAGCAGAATGGATCAAGTGATGTAATACCAGCACAAAAAAAAAACATATGTAACTTGCTGTTTATATATACATCACACTCAGTGTTGATATGGAAGTGTTTCTAGGTTTGAACCTCAGGCTTGTAGGAGAAGCCATTAACAGTGAAACCTCCATCAATACAAATGGTTTGTCCTGTTATATAAGAAGCTGCAGGGAGACAAAGAAAGGTAACCAACGACGCAACCTCCAGCGGCTCACACGCACGACCTAATGGAGTTCTTGAAAACATAGCCTCAGCGAGTTTTTCGTCATCAAGACGCTGAATAGTCCACATTAACCCAAGATTTAGGTAAAAAGGAAAAACCTATATGAAATAGAAGAAAAATAATGTTTTTAGCTTACACTTTGGATAAGAGGAGTTGTAGTCATCCAAGGAGCTACAGAGTTAGACCTTGTGCCATCACTTGCCCTTTCACATGCCAAGTTTCTTGCCAGTTGATTCATGCCTCCTGCATTACAAGGTGGTTAGATGTGTATAGAGACAATTTTAATCAACACAAGAACTAAACCTTTTTAAAAAATAATAATTTTGTTTTTTAAATTAATATATATTAAGTGAGTTCTATTTTATTTGTTAACTATATAAAATGTTAGACATAGTGGTATGTTTGGAATCAAAACATAGTTTTATGATATTTTATGGTATTTCACATAGTTTGATGGTATTTTATAGTATTTCATTTTGTTTATTCAGATTTTTTTTAATAAATATTTTCAATTGTTTTTTAAATTTTTTTTGTCGGACCAGACTAAAATAAAACCATAATTTTTCAGTTTTAGACTGGATTCAACAATGGATGGGTGTGAGATGGATAATTCGGAATAGGCAAGGCAAATACATTGAATCAGGATGTGTGAAGCTGAAGAATGTACAAAGTTCGCTGCAAGCTGAGGGGAATGGTTTCCTTTATGTTCTACATCATGTTTGGGCTAAGGGTTGGAGGCAAGTTTGGTTCGAAGGCGATAATCTGGAGCTCATCAATATTGTAAACAAGCAACGAAATAGTACTGACCTAGGGAACATTTTGTATGACATTCGCCATTGGATCCAAAAATTGCCGCTATGCTCTCTTGATCAGGTAAATCGAGAGAAAAACCAGATAGCTGATATATTATCTTAGAAAGCTTATGCAATTTCAAATTCATATTTGATGTATCCTGCTCCACCTTTATGGATGATTGGCTATTTGTATCAACCGTATACCGTTTAAGTTTAATAATATAAGATGTTACAAAAAAAAAAAAACCATAATTCCTTTGCGGATTTGGATTCATATTGGATATGTTGTTAACACTTAACACATTCGTGGTTCATGCCTTCATGGATTGTTAGAGCATCTCCATTAGTTAAGTTTTTTAAAAAGATATCTTAGCTATATTTAATTAATCCAATTTTAAAACTTAATAAAATTTTAAATAAAAATAAAAAGAGCCAATGAGAAAGAAATATGAGTTAAGAAATGTATCTTCAAGTCCTTGGATAAGGAACCTATCTGGTTCTCTCTCATCTGTTTTTATTACTTTTTATTTTTTTAATCCTAAGAGACTCTGCCTAAAGACTCTGATGGAGATGGTCTAAGTAAAAAGTAAATATCTGAAAGAAAAAAAAACAATATATGGGGAAAATGATCTAGATGGCGCAGATGATGGCACGTGTCTATGTTGGGATGTGATCTGATCCAAACCTATTTATATTCTTCGCTGCTTTTCTGTCTTGACCGCTCCTCTCGATCTCTGATCTCTAATCTCTAATTCCGCTGCTGTCTCTTCGCTTCGTTGTCGATTTCTGCCAGAGTCCGTCGCTCTGCCTCCGCCAAACCCTAGGTGAGCTTAACGGGCTTGGATTGGGGTTTTTTGGCATTTGTTTTGGGGGCTAAATTCCCCAAAACTGACGCTTATACAATCAGATTCACCGAGAACGAAATTCGTATTTCGCCGGAATTCAAGTTTAGGAGATTTGAGGGGCTGAGAATATGGGTACAACGACGACAACGAGCGCTGTGTATATCCATGTCATCGAGGACGTCGTCAACAAAGTCCGTGAGGAGTTCATTAACAACGGAGGACCCGGCGAGAGTGTTCTCAACGAGCTTCAAGGAGTAAGTTTCGATTAGGTGTTTTCCAGCTTCCTTCGCTGCGAAAGGATGGAAATTTGATGTTTGTAGTGGAATCGGGGTTCTGGGTTGCTTGGATTTGTTCCGCTGTGGCTTAGGGTTTCTGGGAGTTCATCTCTCTTAGTTGGCTTGAATCCATGATTTCGGGAGCTTAATTCGACGGATGCTGCTGTGTTTTTTTTTCCGGGTAGATTTGGGAGATGAAGATGATGCAAGCTGGAGTCTTGTCTGGACCGATAGAGAGGTCATCGGGTCAGAAGTCAACACCTGGAGGCCCACTGACGCATGATCTGAATGTTCCTTATGATGGTACGGAGGAGTACGAGACTCCTACTGCTGAAATGCTCTTCCCTCCGGTGAGTAACCTTAAACTAAGCCTTGAACCTGTATTTGAGAAACGAAACACACGACTTGGCTGTATCGATTTCGCTTCTTTTCCACTCGAGATGTTGCTGTAAAGCCTTCTTATCTCGAGCATGTTTTTCATTTCTTTTTTTTTTTTTTTTGGTGTTGAGCAGACACCATTGCAGACCCCCCTTCCAACGCCGCTTCCGGGTACTGCTGATAACTCCTCGATGTATAACATCCCTACTGGCTCAAGTGATTATCCAACTCCTGGAACTGAGAATGGAAGCAACGCTGATGTTAAACCAAGACCCAGTCCTTATATGGTGAG
Organism: Alliaria petiolata; assembly: GCA_020283515.1. Taxonomy (NCBI): domain Eukaryota; kingdom Viridiplantae; phylum Streptophyta; class Magnoliopsida; order Brassicales; family Brassicaceae; genus Alliaria; species Alliaria petiolata. Next base: position 464,320,446 of record JAHZTW010000001.1, on the reverse strand, counting down.
ATTTACTTATTATCAATTCCTGTTAAGCTGTGTAACGCAACTGCTTATCTGATTGTTTTCATAGAAAAATTTGACTTTGTACTTCTGGTTCCTTTTTTTTGTTTACATAAACTGAGAATATGATCTTTTATTGCAGCCATCACCTTCTCCGTGGACAAATCCAAGGCTTGATGTCAATGTTGGTAAGTACTTGTTTTACTTTTTACTAGCACTTAATGTCTCAGTTTGTTGTTTGGGACATAAACGTCTGACCTACTGCTAGCTTATGTGGATGGCCGTGATGAGCCTGAGAGAGGAAGCTCTAATCAGCAGTTTACGCAGGTACTTGCACTTAACATCTAAATCAAGAGTAGTGAGTTTGGATTTTTTGTTTGGGTTGAAATCTTTTATGCAACACTTGCGTGCTTTATTTGATTACTGCTCTTCTCATGTACGTCCTCATTGTACAGATCTTAAGTCGCATTTACCTGAACTATGGAACTTATTATCTTTCATTGGAATATGTCCAGGACTTATTTGTGCCATCCTCCGGGAAACGAAAGCGTGATGATTCTTCTGCACAATATCAAAATGGTGGGTCTATACCACAACAGGATGGTGCAGGCGACACTATGCCTAAGGTGTGTGTGTGTAGAACTACACATTTGTTTCATGAATAGCTCACATAAGAAAAATATGATATCCACTTAGCTCCCTCTTTTCTATCTGAGAAAAGCAAGTAAGGGAGAAGACTTCTCTTTGGTTTTCACTTCACGAAGATGCCAACCAAAATAAAATATAAACGGATGATAACAAAACTGGTTAAGTTGCAGAAAAATACAGACGCATCTAGAAGTCTTTAGAATATGATTTGGAGCGCTAGTCTCAATGTACTAACACCTCTCCCTCTCTCTCACTCTGCTTAATAATGATAAAAGTATTCGTAACACCTGATTTTTTTTTCTTGCAAGTGTTCGTGAAATCTCAGTGATTCAACAGATTTTAGCACAATTTTTGCAGGCAAACCTTGAAGGTGATACACTCTGCATAACCTTTGTTGGCGATAGAAAGTTCCGACGAGATGTCATCTGCTCATCTTCAAAGATTCCTCAAGTTGATGGGCCAATGCCTGACCCTTATGATGAAATGTTGTCGACACCAAATGTAAGAATGCTTCAGCTTCTCATTGAGTAGTCAGAATTTTTGTAGATGTATACTACTTCTTTCGACATTTCTACATATCAGTTACTGGTACAGCTGAATCCCTCCTCACTACCCATCATAATATGGAACTATGTAGAAACACATTTGACTTCTTAGATTACACATGTGAAGAAAGGAAGGAGAAACTTCATGTGGCCTTTTGATTTGTCATCAAACATGAAATAATTGTCTAGAGATACTATATGTTACCCCGCCACCCAGTTACTTTTGCTTAGAATTCCATGAATTTCATTTACTGCGTTGCAGATATACAGCTATCAAGGACCTAGTGAAGAGTTTAACGAGGGCAGAACTCCTGCTCCAAAAGGTAAGAGAAGCCAAACAGAAATGTTGGAGAGTGTTTTAGAGCAAGTAAATGATATCTTCTGCTAAAATCCCTCTTTGTTAGAGATCCAAACAAGCACTCCTGGTGCTGCACAAAACGATATTATTGAAGATGATGAAGAGCTGTTGAACGAAGATGATGACGATGACGAGTTGGATGACCTAGAGAGTGGTGAGGATATGAACACACAACATCTGGTTTTGGCTCAATTTGACAAGGTAATGACTCTCCACTTGTCACAGGTTTCTGGATGTGTGTTTCGCTGCACGTAACTCTAATCAGAATAAGACTTGTTTGGTGTTGTAATTAGGTGACTCGCACAAAGAGCAGGTGGAAGTGCAATCTGAAAGACGGGATTATGCATATAAACGACAAGGACATTCTATTCAACAAAGTAACCTGAACCTCCCAGTTAAGCTTGGGGCTATTCTGGTAATGATACTGCTAACATGCGCTCTATCTACTTTTTCAGGCAACAGGCGAGTTCGACTTCTGATCATGACGGTAGCAAGGCTTGTAGAGAAGTCACAGTGCTTCAGTGTCCAATGTATTTCTTTTTCCTTATGATTTTAAACCAACCTCCGAGAGAGAGACATGATTATTTATGGGCAAGTGTACTCTGGTTGGCTTGTTGTACAAAAAGAACAGATTTGTGCGGCCAAAGAAGGGCGTATGAACTTTGACTTGTTTCATTAATTGTTATCGTCTTTCACACAATGAAAATTTAACTTCGTAAAAGCTGGACCTTGCTTACAATATGTGTCTAGCTATCTCTTATTACAGCATCTTTTATAAGAATATAAAAAACATTTGGATTCTGAAACATCAAGACCATCCTAAATGCAGAGACAGAGACCCTCACTGTGGATGATCTACAAGTACTAACTTGGTCTGAATCATATTCAAGAGAGCCATCTGGTTGCTATGGTCGGCCTTAGCCGAATATTGCCACCCTTCCTTGTGATCCGTTGACGGTTGAGATCCGTTCTTCTCAAACCTGAAACCGTCCCCTTCTCTAGGGAGAGAAGAGTGCACATTTGGAGACACAAAGAGAGGTGAAAGCAGAGGAATAGCTGCGGTTGCAACCGCATCACAAGACTGCTGCAAAAAGGGATTCTCGGGAACACGGTCAAGATGCAGAGCCGTGGGTGCTTGACTCTGCAGCCTAGTCAGTGATCTCGGGGACTCGCTCTTCCCAAACATGCTCACACTGTTCTCCATGACGTTTCAGACTCAAGATTGAACCAATGAGTATAAACGCGAAAAAAAAAAAAAGGAGAGGAAGAGAGAGAGGAAGATAGGAAGGAAAGTGATGTGAAGAGGAGAATAAAAGGGAGAGAGGTTTTGTGTGTCTGTGTTGTTGATAAGGGCGCAAAAGGAGGGATCAGTTATGGTGGAACATGTGAAGGAAAATAGAAAAGGCTGTTAATTTTGAAACGGTCATTAGCTTAAACTAAAAAAGTTGCTTTTGATTCTACTTTCTCCACTCTGTTGTCTTCTGTTACTTGTGCCATTAACGGGCATCTTTTAGTTTGGTCAAAGGCCCAAACAATGTCAAACGTCTTTTGTGTTGGTTTTTTCTCTGAACGACAAACATTACCCTTCTCACCTCCTCATTTGTGAAGATAATCGATTATTTTAATTTTTTGATTATGTTAACGCTGAAACCAAATAAAACTAATTATAATGATTAGATTTGGTTATATAACTAAAACTATAGAAATTTTGGTTTAATTCAGTTTTGTTGTGGATTCGGATTCAGTTCGATTTTAGTTAAAAGAACAACTTTAAATTTCTCAAGATGCTGCTGTAATATAGCTAGATATATTGACAAGAGACCCCCACCTTTTAGGAAGTTAATTTTCCATTATGTGAAAGACAAAATGAAATTTATGAAACAGTCATAGTTCATACGCCCTTTCTTCGGCTGGAAAAATCTGTTCATTTTGTACAACAAGCCAACCAGAGTACACTTTCCCATTAAATAGTCATGTCTCTCTCTCAGAGGTTGGTCTAGGTTCATAAGGGAAAAGAAAGACATTGGACACTGAAGCAATGTGACTTCTCTAGAACCCTTGCTACTGTCATGATCAGAAGTCGAACTCGCCTGTTGCCTGAAAAAGTAGATAAGAGCGCATGTTAGTAATAGTATCATTACCAGGATAGCTCCAAGCTTAACTTGGAGGCACAGGTTACTTTGTTGAATAGAATGTCCTTGTCGTTTATATGCATGATCCCGTCTTTCAGATTGCACTTCCACCTGCTCTTTGTGCGAGTCACCTAATTAAAACACCAAACAAGTCTTACTCTGATTAGAGTTACGTGCAGCGAAACACACCCATAAGCCTGCATATATAGGAGAGCCGTTACCTTGTCAAACTGAGCCAAAACCAGGTGTTGTGTGTTCATATCCTCACCACTCTCTAGGTCATCCAATTCGTCATCGTCATCATCTTCATTCAACAGCTCTTCGTCATCTTCAATGATATCGTTTTGTGCAGCAACAGGAGTGCTCGTTTGAATCTCTAACAAAGATGGATTTTAGCAGAACATATTCGTTTTACTTGCTATATAAAACACTCTCCAACAATTTTGTTTGGCTTCTCTTACCGTTTGGAGCAGGAGTTCTGCCTTCATTAAAGTCTTCATTGGGTCCTTGATAGCTGTATATCTGCAACGCAGTAAATGAAATTCATGGAATTATAAGCAAAAGTAACAATCATGTAGACAATTATTGCATGATTGATGGCAAATCAAAATGCCGCATGAAGTTGAAATGAGAAGATTCTCCTTCCTTTCTAGTCGTACTAAGGCATAAGAGATTCCACTAACTGATATGTTGAAATTTCGAAGAAGTATACATCTACAGAAATTCTGACTACTCAAAAGAGACGCATTCTTACATTTGGTGTCGACAACATTTCATCATAAGGGTCAGGCATTGGCCCATCGACCTGAGGAATCTTCGATGATGAGCAGATGAAATCTCGTGGGACTTTTCTATTGCCAAGAAAGGTAATGCAGAGTGCATCACCCTCAAGGTTTGCCTGCAAAATTGTGCTAAAATCAGATGAATCACTGAGATTTCGATAAATACATCATTCTTGTAAGCAAATAAAAAAAAATGTCACTAATACTTTCATGATTATTAAGCAGAGTAAGAGAAGAGAGAGGAGAGAAGTCTTAATACATAGAGAACAGTGCTCCAAAGCATACTCCAATCCAAAGATTTATAGATGCGTTTTTATTTTTATGCAACTTAACCAGTTTCCAGTTTGGTTATCATGTATTTGCTATCGGTAGGCATCCATAAACTTGTGAAGTGAAAACCAAAGAGAAGTCTTCTTCATTACTTGCTTTTTCTAATAAGAGATGAAGGGAGCTAGGGAAATTTTGTTTTACTTCTCATGTGAGCAACATTCCAAATGCAAATGCAACTGTGCAGTTCTACACACACACAGACCTTAGGCATAGCATCGCTTGCACCATCCTGTTGTGGTATAGACCCACCATTTTGATATTGTGCAGAAGAATCATCACGCTTTCGTTTCCCATTGGATGGCACAAATAAGTCCTGAAGGTATTCCAATATAAGATAATAGGTTCCATAGTTCAGGTATATGTGACTTAAAAATCTCTACAACGACGAAGTAATTGAGTATAGCACTAATCAAATCAATCTCGTAAGTGTTGCAAAAAAGATTTGAAACGAAAATCCAAACTCACGATTCTTGATTTAGTTGTTAATTACAAGTACCTGCGTAAACTGCTGATTAGAGTTTCCTCGCTCAGGATCATCACGGCCATCCACATAAGCTAGCACCAGGTCAGACATTTAAGTCCAAAAAACAAACCGAGACATGTTTTTTTTCACTGGGACATTAAGTGCTGATAAAACAAGTACTTACCAACATTGACATCAAGCCTTGGATTTGTCCATGGAGAAGGTGGTTGCTGCCACATAGAGCATATTTCTCAGTTTATGTAAACCAAAAAAAGTCAGAACATACAAAGTCAAATTTTTTTATAAGCAGTCAAACTCAAATAGGTAAAGTCTATGAAAACAATCAGATAAGCAGTTGCGTTACACAGCCTCACAACAATTGATAATAAGTACATCTCACCATGTAAGGACTGGGTCTTGGTTTAACATCAGCGTTGCTTCCATTCTCAGTTCCAGGAGTTGGATAATCACTTGAGCCAGTAGGGATGTTATACATCGAGGAGTTATCAGCAGTACCTGGAAGCGGCGTTGGAAGGGGAGTCTGCAATGGTGTCTGCTCAACACCAAAAGAAAAGAAAAAGAAAAGAAAAACATGCTCAACAGCAACATCTCGAGTGGAAAAGAAGCGAAATTGATACAGCCAAGTCGTGTGTTTCGTTACTAAATCACAGGTTCAAGGCTAGTTTAAGTTTACTCACCGGAGGGAAGAGCATTTCAGCAGTGGGAGTCTCGTACTCCTCCGTACCATCATAAGGAACATTCAGATCATGCGTCAGTGGACCTCCAGGTGTTGGCTTCTGACCCGATGACCTCTCTATCGGTCCAGACAAGACTCCAGCTTGCATCATCTTCATCTCCCAAATCTACCCGGAAAAAAAAACACAGAAGCATCCGTCGAATTAAGCTCCAGAATCATGGATTTAAGCCAACTAAGAGAGGTGAACTCCCAGAAACCCTAAGCTACAACGGAACAAATCCAAGCAACACAGAACCTCGATTCCATTACAAACATCAAATTTCCATGCTTTTGCACCTAAGGAAGCTGGAAAACATCTAATCGAAACTTACTCCTTGAAGCTCGTTGAGAACACTCTCGCCGGGTCCTCCGTTGTTAATGAATTCCTCACGGACTTTGTTGACGACGTCCTCGATGACATGGATATACACAGCGCTCGTTGTCGTCGTTGTACCCATCGTCCCTCAAATTTCCTAAACTTGATTCCGGCGATATACGAATTTCGTCCTCCGCTAATCTGATTGTATCGGAAGCGTCAATTTTGGGCAATATTTACGCCAAAAGAAATGCCAAAAAAATAACCCAAATCCAAGCTCCTTACTCTCACCTATGGTTTGGCGGAGGCGGTAAGACGGAGTCTGTCTGAGATCGGCGACGGGAGAGAGAGGAGAGATCAGAGATCGGAGGAGCGGTGAAGTCTTCCAGACAGAAAAGCAGCGAAGAATATAAATAGGTTTGGATCAGATCACATTCCAACATAGACACGTGCCATCATCTGCGCCATCTAGATCGTTTTCCTCATATTTTGTTTAAGTTTTCTTTGCGGGATTTTTAGATTTTTTAACCGAGCCGAATCTATCGAACCCAAACCCTCTAAAACCAAACTAGAAGAGTCTTGCACACGACCCGTTTAGTTAAGCTTTTCTTCTAACCCAACTAGTTAGGTTCGGTTTTTTTTTTTTTTTGAAACTGTTAAAAGTATTTTTTATTTTTTTTATCTCGGGCTAATTAGAAAATTAGTACTATGATCCATATTCCCATATAATAAAATGTTAATAACCATTATACTTCATATGTTCTTACACTTACACACATACATGTGTACATTATTTTTCAGTTTCTACTCCTCTAAATTCTAATCGTCACCACGAAAATGTTTTGTTTGATCTGTGATTATAGAGCAAATATGATCTTAATCAATCGTATAACATAAATTTGTACATGCTGTTTTGAATTATTGATTTAAAATTTCAAATCGTAGCAAACATAAATTGAACAACACAAACCGAACGCAAATTGAACCAAACCAAATTCATCACAAACTTAACTAAAACCGAACAGAAGTAACTTCGGTTAGAGTTTTAGTAAAACCGAATTAACTGAACCAAACCCAAATCCAACGGAAAAAGAATGTCATCACCTAATTTTTCTCATTAATTTATTATTATAAGATTGAAGAAAAATTAAAATTATTAATAAATCTTTTAAATTTAATATATATTAGATACTTAAATCCATATTTACGCCTAGTTTTTCATTAATCGAGTTTACAATTATACTCATATACCCGGCAAGAAACTAAATATGGTCGGTCCATGTCGTATATGGGTATGCAAAATTAATTAGTTGGGATATTTAGTGTCGAAGTTTCGGATTTTAAAAGATATCCGATCAGTTGTTTTTTTTTTTGAATAATATAAAAAATGTTTCGTTCTCACATTTTGCTAAAAGACTAAAGTGGTTTTAACAAACCTTTTGTTTCGACGTCTTAAAATAATCTTTAGCGCCAAGCTATAGTTTCCCTCGATCAAAACCAACAGTCGCCACGAAATTTCTGATTCCTACTACTTACTTTTAACCACTTGGTTCCGCAGTTTCAAAATCCGAAGCTGCTGCTATCTCCACCGTCAGATTTTCACCCTGCCAAATCTAACGTCTCTCTTAACGCCATGTCATCCTTTTTCCAAACTCGTTTTTTTTCATAATAAAAATTGTAATGTCTCTGACACTGTTCACTTTTTCTCCCTTGTACTTTTCTGTTTGGTTTCTCACCTGAGAAGTCTGAGTTTCTTTCTTTCATTTTTATTTTTTTGCATTTTTGTATTTTTTACTGTAAGAATTTATCCGTACGTTTTTTTATTTTTATTTTGCAATAATTGAAAAAAGCTTTTGAATAAATCTGTAACGTGATCACTTATTTTCTGATTAAATCCAAAATTCTTATGATCATGACATTATCGTCAGAGTCAAAAAGAGACAAAGATCGAGTGGTTCACAACTTTCCATTGGATTCTTCAATATCTCGAATTTTTTTTTCCCGCTCTAAGAGCGAAAGATTAATTTCATTTATGCCAGTAACGCGGAATGGTGTTCAAGTACGTACATTCCTATACACAGTATAGTAAATTCTATCTTAAAAACTTTTAAAATAATACGGCTTCATTTAATTATGATTAATTTCTTTATGCTTCATATATAGAAAATTTAGGTTTGGCAAAGAGGGAATCTTCCTTCTACCAAAGAGACCAAAAAAAGTGTAAAAAGAATACTGCCACAAGATGCAAAAATTTAATATATTAAAATAGGTTACTAAAAAGTTTTATAGAAAAAACCGAATGAAAAGATCTCTGTAACCATTTTAAGAATTTCTTCTTTCTTTCTTTTTTAATGGAATTTTTCTGTTCTGGATGGGTTTTGTTAAACTAATTCAGGTAGTCAATAAGAAGTGGAGACTACAATCCAAAATATTATAGGTGTAGGCAAGATCTATAATCTAATAGCATCATGCAACTTTATTGAATTGACCACATTATTACCATCGGAATAATTGTATATTCATGACATTAACTAGAAGTCTAGAACCCATTATCGTTTAAAAAAATTATTATTGTTCGAAGTCTAATCACGGCTATAAAAAGAGCATAAACGTTTGCAAAGGCCAGATGGAGCCAAACAAATTCGTAAAGAACTAGTATGTGAAAAATACTCAGATCTGTTGACCAAAAAAACAACCTCAGATCTTTGACCAAATAAATTATCATTGGTTATTATTAAATATTTTTCCAGACAATGAAAGTGACTATTCGATTTAATCCTAACAAAATAATTGTACGTCTCGACACATCGACCCTCCAGATTGTGGCATAAAATTTCACCTTTTTTTATATATATTTAAAAAATGTTCGATGTTTTCAATTTTCTTCATCAGACGACAGACTTTAAATTATTTATACCTCTGTATACATGACTCTGTCTTATCAAAATTAATAGTAATATATTATCAAAAGAATCTCTTTTCTTACAATGTACTAGTATAGAAACTTGTAGCAACCTAGAGTAGAGAGAATCAAACTGATCTAATTACCAAAACAAAAAGAATATAAATGCATTAGATCTAATCTAGGAATCATGCTTATGCCAACAGACAAGCATAGCCACACACCTTCTCATGATGTAAAACCTTCCTTTCTGTTCTTTGGCCAGGCTACTGTACTTTTGGGTGATGGAAGATGACGACGATCCTTTCTCTTTCTTCGAGGCGCTTCTGGAGATGGAGGACGAGGAAGATGGCACTGAGCATTTGGTGGATGAGCTCCTTACGAACACAGGAGCCTTTGTGGACGAAGCACTCGTCGAGAATCTTCTGGAGAACTTGGATTTAGAGGAACTGGAAGATGAGCATGACGCAGCTGATGCATCCTTTTTCGACAGCTTCCACTTCTCGTCCATGTCTGTGTTGTAAGATGGAGAGGGAGAAAGAGCTTCTGACTTAGATGGAGGGTCTCTGTTCTTTTTTTCTTTTCTCTTCTTATTTGATTGTGAGTTTGTGGTGATTGAGCTAAAAGGAGAGATAGTGATCTAGAGAGAGGGAGAGAGAGAGAGAAAGAGAAAGGGCAAGCAAAGAGAGGGATGGTGTCTTTCTTTATATATAGCGAGTACTTCCAAAATAAAACCAAGTGGAAAATGGAAATGATCAAGGCAAGAGAATGAACTGCAATATTGAGTTAATTAAGTTAAATCATACTACTACTACTTGAATTAGCTTGGCTTCGGGTAATGTGCAACTATCTATTATTTAACTACTCCATCAATTAGTGTAACTCCTGCACAAAAATTTACGCCTGATTAGACTTTTTCAAAACAGTAATGACTGTAGAAAAAACCACAATAATATAAAAATGAAATATAACCAAAATATTGGGACCTGAGTAAAAAATTCAAATGATCTTAGTTGTATAACACAAAGTTTTTTTTTTATGACATACTAGAAAACAAAGTATTTTCATATTTCTTTTATTTTCATAACAAAAAAAAAAATCCATGTCAGATAAAATAAGTGGTTTGTGTAAATCCTAATTTTGTATCTATCTATAATAACAATCTGAATAAGTTATGTCTTTTCAAAATTGTTATTCGTATTTTTTCATAAATTCTAATTTTAATTCAAGAAATGTCATTTGTGGTTGCATTTTTTCAATTATCAAAAATTGCTTCTTTTCAATTACCAAAAATTTCTTCTTTTCACTTATGTCTTTTGAAAAACACATAAAAAAGGATCATTTGATTCTTTATAAAACGAATTGTTATATTTATTTATTTTATTAGAAATCGGTAAGAATGATAAACAGTAACGTTATTATTGCTAGAGATGTAACTTTATCTTCAGAATATAGTCCAAGGTATATGCTTCAATTCTTTTTTTGGTATGTTCTATTTTTTTCTCTTTGATTATAAATTTTTGTGTTACTTAACTTCATTTATGATCTTGATTTTGATCGTCAAACGATCATATTGCTTTACTCGGCTTTATTCTTTTCCTTATCCAAACTCGTTCTCGATATTCATTAGATTAGTACTAATATGCTTGGTTCAGAGTCATCATTTAGTTTTTTTTCTTAGAAATATTATTTAGTTTACATTATTGCGCAACCCATTAATCAAACGTTTGTGTGTTTTAATTTTGAGGATAATATCGCTTTATCTAAGTCTCTTAATTTTGAGTATTTGTATCGCTCCCTCTATCTATAATAACAATCTGAATAAATGTCAATTGCCTTTCAATAAGTTGTGTCTTTTTTAAACTGTTATTCGTATTTTTTTTTTAATTTCTATTTTTATTTAAAAATTTTTTTTTTGTTTTTGTTTTTTTTTTTTTTTTAAATTTTTTTTTTTTTTTTTTTTTAAATTTTTTTTTTTTTTTTTTTTTTTAAATTTTTTAAATTTTTTTTTTTTTTTTTTTTATTAAACCATTTTTTTTAACTTGTGCATTTCAAAATAGAAGAGATAACAATCTTCTATTGTTTCATCTTTTTATTATTCATTATATATCTTTTTGTTTTAACCGTTTATTTAATAAAAAAATATACATAATTAATAATGAAGATCTTCATGTTTTTAACACATTAATCTATCCATAATAGCAATCTGAATAAATGCCAATTGCAGATAAATAAGTTATGTTTTTCAAAATTATTATTAGTATCTTTCTGTTAATCCAAATTTTAATCCAATAAATTTCATTTGTGGTTGCGTCTTTGCATCAATTAAGTATATTTTTGTTATAACCATTTTTATGAAAATTGTTTCTTTTCACTTATGTCTTTTCAAGATTATTTATATCGCTCAAAAATCACATAAAATTAAGGTTCATTTGATAGTGATTCTTGATATAATAATTTATCAAAAAGTATGTTATCTATCTCGATGGGTTGCCTTAAATAAAGAATAAAAAGTAAAAAATCCAACATATGATCATTTTCCAACAAAATATGTATTTACATCATATTTTTTGTATTGCATATTTTTATATATAATTTTTTTTAACACTACAAAAAAAATACTCTATAGAGTTGTGTGTCTTATAATTTTTTGTTTTCTTATTTTTTATCTTAGTAGTTAAATTCTTTGAAAATATTTTACAAATTTTTATATTTGAATTATTTTGTAACTTTCCATTTATATTGTTAATAATCTCAAATTTTGTTTTTTAGAAGATCGTATCTTTTTATTTATTTTTTAAAGAATTATAATTTTCTGAATATTTTACGTATTTTTATCATCATTTTTTGTTTTATGTATTTTCACTTATAATAATTTAAAATAACTTTTTGTTTAAGTTTTAATATACGACAAATACTTCCGCGAAGCGGGGGTTCTATTCCTAGTTATATGAAAAGTCATGTAGGATAATTTAATAGGTTTTAACAAAAGTATTAGATTTCCTTCGTAATCATTTTTTGTTTTGTTTTGTTTTTCAGTCTACCTATATTTCTATGAATATGTTTTTGACCAATAGTATATATTTAAGTAGGTGACAAGAATTATTTTGCGTAAGTAAGAGGTGGGTTTCGTCTAGTATGCATATATATATATATAAAACATTTTGGTTTTATATGAGGACGTTGTTAATAAGACTGGCTGGCATTCTTCTCCTTCATATATGGTTGAGCTTTTTTACTTTGTTTTAATTTTCTGACTGCTCAACTGTAGGGTTGATTCGTTGGTCCGAAGAGTAACAAATCGATTTCATCTTTTTTCCTTTTCTTTTTAGGTACCACGTTTTTAAATTGACTCGAAGACGACTCAGAAATTCACTGTGGTTGGGAAAACAAAAAAAACAGAGACGTTGTTAATAATTAACGTAATCCACCGTCACGTGAGAGAGAGAGAGAGAGACCACAATAAATCGTAGCCGTATATATGTGTATTTTTTAATTTTTTTGTGCTAAAAATTATTGGTCTATAATTGAAAAAGTATATTTACGCAAATAGTACTGGCATAGTGGGACGGGGAATCAGATAGAGGATTACTGTTTGTAAAACTGGTTGGTTTTAGCGTAAAGCTTCCACGAAATGCAAAATAAATCTGTGGAATCGTACCTACGGCTACATAAATATATATATATGAGTCAGATGAGAGAATATTCTCGACGAGAGACTCAAGTCTTCCCCGCTTGAACATCGTGCCTTGGAATAAAACTACTTCTAAATGATGCCGACAGATATAAATCTTCTAGATTATACGAATTTGAAAAAAATGTCAAGAGGGAAATTTCTAGAACATTATTATTATTTTTTTTTCTTTGGTATAGTGGTTGATGTTAAACAAGAGAGACATTTTTTTTTTTTCAAATTTTGTCTACAAACATGTAAATCCTAGGCGGGGTCTTGTCTCTCGAATTTATATGATGAATAAAAGTGGTCTACAGTTATAAGAGTTATTCAAAATTTAAACATTAACTTGTTGTGAAAATATCATTTGGGAGTGTTTGGAGAGAGAGGGGGCAGAGAGGGACGGGGAGAAAAGTGAATTTACGATAAATATTTTGAAATCGGGACCAAGAGTAGACAGCTTTGGTCTAATAATATTCCACATGTTTTCTCACTTCTGTTTTCAAAACAGCCTGGGTTTCCCGAAAATAACTCATTTCAACCAACCACTCTTTATTAACATTATGTGTGTACTTTCTACCATTTTCATCTTTCTAATCGACAGTAATCTGATTGTTAGAGGAAAACTCAAGCAACAGAAGTTTCCAACGTATATCGATGATAATTTACGATGTTAACCTCGCATGTTTTATACTCCTTCCGTTTCACAAAGAGTGTCATTTTAAGATTTTGTTTTTGTTTCACAAAAAGTGTCACTTTGTATTTTCAATGCAATTTTTAAAACAAAAATCCAGTTTTGACCTTGTAATATTGATGTATTAATTAGAAAGAGAAATGAGTTTAGTGTATTAATAAGGGATAGAATAGGATTTTTATCAGTTTTCTTAATATGTGTGAAAAAGAGTAGAATGACACTCTTTGTGAAACAGAGGGAGTACTATACAAGATGTAACTTTTAAAAAAGAAATTTTTTTTATCGAAAGCGAACTAATAAATTATACCTTAACTATTGTTTATGTTGTTAAATTATACCTGAATGGATAATTTGACTAGTCAAACATTTATGTCGTCAAGTTAAGATAACTAGCTTGAATTACATTATATATATATATATATACACGCATATATGCGGGTTTTTAATAAAATATTCTAAACTCGTAACAATAAATTAATTAGTATTAGAAAATAATCTGTAAAGAAAAACGAATATTTTCCTTTTTCTATTAGTATTAGAAAAAGAAACTTAAATGAATAACAAAATTTAAGAAAATAATAAAATTTAAAACCCGTTAAAATATTTTTTAAGAATAAATATATGAATTAATTTATTTATTTTAAAATTTTGCTGAATTAATTATCTTACTTTTATTAAAATTAGATTTATCATAATTAAAATCTAGATTAGGATCCGCGTATTATAATAATAAAATTTAAAACCCGTTAAATTATTTTTTTAAAGAAAATAGAAAGCAAAATCTGATCACTACTAAAAACATATATGAAAAATACAAAATCGAAACGTAAAAGTTATTTATTTATTTTAATTCTCATTTATTTTCAATTAAAATATTTAAAACACATAACTGTTGTGGATCCTAAGCAACATTTATCCTACTTCTCATATAGTTAACACACTTTAAGAACTATTTTTTTCTGTTCCGTTGCGTTAAAAACTTGAGTATTTAATTTGAGTCAATCGAGTATGTTAACGATCTTTCCATTAACTCTTTTCAAGCAAATAAAGTATCTCTTTCTCTTCAAATTCATCTCCCTTATATGATCTCTCTGCTCTCTAGAAAAGTTATGTTTCTTAAGACTCGCATCAAAAGCTTCTATACATGATTCTTGATATCATCCTTCTCATTGATCTCATCATCGTTTAATGTCATATCATTAGCATATAGAATTTTATTTTTTTAATTAAAATATATCCTAGTTAATCTAATTTACTTTTTGTTTTTGTTTTTATTTTTCTTTTGAAATAGATCCTTTTGTTTTTATTTTCTTTTTCTTAAATTTAAATATATTTTAGTTAATTTTATTTTACTTTTGTAATCTAAATCAATAAATTTGACATTGACATTTATTTTTTGTAAAATAATATTTTACCGAGACACGTATCTAAATCTAAATCGATATGATATGATATAATGTATTAAGTTGTAATGTCATATCATTAGCATCTAAATTTTTTTTTTAATTAAAATATATCCTAGTTAATAAAATTTAATTTTGTTTTTAAATTTTGTTTTCTCTCGTATATGATCTCTCTGCTCTCTAAGAAGTTATGCTTCTTAAAACTCGCATCAAGAGCTTCTCTACATGAGTCTTGCTATCATCCTTCTCATTGAGCTCATCATTGTCTAATGTCATATCATTAGCATCTTAAATTTTTATTTTTTAATTGAAATATATCATAGTTAATTTAATTTATTTTTTTTTCCTTTTTCTTTTCTTAAATTAATTAGATCCTTTTATTTTATTTTATTTTTCTTAAATTGAAATATATCCTAGTTGATTTTATTTTACTTTTGTAATCTAAAATCGATAAATTTGACGTTTTTATTCTTTAAACGTAGCTAACTTAGTTTCCTTTTTCTTAATTTTCTTATTTACCTTTACGATTTTTTATTTTTCTTTTGGTATTAGTAATTGAAAAATAAACTTATTTCCTTTTTTAATTTTAAAAATAAAGTTTTGCTTTTTTTTTTAGTATTAATAATTGATCATACAATTTTTTTAACTGAAATGAAAAACATAAAAAACTTAATTTCTTTTTTTTAAAAAAATTTATTTACATTTTCGATTTTTTTTTTCCTTTTTTATTAGTAATCGATAAAATTTATTTTCCTTTTTTATTTTTAAAACTAATTTTTAGATTTATGTAAACATTATGTTAAAATCTAATTGTAAATTTTTTAACACGTGTCAAAATCTAATCGATTAACTTGACACGTGTCACGATCATGTTAAAAACTAATTTTGATGCATCCTACTTTATATAATAAAATATATATATATATATATATATATATATATATATATATATATTTTTGTAGGAATATTGATTACTTTATATCTGACAAATAACCTTATTATGACAATAATCAGACGAAGAATAACTAGACATTAGTTACAACTTACAACTAGTATATAACACTTAATAAAGATTACTAAGTTTGACAAAAAAAAACTAGGATATTTTCAGAACAAAAGAAGAAAAACCTTACGGATTTAACCTTACATAGTCATTCTTTATCTGGGAGTCCCGACAAAAGATCTGATTATTCTTGTATCCAGAACGCGTGATTTCAACATTCGATCTTCAGTTTTTCATATCTTTTACTTTGGTGCTCCGATTGATTGATGTGATTCAAGGTGCGTTGAAAAAACTTGTTATGGTAGCTATCCTACCGAGTTTGGAAAGCCTTGACGTTAAAAGTTTGTTCGTCTCATACCCGTGTTCAATAATCATTCTTCAAATGCCCCTAGTTTGAGATCATTTTTTTTTGCGTATTTGCACCTAGGACCTAGAGGTTGAAAAGGTATATGGATTCTGCGAATCTAAGTTTGAGTGACTCTACTTACCAACTAAAATCACCTGAAAACGCATTTATAAACCTTAAACCCCACATAATGTGGGCCACATTGTTCTGAAAAAAAAAACCTAGAAGTTCTGAGAGGGTTTAAAAAAGTGTTTTCCTTCATTTTTTACACGGGTAATAAAAGAGGAAAGGATGGAACTTGGATAAGAGCAGAGACGAGGAAGGCTTGGCGGGTCCTTAACCTCTGATCTTGATGAACCTTATATCTTATACGACCCAAAGCGTGACAATATATGAACAAAAGTGACCAAACATAATATTCATCATTAGCCTCTTCGACTAGTCAGAACTGCAAGACTCTAAATTTTCCCTCCCTCGTTGTGTTAACTGATGCCATATTACCACCGGTTATAGCTTTCAATTTATTCATACAAAACATGCCGGTTATAATAATTTAAATTACGTTCGATACTTCAGATAATACCAAGACCGCTTTTATATACATACCAAAAAAGAATCCCAACCCGACAGAAAACAAACAAAAAAAGGGGAAAACATCAAAACCACACAGGTTCAACACAAGACTACTGATTTGCGTATCCTTCATACAAATCGTCAATAAGCATAGGCTTCCACAACGACAACGTGCGCATATATACACATACGTACATAAACAGCATTCAATCCCGAACCCGTTTACAAAAACTCAATCAATCAAGGAACGGGACAACATATATATATATATATATATATAGCATATATAATAATAATACTAGTATAATTCAAAAGAGGATTCGCAGTCTAAGCGCAGCTTTCTTGCCGCTTGGAGGCTGCCACCACGGAGAAGAACAGGTCTAGATCCGGCGGCTGAAAATATCCCTTCTTTGGCGGTTCCCTCTTCTTTCCAAAGTGTAGCGATCTCTTCCTTCTCACTGGCGGCGGACACGGAGGATCTGCTGGTATCCGGCATTCCTCACGTGTCGGCGTCGTGCATCCCACGTGATAGACGTCATCATCGACGGTCACCGTCTCTCCGTCGTAGTAAATAGACCCGTTATCCATTTTCTTTCCTTTCTCTCGCACTCTTCTTCTGTGATAAGTCTTTGCTTGATTAAGAGACTTAATTGCTTCTCTAGTACTCTAGTTTTTGGTGTGACGTAGCTTGTTCTGGAAGTTGCTAGGGGTTGTATTGTACTTGCGGTGTAGAGCCTGACACGTGGAGGAACGTACTGATACGTGCCAAAGCGTAGGTGAATTCAGGTAGAAATGTTGCCACACACACACTTGATTTGACTTGAGTTTTTAAAAAGGGTCGTTTATAAATGTGGCTTCTTAATTCAGCACAGGCCCATTTGTTTCATTCTCGCGGCCCCTAACTATATATATTATGCGATCTTATTATCAGCTAAATAAATAAAAGTTTGTCATATATCATGTTTGAATTTTTCTGCTCTCTTCACTTCATCCCTTTTTGTATTTTTGTATTTTTCAGATACGAAAAAATCAAGAACCGGCTGGTTTATAGTCGAAGCCAAACCTGGGGACTAAACCGGTTGAAATTATCCACGGAACCATATATACATGTTGGAGTCTCAAACGCGTTGGTGTCTTGTCTCCCAAGCTGATCACAGTCACATTATATAATTGCTCTTTCAACAAACACATAAAAAATCCCAAATTTCGTGTTGGGCTATTGATTTTCCGATCGTCCACATCTTCACTTCCGAAAACCTTCTTTCCTTATCCATTGTATCAAATACTTTGCTCCAATCTGCAACGAAAGTTGTCATCTTTCTCGGCTGGGTTTTGATTAGATCCCCGATTTCAGGTTCTATATATTATGCGAGCTCACTTTTGTTCCTCCTGATTCTTTGGCAATGATATTCTCCAAGCTCTATTGCTCTGCGGCTCGATCCTCTCGCTCTAAGGTTCGTTTGGTTTTGGTGTTTTTTTTTTCGGATGCTTGTCAATTCC
Organism: Alliaria petiolata; assembly: GCA_020283515.1. NCBI lineage: Eukaryota > Viridiplantae > Streptophyta > Magnoliopsida > Brassicales > Brassicaceae > Alliaria > Alliaria petiolata. Next base: position 464,302,048 of record JAHZTW010000001.1, on the reverse strand, counting down.
GTGTATCTATTTCCTGATTAAAAATCAAAAAATCCTGGTGAAATTAGGGATTGGTATACGGCAGTGGTGTGAGATCGGCGATCCTAAGTGAGGGGAAGCTTCGAACGCCGCCGGCTTTTGAGGCCGCTGCCAATCAGGTGGATGGTGGATTAGGGTTTCTGAGGCGGCAATTTGCTTCTTTAGCTGCTCGGAAGGGACTGGATACCAGTGATCTTAGCCGCGTTTTCGCTAACCCTAGATTGCGCCGGCTCTTCTCTAGCGAAAGCCCGAAGAAGAAGAGTATGCACCAACCTGAATTTTTATACGGAATCAAATTAGTTTCATATTACCATTTGTTTCCGGATTCTTATCAACGCTTTTGTGCAGATTACGAGAACTACTATCCGAAAAACACTAAGCAAGCACCCAAGAATGAGCAGAAATCCGAATCCAGAGGTATAAGAAATCGAATAGACCAGTTGATACTTTTGGAGCTTTGGGAGGGGAATCATTTGTCATCTTTTTGACCAACACAATAGAAATACAAGTCTCGTATGAAATTTGCTCATCGTTACGCAATTTTTTCCTTTATTCTAGTTTTGGCTTCTGAGCACTTATTTCTAGCTTTTATAGATTCAGTATCAGTCTTTCTTCGCGTGGCAACTTTTCCTTTTGAAGGGACTGTGGAATTTTGTTTGAAGGTTGTAGTAATTTGATATGTTTTTGTTGCAATGCAGATGGTTCAAAGAAAAATGAAAATGAGAATGCTGGGGACTTTAACACGAAGGATTTCCAAAATATGTTAATTCCTCTGATTGCCATTGCTTTAATCCTCTCTTCTTTCTCCCTTGGTTCCCGAGAACAGCAACAGGCAAGCATGTTTCCACTAAACTTTGTTTATCTCGGATCTAACCTGCATCATGTTATCTGCGGAACTGCGGACTTGGGCATGAGATATGTTAACTAATTTTCGTGTTATCTGTTGGTTCAGATTAGTTTCCAGGAGTTCAAAAACAAGCTTCTTGAGCCTGGTCTAGTGGATCACATAGATGTTTCTAATAAATCAGTCGCCAAAGTCTATGTGAGGAGTTCACCAAAAAACCAAACAAATGAAGAAGTTGTTCAAGGTCCTGGTAATGGAGTCCCTGCTAAGGGACAGGGTGGTCAGTATAAGTACTACTTCAATATTGGCAGTGTTGAATCCTTTGAGGAGAAACTCGAAGAGGCCCAAGAAGCGTTAGGCGTTGATTCTCATGACTTTGTTCCTGTCACCTACGTCTCTGAAATGATCTGGTACCAGGAACTGTTGAGGTTTGCACCGACTTTACTTCTCTTGGGTACTCTAATTTATGGGGCAAGACGGATGCAAGGTGGATTGGGAAGTGTAGGAGGACCTGGTGGGAAGGGTGGCCGTGGAATTTTCAATATAGGGAAAGCTCAAATAACGAGAGCAGATAAAAATTCCAAGAATAAGGTAAGCATTTCAATCCGGGTGGAGAATCAGAACTAGCACCCTCATTTCCCTTTCGTGAAGCTATTGGGACTTACGACCAATCTTTTTTCTTTTTTGATTTTTGCCAGATATATTTTAAAGACGTTGCGGGATGCGAGGAGGCTAAACAAGAAATTATGGAATTTGTGCATTTCCTTCAGAACCCAAAGAAATATGAAGATTTGGGAGCTAAAATCCCAAAAGGTGCGCTTTTAGTTGGCCCACCAGGGACTGGAAAGACCCTTCTAGCCAAAGCTACTGCTGGGGAATCAGCTGTGCCGTTTCTGTCGATATCTGGTTCAGATTTCATGGAGATGTTTGTTGGTGTTGGACCTTCCAGAGTGAGAAACTTGTTTCAAGAGGCTAGACAATGCGCACCTAGCATAATATTTATCGATGAGATCGATGCGATTGGCCGTGCAAGAGGACGTGGAGGATTCTCTGGTGGAAACGATGAGCGTGAAAGCACTCTTAATCAGTTGCTAGTGGAAATGGATGGTTTTGGTACTACAGCAGGAGTTGTCGTGCTTGCTGGGACTAACAGGCCGGATATTCTTGATAAAGCTTTGTTACGGCCTGGCCGGTTTGATCGTCAGATAACCATTGACAAACCTGATATTAAAGGCCGTGATCAAATATTCCAAATATACTTGAAGAAGATCAAACTTGATCACGAGCCTTCATATTACTCACAAAGGCTTGCAGCTCTCACTCCTGGGTTTGCTGGAGCTGACATTGCCAATGTCTGTAACGAGGCGGCTCTTATTGCTGCCAGACATGAAGGAGGAACAGTTACAATGGCGCACTTTGACTCTGCAATCGATCGTGTTATCGGAGGTCTGGAGAAGAAAAACCGGGTATGTGCTTTCACCTTATCATCAAAGCTCGATTGTTTCTAGTCTTTTAGCCAAATTTTATTTGGTATGATTTGCTTATCGTGGATCTAAAGCTTGAAACCACCAACAAACTGATTAGAAAGTCATCATCAACCAAAGATGTGCTTCTCCGTTTTTTTTTCCCCCCAAATGGAAATCTGAATGCTATACAATTTTCCGGTGGTTTCATGACTACAGGTAATAAGCAAGCTGGAGCGCCGTACAGTTGCATATCATGAATCTGGCCATGCGGTTGCTGGGTGGTTCCTGGAACATGCGGAGCCATTGTTAAAGGTGACTATTGTTCCTCGTGGTACGGCGGCGCTCGGGTTTGCCCAGTACGTTCCAAATGAAAACTTGCTCATGACAAAAGAACAACTCTTCGATATGACTTGCATGACTCTCGGAGGCCGGGCAGCTGAACAGGTACACCTTTCTATCAACTTCAACTCCTTTTGGTTGCGAAACTGATAGTATTTAGAGTGAATAAGAATAAAATCCCAAAAGGCTCTCGTCATCGCAAAAAAAGCAAACGGAACCAAACAAATCCAAAACGTAAAAATGTTAAAAAAGTTCAAAGCTTTGCCCTCTGTTGAAACCGATAATCAACATCCTTGCTTATACTAAAACGTAAAAGCAAAGCACTGTAGACAAAGGAACTAAAGAAATGGAAATAGAAAGAATATGTATATATGCTACTTGGTTGATAGACAGGGATGAGAGTTACTTTATTTGTTCTCTCTTACAGAGATCATGAAGTCTCATTACGGTTTCAGGTCATAAAATTTTTGTTTATTGTTTTTCAAGCTGTGAATCCTTTTTTTTTTTTGGTGGGTCTTGAACACAGGTATTGATAGGAAGAATATCGACCGGCGCTCAGAACGATCTGGAGAAGGTGACCAAGATGACGTACGCGCAAGTGGCCGTGTACGGATTCAGCGACAAGATAGGATTGCTTTCGTTCCCGCAACGGGAAGACGAGTTCTCCAAACCATACAGCAACAGAACCGGTGCAATGATAGACGAAGAGGTCCGAGAATGGGTTGCCAAAGCTTACAAGCGAACGGTTGAGCTAATAGAGTAACACAAAGAGCAAGTGGGTCAGATTGCTGAGCTATTGCTAGAGAAGGAGGTTCTGCATCAGGATGATCTTACTAAAGTTTTGGGTGAACGTCCGTTTAAGTCGGCTGAGACGACAAACTACGACAGATTTAAATCTGGATTTGAAGAGACGGAGAATAAGAGCCAGGAGGAGCCTGTGAAGGTGAAGCCTGCAGAGGATGATGGAGCTCCGCCGCTTGAGCCACAGGTGGTTCCGACGTAGACACCCAAATGGTTACTCATTGTAAATTTAATCGAAGGCAATAACAAACCACGCTACTGTATTATCTTCATGCTTTAGCGAAAGGGATTGTTCTGTTTGGAAATGTAACCCTAGGCACTTTTGAGCTTAGTTGCTTGCGCGAGATCCTAAAGAAAAATGTCTTGATTTGCTTTGTTCGAAGGACTATAAACATTCTAATAAATCAGAACATATAGTCACCACCTAAAAGGAGAACTATATGTTGTAAAAAAAAAAAAAAAAAAAAAGGAGAACTATACTACAAGGGAAAAAAAAACAATTCAATTACATGTACTTTTCATTAGCTAGACATAAAAACCACTAAAATACAACATGTAGTAGCCTTCATTACCTAACTAAATATATGAAGTAAAATGGGTTTTTCGATTAAGTTTGGATTCAGTTAAAATCTTTGATACCCCCTACTACAGACTCAGTTAAGCTCTTTTAGATTTCAACATAATAAAAGGTCACATTGTACATAGCAAAAACTAAAGAAAACCAAGTAAAATTAGGAAACAAACAAAAACATAAATACAAAAATTGGGATTACATGAAAAATGTTTGATGTAACACAAAAGCTAAGAAGGGACCCAGCAAGAAGAAGAGAAGAGGATGCGGCCTTTCCAACCTTGCAAGAACCAATTAGTATCTTCATCAAGCACAAAGTCTTTATGGTAACCCCACTTCTTCATCTTCTCCCTAAACGACTCCACAAGCTCTGCCTCCACAGGCTTCTGCTTAAACCCAGCCCTCATCATCCTCACTTTCCACTGCTTGTAAGTCTCCGGTCTCTCGACCCTATCCACTCCTTCACACGCTATCACATTCATCACTTCTCTCCCGTAGAACTCCCCTTCGAAATGTATCCTCTCCGGGTTCTCTCGGGAAAGAGTTGAGCCAAACATGTCGAAGAGCGCCGAGTAATGAAACAGAGCTTCTTTGAACCGTGTGGTGAAGAAGGGGGCGTTGAAAGACCCGTTAATCGTGTTGCTGAGGAAAACGTCTGGGTTCATGTCTCTGATCAGTTTTAGGAACCCGTCCCTCGGGCAGTCCTCTTGGCCTGGAGTCACGTCTCGAAGGTTTTTCAACCGGAGCACGATGTTGACGGCAAGAACTTCGTTCGGTCGGATCTTGAACTCGTCCATCCGGATTGTTTCCCAGTTCTTAGATGCAATTGCGTTGTATTCAAACGGAACTCCAAACCGTTTGCAATACTCTGTAAGTCTCCGACCCGTGTCCTCTATCCTTTCGGTCGGACGAAACCCTTGCTGAGGCAGCTCGATTCCGGTAATCCGCAGTTTCCGTGGCCCGGTCTTGCTCTTTGATATGCGCTGTATAAACATAGGCCACTGGAAACCGTAGAGGATCCCGAAATCGATTATGTGAAGAACCGAAGCATCTTTGGCAGCATCAAGAATCATCTTGTTGGAGAATAAATAGATCAAAGTCATGAACGGAGACGCGGACAAGAACACTTTGTAGGATTTAAGAGTCTGAGCAGCTGTTCGTTTCTTCGTGGCAATCGAATCGTAATAACTCTGGATCATAGTTCCGGTGCTTCCTTCAAGACGCGCCTCAAGCGCATGGGCGAAGAAATGAGCTAGTCTCTGCGATGCGTCGCCAAGGGGCGAGCATTGCTTCCGTATCTGCCTCAGCAGATCATCGGCTGTAATCTTATCCCCTGCGGAAATCGACTGCGCGCATAGCGTGAGAAGCGTGCGGAAATCAACCGCCTGGCTCTTCTTTCTCCCCCGACCTCCTTCTTTCTTACTCTGAGCCTTGCTTGAACCGTTGTCGCCATCTTCGATCATCTGCGGATCGGATTGGCAATCAAGCAGAACGTTATCAAACAGCTCTGTTAATTTGCCATCTTCCACATTCACTGCTGATTGCTTACTACTCCTGGTTTCCTCTAGATCATCTTCTTCTTCTTCCCGCTCGTGATGATTCTTCCTAGTTCTCGTGACACCGGACAGTCCTTTCTCTTCTTTCACCGAAACCACTCCTAATTTCCTCTCATGCTCGAGATTGAAGATCCATTGGTCGGTGTTAGGAAGAAACTTGCTAGCTTCCTCTAGCCCTCTCTTGAACTGAAGAACTGATTCTACGTCACTAAACATACTCCTGACAAGAATCTCATTCGCTGGCTGCCCGAATCCACCGCCCCCACGCAACACGTTTGGCCCTTGAAACGACACAACACCAGAATCGACAAGAGGATGGTCATACTCATACAACACTTCACTCTCTGTAGAATTAGCTGCTGTGTCGATCCGGACACTAGAATTGCTGTTGCTGCTCCAATAATCACCACCACCACTGCTACTGCTACTACTCATCGAATTAGGAACAGCATAAGATTGAGTCTGGGAGTCGCTGATCACTTGCTGCAACATCTCTTCGGTTTGTCGTAGAGCCAACGAATCGTAGAACATAGCTTGCTTCTCCGCGATACTCTCTTCCATAAGGATCTGGTTTACGTATTTCAAAAGGGTGTTCTCGGAATCCATCTCATCAGCTGGAGGAGAGTATTGGTGATGATGATCTTGATCTTGCGTTGTTGATGGAACCCAGATTGAAGGTTGATAATCATTGCGGAGATCAAAATCGCTCGATGAAGGAACGCCGAATCCGAGATCGGGAATAGGATTCGGCAAGAAACTCACATCGTAATACTCGAAACCGTTGACCACCCTTGAGAAATTCGATTCCATCATCAAAAACCCTAAAACTCACCGAACTTGGTTCCTCTTCAAAAAAACCACACTTACAAGAACACAAAAGCACAGAATTTTTTGAAAAAATATTACAGTAGATTCAGCAATGGAATCTGAATCAGATGAGAACTCGGGACACCATTGCTTACATCTAAAGAAGAAGAAGAAGAATAAACAAGTGGGATAAGAAAGTGGACAAGTAGGAGGCAAAAAAGGCGTGAGCTTTTTAGATCATCACGTTAAAAAAGGTTTATGCACAAGAAAATGAATATGCGAATTGCGATAGGATATTGCTATGCGTGAGAGGAACAGCAAGAAGTTGAGAGAGAAGAAAAGGAGGAAGTTTCCCGGGAAACGCGAGGGGGACAAGACCAGTCTTGCGACTCGTCCGAGGAGTCAAAACTATATATTTGTCGGCTCCTTTTGACCTGTCATTAAAAGAGAGAGAGTCTCTCTCATTCGTGGGCTTGTTGTTGGCCCAGCTCTCTTTTCTTTTAAGTAGTGACTGTCATGTTAAAACTCAACAAAAGTTAGTAATCTTTTATGGCAAGTGGGTTTAGGAGATCTTTTGTAATCCATCTGTTGTTAACGGAAAAAACGAAACTTAGATGTATCATATGTTTGTAAATACACACCATTTTATGGATGTGAATCCTACATCTGAAGTTTTATATGTTTTTTTTTTATAACCTACACATATTATATACTTGATCAACTCCCGTTTTGTTAATCTCATTTGACATAATGGCAAAAGTGTCTCGCACTAAGATATGTACTTATTAATCTGATTCTGAAAAAATATATTGTAGTTGACAAAAAAAAAAGAGAGTTTCGTGTGTAAAACTTGGGGAGCAAGATTAATAAAGATTCCTGATAGGTAGAGTTGATTATTTGACCAGTACGAATTATTTAAACAAAGTTGCTGAGAAGTACTATATCAACAAACAAACTACAAAAAAAAAAAACATCTGTGGAATAACGAAAATAAATAAATAAAAACAACAAAAGTCAAAAGGAAAGGACCTCCAGATCTGATCTCACATTGTCAATTCTGACATGACATATTGTGAAATTCACACCATTGAAGAAATACTTTTTTTTTAATATATAACTCAAAATTGAGTGGATATCACGTTTGACACTACTATATATAATACTCAGGAAAGTTTTTTTTTTCTTTTTAAAGAAAAAGGCTAATACGAAGGAAAGTTTACTGGATTGATTATTTTCTTTGATTTTAAGATTATATATGTTCAACCGATAATTGTAAAACTTTTTTATTTAAATTATGTGTTATCCAGTTGATCGGTATAGGTAGGAAGCGTCCGTTGCCAGAGTGTTTCGGTGTGGTTTACAGTTGCAACGATGATAAAAAAATTAATGAGTTATATTTCAGGTTTGCAAGTTTTCATTGGTTCTGATAACAATCTGCGAACCTGTGTGATGCAATAAAACTTTGTAAACAAAGACACTATAAAAAGTTAGCTTTTCATTATTTATGCAACAAAAGATTGCGTGAACATACGAGTACTATCTCTCTTATGCTATACTCTTAAACACGCTATGTCACAAGCATATAACAAACACACTAGTGTCCAAGAACCCTAACTCTGAACCCAATCCACTCGTGTTGGCGAGAGACTAACAACAGAAAAGCCCAGTTACTTGGGACACAGAAAGAACACCTACGAAGAAGAACAAGGAACCCAAACAGATGAAGCATACACGATCCTACCTTTCCACCCTTGGAGCAACCAGTTACCATTTTGATCAACATCGAAATTTTTATCGTACCCGTTTTCGATCTTCAACTTCAGATTCTGCATCAGTTCCTTCTCAAGCGGAAGCTGTCTAAACCCGGCTCGGATCACTCTCGCCTGCCACTGCTTATAAGTCTCCGGTCTCTCCACTCTCTCCGTCCCTTCACAAGCCACAACATTCATAATCTCTCTACCATAGAACTCTTTCTCAAACATCAGCCTCATCTCGTCTTCCCTCGTCAGCTTCGAGTCACACATATCAAACAGAGCCGAGTAATGAAACAATGCTTCTCTAAACCTCGTCACAAAGAATGGTGCGTTGTAAGATCCGCTTAGGATCGCCGAGATAAAGGCATCCGGCTTTGCTTTCCTTATCAGCTTCAAAACCGCATCTCTCGGGCTGTTTACCACAACCGTCTCATCTAGAAGGTTCTTGAAACGGAACAGGGAGTTAACAACCACAAACTCTCCTTGTTGAATCTTCAGGTCTTCGACTCTGATCGTCTCCCATTTCTGAGCAATCGCGTTGTACTCAAACGGAACATTGTAACGCTGACAGTATCGAGCCAAGCGATGACCCGTCTCCTGAACTCCTTCCGCTGGTCTAAAACCGCGCTGAGGCAGCTCTATCCCGGTAATCCTAAGCTTAGGCGGACCACCCTGTCTGAACGAGAGGCGATGAATCAGAGCAGGCCACTGTAAACCGTAAGATATCCCAAAATCTATGATGTGTACCATGTTGGCGTTTGCGGTCAAACGCATTATGCTGTGGTTAGCTAATATGATAGCGGCTTTCTTGAACGGGCAGACTGAGATGTATGTCTGGTAAGCCTTCAACATGTCTGCTGCAGATGTTTTCTTCGAAGATAAAGCGGTGTAGATCTGTGTACCAGTACCAGCTAAGCGAGCTTCGAGGCTGTTTGCGAAATAGTGAGCCAATCTCTCTGTTCCATTGCCCAGAGGCGAAGAATGCTCCCGTATCTGTCTTAACATTTCATTGGTGGTTCTTCGATCATCCACTGATACAGCTTGTGCACATAATACCAAAAGAGTCCTCAAATCAGCAGTTTCTTTCTTAGAATCATTACTACTACTAATATTAGCAGTTGATTTCTTTCCACGGGTCTTTGCTCCATTTGACTGCGCCACAATTTGCTGTGTTGCCTCGACTTTGGCGGTTTCTGTTTGAAACTTCTGGTCAACAATGCATACAGGTTTCCCTGTGCCACATAGCAAAATCTTATCAAACATTTCAGAAAGCTCAGTTTCCTCAACATAAACAGCAGATTGCTTGTAGCTTCTTTCATCGACGAAATCTTCATCTTCGTCACGCCAATGGCTTTTCTTCCCAGTCAATCTGTTGGGAGGAGGAGCAGAGTTATGATGCTCTGTCTCATCCTTCTTCTCCGTCTTAACAAAAACCTCAGAACCATTTTCCTTGAACCCCGAATTCTTGGGAATGTAATTCTCCACGTCGATAAAGAGCTGAGAAGATTTAGGAAGGAACTTACTCGCTTCCTCCACCCCTCTCCTGAACTGCATAGCCAATTCACTGTCCTTGAACATACTCGAAACCAAACCATCGCCAAAACCTGGCGCGCTATTACCACCACGCGTGACACTGTTGGACCTAGAAGTGGACTGGAAAACAAAATTACTCGGGATGGGTGTCTGTAACCAAGAAGGTCTATTCTCCAAACCATCAACACTCCAGTGTGAATCTGAGGAGGTGGTGGTGGTACTACTGGCGTAATCACTGAAGCCGCCACCTGAACAAGAACCATCGGGACTATCATGAGACAATTTCTCAGGGTAAGATCGATGGTCCATAGAGGAAGAAGACGAAGAAGGGGGTTTCTCGCCGAGGGCCTCATAGAGAGATTTCTCAGCTGCTTGAAGAGCCAAGGCGTCGTGAAACATACAAGGCTTCTCTTCCATGTCCTCCTCCATAAGCACTTGGCTTATGTATTTCAAAACAGAATCCGAGAAATCAGCGTCATCAGATGGGGATGAATATAACGGATCTCCTGATGCAGCAGATTTGTTGTTGTTGTTGTTGTTGTTCTGGGTATATGTATCTGGAGGAGCAGATGAACGATCCAAAGAAGCGAAATCTAAGAAAGGCTCATCTAGATAGAATCCATTGGCTAAACCTAAGGTTTCGTTAGAGCCAGGCAAATCATCAAACTCGCTACTGAAATCGAATCCGTCCAAGGATCCAGAGAACCCGCCCGAGTAAGAACCCATGGATCGAAGAAAAGGTTGTCAAAAATGGAAGCAGCGGTGGTTCACAAAATCCAGAGTCGTTAGAAATCAATCAAAGGTCGAGACTTTTTTTAATTCCTGAACAATCACCAAATCGAGACCCACTAAACATCAGAGAAGGAGAGACTAATAACAAAGCAGGGAGATTTAAGAGAAGGGAGCATACCTCTCTTGTGGGTAAGATAAGCGGATTCGGCAACAAGATGACAAGGAAGCACCTTGAGTTGGGGGAAAAGAGATGGTCAGTGTACGTGGTGAGGGAGAGACAAAGAGAGACAACAGAGAAGAGAGATAAGAACTAATTAATTGTTTGTTTTACTCGAAAGATATATCATACAATAATAAGAAGATAATATCTCTCTGCCTTCGTGATATTTCCTCCAGACTGAAAGATCCGGAAATCAGTCGTCGATCAGGAAATTTCTTCGGTCTATAGAGAGAGAGAGAGAGTCTCAAAGAGAATCTTTCCGGATCCAGACAACTTTTCACTGTTTGACTCCTTTCACTTTTTATTCACAGAGTTGATCATCCAACCTTTTTTTAGGGAAAATTGAAATAAAAAACACTTTTACTATAGATTTGGAAAACTATACATTTGGCTCAAAACATTGAAGAATTATACCTTAAATTAATGTTAATCTTAATTTATCCTTAATAATTCAATAGAAAATTCAATTAAAATATATATAAATAATAATTTAGTTTTGTATTAATTAACAAACTTCTAATTTATATAGAAATTTTCAAATAATGATTTTTTTTTTCATTAATAATAACAAACTTCTAACTCATATAAAAATTTTAGATAAAAGTTTATTTTTATTTCTCCCATTCTTCTACTTCTAATATTATGATAAGACTAATGGGTTTGTTTGATATTTTATAAAACTATATTTTTATCGATTTATTTAAATTTTGTATAATTTACAAAAACAACATATACAATTAGTATATACTCCAATAGATCAAACTATACATCTAACATTATAATCTATCTACTCAAAACAAAACTAAAAAATATCCTAAAAATTATTTATTTTATTTTGATTATGCACTACTAAGTTCTTGTAAGTCAAAATATATAAGATATAGAATTATGTTTTGTAGTATTTTTTTCATTAACAAGGCTTATTTGAAAGTGAAAAATAAATTAAAAAACGAAAATATATAATAAAAATATGTTCATCAAGAAAAAAAAATTTGATATTGGTTTTAAGCTAAACATTTATTTTGCAATATGTTTTGCAAAAATATATAATAAAAATATCTTTTTTCCATTTATAACTTTTAGAGATTTTGATGAGATTTTTATTTCCATTTATGATACACAAAATTCTAAATTTTGTAAAATGCATATTCTAAACTTTTTAGAACATGTACAAAATGTAGAATACATATTCTAAACTTCATAGAACACACTTGAAGTTTAGAATACGTATTTTAAACTTTGTAGAACATGTACAAAATGAAGAATATGTATTCTAAACTTCGTAGAACATGTACAAAGTGTAGAATACGTATTCTAAACTTCAAAAAACAGATCAAAGTTTAGAAGACGTATTCTAAAATTTATAGAACAGAACAAAAATATTTATTTATAATGTTTTTTTGAAAAAATAAAGGTTAGGAATTTTTTACTATGGTGTTTTTGAGTTTTCTATATTTTTTTGTTCTTAAAATATATTTTTAAAAATATTTTAGTTAATTGGTTAAGGCTAATTCAGTCAAAATATGGACAAAAGATTAAAAGGTATAATTTCACAAAATTCATAGTGAAAATGTCCTTTTTTTTCAATTTCCTCTTTTAAATTTTACACATCAATTAATGAGNTAAACTTTGTAGAACATGTACAAAATGAAGAATATGTATTCTAAACTTCGTAGAACATGTACAAAGTGTAGAATACGTATTCTAAACTTCAAAAAACAGATCAAAGTTTAGAAGACGTATTCTAAAATTTATAGAACAGAACAAAAATATTTATTTATAATGTTTTTTTGAAAAAATAAAGGTTAGGAATTTTTTACTATGGTGTTTTTGAGTTTTCTATATTTTTTTGTTCTTAAAATATATTTTTAAAAATATTTTAGTTAATTGGTTAAGGCTAATTCAGTCAAAATATGGACAAAAGATTAAAAGGTATAATTTCACAAACTCATAGTGAAAATGTCCTTTTTTCAATTTCCCCTTTTTTTAATGTTCAATCTCCATTCTTAAATGATCACTTTGTTACTTTGATCCGGTTTCAATAGAGATATTTTCTATTAGATCCGAAAATTTCGAAAAAGAAAATCCGTTTTGTCCGGTCTCCATCCCGAATTTTCCGTTAAAAAAAAATGTATTCGAAATCATTTATTTTATTATTTTTTAAAAAGTTATTCTAACATTTTTCTTTTATAGAAAACAATTGTAACATTCTTAAATGATCACTTTGTTACTTTGATCCGGTTTCAATAGAGATATTTTCTATTAGTTCCGAAAATTTCGAAAAAGAAAATCCGTTTTGTCCGGTATCCCTCCCGAATTTTCCGTTAAAAAAAAAATGTATTCGAAATCATTTATTTTATTATTTTTAAAAAGTTATTCTAACATTTTTCTTTTATAGAAAACAATTGTTCAACATTCTTAAATGATCACTTTGTTACTTTGACTCCGGTTTACATTAGAGATATTTCCTACTATATAATTCGATATTTATTGTTTTGTGGTGTGTCTGATGTCAAGATCGTGGTGTCTACTTCGACAACTTCGACAACAAAAGATTAGGACAAAACTAGGAAATAGGAAATGACAATACTAAAAAAAAACTAAAGAGGTAGTATATTTTTACAAATAAAATATATGATCATAGCATATCCATAAAATATTTAAATAAAAATGTATAATGTAGTAACATCAAATGAAGACTAAATCATAGGAAATAAATATTTCTAATTTTAGACTTATATTTTACGATCACGTATATTTTTAACATGATCTAAAAATATTTCATTTGCTTTTTTTTGTTTGTCAAATCATATATTATTTATAACAGCTTCAGATAAATTTGTTCGATAAAATTTAGGCAATCATTAAAAGAACGATAAGTCATTTGGTTGCATTTGATTGATTTGTCTTCGTAGCATTCACTATCATGTAATTTGTTTTCATCATAGAGCTTTTGTTCGTCGATTTCACTGTCCCATAAACCCATTATTGCTCCTTAAGATAATGAATTTCTTACATTGATTGCACCTTACTTTGGCTTGGCAATTGGCATTGTAAGTTTGTATAACATTGGCTTAATCGTAGCCACGTGAACACATCCAAAAAGATTACTCAATGGTGTCGACTTTTGATAAAGATGTGAAATAATGAAAACGACGTCTCCATTTATTTCTCTCCATTGAATCAATGAGATCCACCATCTACAACGCACAAATATGTGCGGGTCTTTAGAATAAAAAATATTAAAAATTTAAAAATGAGTAAAGATCAGTGTCTACCGAGAGACACTGAAGATCCGAGAGATCTTTTACGTGGCGAATTATAATTGATAGCTAAATTAATTTTTTTACTATTATCTTTATTTGGTTAAATAATTAATTGTTAAAACATTTATATGAATATTACTAATGGAGATGCTCTAACGAATCGTCCATCATATTCTCCTGTTTGTGTGTGTGTGTCTAAAAAGTATGTTTAGCCTTAGCCATCCAAAAATATTGCATAGCTATTAGGCTATTACCCCAAAAAAAAAAAAAAAGACAAAAGTGAATAATTATTGGTACATATATTTGCTTCCATTTCCTCTTATCAACTCTAGCTTTTCTTTTTGTCAAGGAATCTTATCTTTATTTAATTTTTTTATTTTATTTTGTCAAATACTTAATTTTTTAAAATTAATTTTGCGAGATACAATAACAAGAGAAAATTATCTATTCCCTTGGAACAAATACAATAAACCATTAAAACAATAGAAATTAAAGCACATAAATGATAAAATGACTTTGAATTTGAGACAAACCTTATATCTATCGATAGAAGCTTCACAGCAGAATCGGAGAACTGAGACATGGTCATTTTATGTTTGAATTCCAATCCCCCCCCCCCCCCCCCTCCAATGAATTTCATTGAAATGAACTCAATTGTATCTTTTGATCCTGTGCAAACCGTTACGCAAAATAATATAAATCGTTGGATGAGTTGAAAGTTTTCTCGGCATTGATTTTGAGAAAAAGCCATCTTTCAAAAAAAAGGGAAAATGGTAAAAAGATTCTCTCCCTATACAAAGGGAGGAAGATAAGGAATCTTATCTCAAGTCCCCATGTGCGTATGTATGCGAGAGCTACTTGATCGGTACTACAAGAACTTTTTTTTTTTTTTTTTGTTGGTTCAATACTACAAAAACTTTGTTCTTATAATTTCTTTTTATCGATCAAAACTTTCTTTGATTCTTTTTTTTTTTTGTTTATCAAAAACAAACAAAAACATCGTTACAAATCACGAGGATACATGTTTTGGTCTACGCGTCTATGAAATGTAACAGTTTGTAACCTGCTCAACTTTCTTCACATGCAAAAGGTATCTCTATCAACCGACAAATTTTTAATTCAGAAATATAGACATGCGAGGGATTTGTTGATGAATAACTTTGAATAGCTTGTGAGACACTCTTTGTGCGGATCCCTCAGTTACAATATACAAACAAGGATCCCAATTTTGCAAGGCAACAAAAGAAAGCAGCCTCTTATTATAACCAAAGCACTGTGACAATTACACCAGACTTCACATCATCTCTATCTTCTTCACCAAAATACATTCCTTTCTTTTGTTTTTTTTTTTTTTTTAACATCGAATCTCCTCAAATACATGACATAACAAAATAAACAAACAAATAAACAAAAAAGTATATATGAAATTAAAAAATAATCCAGGTTCAACCTGCAAACGTCCATTTTCACGTCGCAGAGATAACTTTTGTTTCCCTGGTCTATAGACCAAGACTGGTCTCGAGCTTCTGGGGTCTCTCTCCCTCTAGCAACTGCTGTTTCCCCTGTTGCTGGGACCAGTAGGCATGAGCCGTTAATACCCGATCTAGGAGCTCCTGTGGAACTGGCTCACCTCTCCTTTGTTGTGGCGATATTCTTGCTGTGTGCACCAGCGTTTTCCATTTGTCCTATCAAACCCAAAGATAATTACTTCTTGCACAAGAAACATAGACCTCATTCCCTGCACCTTCCCGGCGAAGAGAGTGAGCTGTACAAGGAGATATTTTGTATTTTACCTTCAAATCAACGTAAGTCCTGTGCTTAGCAT
This sequence comes from Alliaria petiolata, assembly GCA_020283515.1. Taxonomy (NCBI): domain Eukaryota; kingdom Viridiplantae; phylum Streptophyta; class Magnoliopsida; order Brassicales; family Brassicaceae; genus Alliaria; species Alliaria petiolata. Next base: position 464,286,316 of record JAHZTW010000001.1, on the reverse strand, counting down.
TATCGAAAGCTCGCACCTTTACATCACGCCACCTGCAGATTATATGCACAGCAATATTAGAACTATCTCGGACGGATTCTTGATTAAATTTAAGTCTTTTACTTTGGTGTAACATTAATAGATTAGTTACCTTCCGGTCCCAAGTCTCTCTACAGCTTGAACAAGGGCCTCTACTTCTGCAACAGAGAAGGGTCGGCGGATTCTGCGCTGTGCCACCTCAGATCGCTTAGGTTTCCGAGGTGGGACGACGGTTAAAGCCTGAGCATGCAGAGGAGAGACAGGAATCAAGGCTCTGGAGTAGACGGGTTTAGCCCTATTTGGAGCAGAGGGTTTGGAGTCAAGGTCACTTTCTACAGAGTTACTCGGTTTAGCATGTTTCCCCGGTACTGATGGGAGACACCTAATGTACAAACAAGTTTCGGAAAAACATCAGCAAAAGGATTATTTGCTGCATCAAAGAAAGAAAAAGCAAACACTGATCTCTGGAGTGAGACTGACCTTGTTAGAGTGTGAGGTACATTACACGGGCGGACAAAATCAGAATCTTCAGGAGAAAGCGGTTTTGTGGATTGTGGAGGATTGGGCTCAAGACAAAAGCCTAACGTATCTGAAAGAGTGTCTAGAGAGATTCCAGTCTGAAGAAGCATTTTGTTGTCGTCTCTAACTTTTTTTCCATGAACAAGAACACCTATGCGTAGTCCACCTCCAAGGATTGTGGTCACAGCTTCCAAGACTGTCCTCTAGCGAAGAGAAGTAAATTCTCATCATTACCCAAAAATATGAATGACCGTTTCCAAAAATCTCTAATAAAAAAAAATTCAAACCTTTAGCGAACCAACAGTAGCGGTCTCTGGAATTTCAATGAAAAGTTCAGGAACTCTAAATGACTTGATTCCGAGTTTCACTAAGAACAACAAAGAAAAATGAACAGAATCAACACAAAAGTCTGAGTCATAGAAACAAGAAACTGTTTTATAGGAAAAGATACCATGAGAATCTCTTGATTGGAATGCTGGCTGCTTCTGACAAGCTACCGATGATAGAAAAGCTGAAGCTGCAAGAAACAAAGCTCAGAGTTAATCATCATGATGTACGTACTTTTGAGGTTGAAGCTTAAATGACTAGCTTCCGATTATACCCTTTCGATGTGAACTTGAAAGGCCTTCATTTTTAACTGTTTCTTCTGATTGTGAGGCTGTATAACCATCAAAGTATTTTCTTTTCTTGATTGGATAGTTCCTCTCTGATCTTAAGCTTTTGAGACAATGTTTCTTGCTGTAGTAACCAGGCTTCAAGCTCAAGTCTAAACATTTTTCAGGAAAAAAAAATACACATAAGTAATCCAAAAGTACATATGACTAGCCCAGAAATGGTCCACATGCTCACCTGAATTAGTTGCCGTTGTATTATCTTTGGGCTTTGGAGAGACTTTACAAAACTTTGAAGCCAAAACTTTCCTGATTCTTCTATCTCCTATACGCAGAGTTGACCTAAACGACTTTGTTGCGTAACGCGCTGAGAAGTTTTCGCCATCATCATTTTCTCTACTGAGTAAATCTGTATCATCAGAGCATACCGAAGGATTTTGGGGAATTAGTTTCCTGAATCCACTACCTATATGATGCTCATCCTTGGCTACAACATTCCTTGATAACTTTGGTTCACAATTTAGGCCCCCAAGCATTGATTTCTTATCATTAATCTCTGACCTATAGCAATCACCACTGTCGATCTTGGTTTCCTCACACGCCAATTCTCGAGCTCCAAACTTCTCCGAGGAATCAGAAGTTATACCAGAAGTAGATCCAAAATAGAAATCTCTAAGCGGGCTTGGAGATCTGTTAAAGCTCTCCATTTCATGAGCTTTTGGAAGGATCTCAGAGACAAAGAATCTCCTTTCAGCATCGTTATTTTCGTGATCATGATCACTATTATTAGTCTCTTCTGCCACAGCTTGATCGGCGCCATAAAGCGTTTCTTTCTTAACCGCACACTGATCTTCTATATCGGCCGAGGCGTTGTTACTTGAGGAAGAAGAATTTCCCCCACCTTCAAGCAGCAGTTTTCCAGCTACTGCAGCCAACAAATCGAAGGAAGATATTTGATGGTTTTCGCTTCTCTTCTTGAAAGCACTCTTCTAGCAAAACCACAAACACAAACAGACATATCAGAGGGGAAGAAGAGCATTGGACCATAACAATGTTAACAAACACACAAAAGCTAAGAATCTATTTTACTCTTGGTGATCTTGCAGCTCGAGGTGTGGGAGGCACCTCATAGCCATTGAATCCATAATCGAGCCTCTTTTGCAACACCATGACTTGAATAACATTTCAGACATTCAACAAAAGGAGTGCATTCTCACGGATTAATTAATCCAGACACAAGACCCCCGCAGGAAGAAAAAATGAGTCCAACAATGTAATAGAATTTTGCCAATAGATTTATAAGATCTCTCGCGTTGCAAAACATTTCACATTATGTATGTGTGAATTAGCATTAAACTTTCCAGTTTTAGAGAGAAATTTTTGTAAAATCTCGTTACAACCCAAGTTAGTTTTATTCACCAAGATCCAAAACCTCAGTTAATTAATGATCGTAACTAAGCAGGAATTTCTAAATTACCAAGAAAAAATAATGGAAATTCTGAGAAACCAAACACGGTTCTTGTTCTAAGAAACCAAAATTCAACAGAGACCCCTGTCCAGAAAAACCCGTTTTTTTAATGTTCAAAAGCAGGAACCGCTCGTATCTGTGACCGCAATTCAAATAGCAGATCCAAGAAAACTTAAAAGCTTTCTCACCGTTTTTCGGAAACAAGGCAGGAAAAAATCTCTAAGGAAATGCACGATCAGAGAAAGAATCAGCAGAATTCTCTACCGGAATCAAATGTTTAAATCACCCACATTTTTGGACAGGGAAACAAAGAAAAGGCTTCTCTTTTTTTGTTTTTTTATGTTTTTTTGTGCGAAAACGAAAAACCCCTTTGTGTGGAAAAAAAAAAGTACCGAACGTGAAAAGGGCTTAAACCCCTGGTCTTATACGAGTAACAACAGCGGACGTGTCTGAAGAGCGAATAACCGGCTATAACCAGTAAACCCCCACCCCCTGAAGACCTGTTCTTCTTCTCCTTCTTGGGTGACCCACCACTGTCTCACGAACCTCCCCCACCAGATTCGGACACGTGGAGTCTCTGTCGGATCGTGCGGCTTTTTTTACCACACACTAACTTCGACAAAAACGTTGAGTCACAAAAGCCATGTAAGGTTTTTTTTTTTTTAGTCCAAGCCATGTCATTCTCTTTTTTTTATTGTCTTTTTCAGTTTTTTCCTCTATTTTCTATTTTATTATAATTCTTCATAAGTTCATTTCATAATTTTGTTTTCGTAGATGGATACATTTATTTTCTGATGAAAAATAATTTAAAACAGTTCATAATATGGTTTGAAGTGTCGAAATTTCAATAGTTTTTTTTCATAGTTCAACTTCAGGATAGTGGTGTACGATTATACTATAATCGTTTTAAGAACAAATATAGGTTTTGCAATGGTAAAGAAATTGTCAAAATTCATAAAGCTCAATCAAGTTTTAATTATATTCCAAAAAGGAAAATTGTTTAATTAATTCATATTCTTTTGCACCCAATATATATGAGAGTTTTTTTTGTTCTTTTTACCAATACGAGAGTTGGGAATTAATTAGTATTTACATTTTTTTTTTTAAAATGATAATTGAGTAACACCAAACACCTACATATGTGGTCCCATTTTTCCATAAGTAAATAAAACATTAGATCATACGAATCTTATGATGCTTCGATCTTCATATAATGACTTCTATTCTATGAGCATAAAGCGCGTTGATTCAAACATGTCTTGATCGGACTGATCAGAGTCCAGCGGCAAGATGAAGAAAAGACTACGTAGATTAATGATACTGAATCTTTCTGAACAATGCAGAGAAGATGTGGTTTTTGCTGGTCTCTTGTCAACTTGATGAACTCGTTCATGTCTCCTCTTATTCTCTCTATCTTGGTAGTTTTAAATTTAAACCTTTTAGAAGCTTCGAGCGCGTGATTGATTATAGGCCTAGGCCCAATATTTAGAAGGATTGGCCCAAATTAGTTTCGTGAATATGTCAGTTAAATCATGAGGACCTAATTGTAAACTACAGGTACGTAAGTCTCTCTCTCTCTCTCTGTGGATTTTGACATTTTGATCTTTAGAAAGAATGGCTTCTTCGTCTTTGCCTCCGGCGATGAATGAAGGAGAATATAGAAACTGGGCCGCCTTCCGCCGGAATTGACGTCATCGATTTTGCACCGGCTTGGCGCGATTGAGATAGTGGAAAACGCACAGAAAGTCTGCAGATCGTGGCGTCGCGTCTGTAAAGACCCTTCGATGTGGCGGAAAATTGACATGCATAACCTCGGAGACTTGGGAGCCATGGATTACGACCTCGAGAAAATGTGCCGTCACGCAGTTGATCGTAGCCAGGGCGGGCTGGTTCAGATCGATATTTGGTACTTTGGTACTGATTCCCTCCTCAATTACATCGCCGATAGGTTCTGTCTCTCTCCCCTGTCACTCAAAGTATCGCCAATTTTGACCTTTCTTCAAGGGGGATTTTCGAATCCTTGTTTAGAGAACTGGGGTTGTTTTGATTTCAGTCGTTGTATGGAGGTTTTGCTTAATCTAGGGTTATAGCAGATTTTTGCCATGAAAGAACTTTGCTACTTCTGAGTTCCTAAGTTCTTATCTCTTATGAAATCTGGGGAAATTATTGGTAGGTTATGATTGTTTTCGAAGGATTTTGTGTCACTCTTTAAACGGTATTTATCTCATCTCTTTCTGTCTGCTGGATCTCTTCTGATCAATGCACTTTTGGACATTGAATTACTCTTACTTGGGAATGTACGCATTGCAAATTAGAAGTCAATTTGTTGAACCAGAGCCAGTGATTTTGTTAATGTAGGTGTTCTCAATAGGGCAAAGTTTAGTTTTCAGGCTTGTGACTGTTATTCCCCTGCTCTTTCCATTTTGGAGTAGAAAACATCCACTTGATAGCTGATTCTAAGATTGTTATGCTTCTGAGGTCTAAGTGGTTAGCTTCAGGTTATTGTGATGCTAAGAAAAGACATTTTGTGATAATGCTTTGCATCTTATCGTTCTCCTGCTCTATCTTTGATTATGTTTCTAAAGGATTACACCCAACTATTTGCAGTTCAAATAATCTGAGAAGCCTTAAACTTGCAATGTGCTATCCAATGTCAAGCGAGGGGCTTGCCGAAGCAGTCGCGAAACTTCCTTTGCTTGAAGACCTCGAGGTTTCATACTGCTCTTTATCAGGAGAGTCTCTGAAAGTTGTAGGCCAGTCTTGTCCAAATCTGAAGACATTGAAAAAAAACTGTGTGGGTTACAGGCGCCCTCGATACGAGAGTGACGATGTTGCTCTAGCGATCGCTGAAACAATGCCCGGACTTCGCCACCTCCAGCTTTTCGGGAACAAATTAACTGACGCCGGATTAAACGCCATTCTTGACGGTTGTCCTAACCTGGAACATCTTGATTTACGCCAGTGTTTCAACGTTAACCTTGTTGGGGATTTGGAGAAGCGGTGTTCCGAGAGGATCAAAGTTGTTAGACGCCCTAATGACTCGATTCATGATTACCCATATGATGCGACGGTGAACGACGTAGATTCATCAGAAGATGACTACCCTTATGGCTTCTCTGATGTCGATATAGTGTCAGATGATGAGTTTTACTATGACTACTCAGGTGCTAGTGATCATTCTGACTTTGACCAGTACGATTATTCCGATGATTTGCTTTTCTAGATGCATTGGATCCGCAAGTAAAGCCTTTTCAAACTCGTTCATGACCTCTTTTAAGCATGCTCGTAGTTTCATTGGACTTTTTGTGTGTCCTTGCGTAATGTTACCTGTAGTAATATTGTCCTTTTGCCTTTGTCTTTCTACAATATCTAAACTGGAATAAAGTTTCAGATGAACAAAAAAAGATATTGCATTGTTCAGAAAGATTAAAATAGTGAATTCCATAGCATTAAGATGAAAGCTTTTAACATATTCAAATTACAGACTTGAACACAACCTGTAAAGAGTATCTTTGAAAGAACATATAATAGATGAAAAGATTAACGAGCTGAAGGAGTGTCACTGATGAAAGTTATGCTATGTCCCATGGACTTGCCTGAATTTGCATCTTGGCTCCTTGTCTTACTTAAGTTCTCATATATTTCCAAACACTCGTTTAGTTCATGAGCAACCCGCGTCATGTTTGGTCTCTCTGTGGAAGAAGGGTTAATGCATGACATTGCTAATTCAAGAGCTTTCCAAGATGAACCTGTGTCATATTCTCGATGGAGTTTCGGATCCATAATACTTTCAATGTCACCATTTGCGAGCATAGACTTGGCCCAGTCTACTATGTAAGACTTTTCACGTGATTGTTCAATCACAGGTTGGCCAGTGATAATCTCTAGTAACACAATCCCAAAGCTATAAACATCACTCTTCTCCGTTAACCAGTTCTTTTGATAGTATCTGCAAGACAAGTACTTGAAGATGTTTGAACCCTTTTTTTTTTACTTAAACAAGCACGAAAGCAGACATCTTTAAAAAACTAGAATTGGTGCACTTACTCGGGATCAAGATATCCAAAAGTTCCAGCAACATTTGTTGATACATGAGTTTTACTACCCACTAGAAAAGATCTCGAAAGCCCAAAGTCGGCAAGTTTGGCTTCAAAAGTCTGACATAACAATATATTGGTACTTTTCACATCTCTATGGACCATTGGCGGCTTACATCCAATATGCAAATACTCAATTCCTGGTACATAGAAAATACCTTCTTATGTTAACTATTTATCATAAAAATAAAAATAAAAGTTAAAAGGAACAAGAAATTAAGAATAAATCATTGTTTTTTCTTTTTTAAATGATGGGGACTGACAAAATTTATACAAACCTAGCGCAGACTCGATGGCTATTTTAAGTCTACTCGACCAGTTCAAAACAGAGCATCTACGTTTTCCTGCAAAAAATTACCATATGGTTAAAAATCATTGGAAAATTTAGAAGCCTTTGGCTTGAAAGAAAGGAATTCAATTTTTTTTTTTTTTATCCACACTCGAATAGTTTACCTGAGAGATGTTCCTTTAAGTTGCCATTTTCCATGAACTCATATATGAGAGCCAAATCGTTTCCTTCATCACAGTATCCGATGAGGTTTACTAAATTTACGTGGTGAACTCTTAGAAGTAGTTCGACCTAAGGATCAACGATATAAAAGGAATGATTCTTCGTAGACTCATGAATCATATGATTGCACAGAAAGGAAGATTTTAGTACCTCTGTTTTGAATTCCTTATAGCCTTGAGTTGATGATTGAGAGAGAACTTTGACGGCTACTTGCTCATTATTTAGTAAACCGTGACAAACAACACCGAAGCCTCCCTTGCCAAGTACAACTCGAAAGTTATTAGTCATTTCTTTGACTTCTGAATAAGTAAATCTTCTGTTTTTCATTTCGAGGGACGGACGTATAACTGCAGAAAACATGTTGACACGGTTCCATGAGATATTCATACTTGTGATCTGGAGGATATATTTCTTTTTAACTACCTTTGCAAGTTGATGTCTTTCTCTTTCTGAAAAAGAAGATGAAAAGCAACACGATCATGATAACGGCCACACAAGAAACGGACGCAACAATCGCCACAACCGGGGTTGGGGATCTTGGTTTACATGACCCACATTTCTTTATATTTGCATCAACACTAAAGAAGAAAGAACATTATTGAAGACAGAGATATTATAAAACGAGAGTGGATAATAATCAAAGTAAGATAATCTAAAAATAGAAGCTTACAATAGCTTTAATCCAGCATCTTTTTCTCTATCGAGAAGGGCTTGAGGAACAGAACCCCTAAGATTGTTTCCACTTAAGTTTCTGTGGATGTAGAGAGAAATCATTAGAAATCAATGAAGATGACATAAAACATTAATTCTTTAGATTCACTTACATGACCAACAACGATTTCATCTTGGCTAGAAATTCGGGCACTTCTCCAGTCAAGTTGTTTTTCGATAAATCCCTAAGAATTTGTCAAGAAAATAATAAGTGTAAAAGCAATTAACCGAATAAACTTTCTTTTTTATTCAATCATGAAGTTATTACGTACAGTTCTCTAAGCTGGCTTAGATTTTGTATGCTAGGCGGTATAGTTCCACTTAGTCCACTTGCAGACAAATCTCTGCTTGCATGATCAGAGACATATCACATATATAATATAAAGATATATACATTTAAATTGGAGGGGAAAATGTTTAGTTTGAATGTTCTTACAATGCTATGATTCTCGGTGGTGTGGAGGTATCGATAATGCTGCAGCCTAAACCAACCCACGAGAATTGTTTAGGAACACATGGATCGCCCTGCCAGCTGATTCTACTCAAATCATAAGTAGATCGGATGTTTTTGATGGCAATGACTGACAAATGTACCCCAAAAGAAAACCCAAGAAGAAGAAGTAAATAACATGTGCGTACGTAGGAACTTAAAAATACGTTCATATGCATAAAAAGTTATACGGCGACGCATACCATCATCTGTACTCGTCTCTGATTGTGGAAAATGTATGACGCTAAAAACCTCTATAGCATTCAGCATAGGTGGTAGAGTCGACTTGGGCGTCTTGGACAGCTGCACACGACATACCGCTCCCTCGCATTTAAGCGATGCAGGGTTGAATAGAGTTTCTGCTTCAAACTTGGTAGGACTATAAGAATCGTAATCAACTTTACCGTTCGCCACAATTTTGAATTCCCTAGTTTCATTGGCCCGCAGCTGTTGGATCTCGGCGAAGTGAAGGTAAGCATACGTTTCGTCGTCAGAGGAATCCAAATTCCATGTAAAGGTGAAAGGCTCACTGGCATTAGCGGGTATGGCCGCGGTCGTAATTACATCTCGTGGCGGGGCATAGCCACCGGAAGAATCCGTTACGTTGAGGGTCGTGCTTATTTGAGTCCATTCCCGTTGGAAGTATGGAATCCAAATACGATCATACACATCTTTGGGATAACTACAACAATCAGGATTAACTTTATATTAACAATCAGAATCAACAATCAGAGTATTAAATACAAATATTGTTCACTACTCAAAAACTAATCGGGAGTGAGGGAATTATTCCATTTTAACTATATATAATCCTAACACATAATATCTTTGCCAAAGATATAAATAAACATATGAATTCTATGAATCAAGTACTATATAGATTAAAGTAGTCTTAATTATATTATGCTGGTACATACCTTACAATTTTGTCTGAATTGGCGAAGTAGAGGTGTCCAAAGTTCTTCAAGGAACCGGTTCGAGTAGTGTAAGTATCATACGGCAAGGGTCTTAACTCTATGGCTGATATCAGTGGTGTACTTGTCCCTGTCTTGACAACACATATATCTAAACTGTTAGATCTTGTGATGTGAATGATCTCCTCAGTCGCACCTAAACCTGGATTTCTAAGATCTAAGGATGTCCAAATATTAGGACCAAGATAAAGGTCGAATCTTGGAGGAGTATTTAGACCGTCGTAGTTGCCGTATACAAACACGGTCCTGATTAGATACTTTGTGTCCTGCGTGACACTCAGGCTATAGCAGTTTCTTATCCCATCCGGAAAGTATCTCAAAACCCTGTTTGGCTTCGAGACAAAGTTGGTCTCTGAGTTATTTTGGATATTACCAGTTTTTCCTCCTTTGATGAAATTGGCATCAGATATGTATGTTAAGTTGGTAAATTGTTCGTTATATGGAGATTCGTTAGAAGGTAATCCACAATCCAAACTGATGAATCCTGGTAAAACCGGATAAGAAGATATTAGATTTTTTGTTTGTTTGTTGAAAATATACATAATATCCAAGTTACTTAAAGAGAAAAAAGAAGAAGAAGACGACAGTAAATATATACCTTGTTGATTTTGAGACTTAACAAGATGTATAATGGAGAAAGTGGCACAAGCGACTAACAGAAGCTTGTTGCGAGTCTCCATTCTCAACTACTTAATTCTCAGTTCTAAACCATATGAAATCTTAACAACTTTCAAAAATATATTGAGACACTATAAAGTCGTATATATATATATATATATATATATATTTATATTAGTAACCCCGCTTATGAGCGCTGAAGCTAAAAGAATTAGCAATGTCAACTTATGGAAAACGTCACCTGCTAATAGAAAACGAGCTAAACATCATTTTCTAATACAAATGGTGGAAAAGATTATCATTCGAAGATGGAACTAGTAATTTCTTGGAAGCGGTCCAAACGCAACTTGGTCGTCGAAAATAACTTGGCATTTGTTAATGTATTTTAAGAATTATTAATTATTAAAAGAAAATATATACTACATGCTTGAGAAATAATAACTTGAATGATATTCAATCAAGTAAATTTTTTTTTCAAGTAATTTATCTCTGTCGCATAACATGGATATCAAATGTCTCAATATTATATATCAAATATTTTCAAAACATCAAATTGATTATGTTTATTTCTATTAAAAAAATTTACTATTGAAAATTTTGAAATAAGAATTTTGTTTTGTTGATAAAAATAAATAAAACATAAGCAAAACATGATAAAACAAAAGAGAAATGACAAAAAAAAAAGGCCTCAGATCTGATTGGTCGATCTGAAATTTGAGACTTCTTCTACTAACTATTAGAAATTATAACAAACAAACCGGTGATCGATCAAACTCGCCAAAAGCCTCACATAGCTGAATGGGTGAAGTCTATGCTTACTATAGGAGACATTAACAATGTTATGGATCCTAAACTCCAAGGGGTGTATGACTCTGGTTCTGCATGGAAAGCTCTTGAATTAGCAATGACATGTGTGAATCCTTCTTCTTTAGAAAGACCCAGCATGTCACATGTAGTTCATGAGCTAAAAGAGTGTCTCATATCTGAAAACAAGAGGACAGGATACATAGACACGACAGGATCCCTCGACATTAACTTGAGCTTTGGTACTGATGTGAACCCCAAGGCACGTTAGTCCTCACTTTGCTGCTTTCGTTTTTTTTTTATCTACCTGTCACATGTCACAGCATTTTTTTCTTTTTTCTTTTAGATATTGTAGTACAACCCAATGTTCTGAGCATATCAATTGATTTTCATTTTCTATATGTAATTGAAAGGAAATGAAAAATAGAAGACATGTATCAATCAAAGCAAATATGAGAGCAAATATGAGAGCTAACTTACCCTTGTGTTAATGAATCCTGACGATACAAAGATCAAAATTAAATGTTTGTCGTCCTGTAATGAGATATGAACTGTTTCGAGCTTAATTCTTACATTAACAGAGACAAAACTGTACATCCAGATTCCATATACAGGACATGATATAGGAGCTTCATGTCCTGCAAAAGTTTTTATCAAGAAACACATACCCAAGACGTGTTTTTAATTCTTCAAACATACAGCGGGGAGGCCGATGGGCGAGGATAAGCAACAACTGCACTGCCCACCGCGGTCTGTCGAGCAAAACCAGCATTGTTTTTTTTGGTGATAACGCTGTCACTTCTCCTACGCGTTCTTCTCTCTGTCCTATCCATATTTCCTCCTCTAGTAGCATTTAAAGACTGAATGTGTTCAAGGTGGGAAACTACCTCGCTCATGTTTGGTCTAAGCTTAATCTCTGTGGTGAGACATCTCAGAGATAGAGTAGCCACTTTACATGCTTCTTCCATAGAGTATTGGTCTTGAAGACGATTATCAATGACTCGGAATATCTTTCTTTTGTTTGCAAGGTATGGTTTAGCCCACTCCACAAGGTTCCGCTCTCCGGACGGACGGTTCTTGTCCACGGCTCGACGACCAGACAACAACTCCAGAAGGACAACCCCGAAGCTATAGACATCACTCTTTGTTGTTAAATGACCTAAGGAAGATGCAAAGTGATCAATGATAAGACAAGCCAATCAGAGAAACAAAGATTTGAACCAAAAGAGAATTTGACACTTACCGGTTGCGAGGTATTCTGGAGCTGCATATCCGTGTGTACCCATGACCCGTGTAGAGACATGACTTTTATCACCTACTGGCCCATCCTTGGCCAACCCAAAGTCAGAAAGCTTTGCGTTGTACTCCTGCGATCATGTATAAGAAGTTGTTCATCATAAAGCTTGAAACCTTCGCAGTTTTTCATTGGCAATCATATCAAAAATGAGAAGTTCAAAATACCGAATCAAGAAGGATATTCGAAGTCTTGAAATCGCGATATATCACTCTTGTCTCGGAACTGTGAAGAAAAGCAAGGCCCTTTGCAGCACCAAGAGCAACTTTCAATCGGAGTTTCCAAGATAAAGGTTGGAAATACAAACCCCCTGTGACCCAAACATAAGAACCCAAATATTCATAAACATCACACAAAAAAAAAGCTTTTAGTTTGAGGCTGCTCTGAGATTAGACAAAGAGGGAAGACAACATACTCCTGAAAAGATGATTCTCCAAGCTACCGCGAGGCATGAACTCGTAAACAAGAAGACGGTGTTCATCCTCTAAGCAATAACCGATCAGCTTCACAAGGTGTCCATGAGAAAACTGGCCAAGGTAATTCACTTCGGCCTGCAAAATCATCGAAACACATAACAATCATTAAGGATAATATACTAACACACAAGAACCAAGCTTATTTATATAGCTTTCTTACCAGCCACTCCTGGTGACCTTGCCAACCATCTTGGTTAAGCTTTTTGACGGCAATAACCAAACCAGTGCCTGGTCTTGTGGCTGTGAGAGACTTCTCATCAATCCATCCTTTGAACACACAACCGAATCCACCTTCGCCAAGCACACTGTCTGGTCTGAAATTCCTGGTTGCGGATTTAAGCTCTGCGAAGCTGAAACTCTTGAGGTTTGGAGACTGTAAGATCTCACCCTCAGTACGAGGGCTTGGTCTTACAGACACAGACGAAGCCTTACTCCCAAGACTTCCGGTATCTTTGGCGTCAGAGCTCATGTACTTCGGGCTCGCCCCTAAACCCACCAAAACAAAACATACCAGTTTCTTTAGATTACGCCAAAATTTTGAAATGAGTAGTAATTGTCGAAACACTAAACACTAAAACAAAAACCCATAACCTCAAATGGAAAAATCAAAACTTTTAGCTAGGTAAAGAAATAACAAATCTAAGAACTTTGCCTCCACAGATTAACAGAGGAAAAAGAAACCAGAAGATGAGATGAGGCAAAGCAAAAAAAAAAAAAAAAAAAGGGAAAATTTGAAGTAAATGCCTATACCTGGGCTCTCAGCTTTGACTTGGGCACTCAAGCAAATCCCCATGATTGAGTGATTCTTCTGAGAGAGAACCAAATAGGGGAACCTTTCCGCAATCTCTAACTATATATCACACTTTGAGATAAGAAAAAGGTACAAACTTTAATCAAATGGAAGCTGGAAAGTTAGAGGTGGAAATATATCAAAATGTGAAAAGAAAAGATTTCACAACTTTAATCCCCTCAAAAGTGTATATGACCAAGTTCATATCAACCTCTTTTGCTTAATTAAATAAATGACAATCCGGCCCTCCCAAAAAAAGAAAAGTTAAGAAACCCCAACAGCTAACAAATGAAGAAGAAAGAAAAATTCCTACTCACCTTTTGTTTTTCGTTCTCGAGAGATAGAGAAACTCGAATAGAGAGAGTGAGAAAGGCGTTGCCGTTGAGACGTTGAGTGGTGGCATTAATGGCGGATCAGTCCCGCCTCTCTCTTCTCTCTCTATAGTTTTTCCTTATGTAGCTTTTGTTTATCAGTTCTCTCTCTCTCTCTCTCTCTCTCTCTCTCTCAATCAAAATTCCTCCTTTTTTATCGTTTCGTTTTATTTGTCATTTCTCTATCGTTTCTTTTTGCCTTTTTGGTACTACGAAGACAGATATATGACGTCAGAAAATATTAGCCTTCCACAAAGTGTTTCTGACGTCAACATTGTAGTTCTCGATGTAACTTCCAGCTGCTGGGAGCTAGGCTCGGCTCATTTACCGTTAATGAACAACCAAATTTGTCGTCAGACTTCGAACGAGTATAGAGAGGTCGGCACCGTATGATGTTATAGATTTACCAATAGGATCTTATTTTTATAGACAAAATCTCGGTTCCTATTTACCAAATGTGTTTTCAGTCCAGTAGCAAAAGTGTAAAAGTACTTCTATAATTAAACATCTCAACTCTCAAGTTTGACTCACAAAATAGTAAAAATGTCTTCTTCATTAAACCAAAACGGTCTATTATTATTTCGAGTTTGCGGTCTTATAATACTCAGGGCTGACTTTGACTAGGATCTTAATTTACAATGTGACGAGATTGAACAATTCTCTTACCGCATTGATTTCAAGATACTACTACTATTCAGACTAGTCTTAATATCTATGAAAAGCCGGATTTTCTTGTCGTTACAGATTACCCATTTATCCTTGTAAGCAATAAGCAGTGTAATCCTCAACGTTTGAGTGTGTGATTGGTTACTTGAAGATTGAATAAAATGCAAACTAATAAATCCGTGAAGGATGGATCCTGGGCCCGTTCTATAATCATATCATCTACATGATTCGAGGTCTCATACGATAGGATTAAAATATTAGATCCAGCCATGACCGACAAAGATTGTCATTGACTCTCATTGGATTATTCAAATTTGTGGGTTCTTGTATCCTCTTAAGACATTTTCTTGCTTAATATACAGATTTAAAAGAAGAAAAATTGATTAACGCAACTCCAGTAATTTATCATAACAATGCTGGTCTACGGGTTTGAATAATGCTCAGAGGTGGATGCACTTGTTCCAAGTCTGGCTGTATGGGGCTTGTCACTCACATGCTGCATGTGCACCGAGCAAAAATCTTACATGTATTCAGTATAACTTGAAAAATATTGTAAAAATACCACAAAGTTTACAAAAATACAACTCTTATTTTCTTTTATAAAAAAACATTTTTGATCAGTCACCGATTTCCTCTAGTTGATAAAAATTAATTTAAAAAGAAATGAATATGTTGTTGATTAATGAAAATCTCACATCTCTGTTTCAAACGTGAATTACTTTTTTCCTACAAGTGATAATTTTGTAAGTAGTTTTTTTTATGGTACTTTTGAAAAAGAAAAAGTGATATCTGAAAGAAAAACAATCTCATGTAATTTTTGTAAAGTCCACGGACCACGGTAATGGCCCCGTTGTTGATTTGTTTTCCCCCCCTCCGTCGCTTTTTCTGTTTTTTTTTTTCTGGTTCTCGACCAACTTTCACTTTCACTTTCACTTTGGATTAATCCCAGTTAATAAACCTAAACATTAAACAGAGGCCCACTTTCAGTCAGTGGTTCAGCCCATTAGTAATAATTTAATATATTTGAACAAAAACAAATTTTGGCTGATATGCATTGCATGCTATCGCAAGAACGCGACTAAAACATATATTCATTATATCCTTCGAAACAATATTTTTGAAACATATTGAGATAATACTTTGAAATAATTCCTTGTTAGGAAAAGTTACAATGTCTCTAATAATTTAGAGGAAGCGAACAAGTCGAATTCTAGTTAAATGGAGGGAGAACACGACATACTGATTCTCTTTAATAAATAAAAATATATAAAGTAGGATGCATCAAAGTTAGTTTTTAACATGATCATGATATGTGTCAAGTTAATCGATTAGATTTTGACACGTGTTAAAAAATTTAAAAAAAAATAGAAATATTATAAATATAATTCATATAAGTATTAAAATATATATATATATATGTGGAAATATTAATAAGTGTCCAGATTATTTGATTTTGTTTTTAATTTATTTTTACAAATTTAAAATATTTTATTAAAAATCCGCATATATGCGGATCCTATTCTAGTATATATATAGATAAAATATTAGAAGTAAACATAATTCATATAAAAATATTAAAACATATATATTTGGAAATATTAATAAAATTATATTTTAGTTTTTCCTTATTAATTATCCGATTTTGTTTTCAGTTTATTTTTATTAATTTAAAATATCTTATTCAAAATCTGTATATATGCGGATCTTATTCTAATACATAATAATCGACAAATAAAGATTTTGTTTTTTAAATGAGGCTAATTTGGTAATCCAGGACAAAAGCGAAAATAAAAAGGAGAGAAAAAAAAGATTTTATTTTTTAAAAAGTATTTTACATTACATTACAATTTGTCTCTTTGGATGTGACCGTGTGAACGAATATTAGACGGTTTGACTTTTAAATGTTTGACCCTACAGCGGGACCTAGAGAGACAAAGGTCCAGTGTCCACTTGAAAGCATGTCTGCCACGTGGTTGCCGCATAGATTCATTGCTTTTTTCCACGGCTCGGCTTGCTCCCCCTTTGAGCCCGTGAGGAAGTAGTTAGTAGTTACAGAGTTGTTATCTTAACCACTTAATATCCTTTAATCTTAACAATTTCTTAGAAATATTACGCTAATGTTAGATCTTAATCGATGTTCCTCATACAAATAAAACTTTAAAAAATAACTATCATCATGATAACCCAACGCTGAATTATAAACACACAGATTTCGTTATTTCTAAGTATGTACAAATTACTTATTCACCGATTGTAACCAAACACAAATCGTAAAAAACCTTCGGTTCTAAACTAATCAGCATTCACCGAGTAACCGGAACGGAGCTCTGCAAACCGGACATGCCAACTTATACAAACACCAAGAATCTATACACCGCACGTGATACACGTGCCTGCATCTCACTAGCACCCTAACGGCGTCGTTTTTCCGGAAATCTTCCAAACAGATCACGCAAACCTCCGTCGTGATCCCGCCGTCGTCGCCCCGGCCTTTCTTCCATTCCTTCACGAGTATCATCGCCGGCGGAAGCAGATCGCCGGATTCCTCATCTCCGGCTGTCTCCTTCGGCAATTTCGGGTAAACGAAGTAACATAGTAACAAAATCGAGCCGAAGACGAAGACGATGCAGAGGAGCCTCAATGCGAACGCTTCGCTCTCCGTTGCCATTTCCGCCACCGGGGAAGCAACTGAGTGGTCGCCGCAACAACTTATATCCATTTTTGATGTTGTTTATTAAAAGAGAATCCGATCGGTGTCCTCCGTGAAGATTGATAGATCCAAATTGGGGATTTTCAGCTGTTTCTTATATTATTATCTCTAATGAGTTCGTGGTGATTGTGTGATTAACTACAAGAAACGGATAAACAACTTTAGTTTTACTTTAAGGGCGGGAGGGATTTAAAGAAGAAGATTTCTGGTAATAAAATATATTTACGACAACTGAACTTTTTGTAAACAACCTACTGAATTTAATCTAAAAGCATTCGCAGTTTAATCTTTGTTTTATCCGAATTTTACAGTCAACCTCGTTGATCAGTTATCCTAATCTCGAAGACAATCTGTTTCTTTATCCATTAAAACTGATATTTAAGGCTATTTTAAAACATTTGGGGTTAAATTAGGAAGCAGATAAGATTAACCCCAAAAAAAATGCAGCAGACATGATAGTGTCAGGGCTTGTATTGTTGTTCAACCAGTTTCAACAAGCTGTATGACTCAGCATCAGGTCTAGCTCCACCAAGAACCATCCTCTTGAACAGATTAGGATCATAGACTTTAGCCTTCACATAAGCCTTTAACAGAGCGTTGTACACAAACGCATACCTATTATACTTTGCATTCTTCAGCTCTTCAAACAGTTTCTCTGATTTCTCCACATCACCTTTCTCTGCAAAACACTCGATGATCGATAGAGTCGTCTCCAGCCACGGCGTTGAGCTTCTTACACTTTTGCTCGTCGTTAGATTCGAACCCATCTCGATATTTTTCAGAGCTTCCTTCATCAGGTTGGCTTTAGCGCATCCGAGAGCCAAATGCCTATAAGTTATGGAATTAGGCTTAAACCCATTTCCTGTCATCTCGCGGAATACACCAATTGCTTTCTCTATCAAACCGCCCTTGCAGCATACCGAGAGCAGAGAGTTGAATTGCTCTGTTTCTTTAAGTCCCCTTACGCTCTTCATCTCTAACCAGAGCTCTTCAGCTTTATCTAGGTTCCCTACCCGCGCAAACGCTTCGGTTGCCAGCAAGTAACTCTTAGATCTAACATGGTGAAATCCTTTGATGACGTTCCACGCTCTTTCTAGCTCCTTTTCTTTTCCTAAACGCCCGTATAGGATCATCAATATATCCAAGGTCGACCAGTTATCCCCAGTGATAGATTTCTCTATTTCCTCGGTGTAGGCTTCAGCAACTGTATGCAATCTCGCAACGGCATGTGCCATAGCCAATATACAGTAAGAAACCTCATTCGGATCAACTTCCGCTTTCTTCATACCCTCAAAAGCCTTTAGCACACCGTCGATGTTATGTTCATTAGCCTCGAGCTTCATCAAGATATGATATGTGGAGACATGAGGAGTCGCCTTGTCGGCTTTCATGAGCGCAAGGTCTTTCGCGATGAGCTTTCTTCGTCCGGGAGTTGAGTTGCGAATGATAAGACGGTTGTAGACCAGATGAGATGTACGGTGACCGAGTTCTCTCATCTTCTTCATATACGCGAGTGCAAGCCTTATGACACCTTGGCCTAAGCAAGCGATCACGAGGTTGTTGTAGAGAAGCTCGTTCTGAAACTCTTGAGGGACACGGGTAAAGAGCTTTTCGCCTTGCGAGATGCCGTGAAGTTTGACTGTGAATTCCAGCAAGTATGAGTATTCTAGCTCGCCAGGACGGTATGGCCTTTCTCTGATTACCCACTCCATCAACTAAACCAAACATACCAAAACGTTCAGCTCAAATTCAAGAGTATCTCCATAAACAAAAGGAACTCGTTTTCGATTAAGTAGCATCCCCAAAGTACTCATCTCAGGTAAGTTGGCAAAACACATTTCTTGAACCAAAAAGTTTCTACTTTTTTTCTTTCTTCCGATCAAATCACTAAACAACAAATCCAATTGACTTGTCTAGACAATTTCAAGTATCTCCAAAACTATTCACACCCATAAACTTGGTTCTTCGTTTTTAACTTCATAAAGATTGAGGGAGGCATGTTGAGTTCAAAGTTCAAACACAGAAACATGAGAGAGGAGCACGTAGGAATTCGAACCTCAAGGGCACGTTTGTTTCTTCCGAGCTTCCTCAATCGATTAATGGCGTGATAAACATCTCCGCCATGAACTGGAAACCCATCGCCCATCCAGCTCTGCAACGCAGACCCAACAGTTACGCCTTTCTGGAGCTTCTCGATTCTCAGAGACATACACTTGTTGGGCTCTTCTTCTCCGTCCGACCCGCTGCATTTCTCGTCCGGAGAATTCGAAGAAGATATTAAGGTTGTGTGAAAGCTCGAGGCTTGGAAATTAGTTTGTTCCACCGCAGGCGAAGATGCCACGCAAGATGTTCGACGTATTGCCTGAACGAAATTTTCTCGTTGCCTCATCAACGCTATTATAGATCTCATGGTTTCTTTGTGTTTTGGGTCCTTACTGGCCCGTAAACATCTATCTATAAAGCCCCATAAGCACATGATGGATTTGTATTTTGTGTCTTTATTTTCCTACTTTTTAATGTTACGGCAAAATCTACCTTTTTGTTGTTGTTGACACTAATAAAACTAGCATACGAATTAACACTCTTTTAGCTCGCCGTAGTTACTATTTTGGGCCTGGCCCATTACGCTAAACCCTTGGTTATTTACTTTAGTATTTTTGGTTTGGTTTTCAAATTGATTATTTCGTTTAAATTTCGGATTTTAGACTGAACTAGTTTATTGGGATGGAGCGCCATTACTAAAAAAAAGTAAAAACAACTAGTATATTTTACCATTTCGTCATTTATCTAAAGAAATAATTGTTCATTGTCAAGTTCTATATTCTAAATATGGAGAGAGGAGACATAGACAAATCTTAATAACCACAAAAGTCAATACATATATATATATATATATATTTTTTTTTTTTCTTAGGTTACAAATGAAAACATTACACAATCACACCATCAACACATAGAAAAATACAAAGCAGGAAAAAGTCAAGGTTAAGAGAGTTATTACGCAACACAGTGCCAAGTCTTAATTAAAACACACACATATCTCTTAAGATCAAATACAAATTTTGCCCAGTTTTCCTGCATATTTGTGGTTAAGACCACAATTTCTTCAACAGCTGCAGTTTGACCCACAGCTGCAGTCTGATCCACAGCTGCAGTTGTCGCACTCCGTGTTGTAGTTCTTCTCGCAACTTCACCACACACAAAAATAGAAACAAAGATTTCAAATTCTAATAATTAATATGATGAAAAATGAAGGACTAAACAACCACATGCGTATATATGCAAGTAAAGGTAAAGAAGATAGAACCTAGGGTTTACCTGCAAGAGTCACCACATGTGCAAGAGGAACCACATCCACAGTTAGAACCTGCCATTGCTTCTCTTACTTCTCTTTGATTTAACTTTGTAATTTGTTTTTCTTCTTCTTCTAATGCTTTGTGTGCTGTGTGATTTCATCAAAGGGTATGGGCCACTATTTATAGAAGAAGAGAAAGACTCGGTGTTATATCCACCATACACGTGTCATTCCGTGTATGGATAAACATCAAAATAAACGCTTTTGGAAGAAGTTACCACAAAGAGCTTTTCAACAGAAAGATCATTTCAACAAATATAGTACTGATTAAAACATTTCTATTTATACTAATTAAAAACCTTAAATAATTATATAGAGAATCTAATAATTTTTGTCTTAAACTAAAATATTATTTTGTAAACTTGTTAAATGAATCTACCTCTAAATAAACATTTTTTATGAATCATGAAGTGGCTAAAAGAGAAAGAAATTTGCTTTAAAATATATATATATATGTTTTTTTTTAATCATATGTCGTTTTCTTCTTTTGATGCAGCTAAGCATCTAAATAAATTTACGAATAACATCAACTAGCCCACTATTTTCGTTTACCTTAGATTTGTTCTACCAGTTTCAAGAAAGTAATTTAATGTTTTATTTGAGTTTCAGCAAGAAAACAGAGTATCAATAAATGAATGGAGAACGTCAAATTATTAGGGGATAAGAAAAAAGTCGTACACGCAACAAAGATTTACGATTTAGTTTGTAAACGGCAGCCGACCAAAAAAAAGAGGCATGAAGCTTGCCTATTTCACTCCTTAATATATATATACCTTTCTATTTTGAAAATTATATAAATATTTATAACGTATCATTCTTGTAATAATAATAGTCAAACATTAGGAAAAAAATACAATTTACAGTACTCCGTGATATCATCAAAAAAATAATGTTGTCCGTTATTTTTATAGCAATGGTATTTGCTCCACGGATTTGACAAAACACTCACTCTTGGTCGTTTAAAAAAATATATATTATTATTATATGCGTCCGGGAAACTTATTTAGGGTTATTCATTTTTCCATCCAGATTGATTATCTGGATGTAAATGATTCATGGTGAAACAAACAACACCAAAAATAAACTGGAATCATCTCCATCCAGATGATTCATCTAAATGATTTTAGTCTAAATGATTTTAGTGAGAAATATTATCCTCTGTTATTTAGATTACAAAGAGGTTATTATCCTCTGTTTTGAAATCATCCTGTGGCCATTTTGACAACCCAAGATACTGTGTACGTTCTTTCTACTACTTATCAATATTATGATAAAAAAACAACAAAAAGGATAAATTTTGATTTGGATTAAGTGAACGTTGTTAATATCATGTAAAAGTTATAAGATTTCATCTCAAATTTAATTGACAATTGAAAATAAATGCAACTCATGGTTTTATTACATATGGTTCCCCTCCTCATCTCAGTCGCTGCTTATAGCGACAGAGTATGAGCAATGAAGTTTCTCAACGTCAAGGTTTATCGTCGATTTGTGATGGTATTAAATTTGTTGATGAGCGACTGACTTTTGAACAAACCCTATTTTGTGTCCGATGCCGAAAGTTTGGATAGGTATAAACTGGTCCCCTAAGTCTTTTAGTGATGTTAAAAAAAAAGTGTGAACCACACAGTCTAGTTTGGGTTGAGTCTTTGTCTAGCTTCTTCCAAAATCACGTCTTGGCTACATTTTTTTGCAAAAGAAAATAAAAAAGAATAACACATTATCGTAGATGGGGACATTATAGAATACTAACATGCAGTATGGTCGTTGGCTTCTTCTTGCCCCTTGGAGGTCCTCAATTAGTGAATTTCACTTTCATTTTCCACCACAGGTCCAAAATTCTTTTTAGACTTCCTACGTGCCCGCCTCGTTTACGTTACAATCTGGCCTTTAATCATTTCACAATTGGTAGCGACTTTTTTTTCTCTTTCGGATTCAGATAGACATGGATTGATGGAGACTATTTATGGATTTTTGCAGTTTTATTGAGGTTTTGGGAATTTAGTTTTTGATTTTTTGAATTTAAGTTAATTTTGCATTAGTTTCGCACACAAAAAATATAAAAGGTTTCTATTTTTCATAAAAATAGCAAACATAAAAGGAAAGAAATGTGCTCTCCTATTCTTTCAAGAAAACCAAAATTCTACAAATTTGATTGGATAACTAAACAAAAATAAATTTCTCTATATCTTTTTGAGAATGAGGTAATTGTCTCCACAATCTCCCAAATTCACTCTAAGTAAAAAATGACAGAAAAACAATTAATTAATTCATAAAAAGTTCTTTTGACATCTGAAAGATAAAAAAGATAGTGGAAATAAGTAAACCCATTGCTAAGCCACCATAAATCTTGATTTAAAAATCACAATGATACAAAACTAAACTAGTCAACACAGATATTCTCCAATTTTAGTCCCCCCGATTGCTCACAATCACCGTTTACAAGCATTTTCAGACCATCTTTAAGCTCAGCCACACCTTCTTCAAGAACCGCGCAAACCGGAAATATCCTCACTCCTTTCACTCTCCTCTCAAGTTCTTTCAATCTCTCCTCCGCGCCATTCTCATCGATCTTATTCGCCACGATCAAAGACGACCTTTCGGATAACCCTTCTTCATGGAACTCGAGCTCCATCACCAGATCTCTCAGCTGTTGCCACGGCGTCACTCCTTTGCAACCGTCAAGCCCCGACGCTAAATCCACAACGTACGCCAACACTTTGGTCCGTTCGATGTGGCGGAGTAAGTTATGTCCTAGCCCTCGGTTCTGGTGAGCTCCTTTTATGAGTCCCGGAATATCAGCTACCGTCATGGAGAAATCTTCGTCGGTTACGTTTCCCAAATTAGGACGAAGCGTCGTGAACGCGTAATGGCCTA
The DNA here is from genome assembly GCA_020283515.1 of Alliaria petiolata. Classification (NCBI taxonomy): domain Eukaryota; kingdom Viridiplantae; phylum Streptophyta; class Magnoliopsida; order Brassicales; family Brassicaceae; genus Alliaria; species Alliaria petiolata. The sequence continues at coordinate 464,262,956 of JAHZTW010000001.1, read as the reverse complement.
CGCGGGGTTTAGCACGGGACAACGCACCAAGAAGAGTGCTTTTCCCGGCATTTGGCATCCCGACAAGTCCCACGTCGGCAATGCTCTTGAGTTCTAATATCAGGACAGCCTCAGAACCGAGCGAACCAGATTTGATACTCGTGTGTCCATTGTCATCATCATCAGCATCGGCATCCTCCTCCATGCTCCTCAACTTGCTTTGAGCGGTTTTAGCGAACTTGGTGCCTCTTAAATAACGTGTTGCGGAAACACTACCCAAACCGCCTTCACCACCACGAGCAATGATTATCCTCTGACCTTGTTCTGTTAATTCCGCAACATTATACCTGACTTGATCGATGTCTCCTTCGTCGTCTTCGAAATCAACTTCCTCTTCCGTGCCTAAATATCTCGCTACGCTTTCTTTCTCAGCTTCAACTTGAACAGAATCTGACGTAGTTTCTTGATGAACGTCAGGGTTCTCCTCGGATGCAGGATCGTCAACCAGTGTGCCAGGAAGGTCCCATGGATCCAAATCTTTGGGAGAGTCAATTTGAACCTGAGATGGAATCTCACCCTCTTGAAGATGAATCACTGTCCCAATGGGCACTTGCAGGACCTGTGGTGACACAAATAAGCGGATTGATGTTTTAAAACAAAAAAGAGAAAGAAGCAGGGGAACGCTAATGAGGATACAAAACCTTGTCTTCTCCTCTGTTTCCTATCCTGTTCTTGGAAGTTCCTTGTCCAGCTTTCCCACCTTTCTGCAAAACTCATAAACGTTAGATATATATAATCAGTTAAGACGAACTGCATCTTCCTGGAAAAACATAAACTTACAACATGAGGTTGTAATCCGCTGAAATCCCAAACTGCGTGTGTGCATTCTAAAATCACATCACCTCCTCTCCCACCATTTCCACCTGAACTAAGTCCAATTACATAAACATCAACATTCTTCGAACAATCGAGGTTTAGACCTTCGATCATCAATCATGTTACCATTTCAGACATTCTGAGTAAACAAAATCTAAAACATAAACTCCGGATTTTAGTTGTTGGATATGGGAATGATTCAGTCTATAATCAGTACATAACATTTCTGTATCATCGATTCGGAATAGTACCATCAGGTTTTCCGTAGCGATCGGTACGGCTCCGGCGGACGCTGGAACAACCACTGCCACCTTCACCGCCTCTTGCGTACAGCGTAAACCTATCTCTCATTCTAGTCTCCTGCACAACACAGAAAATCACAAATTCATTAGGAAACAACAACGACAACAACAACAACAAAAAAGCAACAGAGAGGGTTTTTGTTTGTGGATGAAGTGAATAGATGATGAATCGACCTGCATAGCCGCAGCTTTTTCTTTCTTCTCCGTAGAATCTGAGTAGAAGACAACAGGATTTCTCATCCATGGCGGTTTTTGAGTTCTTCGGTAAGATCCCAAATATCGGACAGGAACCGCCCGGCTCAGCCACATCAGCTTACCCCTGAAAGATCTCCGGCGAGCTAAAAGAGTGTTACAGTGAGATAAGCAACGAGGGAGACACAGGAATGTGTCCCGCCGTGGAAATTGATCGATCGGGGATTTGCCGCCGTGGTGGTCGGTGAAGCCAGAAAGAGAAGACCGAAGCCAAGGGTTTAGCGTAATGGGCCAGGCCCAAAATAGTAACTACGGCCTATATTATAACACAGTTTTTATTTATTTATTTACAAGCCTCCTCCTTGTTCTCTGGAATCTTGAATTTGTATCACACATCCGCACATATATACATGTATATATAAAAAGTACAAAAAGTCTAACTGAAACATTCCAAAAGAAGTTTGTATTTCTAACAAACACAAAGCAGTTCATCTAAAACTTCATCAAAAATCAGATCTTCAAGCTCAAGAGTCAGCCATTCAGATTCAGCTTGCAGATTCATCCATCCATCGCCCTTTGTAAGATCTCTTCCCACAATATCGTCCAATGAACGATCTCTTTTCTCAGCTCCTAATCCACAGAGGCTCCGCTCAACTCTTCCCCATACCTCATCAAGAAAACGTTTCCCGTTTGGAAATGCAACAAAGAATGTTTTAGGGAAAAAGATTTGTGATTGGTTGCGAGTGTCAGCGATTGCTTCGTTAACCAAATGAAAGAGAAGCTCTTTGTTCACTTCTTCTTCTTGTATGTCGATTTCGTAGAGCAGTGATGGATTCAGTGGTTGTTCCCCTGAGTGCCATTTTTCTCCGTTGTGTTCGTTTTCGAGAAAACCTGAAAGTTCTAGAACTTTCTTTACATAACAGAAGCAAGCATCTTCATCTTCTTCTTCTTCTTCTTTATGGTTGTAAATCGCAAAGGAACTTAGACCTAAACCTGCAGAACAAGCATCCATAGAATTGAGATTTGCATGTCTTTCTCTCATCAGAGAGGATGAATTGCTTCATTCAAGAGCTTACCTTGTGAGAGTAAAGTCTCTGTCTTTTGTGCAGTATTGTCCGAAGAACCGGTACTAGGAACAGAATTTGGATCTTGTTGCAGGATTCTTTGGTTTGGGCTGTGTAAGTGGTTTTCTTGGCTTCTCTCATCTTGCTCCTCGCCTTTTTCTTCCTTCTCTGTTATTACTGGAGATTCAGATAGTAATAAAGATTTCTTGGGCCTAACGTTAGTATCTTGATCTATTGATTTCCTAGTTTCTAGATTGGAAGTAGAGCTGTCTCGGGGCAGGTCGGTCAGAAATGAACTAAGAACTTCAAGGCTGGACAATGACGAAATCCGTCTGAAGAATTGTGGTTTATTATCATCTCTCGGATCGCTCTTTTTCTCTTCATATGAAACCCTTAAGCTCTTTGAACGCAGTTCACCACCTTTTCTTCCAAAGCTCTGCTCCAAGAGATGAGAATATCTCCCCACAGAATCATCTTTTGAGACGGCCGAATACTTATTCTTCTTCGTGTGCTTTCGGTCTTTAAGTGCGTTCCTGAGCAACTTCTTGATTTCCTTAAATCCATTTATCACCGCGTGATTAAATCCATGATCATCAGCTGAGCCATGAGAAGGTAAGATTGGTTTGTGTTCCTGAGAAGTGTCGTCTCTTGGAACATTCAAAGTCAAAACGGCACCGTTCTGCTTTGGAGCATACCAGTTTTCCTTCTGCTTGTGTTCAATCCTAGCGGGGCGTGAAGAACCCGAGAGAGGAAACGAGCCCGACTTGGGCAAAGCTCTTGGATTAGTCTTGATCTGCACTTGCTTCCCAAACTTCGAATTCGGATCTTTCAGTATCTTGACAAAAACATCTTCTTTTCTCAAGATTTCAAGAAAATCAACATACTCTGTTACTTGCTTCGTTGTCATAGTCTTCTTCAACTCTCTAGTTGGCTTATCTGCAACAACACTAGGCATCTTTGAATCTCCACTCTTAGAATCAAGAAAAGGTTCCTGTTCATCAGTTTCACGAACCAAGGAATGGGTTCTTGGAGTCTTCCAACCTATGAACACAAAGTAGCCCACCATTCAAAAAAAAAATTATTTTCTTGGAAAATAATAGTTACTTTAAAAAAATTAACGAGATGGGCTTACAGATTGGGCGGTTCTTAGTTCTCCAATGGTGAAAGTCAAGCACATGAAGCATTCCAGCTAACCAGCCTGGTTTGTGATTATATTTGCCATGTCTTGGACTCGAATTCTCGTTTTTCAAATGCTTACCCATTTCGAATCCTGCGATCTGCAGAAAACAAGATTATATTACGTTTTTGAGCAAACGAACGGTGTGAAGACCGAGTAAACAACAGCGACGTATTTTAAAAAAATAAAATAAATAACACAAAATTAGTCAGACCAGACTTAGTGGCTTGCCTGAAATCGTCAAATCCAATAAAATACAATCATACCAAAGAAACAAATTTTCCTTCTTGCTCCATTTTGATAAACCATAGCAAAGGCAGAATTGAAAAGTTGCGGAGAAGGAGGATTGAGGATTCAAAGTCAGTTAAAAAAAAAAAAAATGATCGGTTAGAAGCTGACCTGATCAAGAAGAAGAAGGAAGTGATTCAGTAACCAATAGATAGCCTATTGAATTCAGTTGTTATTGTTTAACTCATTACCAATCGAAGAACATAAGGAACAACAACAAAACAGAGAGCTTGACGCAACGGAAGGTGTCTGGAAGAAGAAGAAGAAGGAAAACGAGGAAGACCTTGAACAAGAAAGTGAGACTTTTCGTTCTGCTATGTGGTTCTACTTTACCCGCCAAAGATGGCCCGGTCTACTGGTAGAAAATCGCCAAATGTCTGTTTCATATACATATATAACGCTCACACGCCACGAAAAAAATACATGTTTTTCTTTGTTTTCCATGAATTTTCTATATTAAATTTAATATCTAGTATTTTCAACTCATAATTAAGAATTTTAAGAATAATAAAAAAACAGTTCTTCATTTTTATTGTATATTATTGTTTTGTTTAGTATGTTTTGATATTTTGGTAGTACACATTTATTATTTAAGAAAATAGTAGATATTAATATTTTTGTAGATGTTATAACCTTTATTAAATTTCAGTATTTGGTATTGTCTTTATAAAAGAATATTTTTTCCTAATAATAAATTATTTAATATGTTGACAAAAATATATATTTAATATTAGTATTCAAAATTTTCCCATTGGTTTTTTTTATACGATGTTTTAAAGATTTTTGGTGTCACACTATTTAATCTTTTGTATTTTCTATGCAAACAAGATTAGTTTTATCTTACAAAATTACGACCTTCAGAAAAATAATTAGTTTGGTCAAAGAGCTTAAAATTCAAAATAAGACCAGTTTGAATGTAGTAAAAGTTTCTAGAATTGGGTGATTTTAATAAGACCGAAAACTTGAGCTGGTATAGTATGTTAGCCAACCAAGTAGGATGAGTAGTTATTAGGCTACTTGTGTTTGTGGCAAATTGTTACATACTATTATTTTATGGAAGGTAGGCTATCTTTCTGGCTGCTTAGACTTTTTTTTTGGTGGTTATATTGTTAATTTCTGTCAGATGATTATAGGATGTCGTCGTATATATAATTCGATATAAATAATTAATAGGGACGGTCCAACTACGTTGGATTTTTGGTTACCAGATGAGCACGTCTAGAAGTGATAAACTTTCTCATATAAAAGTAATTTTGTGAAACGGATGATTGTAAGCCAGGATTGACGTGAAAGCCAAGGTTGACCTGGAAGATTAAAACCCTAATCACGCTTTCGTATTTTACCCGAATAGAAGGAGACTTCGACTAGCAAATATTCAAAGAGAACGGAAATAAATTTATTAGATGATCTCGTTCTCCTTATTAACTTATTTTGAACATTACTAACTGTTATTAGTCCCCGGCTCACTAGATATACTATATTTATAAAAATGGATATTAGGTCTTTACCATGGTATCAAAAGTGATCACTTTTCTCTCACGAATTTTTTCAGTTTGTCGATGAGCGTTTCTCTCGTCATTGCTTTTCGCATTTGAAGATGTTTGTCAATAAGATTTTGTGATGTGTGTGTAAGAAAACTAGATTTTATGCGCGGATTTGCCGGCCTAAATAAATTGGTGGTCCAAATCCAAAAAAATAGATATAATTTTTTATATTTACAATTATTAAATAATATCAGTTTTAAAAAAAACCATATATATATTGTTATACAAAATCTAAATTATCTTGTATTTAATTTTTTTTTTATGGTTGTGACCTTATAAATGCACTATTTTATAAATTTTATAACAAAATGTACCCTAACAATTAATAAATAAATTTCGTGTCCCTAATTTATGGCTTAACCCGCTTGTATTCTGGACCGGGCCTGCACGGATTTCAAACCCAAAATTTAAATAAACGAACAACTTTAACACCTTCTCATGCGTAAACGAGGAGGAATGAAATGTGTTTAATATCGATCAAAAAAACAATAGGTTGCGATCATATCTTTAGCAAGTGGCCACCAAACGATGTATATATATGATTTTTGTTTTTCATAGAGTTTGTTCCTATCATATTGAATTTTTTTTAAATTTATCAAATTGAATCTTAAACAAAACGTAAAAAAAAAAACAATGTCAACTAAAGACTTTAGTTGGACTGGCGTGATTAAGAATAGTGGTCATCTTTGTTTCCAGAATATCACTACTGACGAAGCGGGAAAGGTATGTTTTCTTGAGTTTTATTTTCTTGAGTTCACCTTTTACATATTTCAAATGAGTTTACTTGATGCTATGATTTTCAGCACTTGTCTCACAAAGAAGTGGGACGGACCATTTTTTTCCAAGTTCCAGAGGTTTCAATTACTTGACCCTGATAATAAAATTCTATGATGGAGTTTACGCTAAAAAAATTGTCATCGAAGATAGAAAAATAATATACCGCAGGAGGTCGGGAAGACTGAAAATTGGAAATCACAGCTTTTAGGATCTAGAAGACCTTGGAAATTGGAAAACAAATACCCTTTGAGTTCAAAACTTCTAAAATAACACAATCTCAAACCATTTTCTCGCAGTTATGCACCTATTTCACTGTTTTGGATAACATTAAACAACTGTTTTTGTAAAACTCAGTTCTGATTGCCCTTGTCGTGTTATTTATTTGTTAGAGATGATGATCAATTTGAAGTTTTAACGCTTAAAGTTAGATAAAAATGATATCTAGAGTAGAAATGCTCTTGTTGTCACTGTGCAAAGTTTGTTCAATCGGAAACACACAGCTCGGTCCTATGTTTGTTTGCCTTCACTTTGAGCATTAATGAATTTGATATCTTTCACAGTAAACAAATAAATAGAGCCATCAAGTAGCCGAGAATCATAAAAAACACGAGATCAAAACACAAACAAATCCTAATAAGTACGAAAACCACCACAGAAAGGAAAGAAAAAGAAATAAAAAATTACATGACATTCGAGGATGTTTGGTGACCCAATTCCTTCATATCAAACAAATTAAGACGGACAATCGGAAATAGACGAACCCCTAAATCTCTGGTATTCTTTGTTCAACAGCAAAAAAAAAAACATTGACTCTGTTAAAGAACACCAATTTCATCTTAGGAAAAGAAATCAGGAGTCCCGCAAAATCCTTAATGTCCAATTACATTGAATTTTTAGTTATCAGATGAGCACGTCTAAAAGTGATAAATTAAAAAAGTGAGAAACAAAAAAATTGTGAGAAAAATAACATGGTAAAGGCCTAATATTAATTTTTGCATTCGTCATTGGTTTTTGGTCATTGGTTTTTGCATTCGAAGATGTTTGTCAATAAAATTTTGTGATATGTGGGTGTAAGAGTACAAGATTTTATGCGCGGATTTCAAATCCAAAATTTAAGCAAACGAACAACTTTAACATCTTCTCATGCGTAGGCGAGGAGAAATGAAGTGTGTTAAATATCGATCGAGAAAACAATAGGTTGCGATCATATCGTTAGCAAGTGGCCACCAAACTATGCATATATATGATTTTTGTTTTTTAATAGAGTTTGTTCCTATCAAATTGAATTTTAAGCAAAACATAAAAAGAAAACGATGTCAAAGACTTTAGTTGGACCGGGCGTGATTAAGAATAGTAATTATCGCAACTGCCCCCAACCAAAGTAATATGCCACCAAACTCATCAACATAAACTAAGTAAGACATTAGATTTTTATTTTTGTTTAAGAACTAGTAATAAGAGAAGAAAAGTCCAAATTTAATATCAATGACGTAAGAGAGGGAGAGAGTGGTGGGGGATCTGAAATTATGAAAGTTGACGAGGGATTGAAGAAAACGAGGCGTCAGTAATAATGTGACACGTGGTAGTTACAATAACCCACCTGATCCTCTGTATCATCACGTGATCCAACGGCGATCGCCGAGACGAAAACAAATGTGGAAATTGTGGCTCTTTTTGACTTTTTTTAGAAGATTTTTGTTTTTATACAAATGTGTTAAGCCCATAAGATCTTTCAATATATTTCTTTAATCAGCCTTTTCCTAGTTTTCCGCGGCTAAGTTTTATAAGGAAGTCTCTTGTCCGTTTTACTTGCAATAGAAGTTCACGCGTAAGCAAGCCCCCACGCACGATCTGAGGCGTGTACTATTTTCAGATGACCCGTCATGTTTTTTTTTTTGAATATGTGTTTGCAATCAACTGTTTCTTTCTTTTTTTCGTCTAATATTTGTGTTGGATTTTTGGTAGAAACTTCATGTAAGGAACTGAAAATCCTTTTGGAACTATTTGCATTTTTCTTTCATTACATAAAAAGCTCGGCTAAAAAATATATATATTAAAAGATTAGATAAAAAATGATTAGTTATGTATATATAATTAAAAAAAAAAGTATATGAAGAGAAGATCGTACAAAAATTAGATTTCAATTAAAGAACGTGTATTCTCATAGTATTTCTCACACACACGACACTACGAGGAAAGAGACGCCGTCCTCGACTTCTTCTCTCTTACGGTCACTAGCGCGTGTATGCACGCACGCAGTGGAATGAGAGTGGTCCTTATCTCGTAGACGCATATTCCCCAATTAAAATAGAAACCCCTGAGTTTAAGACTCTTTAGTCAACGCTTCTCGCTTTGTACAACTCCTATGACAAAATTTACTTACTTCTTTTTGACGTCAGACTTTTACCTATTTCTCTTGACAAATAATCAAATCTTTTAATTTCCTTCTCAGAATTTATCAGACAAAAACCGAATAATATCTCTTATTATTTCTTTTCTTATATTCCTATCTCTCTGCTAATTAATAAATAAGTACTAATTGGTTACACTAGAAAATCATTTTCTCTTTTGCACATAAGTCAACTCTCTCTCCATCTTCCTTGTCTTCTCTTTCATCTCCTCTTTCCTTTCAATTTCTGCCATGAATGAGCAACTTCGATTGTAATCGCAGTTTAAATTTCCAAAATCGTCTATTGACCTTGATTTTCCGGGAAACTTTGAATTTATATTTCTCTGGGTCGAAATTTCCTTGATGGGTAACGGAGTGACAAAACTGAGTATATGTTTCACTGGCGGCGATCGTTGCCGGCAAAAAGACATCTCCGTTCTGCTTCCGGATCCTCTAGACGAAGGTCTAGGTCACTCCTTCTGCTACGTCCGACCCGACCCGACGCTAATAACTTCCTCGAAAGTTCACTCAGAGGAAGAAACGACGATGTTCCGCACAATCTCCGGCGCCTCCGTCAGCGCCAACACTGCGACTCCTCTCTCCACATCTCTTTACGATCCGTACGGTCATATCGACCGAGCCGCCGCATTCGAGAGCACGACTTCGTTCCCGTCAATCCCTCTGCAGCCGATCCCCAAGAGCTCCGGTGGTCCGGCCGTCTTGGGTTCGGGTCCGATCGAAAGAGGGTTCCTTTCTGGTCCGATCGAGAGAGGATTCATGTCGGGTCCGCTTGATCGGGTCGGGTTGTTCTCAGGCCCGCTTGACAAGCAGAGCTCCGATCATCAGTTCCAGCGTAGCTTCTCCCACGGTCTAGCTTTGCGGGTCGGGTCAAGAAAAAGGTCTTTGGTTCGGATCCTCCGTCGAGCAATCTCTAAAACGATCTCACGAGGGCAGAACTCGATCGTTGCTCCCATCAAATCAGTTAAAGATTCCGATTGGGGAGTCAGGTCAGAGAAAAGCCGGAACTTGCAGCAGCACAACGAGAATCTCACTGTAAATAGCTTGAACTTTAGCAGCGAAGGAACCTTAGACGACGACGTCTCGCTGGAAAGCCAGAATCTCCAGTGGGCACAGGGGAAAGCCGGTGAGGATCGAGTACACGTGGTTGTATCGGAGGAGCACGGCTGGCTTTTCGTCGGAATATACGACGGATTCAACGGTCCAGATGCGCCGGATTATCTACTCTCTCATCTATATCCTGCGCTACATCGGGAGCTCAAAGGCTTGTTATGGGACGATCCACATATAGAATCTAAACCCCAGGATTCCGATCTAGAGAGATCTTGTGGTGATGAATCGTGCTCGAATCGAGTTGATCAGGAAAGTAATAATCACTGCGAGCGATGGTGGAGATGCGAGTGGGATCGAGAAAATCAAGATCTTGACCGTCGATTAAAGGAACAGATCAACCGGAGAAGTGGGTCGGATAAGTTGCCGGCGGCGACGAACCATTCGGAAGTTCTGCAGGCTCTGTCACAAGCTCTGAGGAAGACGGAAGAAGCGTATCTAGACACTGCAGATAAGATGCTCGACGAAAATCCTGAACTAGCTTTAATGGGTTCTTGTGTTCTGGTGATGCTGATGAAAGGTGAGGATATTTATGTGATGAATGTTGGCGATAGTAGAGCTGTGCTTGGTCAGAAATCCGAACCAGATCACTGGTTGGCTAAGATAAGACAGGACTTGGAACGGATCAACGAGGAAACGATGATGAACGATTTGGAAGGTTGCGAAGGAGATCAGTCCTCTCTAGTTCCGAATTTATCGGCTTTTCAGCTCAGTGTTGATCACAGCACAAACGTAGAAGAGGTTTGTTAACAAACCAATGGCATTCGTCGCTTAATGCATCTGAATCTTGGTGGTTTCTTCTCATAGAGGTTATTGATTGTTGTATTCTCGTGGTTCTTAGGAAGTTGAGAGGATCAGAAACGAGCACCCGGATGATGCTACCGCAGTGACAAATGAACGAGTTAAAGGCTCCTTGAAGGTCACAAGAGCATTCGGTGCCGGTTTCCTCAAGCAGGTATAAACTATTTCGTCGACTTTTAGCTCATGAGATCAGGTGTGTGTAGTCTCAAATCTAACGACACTTTGGTTATGTTATTTTTGCAGCCTAAATGGAACAATGCACTTCTTGAGATGTTCCAAATTGATTACAAAGGGAATTCTCCGTACATCAACTGCTTACCGTCTCTGTACCATCACAGATTAGGCTCCAAGGACCGGTTTCTAATACTATCATCGGATGGTCTCTACCAATACTTCACAAACGAAGAAGCGGTTTCAGAGGTTGAGCTCTTCATCACATTACAGCCTGAAGGGGATCCAGCTCAGCATCTTGTACAAGAGCTTTTGTTTAGAGCTGCTAAGAAAGCTGGTATGGTCAAGATTCTTACATTGTCTCGATTTTAGTAAAAGAAATTGTTTTAATTGATGTTTCTCTTTTTATATTTTTAAAACTTGTAGGTATGGATTTCCATGAATTGCTGGAGATACCACAAGGCGAACGGAGACGGTACCACGATGATGTTTCTATAGTAGTGATCTCTTTAGAAGGAAGAATGTGGAAATCTTGTGTATAAACAAATCCCCTATCAGAACATACACAACAACAAAAATTGGTGTGTTCTAAAACATGTATAATGTTAAAAAAAAAAACAGAATTATATAAAAAAAAAAGTTTTGGCAACTCTAGTGTCTTAAAATTAGTGGTCAAATGTTGGTTCTTTGAATGTAAGTTTCTCCCAACTGCTAACTGTATGTGAATAGAGAAGTAAATGAAGGAATTGAAAGAGGTTGCTGGTTCATTGGTACGAGTATGAGATATGGTTCAAGAAGTTTTTCACTTTCCCTAACATTTAATACACTTTCTCTCTCTCTCTGTCTGTCTGCTTTTTCACCAAATTCTTTGGCCTCTATTTGTGTCTATGTACTGTTTCTTCCATTTCAGGGAACTCGGTTTTCATTAAATTTGGAATTTTATGTTTTTATGTAAAACTTATTGTTAAAAAAACTTCTTGTCTTTAACAATTCTACCCCTCGTTCTTTTACTTATCTCAAGTCCCCACACTTGCTTTTCACAATGTTTGACTATAACTTCTTTTACCTTTGGTTAGCTGTCCATTTTTAGTTTCTACCCTTTTGGTGGGCTTTTGACCGTCTAGATTTTGACTATTTCCACAAAATTGAGTTTCTAAAATCTTCCAAGTTTAGTAGAAAACCCTTTTTCTCATTTTGAGTTTTATTTAATATATTATACCAGACGATATAAAAGAAAAATGTTCCACCGAAGTTTGAATACTACAGTTCGTTTTGTTTTATAAGCGGAAGAAACAGTCCACTTTAGTGGCGGTGGGTCAACATCAACAATCAATTATAACGTCCGTACAAACAAAATTCATCGAGCGCGTGATCTATCCAACGGTCAGATTAGGGTTTGTTTTATTGTAATAAAAATTTATTTATTTTCCCTCATTTACACACACATCCTGAATAAAATAAAATATACAGAGTAAAATCAAATGTATGTACAATTTTCAAGATTTGCAAAGCCAATCTTGAATGGCAAGGCGTAAACCTTGGTTGGGAGTGAGATGCAGACGACTTAGCTTCAGATTGGTCATCGGAGAGGTCTCGTGTCCGTTTCTGAACCATGATCGTATCGCTTCTCCTTCGTATGTGAATCCATCTTCTGCAATCTGTGGATCATGCATTATCTCCTGCAATACAAAACCAAAAACCCCTCGGATCTGTATCACAGAGAACATAAACCCAATCCCAAAGACTTTGGTAGTGAGCAAATTACTCTAAAAGTGAAGAGCTTTGTCATTTAGACTAAAAACCCTTTTACCATCTTCACCTGAAAATGGATGAGTTAAAACGGAAAAAGCAAACAGAAACTAACAATCAAGAACCTAATCAACAATATGAGATGATTTACTCTATTCGGTGAAGGTATTGATGGTAATACATCAATTTACCTGAAGGATGGGGCACAAGTAGAAAGATGGAACAGCTCGTTCTTCTGGAACATGCAACTGCTCCAATTCTTTCACAAGAGATGGTGTTAGATCAGGTCTGTTTTTGCTGTTCGGTTCACAGCACTGTAACCCGATGTCTGCAAGCTGTCCGGCCACAAAGATTGGCCATTCTCCAGCTTTTATATCCAAAACTGAGGCTAGCTTCCCCAAGGACAAGGCTTTCCGCACTTGTCCGACCAATCCAACAGGCGGCTTTCCTGTGAGCATTTGCAAGATGATAATGCCAAACGAGTAAATGTCGGATTTGGGAGTTAAGATCCCGAACCTCTTGAACTCTGGATCCGTATATGGAAAAGCTCTTCCATTAGCCTCTTCGTTAAATACCTGCCTGCAGATTCCGAAATCACATATTTTGGAGGTGAGTTTGGAGTCAAGAAGTATGTTTTCGGGTTTGAGATCGCCGTGCACTACCCTCTCGGGTTTTATGGAGTGCAAGAAACAGAGGGCACTGGAGATTTCTGCTATAATCCGAGTTCGGGTCACCCAAGACAAAGGAGGTTGATTTGTCTTTCGGCCAAAAAACTGATCTTGTAGATTACCGTTTGGTAGGTACTCGTACACAAGAGACCATGCTTCAGGACAATAGCCAAACAGCGTAACGAGATGCGGATGTTGTAGTTTGCTGAGAACGCGAACCTCTTGTTGAAACTCTTGTTGCAATTGCATATTATGTGGATGCAATCTCTTTACTGCAACGGTTCTCCCCATCATTTCCCCTTTGTAGATACACCCGTTGTTCCCTCCTTGTCCCAGCTTGAAGCTCTCGGAGAAACAGAACGTGGCTGATTCCAGCTCTGACAAAGAGAACTCTGCCAGCTCAAGCATACCCTCTCCGGGAATTCCAACAGATTCATTGCAGTTTAAGGACCCTGCGTTTTTCCACCGCTCAGTCCAACACTTAGCATCCAATTTCTGCCTTTGGATCTTCTGCTTCTCAAGGCGTAACTCTGCAATGGACAGCTCCACAAGTTTTAGCTCTGCTGAGACTTCTTTGCACCGTCGACTTGCTCCTTGTGTGTGAAGGTTTAAGAGAGCAACGTCTCTAGTTGTTCTTTGTAGCCTTTTGGAGAGCTCCTCTTTCTCCTCCAAGTGCTTCTCCTGCTGGTTTATGATGCTTTTAAGTTCGCTCTCAGAATTTTCCCTGAGCTTTATTTGACGGGCACGTGCAGATTCAAAAACTTTAACCTGAAAAACCAAATCGTCAATGATAAGTGACTATATTCCTAGACTCCCAAAGCATTGATTTCGAAGGTCGCATTTACCTTGTTTGCGGCGTCAATAACTTTCAACTCCAGCTTTTTGCAATCCAACTCCTCCCAAAAAGCTTCATGCTTTGGTATTTCAGCATCTGTTCTTGCTTCATTTAACCAGCTATAGAGGCAATCTTTGCCAAATCCTGAATCAGAATCTGATGACAATAGCCTTCTCTCTTCAGACACGAATACAGAACTGCAGACAACACTATTAGTGCTCGTCGAGTTACATTGATGGGAAGAGTACATTGGAACTTCGGTATCAAACTGATCAGCCTCAACTCTGCTGGATATCTCCTCATTGGAAAACAAGTTTCTATCAGATCTAGATCGCAGTTTCCCGAGGGCGAGAGACAGAGAACTTTTACCGAGGCGGAATGATCTAGCGCTTGAAACTTGTCGGCTTTCAAAAGCTTCTCTAACCCATGCTTGTTTCCCTTTGATGACGAACCATATTTCACAGAAAGGAGGTGCCTTTCTCCAAGCATAATCTACTTTACGGGAACTCCTCATCTTTATGCAGCTGCAAGAAACCATTAGATTATGAAAAACCAGTAAAGAATCTCAAGACCAAAATAGAAGATAACAGCGTATGGACATAAATGCTAGTAGTAATTATATATAAAAAAAAGATGAGCAAAGATAGTAGATTGGGAACCTCGCTGGTACAGCACCCATCACGAGCTTTTTAACACAATGTCTATTTACTACTTCTACAATTCCGCTAGGTACGAGTTCAGCTTCAGTAACAAGGACGCTTGCTTTCACCTGCAAGAAAAGAGAAGCCTTTTTATTTGATGACAGTAAGTTTCTCTTTACTTAAGAGCGTAAACGATGTAACGCATAGCTTTATCAAGTACCTTGGCTCGAGAACAAGTTGTCAAGTAAATATCTAGGAGCCTCCTCATCTTCTTCTGCTCTTCTCCTCTGTGTGCAATAACCAATTCACTGTTTGCTTGACTCGCCGGTAACTTCCCCACTATTTAAGAACCAAACATCATATGTAAAACTCGCATAGTTTGTCCTAAACAAATACTGAATCGATCAGCTTCGTTAATGTGAGAAAAGTAATCAAATTTCCTCCTGAAAAAAGGTTGAATCACAAAATGCGACAGACGAAAACAGATCCTCCATTGTTAACAACATGAACTCAAAACCGCAAGCAAAGTAAATTACTTTCGCTCTACCAATATAACTACACAGTTGCGTATAAGAATACATGGAGGGAGAGAAATACAGAGTGTTGGGATGAGGGGAGAAGGTTTGTGAATGTGAAGCAAGCAGAATTCGCAACCACCGAATTGCTTGAAACTCCATTGGAGCAAGCTGAGAGCTTTGTCAAGCTGTTTCCCAACGGCTATGAACAGTTTCTCCGAGCTTCCGCCTACTTCCGCCGTCTCCGGTGACAAAAACCCCGACGGAGAAGATAAACCGTGGAGATGGGGAGAGCGGTGGGGATGTAGAAGCTCCATCGCCGGCGAATTCTGTATGTGGGTTGAATCAGAATTTCACGGATTTGGTAACATTTTCTTCAACTTCCAGTCGCGACATTTTCTTCCGACATCAGCGCTTTGGCTTGAATTTTGTTTTGACTTGGTGCATCCTTTCACATGCCCTCAGGAGAGAGAGGTTTAATACAAATTTGAGTTTTATTTTCAAAACCAAAAAAATCATAAAATGCTAATATCACTATAAATTTGTGTTTTAGAAATTTTAAAAAAAAATGGAAATATTAGAATTTTATGTTTTTAGTGGTTGTTGTGAAATTAAACATATATTTCAACAAATTATGTCACTTTCATAAATAAAATTCTAATTTTATAGGTATTTGATAAATAAAGTTTGAGATTTAACTCAAATCAGTGTTAAAAACGTGTTTAGTTCGTCATTATTCTGTTACCGAGAAGCTAATGCTAGTATATTTGGTGAGCATGTTGAAGAGTTAGTGGTTAATAGGAAAAAAAATGAAAAGTTAATATTGGGGGAAAAAAACAAAACTGGAAAAAGAATAATTTTCCAACGTTTAAGATCAAAATCTTTTGACTATGAAGTGTGAACTTGAAGTGTAACAAATTAATAACGAACAACTAAAATTCAATATGTAAAAAGTAACGAACTTATAATTCAATTAATTCGCTTAAGTGGGATCATGTTTATGAGTGAGAAAGTGCATCGCGCGAAGCACTATTTTTGGCTATCTTATCCATCTTTTTTATTTATCACTTGAACTTAAAAATAAGGGAATAATTTTGAAGTCCGACAAAGAGTAATAAATTACCTTCTTCATTCCTTCATTCCATCCATCATCGCTCTAATCCAAGTATATTATATATTCCCTCCGTTTCACAAAAAATGTCGTTTAAGTTTTGATTTCTGTTTCACAAAAAGTATCATTTTGTATTTTTAATGTAAAATTGTAAAAAAAAAAATCCACTTTTAACCTTATTATATTAGTGTATTAATTAGAAAGAGAAATTTGTTTAGTATATTAATAAGAGATAAAATAGATTTTTTATTAGATTTCTTAATATATGTGAAAAAAATAGAATGACACTTTTTTGTGAAACATAAAGAGTATATATATAGTTATTAACTCATGGATACTTCCTTCGACTTAAGCTGAGTCTCTTGTTTCTCTATCTCATGATTGTTTGTGGTTTGTTTATATTTAGCTGAGTTATGTCACTCGTACATGAAAAATACATGTCAGTGAATCTCACGATGTGTATGCTGTGGATAGTTACTGCTCCGTGTTCTGAATTTGATGCTCAAAAGCAGCGCTGTAAATGATGCTTGACAGAGAGTGATTTTGATGGATGAAAGAGAGTTTAGTAATAATCTAGGAGAAGTAGCATAAGGATTTAAGAAATGTTATCATATATGAGGTTTTTTAGTATTGGAAACCTTTTGATTTTTAGTTAGTATGCTATCTATGCATGTCAATATGTTAATACTTTTTGTTCCAAACTTATGAGGATTTTATGCAAAAATGATTAGTAGGATACACCAAACTACACATAATAATAAATAAATAAAAAGTCTTATCCCGTGTAGTAGCATATACCTTTTTTTACACACAATCTGATTTTAGGAAATCAGTCGTAAGTAAAAGAAAAAGGGTCGAGTCAAAAAAGCATTTCAAATGATTTTAACCCTACCGTTAAAAAGTGGGACTATCATAAAAGTTGGGGGGTCGTCCAAGTCAGGACATTCAAATCTCTGCACGCATTGTTTTCCGTGTCGATCTTTTTAACGTTTTCTCCATTATATTCTCCGCCTTTTTTTTTCCCTATCGTATTATGTTGAATCATTGGAAAATTATCGTTTTCATTGCAAATTAATAACACAAAATATAACTTGCACTTTCCCCGGCCCCAGTTATTAGTGTTAATTAAAATGCAACATCAACAGTAAATCAGACGTCAAATTTGTCGCATTAGACTCTAGTATTCCCTCCGTTTTTATTAAAATATGTTTTAAACAGTATTTTTTGTTATCAACTATTTTTAAATAAAAATTAATTGTATTTTTGTTGTTTTGACTGTTTGAATTTTGAATCATATTTTTGTATTGGTTGAACTGTTTTGGAATTGACAAAAAAACATGTTATATTTTGAAAAAATAGAGAATTAATTAATTTATTAATCTGTGTGCAAATCTCTAAAATATCATATAATAAAAAACGGAGGGAGTACTATTCAGTGTTTACTAACCGATCAAAACCCATAGTTAGGAAAATAAAGTTATATTAATGTATAGTTTTTTAGAATTTAGATTGACTTTGTTCTATGTATAGTTAAATAAACTTTTTAATTAACAACATTAAGAAAACTATATACGTAAGTATGCTTTTTTATCCATGCAAAAAGTTTATTCTTCATTTATATGAATTATGTATACATGTTTGCATAGCTTTAATTGAGTAATATTTATAGAGGAACATGCGCCCACATAAAACACACTGACACACAGATTCGTACAAGAAGACTGTAAAAGAAAAAGAAGCTCCTAAAAATATGAGAAAATAGTATTTTGGGAGCTTTAAATCGTAGCATCCAGAGAGACGGATTTGAATGATCAAGTTCCTATTCCTTAGTCAGCAAAGCCCTTTTTTTACTTTATGAGTTATCCTTAGCTTTTATATATTATCAAATTTTCTTAACAATCAAGAAATGGTAAATCGTTCGTAATTGTTAACTACTCGGCTTTGATCAGGCAAACCTATAGGCATAAATTGATTTTCAACGAAAATTGAGTACAACTAGAAGTAGCTGAAAAATATTTTATATTCAAAGAGTATATAAATTGGACTGCTACACACACACGCCACAAACTCATTGAGACATATCAACTTTAGAATCAGATCAACCATTAAACCACACAATACAAATTAAACAGATTGTACTGACACACCTGAATATCTATATATAAATAAGTATCGATCTTAAGTTGTAGAACCACAAACTCTAATTATCAAGATACCTTTTAGTTTGTCTCAGTACGTACTTCTCCACGATCATCGTCCCGCACACGTACTCTGCATGCATTTCATCCTGACCGTTCGTAGTCATTTAAACCAATCTCTTGTCGTAACATACACTAATGATCCAAACAAACACACAAAATCTCACAAAAGTTGGTGATGATCGTTAGAAGAAGGACCCGAGAAATCCGAATTGTTCCAAAAGTACTGATTTGTTTGATTCCCCGGAGACGTCAAACCGGACACCGGTCTAGAAAAGTTAGCCAAATTGGGTTGTTCTTCCATCTTCACCGGAGCTGTCTGGTAAGCCCTAGAATCAACCATGGAAGTAGAGGAAAAAGATATTCCGACGTTGTTTCCGATATTGCCCTCGTTCTGGAAAGGGTATAGCCCCGTCGTTGGATCGAATAGAGCGAAGTGACTCATCGATCCAGCGGACGCCATTAAGTTGTTTTCATTATTGTTGTTGTTGTTGTTGTTGTCATGAATGTTTCCGTTAATCGGAGCTGAAGTGTTTCGTCCATTTCCGACATGAAGAAACCCTAGCTCATTCATCAAACTCGATCCGATGTGATGAGCTTGGTTGTTGCCGTTAGTGGCAGCTAAGTTCAAACCGATACCTCCGAGTTGAGTGAGATTGTGAAGAGTTGGTAAAAAGGGGAACTGATGATTTGTCGTTAGCTGTCCTGAGCTAGGACTTGGATCGTTGACAGTGGAAGAAGACTGTTTGGATGCCGAAGAAGAAGATTTTGAATTTCCATTTTTGCCCTTCTTGTTATTCCTTCGGCAGCCTCCACCGACGGGGACGTTCCTCAAGGCGCCTCCACGTGTCCAGTAGCGACGGCAACCCTTGCAGAAGTGACGAGGCTGACTGAGGTTGTAGTTGTTGTAGTAACAGAACTTAGTGTTGATGGAGTCACATCGAGGACACTTTAGGGCTCCCTCAGGTGGAGGAGCTTTGGCCTGTCTCGCTCTCTCCGCCATCGATCCACCCAGCCTCGCCGGGAGACCACTGGAGGCAGCGGCATGGTGGTGGTTAGGGTTAGGGTTTGGTGGGAGAGGTGGAAGTTGGTGAGAGAGTAGCCCGTGGCCACTCACTATACTTCCATTTTCGAGAAGTTGATGTTGATGTTGATGATGATGCTGAAAAAACAAAATCAAAGTAATCAAAATAAAAGAAAGAACCAACAAACCCCAAATTCATTACTGGTTTAATTTAGAGATCTATAAAGCAAGAACTACCATATATATATAGATGTTGGGATTTTAAAGAAAGCGGGTTAAAGAAAAGAAGATGAGAATAGGAATATCTTTTGAAAATGAATCAAAATTACTACAAAACGAATCAAAACATCAATGGAGAATTTAAGAGAGAAATTGCAAAAAAAAAGAGAGAAAGAGAGAGAGAGACAGACAGAGAGAACAATTAGTAATGGAAGATCAATTAGAAGTGAAACCTGTGACCAATTGGATGAGAAAACCATTGTTCTCCTATACCCTTTATTATCTCTTTCTTTTTCCTTCTTTAATAAAGTTTGATGGATCTTTACGGGAAAGAACTCCAAGGAAAAACTTGGTGGGGGAATCAAAAAAAAAAAAAAAAAAAAAGGGCAAAACGAAAGAGAGGAAGCAAGACGACCAAAGAGAAACACGAAGAGAGCACAAAATCAAAAAGGAAAGTGAGAAGAGAGAAGGAGAACAAAGACAAATTAAAGGAAATAAAATGCTTTTTTAACGGGAAAAAGAAAAGGAGTTTCGGCTCTTTTTATGATTTTTATATATTTGTATAATTCCCACTCTCATCTCCTCATGTTTATACGCGTCTACAATTCATCTATGTGTAATTTTTATTTGTGATTTCCTTTTTAGGGTTTGAGTGGGGACATTTCTTCGCCTATAAGGTTCCTCTCCCAGACGTCTATGGAATAAATATATATATAGGGGAAGAAATGTTTTGAAACTATACCATAGTAGTATGAAAAGATGATCAAACTATCAAGTATCTGTCCGTGGTGGAGAGAAATCTAATTTAATCGAATTTGACATGTATAAGGCTTTAATTAGTGAGGTAAATTATAGAGTATTTTACATGTACCGTAGAAGATTTGAAGTGTTGTAGATTTGTGTGCAAATTAGTTTCTTTAAAGAGTATTTAAAATGAAACGGATGAATGTATTGTATAATGTATATGAAGTTTCAAGTTTAAAACAAAAAATGATGGAGTCTAATGCAAAAGTAAAGTTAATTTTTTTGTTGTGTGTTTAATACAACTATTTAGCTAGGTAGCTAGGGAGAAATATAATAATATTGTATATCTGTTCTTTTTTTAACTGATTGTCTGTTCTTTATCTTATGTTTTCTTCTTTAGTAAAAGTACGGAATTCTCCTATGAATTTTCTTACTATTGTTTGTTTCTTGTGAGTAATTAACTTTTTTTCTTTTTGAAGAGAATGTTAAATTTATTCAAACCAAAAAAAAAATAGATAGTTAGTACGTATGTATATTATAGGAACATGTCTAAATGTTAATCATCGTATCATCTATATATCAAGGCTCAAGAAGAATCTCAAAGTTAGTTAGATGTCAGAAAAAATTGTAATTTTTTTCCACTTTAATTCGTAAGATTTAAGTCAGTAACTTCAAACTGATCTTTAAAGGTATATAAGTTTTTTTTTCCTTTTGGATTTATCATAATTGTGCCATATATATGTCTGTTTTTTTTTTCCTATAACCAGAATTCTGAAATTCCAATAAACCCACAAACTATAGATAGGTTCAGCAAGAATTCTTATAAGATTAGAAATGAGTCTTTTTCTTTCTTTTTTACAGCAACTCAAATGAGTCTTAAATGATTTATTAACCCTTCATAAATGATTTGTGGCATTTTGGAAAATTTGGAAAAATTTCAAAGTTGTGGCATATTTGGAACCAAAATTTGTTAGCAAATCATCATCATTCACCTGTTTATGTTTAAGAAGATGGGGAAACTAAGCTGGTTGTGGTATATTTAACGTCCTACAACATCACCGGTCTTCTAGTAGATAATGAAATTTGGTTTTCAAAGTGAAAAAGAGTCGCTCGTTTGCGACTACAACTTATTATGTAACAAAACGTACTAGTTGTTAAAAGAGCTTTACATTTTGCAGTTTGTCTCTACATTTTCTCTACTCTTTTCCTTTTTCTCCTTTTGATCTCTCTCTTATCTCTTCATTGATCACTCGTTTCGTTTTTGTTCTTGTTTTTTTGTTTTTGTTTTTGACGTCATCACTCGTTTCGTTTATAAATTGCGGAACCTCTTTTTCAGAAAGGGACCGCCAAAGATAGAGCCTACTTGCAACATTATTATAACACATTGCTTCGAGTGGGGCAAAACTCGCCACCGCGAATAATCTTAAATTTGTTTTCTCAATAAACAGAAAAAAGGTAAAATGATATATAAAAGGACGTTCGTGCATGAATCCATCACGAAGACCTTTTCATATACAAAACCATCATGTATACTCTTATCGTTCTTCTTCTGCTTTCCGGCTTTTCCTTGGAAATTGTTTTTGACGTAAACTCAAATGTGTGATATCACTGGTGTGATGATATCATCGAGAAATTATATAACGAGAGGGTTAGTCTTGAACGGTTCTTCACTTTTATGGAGCCTTTTGATATTAATGCTACACAATCGTAAGTCATGACGTACGCCAATATCATATTGTAAAGCAGCAAAATCTATACAGAATATTCTCCTCCTTTTGTTAAACATGCAAAATACTCTCTTCACATAACCCCGTACGGTTTTCAATTTACGCAAGAATTACTCACAGAAGTCGTTATATATACAACAGTATAGGGTAAATATTTTGGCCAAACATGCGCGTGCCTCTAGGGTTACGGGCATAACTCGTTATACAGCCTTAAGTTAGATTTCATGCAAACACTGCGCGTGAGGCGCCATTTGTTCACATGAGATTCGTTTTGGATGTATTATATTGTCTGTGATGAGTTTGCGGAATTTTGTTTTTAGCGAAAAGACATACTCACTTCCCAAAAAATAATTAGTCGAACGCTTCAAAACAAACTTGAATACCCCGATTCTAAATTTTGCTATAAAATTTTTGAATGAATCACTGGATTTACAGGCCTTTTTTTTAATGTTTGTAGTATGTTTATCGTTTTCAGTTTCATTTAATTAATTAATGGCAATAATAGAAATAAAACGTGGAAGAAATGATAAGGACAGGGAAAGAAAAGTAAAGAACATTAGTGGTGTGGGAATCTGATTCCTTGTCAATTAATTGCACCGTCCCCCCTCAGCTTTTTCCCTCCTAAGCTTTTTTATATCTGTGCAAAAGCTTACTCCTTAATCTTTTTGTACCTGTAAATTACACACACACACACACAAACACAAATACGTCACACGTGCACAGACAATACATACACATTCCAGTTGGAAATAATCGATCAAGAGCTAACTAGTTCCAAAAACATAAGGTATTAAGGTAGTATAAACTCTTAGAAGAAATTAGTCGAATCTAAATTTATTTTGTTTTACTTCTCTTTAATTTGGCCACATGATATTAAGGGACATATCTTTTTTGTTTGCATTTGTACGATTCAAACTTTTATCTAACAAAGTCGGTTTCTTTGTTTCCAACACATGACGACGTCGTTAGAAAAGGGACGCATAATTTATGTAGAGAAGATACACAACTGTTTTTTTATGTGTAAAAGTTTTTGATAAAACTATCAAATATTTTGACTTTTGGAAGCTCCTATGCATAAACGAACGGGGCTTAATTTGGTGATAAAATATTGAAGTTTTGTGGCCGTTTTTTAGATATGCCATAAGTTTATGGATATAGTCTACAACGTAAAGATTCAAGAACACTTGTTCATACCCATTTGTCAATTTCTTCGGAGCATAGATTCGGTCTAGTTTGTAATTATCTATTACACGGTGTCGAGAACAGTTGGATTTGACCAAATTTTTGTTAATTAGTATAGTATAATAATTAGTCATGGCGAAATAAATAAGACGTACAACATCTCTCTATAAATACAAGTATATATCATGTTGCAAAAAGAAGTTTCAAGTTGTTATGCTTGCAATTTAACTAAGCTGAGAAGCAGATCAAGAGGATGTGATTAATAATATTAAATTATAATTTTTTTTTATCAATCAGTATAACATACTTCAGGGATCATAACAAAAAAGGAAAAAATGGATAGCAGGTAAAGTAGTATAAGTAGTTTAAAAACTATATATTGATACTGGCTTGTTGTATCTACAATTACTATATTACCAGTTATTCGCTTCGACAATAACGAATACTTATTTTCATCTGATTCTTGTGTTCAATCTAATTTGATGTCACAATTTTGAGCTAAAAAACTTCGAACTCTTTTTTTAATTGGTGAACAATTGCACCACTCCTACGAACCTCACTTAAGAATGTAAAATATAATAACTTAATCCAAAAGTTCGGTCTTCTCCTCAGCATCAACTTGTGAATTGACAGAGGCGGTACAAGGCCCGCTCGTGGAGAAGGTAAGCGTTCTGCTCAGCTCGTTCTGCCAAAAATGGTTCCTCAAGGCTTTAAGCTTGGGGTTAACCGTTGAGAAGCTCGGATCCGACAGCAGCTCTTGCAACGCCGTCTTTCCTTCTAACAGACTCACCACTTGAGACATTGTAGGCCTTAGCGTCGGTGATGCATTGGTGCACATTAGCGCCACATTCAGCACCAGCATGGCTTCTTCTTCTGAGTAATCCGAGGCTAACGTTGGATCAACCAGCTCTAGTAAGCACCCCTTCTCTTGCAAAACGTAAGCCTACATGTATTTGATGCAAAAAAAAAAAAAAGTTACATACTTTTGGTTTTATTATTATCATTGAGTTGACACTTACTAAGTGGATGAATTGAAAGAGATATGAGACTGTTTACCCAATCAAGAAGGTAAACGAAGTCCTCGCTTGGCCTAAAGTTTGTGTTACTCTTTCCACTTACGATTTCGAGTGCAACGACGCCAAAGCTATAAACATCCGCTTTTTCAGTCAAGTAACCACGCATCGCGTATTCAGGAGCCATATAACCTCTGCAATGCAAATGAAAATATCAAGAAAAAATGTATCCTTAAGAACTCTGTGCTTGAGCTTACGAGTCCAAAGAGCCTTACACGGTTCCTGCAATACGGGTGCTGATGTGTGTGTTTCCATCATCATTCAGCTTTGCCAAACCAAAGTCGGAGATTTTGGCGTTGAGATCCTTGTCGAGTAACACGTTGCTTGCCTTTATATCTCTGTGTACAATCTTTATCCTAGATTCTTCATGGAGAAATGTCAGTCCTTTAGCTATGCCCAAGCAAATCTTCTTCCTTGTTGACCAGTCTAGTTTCAGTCTTGCACTCACTTCCTTTCCTACAAAACAAAATCACCCCCAGAGAGATTTCGAGCAATCTTGCCACCAAATATATATGGTTCTTATACTTTTGGCAGGTGCAAATTCGAGATACATACCAAATAGCGCACGAGATAAACAGTTGTTCTCCAAATACTCATACACCAATATCAATTGGTTCCCTTCAACACAACATCCATATAGCTTCACAAGATTTGGATGTTGTAGCGCTGAGATCATTCCTATCTCATTTACAAACTCGCGATTTCCCTGCCTTGACTTTGCGGACAATTGTTTAACTGCGATCAATTTTCCTTCTGACAATACACCCTGCACCAAGAGAAGGGACCACATTTTAATATCTCTTCCAAAATGTATATACATTCACTATAAAACTTTTCATATAAAGCTTAGAAAGTGGAGGAATACAAGTGAATTACCTTGTAAACAGAGCCAAATCCACCTTCACCTATCTTCATCGTTGCATCGAAATTATCAGTGGCTGCTTTTATCTGTCGTAGAGTGAAAGTCCCGGTTTGAAGATCTAACCCCCTTAGCTCTGTTCAGTCATAGGAAAAAATTGAAATTTAAACGACTTTAGACATAAAAAAAAACCCAGCTATGTGAACACATACGTACATACATACATTCAAAAAACATCATAAGAAGACTAAAGCCTACACCTTTGTCAATAGCATTTCTGTCACGCCTTGTTTTCCAGAGGATACCCACTATGATCAATAAAAGAAGTGCTGATGCAACAGGTATCCCTGCTTTTAGCATGATCTCTTTTTTGTCATGATATACCGGAGGCTTGAAATCTGCCACAAGCAAACACCGTCATCTATCCGCCAAATGAGATTGCATGATCCAATATTTTTATAAAAGTGGCAATAAGAAAAACTTACTGGGTTCCACTGATATAGCTGATATCATAGGACCATAAACTCCTCTGATTGGAATGCCTGTTGTCCCTTTGCCAGCCCATCGCAAACCGATCTTCAGATTATGGTCTGTTACATTTACCGTAAAGCTTTTTATGACTGGCTTACCGGATCCACCAGCTGCTCTTTGAATGTCGAAGTTTTTAATCACTAACTTCTCCTGTGAGCAGATAAATGAGCACGAATGCAATATGTTATGGTTTTGCAGTTTTCCTACAGAGTAAGTAAAAAGACTATTGATCCCATAGACGTACCTGAACATAAACATCGAGCAAACGTTTGCCGAGACCGTATAATGTCTTGTCATCGGTAAAGGTGATCTCAGCAAAGTGCAGACTTACATTGTAGTTCCCATTTCCGAGACAGAGTCCTTAGTAAGTCAACGATAAAGGAGAGACTCGAGCTGTCCTGTAAAGCTCAGAGATGGGAGACGAACCATTAACTGATATTCTGGATGTGTTGTGCACAGTGTACTCATCAGCATCATCATCGTCGTCCATGAAGTTCCCGGTGCTGCTAAACCCCCAGTGATTGTCAGGGGCAAGGAAGAACATAGAAGCGCCTTTCGCAGCTTCGTCAGCCTCATATGTTATTCCTTTATCAGCTTGTGCTTCGCCTCCTCCGCAGTTTATGTACAATTTATATTTATCTACAAGAAAATTTCATTTTTAATCAAGAAAAAATGATCTGATTCGCATTTATTTCAACTGCTGTACCAGAATTATTATGAAAATAACACAAGCGTTACTGTTGCTTACGATCGCTCTTAGGACGAAGACAAGGGAAGTGCTGAAGATAACAGGATGAGTTCTTGTGTCTGATACATCAAATTCAGAGGGAAAACACAGTTAACTAAACATAACTGAAAGGACGGCTAAGAAACCACTAAAAAGTCATTTTAAGAGCCATTAATTTATATTACAGAGAGATGGTTTCTTACGCTTTACTCCCCATGGAGAAGCTTTCCACCCAATTCCTAGAAAATGAAGCAAAACATTGTTGTTTCTGCGAAGGTGTGAACAAAGTATTCTGGATATAAGAGTATGTTGAATTAACTTACGAAGTAACTTGGCCACAACCACCAGTGGGAATTGAACTTGCATCAGTAAAGTTGTTGTAAGAAACATCTCTGCACATCAAGAAGACCAAACACAGTTTTTGTAATCTGAGTTAAGTTGCTACAATGGATTTTTTTTTAGCAGAGGCATGTATTCGTACACGTTTTTGTTTTTTTGAACAAAGGAGGGTGGAATAGCTCCTGTCAGCTTGTTTCCTGTCAAATAACTGAAAGAGCATATTTAGAAATACTTTCATGATTAGGAAAATATTATTCTAAACTAATTTTTCATTTGCCCTTAGTGTCAGTGAGGCACTTACATGAAATCGGCTTTCTTCAAATTCTCAAACGATGCCGGAATCTCACCAGTTAGGAGATTAAAACTCAGGTCACTACAAAAAGTAAACATAATAAACTTACAGAATTCAGTCTCACGGAAATATAAAATCATTTTAAAGCTCTACTTTGGTCAACGTATATACATGACTTACAGTGTTTTGAGCTTCTTCAGAAGCCCAATATACTTTGGGATTGGGTCATTTAAATTGCATTTTCTCAATATCCTGCATTTGAGGTTGAATGAAAACGTCTTGTAGCAAAAATTATTACTGCATAAACAACACACAAGTTGTGTTTTCTTTTACTCACAGCGTCTTGATAGACTCCAAATTATTCAATGGAGGGAAGGGAGACGGCTTGCCTCCTAAATCGCTAATCCTCCTGTCAATCACCAACCCACCAAAGAAAAAACCATGATGATGAATGATCTTGTTTCAAGAGGAAATCGAATTTGTAAAGAAGTAGTAGTTTGTCAATGGCTTTACAGGTCGGTCAAGCTGGTCAAGGCAGAAATAATGAGAGGTATCGGACCATCCAAACCTGAACCATGCATCTGCCTGCAAAAACACTTCTTTGGTATGCATCTCTTACTTGAGGACATGCAACTACTTACGGAGAAAGAATTAAAAATCTTACAGTTTCATTATTCGTGTCCAATTGCCGATAAGTTCTGGTATCCGTCCACTGAAGTTATTGTCACTTATCCTCCTACAATCCCCGCAGATACAAGAAAGAAATTATCCAACAAGGACTAAATTTTGTTGTTAGTCATATCAACCATGTAATACTAAATCCTCTTACATATCAGTCATGTTCTTGAGCAATCCAAGTTCTTCGGGCAACGGTCCAGTGAAAGCATTTGAAGTAAGATGACTGAGGCAAAAAAAAAACAGAGAAAACGATAAGAGATACTGAAAATAAGAAGCCAACTGATTGATTACCAACTGAAAAACCAAAGATTTAAGATGAAAAGAGAGAAAACAAACTTACAGCCTCTCCAAATGAATCATCTTTCCAGTCTCAGGAGGGATTAGTCCTGAAAACTGATTTCCTTCGAGGCTCCTGCATGATTTCAAATGATAGAACACACATTCAAATACATAAACAGCTGTAAAACTCTGGAATCATAATGCAGTATTTTCTAACATAAACAGAAAAGTTTCAGGCTGTTTAGGTCAAAGTTTAACAAACAGCATACAGGTTTCTGAGGGTTGTAAGGCGGGTTAGGACTTTCGGAAATGGACCAGACAGTCTGTTCCCCATGAAAGATCTGTGTATGCACATCAAACCCACAAAGACAAGAGTTAGTTCTTAAAAAAAATATATATATATATATATGATTATATTTCAATTCATTACAGAAGCAAGATGAGATAGAAGCTCTTACAAATCTTCTAAACGCATAGAAGCCCATTCCTTTGGAATGGAACCAGTCAGATAGTTACGGCTAAGGTCTCTGCACCAAATTGTACGCGTTCAGAACCATTTTCATAATCAAAGTTCAAGGAAAGTACGAAAATTTGAAACCTTTGATCACTTACAAAACTTTGAGGTGGCGAAGCTTAGAGAACTCTGGAGGGACAGTGCCTGTTAAGTTCTGCGACTTCAGAGCTCTGCGACGATAAACCGGATATGACGTTAAACCGGAGGATATGACGTTAAACCGGAAATGGGAATTACGATTGGTAGTGAAATGGTCTTTTTAAAAGGGAACTACGAGTTCTGGGGCGGAAGAGAAACATCTTCAAAACTTTTGGGCTACATATTAAAGCGTAAGTTAGAAAAAGAGAAATTTTAACAATTCAATTAACAAAAAGAGTAGATGCGGATGAGGTGTGCTTGTGATGATGATATGTTGTCGCATCAGTAATTTGTAAATTTTATGTTTTTTAATTGATATTTATAAAATTAATATTTATTTAATTAGTAAAAAAAATTACGTTTGTTGACAAAAAAAAAAATTATGTTTATGCTGTTTTGTCATTATGTGAACATATTGAAGCAAATTAGATGAACTTTCTTGTTTAATAAAAACATTTTCAAACCCTGCATTAATTAAGTAGATCAGAGTAATACAGTGTCTAATATAATTCCAAAAAACTAAAGTATGAAACATTTAAAAAAAACTAATTTTTCTGAAACTTTAAAAAAAAATTAATAACAAGAATTTTGTTTTTTTTTTTTTTTAATTTTATGTATCAAAGCTCTAGTTATTATGAAATGAAGCCAAAGTAAACGCGTTATTATTTCGTTTGAATCGTTTTCATTAGCTTAGGTCAACGGATCCGGTCAACGATCAGCTGCCATGTCCAGCCTGGCAAGTAAACTTGTCGCCACAAAGAGACAACCCAAACTAGAAGATTTTTAAATTTTACTAATTCTTAGATCTCAAGTGTTTTGTACATCCACCAAACTCTTGCTTAGCTCTCTTAATCATCCTAAAACCGGTATGCTTTAAATGATGTTATCTAACTAAAACTTCAGACTTTAATTAGTAGTAAGATACTAGAAGATTAAAAACTAGAGCCTTAGAAGAATTGAATACTAAGGGCATGTGCATTAGAAACTTTAAAAGTGGGTGTCTAAAAATTATTTTTTTGATTAAATTTAAATAAGTTTAATGTTTTAAGATACTTTAGTTATGGAGATATGTATAAAGCCCAAAAATAAATCCTATATTAGACATTTTTTATTAGTTTTGGATTTTTAGTCTTAAGATTTATTATTTTAATAATGTTATTAGATCTCTTAAAGTCTCCGATACACATGCCATAATGAAATAAAACAGTAGAATAAGCTTATATATATTAATATAATTTTATTTTATTCTATTTCCATTAGCAAAAAAGGTTATTTCAATATTACTGAGAAAAAGAAAAAAAAAACAGGGTACGTACATTACTTGACCAAAAAAAAAACAGGGTACGTACATATGGAATACTAGTTAGCGGCTGTCATTAAAGCGCGTGCGTAGTTAATGAACAAATGAAAAGATAATTAAATCTACTAACCTACTAAGGAAGTAATTAGTGCTGTCCCGTCGATTGTATTTGTGAGTTGTGACCATAAATTTATCACTTACCGCATTAGATTCCCTCTGATTACTAAAAGTAGAAATAAATGCACTGATGAAATTCCTCGTAAATATTCCATGACAAAGCAAATTCTCACTGTGAAATCTCAATACTTGTTTTATTTACTGGTTTCATGGATGATCAAAACCGATGTTAATTTATGGCTTGGCACCGACACCAATATTAAACTAAAGATATTTGTATACACCAAAAACGGTAAAAAAGAATAAAGAAGATAAGGGGAAGAAGAAGAAGAAGAAGAGACTTACATTCTGACGACGTGGCAAGACGAGTTAGGAGGAGGAGAGGAGCAATCACAAGTGATATTACTCTCAAACTCTTTGGCTGTGTAAGTGGTAACAACCCAATTGCCTTCACTGCTACATGGATCTTTGTTAAAGTCCCAATCTTTCTTCCCTAGCTTCTTCCCTATCTCCTTTAGTGCTCTCACTTCCCAATTTCAAAACAACCATCATCATCAAAAGATCAAGAAAGTGCTTTGATTTCCAAATTTCTCAAGATACCCACAACAAGGTGAAGGTGATAGAGATGCATATACGTATGAACGAGATGAGAAAAGGAAGATTCTTTTGTTTGATTTCGTAGTTGGGAACGATTAAAGAAGAGAAAAAAATGGGTTTTTAATTAAGAGTATTTAGTACCTTCGGCCTCGTGGAGTTTAGCGTTGTCGGAAAATCCAAGACGCCCATGGAAAATCAATATGAAGACGATGATGATGAAATACTTGCGACGAAAAGAAATCATCTTTTCTATAAAGAAAAAAAAAAATATTAAAAAAATATTGTAATCACTTCTCCGATAAAGCTTGCAAGAGATATAATAGAGAGAAAGACATATGGGGAGAATTAGGAAGTAGGTGATGGTAATGAGCTTATGGACCACTTCAGTCGTCAGTATTTAATTATAATTATATAGATGCTGTACTTTGTGATGCTGTTTTATATCAGCTTATTAAATATATACTA
Organism: Alliaria petiolata; assembly: GCA_020283515.1. Taxonomy (NCBI): domain Eukaryota; kingdom Viridiplantae; phylum Streptophyta; class Magnoliopsida; order Brassicales; family Brassicaceae; genus Alliaria; species Alliaria petiolata. Next base: position 464,231,746 of record JAHZTW010000001.1, on the reverse strand, counting down.
GATTAGAAGTGGTAGTACAAACTGTTATATTTTCATATAAAGATTGTTTATCTCAAATATTTGGTTTTTTATAAAAAAATCTAAGAAATAACAAAACAAAGCTAGTTTTTTTTACATAAACCAACCAAAAAATGTAGAAAACATTTGTAGAGATCTCGGATACATGTTGAGAAATGGGGAAAGCTGTCATAAAATACACATAATTTTTTTACTCTTGTCATGTCGGTTGTTTCATCGTGTTTTTTTTCAAAGTTTCATGATTATTGATATTATTGGTCCGCTTCTATTGGTCCAAATGCATGTGTTCGTAAGTTATGAATGTTGGTTTGGCCATTCCTTCTTGTTTCCCTTGGCCTTGGGAAAGATTAAAGTAAGTAAATGCTAAACTATTCCTTGCCCATAGGCCCTAGTTTTCTTTCTGCTATATTTTCTTTGGTTTTTTTTCTTTTCTTTTGTCACCTTTTTTTCATTAACAACTTGTAGAATAAATAAAAAATAGCATAATAATAATAATAATAAGGCAATAATGGATTAATTTATTTACATTTTCTTACACTAAATGGACAAAAAAATCCAACTTTCTATCGGTGACCACGAGAATAGGAGCCTATGTTTAGGTTTAATGCTTTGTTCCGTGTTAGAAAAATAAACGTTTTATTTGTATTAAAAATACAAAAAAAATTAAAGAAATCATTTAATAGTTTTAATAGATTCATCATTCATGTAACAATTTTAAAATGTTTAGCCGGCAGACAATAAAAAAGGGGAATCAAATATATAGGATATCTTTCTCCCGGTCCCGGATGATTACAATTTACAAATATTATTCTAGCGGATAACCGAGTTCTCATCGATTTATTGTTTAAAAAAAGAAAGAAAACTATTGATTTTCGTTTCAAACTTTCAAAGACCAGATACGACATGTCCAATTTGCATTATTGGTTTAGCTTTTACTTTGACAGGCGTCCAGTCACACTTGGAATCAAAAGTACTCACAAACATGATATACGATATACGACTATGACAAAGACAAAAAGAAAAAGAAAAAAAAGAACTTTATAGCCTTATTTGTTTGTTATTTTGTTGAATTGTGTGGAGCCATTTGATCAATGAGTAAGACTGATAGTTCGAGAAAAACTCAAACTATGTATCTGAGGGATTTTATGATTTGGTAACAGTGAAAACTAAAGATGATAGTTTAGAACAAATGATGCATTTCAGACGTAGAGTTTCGTCGAGAATGTCAACCTCTAAACCGCTAAACTTCCCCCTAAGTGGCTGGTTAATTGGGCCCAACTGTTTCCTACCGGAATGAGACTGGTGGGTCTAGGCAGGACACTCTGCAGAACTTTTTATTTTCCACTTTTGCTTTTAGATAGAATATCCATTAACAACAAAAGAGAGTAACATATATAGTATCTTGTATTATTTGTATGCATATATATAGTTAATGACCATGTTCCGTGATTGAGTCTTTGTATGGTATTCACTTGACGTGGCTTCCGATGCGTACAACGATACCGTCAATGTCTCGCACGTATCCAACCTTCTGGCCCCATTCCTTGTCCTCCGGCTCGCTCACAGCCTAAGGTGTAATCGCCTCAGCAGAAGTCCACCTAGACCCAAAACGCTGTTTAGAGGGCCGTATAACCTTTTCTTGAACACTCAAGGAAACTGACTTTTCCATTGGCTTTCCTATTAATGTGAGCAGAAGTTGGATTATCTTCGAAGACAACAAATGTATCTTGAAAAAAACATCATCCATGGGCTTACAGAAATAGGCATACAGCTACCGAACAGACGTTGTCTACTGCCAGACACAACAGGCACAATCATTGGACCAAGTTTTAAAGGACAAAATATCATTTATTCTACAGCCTCTTGAATACTACTAGGTATTACTTCTTAGTCCCAAAAACTCCAAGACTTCACTGCGAACTGACTCGAGTTTACTGCTCGGTTGCCAAAAGAAGCACAACGGGTCACATACCATTTACCATTCTCTTCATCTCGGCTGATCTCCTGGGATCCGGTTCTTCAATCGCTCTCTCTGTCAGCACATGCTTTATGCGGCACATTGATCTCCTCACCTATGAAGAAGATGATCCAGCCAAAAGTTAATAAATAATCTTTCATGGTAATAAAGAACAAAGTATCAATGCTTTTCGAAGGTTTGAGAAACACATAATCATTTCTTCAAGAAAATATTCATATTTCTTTTCAAAAAAATTCATCAACAACTTAACTGGATTTGAGAGTTAAGGCCAGGTTAGTAGTACCTTTGGAATGCGTTCGGGGTTTGGAAACATCATGTTCTGCGCTTGAAGCATCTGACGCTGAGTCATCAACATGTTTTTCTCTTTCAGAAGAACGTACCAAAGCTTCTGAAGATCATCCCATGACTTGAGCCGCAGTTCTGAAGCTTTCCAACCTCGACCTAACACCAAACGATTACAAATGTTCCTAAATCCCATTAGCAAAAGAAACAATCTTTATTCTAACAATCCTTTATTCCAAATATTCCATGGCATAAGGAAAAAATTAGCTTAGAGAGACTTATTTATATGAGCAAATATAAAAAGGAACCGTAATACTTAAAAAAAGTTGCAGAGTTACCGCTTTAAAAGATAAACGATTAGCAGATTTCACTACAATCCTTAAAGCCACAATGAAGTCCTACATACTATGAACAATCCACCAAGTATTAAGGGACTGATTTGGGAAAACAGTGTATTAAGCAGCTACCCACATTTCAGATGCTACAGTTTTAATACGTATCACATTTGCTAATTTCGGAGTATCATAGACAAAAACATTCACGAAGGAAAACTCTCCCAAATGAAAACGACTCTGAAATGACATGAGAACGCACCGTAGACAACAGGTTTGTCTTCGTCCTGGCTTCGGTCAAATTCAAAGAACTCTTCGAGAGGGTTATTGGGGGTCCGAACCGCCGAGGCAGCTGCTGCAGCAGTGGACTCCGATCTCGTGGATGCAGCCGCTAAGAATCTCCTCCCGATAAATCGCGTAAGAAACATGGTCACAACACCTCCTGCGAGCTTGCAGTTATATAATCCAACCTACCAAAACATGATTTATAAGAAAAAAAAATTCAATCAATCAGAAACGAGATGCGTACAGCAGATTGGATAACCAAATGCTAATCAAATGATACAAGTTGTACAAATATCTCATACTTCGAAACAAGTCTACACAGCAAGCCACAGCTCACAGCAGAAGAAATAAGAACTCACCGGGGACAGTGAACGGAGGGCAATTTGACGGCGACGATCACGGCCACAGAGGAAAGGAAAATCGATAAAACCCTCATTAACATTTTCCGAGGGTACAGGTTTACGGAGACGGAAATTTTGGGCCCAATACTACCTTTGGGTGATATATGAGCCCATTACGAGCCCAATGAGGTCGGCTAGTTATTTTGTAATTTCTCTGGCTAAACCAAACACACACTTTGCAAAAATTGGGAGGGAGACGAAGAAAGTAAAATCCACGTCATCGATCCTCTATTACTTGCTAACGATGTAACAACCATCCGATCAAACAATCAACGGTTCGTGTGAAAAGCACGCGGATCGTCTCTGTTTAATATTTTTTTCCCTCACTGCTCATCTCTGTTATATATATATATATATACATCACCGGTCCTCTGAGACCTTCAATTTCAATTGCTATCCTCTGATACATCATCGTCTTCTTTTTCTTCTCGCCGGTTAGTTTTTGACGCTTGAAAATTCTTTCTCTGCAATTTCAATTTCATATTGATTTAGTTTCCAATTTGTTGCATTTTCGGAAATGTAGGAAGTTTGGATTTTATTGTTCGTTTGCCATTTCAATTGGTTGATTTTGGGAATCTAGGGTTTATGTTCGCTATCGCTTACTGAAAGGTACAATTGGGTGGATTCCTGATGAATATGTTTTTGCTCTTGTTCAGATCTTTGGAATCTACTGAAACTGCGAGGAGATGTCAGGAAGAGGAAAGGGAGGAAAGGGATTGGGAAAGGGAGGAGCCAAGAGGCACAGGAAGGTGCTGAGGGATAACATCCAGGGCATCACCAAGCCTGCGATCCGTCGTCTTGCTCGTCGAGGAGGCGTCAAGCGAATAAGCGGTCTGATCTACGAAGAGACCAGAGGAGTCCTCAAGATCTTCCTTGAGAATGTCATCCGTGACGCCGTCACCTACACCGAGCACGCCCGGAGGAAGACGGTGACCGCCATGGATGTCGTCTACGCTTTGAAGAGGCAAGGACGTACTCTCTACGGTTTCGGCGGCTAATCGATGGTGATTTTTTAGGGATTTGGATTTAGGGTTCTTTAAGTTGGGGAATATCTTGTTTCTGAAATCTGTGTGTTTCCATTTGATTAGTAAAAGTAAATCTAGGAGTTATTAGCTGTTGTGATGTTGCTGTAGTTAAGCAAACTTGTGCTTCCTTTGAAAATCTAAAAACAAAGTTGAGGATGATTCTATTTGTCTCGGTTTACATTTCCTTAACGTTGCTCGATCAGGAACTTGATCTAATCACCCTAAAGTGATTTCTCTGAAATCAGGAACTTGGAAATATTCAATGCTGCAGAAAGTGGAGAGGTGAAGCAAGTAAAACCAAATTGTACCTCTCTGATCTGGTCAAGAGCTTCCTCAATCTGAGCATAACTATGGAGGCTAGGTTGAACGAGTATGTTCACCAAAATCCCCCATAAGCTATCCTAACCAAAAAACCTAAGTGGTCTACTATGAGTCTATAAGACTACACATCGTAAACAACTAAAGAAGCATAACTATCAAGGCTTGGTTGAAATATTCATCTCAATTTCAGGTTTTGTGCCATGTCATGAACCACATGAGAACCAAGTTAGAAACATTTTTATCAGACCAAAAATTATCGTTTAGAAAATTAAAATTACCAAAGGCTGAGTTAAACAACAAAGTGAATTTCAGCTAATACTAAGAGTCTAATAATGATCTTCTTACTCCGCCTTTTGCTTAGCGGAGGGAGTGCGAGGTGAGTAGCGGTAGCCACTGGTACACCTTCCTACAAACTTGAGAACTTCATCTATCAGAATCACCGGAAGCGACACTGCCAACACCAGCAGCCACTCGTTCAAGCTCAGCGGCACTATCCCAAACACCTGAGCCAAGATTGGCACGTACAGTATCACAAAGTGGAGCCCGAATGAGACCGCCATTGCCAGGAGCAGCCACGGGTTCACCCACGGCGGCATCGTCACCAGGCTGCCGTCTTCTGAGAGCGCGTTCAGGGAGTTGAACATTTCGATGGCCACCAACACCGACAGGGAGAGCGTCGATGCCTTGATTTTCCCCTGATGGAAATAGTCGCACGGGTTTGAGTCGAATGAGAAGGTCTGAGATCCTGCTGTGAAAGGAGACACCTTGAAGCCTTCCCACGAAGAGCACTGGCCCCAGTGAGCGAGCTGTGAGTAGCTCACAAGGCTGTGACCGTCTTGGCTCAAGTCTATCCCCATGAAGCTGTTGTGCGTGTACCATATGATGAATACTCCCACCGTTGCTACTCCCACATACATACCAATCACCTGCAGGTAAGTGCCCATAATAGTCAGAGTTAGAAAAAAGCCCCAGAAGATGAACAAGTGAGACAAAGAGATGTCCGGTTTTGCAAACCATATAGCGGAAGAGGATCCAGGCAGTGATGAGCGAGTCATCGCTTCTGCGAGGAGGTTTCTTCATTATATCCTTGTCAGGGGGGTTGAATCCCAAAGCCGTAGCTGGAGGACCGTCGGTTACAAGATTCACCCACAGAAGCTGAACTGGGATCATGCCTTCTGGGATTCCAAGAGCAGCTGTCAAGAATATCGATGCAACCTCACCAATGTTGGAAGAGATCATGTACCTTTTATTCATCACAGATAAATTGATAGGGTCAATATCTTTATAATTCAAGCCACCAATACGATGAGGTTATACGTAACAATAGAAGGCTCACCTGATGAAAGCCTTCATATTGTTATAGATGGACCTGCCTTCACCAACAGCCGCAACAATAGTGCTGAAATTATCATCTGCTAACACCATGTCAGAGGCCTCCTTTGCTACCTGCAAAAATAATCACCGAGCTTTAGAAAGCTGATAGAGCTATCATCATCACGTTGCTGCAGATGAAAGAGAAGCAAGACAAATACCTCTGTGCCAGAAATGCCCATAGCCACACCAATATCAGCCAACTTCAGGGCAGGAGCATCGTTGACTCCATCCCCAGTCATGGCAACCACTTCTCCATCTTCTTTGAGTAACCTAACAATCTCTTGTTTGTGCTTTGGTTCAGCCCTCGAGAACAATAGCCCTCCGGTTTGTCTTAGATGATTCTTCTGATCTTGAACATCCATAAATTCTTTTCCAGTCAAGCTTCTTGAAGAGATATCTTCATCTGCTTCAAATACTCCAATTTCACGGCAGATTGCTTCCGCTGTGCTCTTGTTGTCTCCGGTAATGACCATGACCCGGATACCTGCTGTTCTGCAGTCTGCAATGGCTTGACGCACCTCTTTCCTCGGAGGATCCTTCAATCATTGAAAAGGTAGAGCATCAATAATCACCAAAGAAGTACAAGAAAGAACCAAAGAATAACATGGTGACCGCGACTCACCCTTAAACCAACAAATCCAACAAATGTTAGATTGGACTCAATAGAAGAATAATTGGATGGGTTGAGAAGTTGCTGGTGAGCAGGATGGTCTTCATTGCCATCATAAGTGGCAAAATCAGTTGGAACATCTGAGTAAGCAAATCCGAGACATCTTAATGCACTCAGGGACATATCATGTAGGCTTTGTAAAATAAGATCCCTCGAGTATTGGTCAAGTTCTTGAGTGGAACCATCAAGTAACTGAATATGTGTACTCCTTTCCAATACATTTTCTACCGCACCCTGCAAAATTTCATAATCGGTCGCTTAGGTGCTGAAAGAAAGAGGAGAAAAGCTTGTTTTTTTACTAATAACATGCATGCATCCATGCTAACCAAAGCACAAGCAACGTAACCATAGATAAAAGGTTCTCCAAAGTACAAAGATATGCTAAATGAAGAAAACAGACCTTGACCAGTAGCAGTTTTTTTCCTGAGCTGGAATCCACCATAACTCCCATTGATTTCCGGTCACGATCAAATTCAAGAGTTGCAATCCGTTGCTCAAGTTCACTCCATAGCCGACAACAACCTTCAATAAGGTAATACACAGGAGTTTAGCATTTATAAAACTGTGGAAAACAAGAGTAACATATAATTCAGAGTACATACGTAAGACATCGCCATCAGCCAAAGACGAAGCTTTGTTCGATCCTTCGGGAAATCCCATTTTCTCAACCAAAACCTGATCAAAGAAACAAACACCAACAGAAAAAAAGAAATGCATATTAACATCTTGCACCCGTTGAAATTTGAGGACAACAAACAGAAGAAAGGTGCAAGATAGTGTAGTAGACCGCTTTACCTTCAACGCTGCCTCAGTAGGCATGCCCCTACTCACGAATTGAAGGTCAGATTGCTCGACGCTAGCATCGTTGCAAATGGCAGCAATTTTTGCAATCATCTGAAGATTTGCATCCATCCGACCCGCTGGCCAGTCTTCAATCTTTCCATCTCGAGGATCAAATGAGGTCCCCTCAACATTGAAAGATCGAAGGGTTCCAATTCTAGAACCCATAGCAACTAGCTTTGAAACAGCCATCTGATTGGTTGTCAGAGTTCCAGTTTTGTCAGAGCATATAACAGTTGTGCATCCAAGAGTCTCCACACTGGGCAACTTCCTAACCAGAGCATTCTTCTGAGCCATCTTCCTTGTCCCAAGAGCCAGACATGTGGTAATAACTGCTGGCAGGCCTTCAGGAATTGCAGCAACCGCCAATGCTACAGCAATCTCAAAGTAGTAAGTGCACTTCTCGAAGGAGAACTTAAAGTTTCTGGGCCAGCCATCAACATACTCCCAGGACAGGAAGTACTTGACATTGATGAGCCACACTAACGCACAAATTAATCCAATGATCATTGTCAGAGTTTCCCCTAATTCGTTAAGTTTCTTCTTTAGAGGGGTATCTTCCTCGTGTTGTGCAGCTTCCTGAATCTGTGAATGTACCCTTCCAATCTCAGTACTCATCCCAGTGTCTGTAACTAAGCATATGCAGTTCCCATTCACAACGGTGGTTCCTGCAAAGACCATGCATTTCTTTCCTTGGATATCGGCTTTCTCCTCCACAGGCTTGGTGGTTTTGCTCACTGCCTCTCTCTCTCCCGTCAATGAACCCTGCTCTACTCTCAGAGTTGAGCTGATCAAAGCCACCACACGCATATCAGCAGGCACCTTATCACCTACCCTCAGTTCCACAATGTCACCAGGAACAAGCTCCTTTGCAGGCAAACTGGAGACCTTAGTCCCATCGCGCATGACAGTTGCTTGCTGAGACTGAATCTCCTTCAAAGCTTCCAACGCCTTCTCGGCGTTAGTTTCTTGCCAGATTCCGACAATGGCATTAACAATTAAGATCAAGAAAATTACAAGCGGCTCAACAAATGCGGTGATGCCCATCTCGCCTCCTTCGTCGCCATCAAAGAAGGCCAAGACAAAGGAGATAACGGCTGCCGCCAAAAGAATACGTACCAATGTATCATTGAACTGTTCCAATATCAACTTAAAAATTGATGTACCCTCAGGCTTTTCTAACTCGTTCAGACCATAGATCTGATGCCGCTTCAACACCTCATCAGTAGTTAACCCTTTGTCACGACTAACACCGAAATTCTCTTCGCATTCACCAACATCTTTAGCCCAAGCAGGAAAAATGTCGGATTTTAAGGCTGTAGAATCCAAGCTTTCCTTCTCCCCGAGATCTTCCGATCCTTTCCCCATGAATTCCCACTAGCGGCAAAAACAGATTCGTCAATTCGCGGAGAAACTACCGGAAGATCGCCAAAGCTTACTGTTCGACTGCAATTATCAAAAATTAAATAATTATTTTAGAACGAATATCCACGATAGATCCTCTGAACAGCTAAGAAGCAAAAATTACTTCACTATAAGAACACCGATATCTAACTGAATTACTGAAACATCATCATCTCAAACAATTTATGAAGCAAGACTGGATCGAAGAATCTGAAGCGAATCAGTTCTATCTTTCTATCCCAGACTAAAATTCAAACATAAGCACAATTTTAGATCTGAATCAAGAGAAGGATTACATGGAACGAGAAAATCGCAATCAAAGAAAAATTCAATGGATGAACAAGAGTTGAAGATCGTAAACTAACTTTCCCAGAGAGCTAGAGAGAAAGGAACTTCCCGCTGCAAGCAATCGCACGCAGGGACGTCTCTGTGAGAGATTCTTTTTATTAAGAAACCGGTGATTCATACAGAAGCTTTTGAAGCCCAAACTATCACCGTATGAATACCCACCCCTGCGTGTTACCCTTATCTAATATGGATCTTATTTTGGGCCTAAAACAAGGCCCACAAATTTACTTTTCACGTTGAGAGTTTTCTAATTAAGAGGGAGTTTAGCTATTTGATAAAAATTAAAAAAGGAGTTTAGCTATTATGGCACAAATTTTAAGAATAAGTTATGTAATAAGAACTGTACTTGATGTTTTTTCCGATAATTTGATTGTATGTTTTTTTTTCTTTGACAACCGATTGTGTACATTAACAAAATACTCAAAACCTAAAACGTATAATATCGTTAGTCGTGACTCGTGTGAATAGCACAATAACAGATAAAATTGTTGGATATCTTATGCGTCAAAGTTAGTTTTTAACAAGACCGTAACACATGTCAAGTTAATCGATTAGATTTTGACATGTGTTAAAAAAATTTAACTAATTAGATTTTAACATAATGTTTATATAAATCTAAAAATTAGTTTTAAAATCAAAAAGGAAAAATAAGTTACTTTTTCGATTACTAATACAAAAAAGAAAATAAAATAAAAAATCTAAAAAATAAATAAAAAAAATAAGAAAAAGTAAAATAAGTTTTTTATGTTTTTTATTTAAATTAAGGAAAGGAGAATAAGTTTTTAGCATAACTTCTCTAGAGAGCAGAGATATCACATAAAGGATAAACACAAAAATAAATTTGATTAAGTAGGATATATTTCAATTAAAAAAAAAAAAAATTTAGATGCTAATGATATGGCATTAAACGATGGTGAGCCCAATAAGGAGAAAGATATCAAGAATAATGTAAAGAGGGTTTTGATGTGAGTCTTGAGAAGCATAACTTCTGTAGATAGCAGAGACATCATATAAGAAAGATGAATGTGAAGAGAAATAGATACTTTATTTGTTTGAAGAGAGAGTTAATGGGGATATTGTTAACATACTCGAATGACTCGAAAAATATAAAGTGTGTTTGGCACTCATGTAAAGAAAAAATAGTTGATAAAATGTGTGAAATACATGAGAAGTATGTTTAATGTTGCTTAGAACCCGTAACATATTCTTTGTTTTGAATATTTTAATTGAAAATAAATGAGAATTAAAATAAATAAATAACTCTTAGGTTTCGAAATTGTGATTTTCATATATTTTCTCAGTAGTTATCATATGTTGTTTCTGTTTTCTTAAAAAACATTTTAATGATTTTTAAATATTTTTATTATAAATCTCGCTGATCCTAATCTAGATTCTAATTATGGTAAATCTAATTATGATAAAAGAAAGATAATTAATTCGTCAAAATTTTAGAATAAATAAATAAATATATAGATAAAACATTATAAATAAACATATTTCATATAAGAGTATTAAACATATATATCTAGAAATATTAATAAAATTTTTTTTTTTTTTTTTTTACAAATTATTCTATTTTGATTTTAATTTATTTTTACGGGTTTAAAATATTTTATTAAAAATCCGCATATATGCGGATCCTGTTCTAGTATATATATAAAGGAAGCAGCGTATGTAATAATGTATGATTTTTTTCATAAAAAAAAATATTAATTACAATACTTTTATGATCCATATTATCCAAATTTTATTTACAATTTTTTTGGGTTAAAAACCATCTTCCATATTATCCGTCCGAAAACACGATCGGATCAAACAAGCCGAAGCCGTAACCATAACCGCAGCGAAAATAGAAGGCACAAACAAATCGAAACGGGATCTCTTCACCATGTGAGACGGAAGACACACATTCTCCCCCGGGAAATCCATCGGAATCTTCACGAAGCCATCTCCTCCGCCGCACGAAGACGAAACCGTCGAAACAAACGCCAGCTCCGGAGCGAAAGAAGCGACGGCGACAGTAAACATGAGTAGAACCGTCCACGTGGCAGCCTGAGCGATGACCGGCCAACGCGCGGAGACTCTCCGGAGAAACGGCTCCATTAGCGACGGAAGACGGCGGTGATACATTGCGATGAACAGGATCCAAAGGGGTTTGTTTTGGCGTGGGGAAAAAAAGAGAGTTGTAGGTGGTGTTGTGAGAAAACGAAAAGATTGTGGGATCGATGAGCAAAAGCAAAAGCTCCTCTTAGATGTTGCGGTTTTTGGAAATGGAAAGGGCTTTCACGTTTAAACTAACTGCTCTTCTTTCAACAAAACACATTCATTAGCTCTTAATGACGGATTTGCCCCTCCCCTTTGAACTCTTCTCTTCTTTTGCCCTTCCTTTCCGGGTCTTCTCCTTCCCCCTTTCAAAATTTTTACGGGTTTTCTGTCTACCTCAGCAGCAACAGAATTGTTGCTGTTTCAATAAAATTATTATTATCAGGTTGTGCTTTTTTTTTTTTTTTTTTTTAATTTGGATATAAACAATTTTCTGACTTATTGTTCTGTATAATTTGGAAAATTGGAGTGATGCTAAGAATTTGGGGTTGGGATTGAGTCAGGAGAAATTTAATATGATTATGACAGTGATTTTATGACTTAAGTGGGTTCACCTAAATCTGATGCTTATGGCCTGCGTGTGACAGGACGATTACGAAAGGTGAAAGCTAGCAAATAAATCTTCAATTCCTCCTCCATTTCAATGTTTTAAATAAGATGCGATTGCAGAGCAAACTGGACTCTGTTCGTTTTGGGAATGTTACAAAGCAATAGCAGTGGAGAAAATTTGGCAAGATTTCGTTCGAAACAAATAAATACAAACCCACAAATAGCAGTGCATTCCAGAAAAACCCTCTGTTCCTTAAAAAAGGTTGTTTTAGAAAAAAAATTTGTTTCAAAAAGAAGGATGTTTTTAATTTTTTATATGTAGTTATTGTTCTTTTTTTTTACTTAATTTACTCTTATAACATTTATTATTTTAAAAAAAACTAAAATAATAACTAATAAAACAAGATTAGAAAAAACTTTTTAAATTTTTTTTTAATATGTGTGAAAAACCCAAAACAATTTTCTTTGAAAACTAGTAAATGATAACACATTGTTTATGAGAAATTACCAACGATCGTGGTGAAGAAGCCCATTGGGCCTGAAAACTAGCTCTAGTATAAAAATCAATAAGAAAACCCTAGGTCTCCCTCTCTGCTTCCTCTCTTTGCTTTTCTCCGTCACTGAGCGCCCTGCCTCTCGAGCTGCCAATAATCTAAGGTACGACACTCTCGTAGCTTGTCAGTCCATTTTGAGAAGTAAGCGAGCTCCTTCGTGTGTTCGATAGCTGATTGATCTTGGGTTTTGTTTATCTGTTGTTTCGCATCGTAGGATTTAGGATCTCAGGGCTTGTGTGACGATTTTAGTGTTGTTGGGTAACATTCATAGTGAACTTAGGAACGCTTTATTTTGTTGTTAACGAATTAGTCAGTCTTAGCTTTCTTTTTTTTGTGTGTATTTTTCTGGATTTTTCGATTTCCTTTTGTCATTTCTGTGATTTCGTTTACATCTAAAAGTTTGCCATATTCCCATTAAAATCGATTTCCATGGCGCAGAATTATGTGCGTTGTATCATGAGTGACTTACGGTATTATCAGAAGCTGAAACTCCAAGTGTCTTTTTTCATTTTTTTTGGCAGATTTTGTTGGGTTAGTTATTTGACTTTTGTTAACTCAAGCTCTTGTTGCCTGTGTGACATATATATTTAGCAGAGGCTTGAGCTTAGGAGAATATGGTGAGAATCAGTGTTCTCAACGATGCTCTCAAGAGCATGTACAATGCCGAGAAACGAGGCAAGAGGCAGGTCATGATCAGGCCTTCCTCTAAAGTGATTATCAAGTTTCTTATTGTCATGCAGAAGCACGGTATGTTTTTCTTCCCACCATTTTCAACTGTAATCCCCCCAGTATCTTTGAGTTTCGTTCCTTAGGTTGTTTGGTTATCACTCAAATGCAGGTTACATCGGTGAGTTTGAGTATGTTGATGACCATCGATCTGGCAAAATCGTTGTCGAATTAAACGGAAGGTTGAACAAGTGTGGTGTTATCAGCCCTCGTTTTGATGTTGGTGTCAAGGAGATCGAAGGTTGGACTGCCCGTTTACTTCCTTCCAGACAGGTTCGGTCTTCTTATAACCTGTTCTAGCGATGATAGCATTTGCCTGAATAATCCCTTGATAGCCACTTTGTTAACTGTCCCAATACCTTTGGTGGTAGTTTGTGTTACTTATCTCTAGGTTGAAAGTTCTTCTTGATATAGGTATTAATGGATTTGACCTACTGAAAAATGTGCAGTTTGGATACATCGTACTGACTACTTCCGCGGGCATTATGGACCATGAAGAAGCCAGGAGAAAGAATGTCGGAGGCAAGGTTCTCGGTTTCTTCTATTGAAGTTTTATGGGGAGAGAGATTTTCATTTCGTTATAACTTTATGCCCTCCATTTTCTTTGGAGACTTCCTTTTGTCTTTCTTTCGAATTTTGTGTTAACTTTGTTGTTGGATAGTTCTTAAATTACTCTTTTTGGTGGTCTCGATTTCTTAAAAGATTCATCTGGATTACAAATGCTCTCGTTATCTTTAATATCATTCTAAAGTCTGCATCTCAGTTAACCCAAAAAAAAAGATAGATTTGCCGGCACATGTGTGTGACCTCAGTTTTATTATACCAAATCACGGAGTGTGGTGGTTTTAATGAACACCTACATCTTAAGTGGCCAAGTGATTAAATTATCTAACTGATCTCATCTATTTCATACACAATTTGATACAATTAGAAATAGAAATGACACAATTTGTTACACAAAGAAACCGTTTATATAAGCAATGGCCTAATACATTTTCTGCGGATAAAAGTAGACACAATAGCTATAACACATCATTGTTGATATTTTATCAAGAAACCTGGAAAAAGAAAACTCTTCAAGAACAGCAAGAAACAAGAACCGACTGCCAAAGGGTACATAGTTGCCCAATTTCTAATGCTAAATTTTCCCCATAAAATCGATCACACCTTATTAGAAAATGGTCTACACGGATCACTCTCCCGTCTCCGTCCAAATCTCCGCCGTCGTCTCATCTCATCTGCGGCGCCGGGAGCTCGGAAGTTCCTTCACGTATGTATATATATATTATACGAATGAGATAAGAGAGAGAGAGAGAGAGAAAGAGAGAGAAAGGGAGGTTTGATGAGCAACATCCATTGATGGTCTTTACGACCTCAAACGAGAAGCCAAATGAGGGAGACGTTTCTTTTTGGGTTTATAGAGCAAAAAGTGGTCGTTGGAGAGAGTATCTTGGCAAGCATATGCTTCCAACCATTAACTAAGCTGACCTGAGCCCCATTATTACTACTTTTATTTTTTAGGGTATTCTTTTTTTTCACCTTTTTCTTGTATATTTTTAAAGATATTAATAATTGGGGCGAGTAACATGGGTTGCTCGCCACGAAAGTAGAAAGAAAGTGAGGTCCTCTTTGCCTAGTTGTTTCTCATTGGACTCCTCCCTACTATTCTATCTGTCAATTTGACGAGGTTACCAAAACTGGTTCACTTCTTTATTTCATCCAGACTTCATTTTTTACTTGGGGAGTTTAGGTTATGTTGGCAGGTTCTCCACCGAACACAATGTTTCTATTTATGAGAAAACTCCCTAAATTTTTTTCTGCAACAAGTTGCTTCCCACTGTGATCTCGAATTCATCATATTTTGCAAAATATCTCACATTTTTTTTTTCTTTCACAAACTGTTTTTGTAAAGAGTAGATAGGAATGACAATCTTGCGTTTGACGTTTACATTAAACATCGTTTACAAGCAAAAATGATTAGAATATTTTTTTTTGAACTTTAAATTATTTAAATGATACGCGGACGTTGTGAAACAAACAGGATTGAAATGTAGTAATATTTAATATAATAAGTGTGTTAACAGTGACCATCCGAGTGGCTGTAGTTTAGTGGTAAGAATTCCACGTTGTGGCCGTGGAGACCTGGGCTCGAATCCCAGCAGCCACACTCATCTTTTGTTTTTTGGTTTTTCATGGGCTTGTAATTGGTTCTCTGCTGAAATCCCTTGGTACTGTTGGGCCTAAGTTCTGGGGAAATTATTTCTGTCAAGCGCCAGGAGAGGGATATGTGGAGAGTTGATATAAAAATTAATTAAATAAATGGATAAAAAGATTTTGCTGTCAAAACTCAAAAATATAAATAGATTTTTTTATTATATTTACCTTTTCTGTCAAGGAAATTCTGTGGATTTGATATAATCATTAATTATATAAATGGATAAAAAGATTTTGCTGTCAAAAGAATAATCGGATTTTATCTTTTACCTTTTTGTCACGGATTCTATCTTTAAACTAAACCGTCATGTTTTGCTCATTAGAAGAATCAAATAAAAATTCAAAACAGACTGTTGCCAATTGTTTCTAAACTCTACTAAGATAATATGCAAAAACAAAAGAAGAAAAAATAAAATTCTGGAAGATAAACAGACGATAAGATTAGACAAGAGTTTTCATTTCACCCTTTTAATCCTATTCCTATCCAAAGGCAAAAAAAGGAAACCAAATATTTACCAGACTGAAAAAATAAGGTGACAGATATGAAATAATATTTAATAACAAATATTCTACTGATTTGATGATCATCCAATAATACAGCACGTTCACTAAACCGATTTATTAATTATTATTTTTTAAAAATAAAACGAAGAACATGATGAAATAAGCTCAAATCGTCTCCCAAAGCATCTTTATTTGGTAGAGTCAAATTCAATGATTATAAATATAGAAATAAAAAAATTGCAGCCAAAAAAAAATAAAAAATATAGAAATAAAATAAATTAATAAGATCTTGGACACAAAGAAATAGATAAAATTTTGATTAAAACATTAAATACGATAGTTATCCGAAAGTAACTCATATCGTCGTAATCTCTGAATCTCTATCTCCGTTACAAACGGATTTACCCTCTCCCATCTTGTATATAAAGCGTCGCATCTCCTTCACAATGTCATATCAAAAGTTAACTTTACTAAAATCTTTCCTTTACTCTTTTCGTCTCCGATCTTTGAGTTTTAGAGAGAAATTGAAACGATGGAGTTGGATCTAACACCTAAGCTGCCGAAACAGGTTTACGGAGGAGATGGAGGATCTTACTCTGCGTGGTGCCCAGAAGAGTTGCCGATGCTCAAGGAGGGTAACATTGGAGCCGCAAAGCTTGTTCTTGAGCAGCATGGCTTCGCTGTTCCTCGCTACTCTGATTCCTCGAAGGTTGCCTATGTTCTTCAAGGTTCGGATTCTCTTCCGATTTCTTTCAAAGTCTTAGACTTTATTGTGATTCATCTGTTGTTTTGTGAAATGGGTTTTGATCTTCTCTATGTTATGATATTTTCAAAAAGTTTCCAAAGTTGTCAACTTTATAGTGATTCGTGTGTATTTATCTGGGAATATATTGGGATTGGGTTTATTGTGATCCCTGAGATCTATAATCTGATCGGATTCTTGTATGATGGCATTCACACTAGTTTCCTGATTCCAAAAACTGTAAAAAGTGAAAGTATGATCTCTAATACAATACTCAAATAGATCACGGCTACTGTGTGCCAACAAAGTAGTCTTTTGATTTTTTTGCTAGCTTCTTTCTTGATCATGTGTTCATCGTTGATCTAACCACCTAGCGTGCAAGGAATTGAATGATTGTGACTTTAATTTTGTTGATTGGATTTCAGGATCTGGAACCGCCGGAATTGTCCTTCCCGAGAAGGAGGAGAAGGTGATCGCTATCAAGAAAGGTGATTCGATTGCTCTTCCCTTTGGTGTGGTCACATGGTGGTTCAACAACGGGGAAACCGAGCTTGAAATCCTCTTCCTCGGCGAAACCCACAAGGGTCACAAAGCCGGACAGTTCACTGACTTTTACCTCACCGGCTCAAACGGAATCTTCACCGGTTTCTCCACCGAGTTCGTGGGCAGAGCCTGGGACCTTGATGAAAGCACCTTGAAGACGCTTGTCGGTTCTCAAACCGGGAAAGGCATAGTGAAGCTCGATGCGGGTTTCAAGATGCCACAACCCAAGAATGAGGACCGTGATGGATTTGTCTTGAACTGTTTGGAGGCTCCTCTTGATGTGGACATCAAGGACGGTGGCAGAGTCGTTGTGTTGAACACCAAGAACCTTCCACTGGTTGGGGAGGTTGGATTTGGAGCTGATCTTGTTCAGATCGATGGACATTCCATGTGTTCGCCTGGTTTCTCTTGTGACTCGGCTCTTCAGGTGACTTACATTGTGGGTGGGAGTGGAAGAGTCCAGGTGGTTGGTGCTGATGGGAAAAGAGTTCTTGAGACTCATATCAAGGCTGGTTCTCTCTTCATTGTTCCAAGGTTTTTTGTGGTTTCAAAGATTGCCGACTCTGAGGGCATGTCCTGGTTCTCCATTGTCACTACTCCTGAGTAAGAATTCGTTTATTTTCTCTGCTTTCCTCTTGAGTTTTCCGGTGGAAAAAAACTAAAAGTTTTCAACTTTTTGCTTGTAGTCCTATTTTCACACATTTGGCGGGAAGGACATCAGTGTGGAAGGCTTTGTCACCGGAGGTTTTGCAGGCGGCGTTTAAGGTGGCTCCGGAGGTGGAGCAATCCTTCCGTTCGAAGAGGACTTCAGACGCCATTTTCTTCCCTCCTTCCAACTGAAGAAGGAGAAGAGAGGAGAACAAGAACCAGCTTTTATCTTCTATCGTTTGTTTTTTGCCCTCTTTGGATTTTTGAGGGTTTTTCTTTACTTGTTATTCACGGAAGTATTCTTAGTTTAGTACTTCTAGGGGTATGTTTCTCTCTTCCTGTGTTATTTCCTGGACCGGTTCTTGTTCTCTTTGTTACATTTTTTATTGAAATAAAACTTAAAAAGTACTTTTGATGTTAATTTTTTTACAAGTCTTTCGAACTCTATCGAATAAATTCCATATATTTGAACGAAATGGGTCCGGTCCACAGGCCCGGCCGGCATTACAAAATATTTTACGTGATTTTTTTCTTTTCCAAACGCGCATGTCCCCCGTTCTGCGACGAACATGGCCATATATTTTTTCCTGCGGCGGTCAGTTCGTTAGACCCGCATGCGACATATAATAAAACCTAATTCCATGTTGCCAACGTTTCTCATAGGATTAATTTAGTTGGTTTAAACTAATTTTTTCTTTTCAGATATAGTAAAAAATAAAACTAAACAAGCTTTTTTAACATATTCATCTCCATATTATTATATTTATAAAAAATCTGTAAAATACTTCATAATTTGTAAATAATATTTTAGTTATTCTAGAAATGTATTCATTTATACTCTCTTTATTTCATAATGTAAGTTGTTTTGGATAAAAACACAAAAGATTAAGAATATTATTTTTGTAGAATATAATTAGTTACACAGGATCCAATGAAGATTAAATTGTATAGAAAAGTGAAAACAACTTATATTTTTAAACAAAACTACATTTGTAAAACAACTTATATTATAAAATAGAGAGTATATATAGTTTTTAATTAATTAAAATAGTAGTACCGGCCCCCGCCATCCAAACCGTGGGCAAAATCCACCCATGATGACTTAGCTACATGGCACGCTTCTTAACCGATTCATAATTTCAAACCCATGCCTTCCTTCCTCATGACGAGATGGATTGGGTTCAGTTTGCGAATTAAATCTCGTTTTCACTTTTTTTTTGTTTATTTAAAACGATTTTTATTATTAAAAAACGACCATTATACTGAATTGGGTTAATACCATGGCGGAATAAACTCCCAATGATCAAATACTATTATTGCATAATAATTATTTTATAGATATTTAAAACTTCAACAAGTAGGAATAGCTACACCACAAGCCCCTAAAATTTTGCGAGCAGTGTCGGATGAAACATACTGACTAAACAACGGGTTTTTCATGAAACCACACAGACACGGCTCTTGTTCTTTCAGTTTTCCGCAACATTCTGTTGACGGTTGATCTCCAGTTTGCAATGCTGGCAGGCATGGTCGAAGTTCCATCGCGCTGCACTCCACTTTCTCCTCAGCTTTGGTCGTTGCCAAAGATGACACAACGATTATGACAAACGCGATGCATGCTACTGTTGAGAATTTCATGTTTTATAACTTTGGCGACTATCCTCAAACTAATTCTATATTTTTTGTTTTTTTTTTATAAAAAATGTTTGAGATTTTGATTTCTGATGTGTTGGTGGTCAAGCTATTATATAGATGGAGACTGGAGTAATATTTGCAATAAGCAAGTGTGAGTTTTAGATAGTGTATTTTGTCTTTTTAATTATTTTTTGATGCATTTCATACCTATGTGACACATATTATTTGATAACTTAATTATCAGATATTGTCATACGTATACATAGCTGGATTGTGTTACATGTTCACAAATCACAATAAGAAACTGTCAAAATGCCATATGTACAAGTTTTAGCAAAAAAAAAAAAAAATGCCATATATAGAAAGATATATATCTTGGATTTGTTTTGTACAACACTGATTAATTTTTATAGAAATCTGACATGGAAAAATGATTTTAAAAAAATTAAAAATGTTTAAAATTAATGATTTGGAAAGTAAAAAAATAAAAAGAAGAAAAATATCTGTAATTATAATGAGATTTACTCAAAATTAGAAGTCAATATTTTATAAATAGAAAATTGAATTATGAAATCTAAATAATAGGTATAGGATATACACATATATTCAAGTTTGAAATTAATAATTTGGAAAAGTAGTAAGTTAGCAAATTAAGAAGGGCAATACTAAAAATTGTTTTACCTCTCTAAAAATGAAAAAGAATGTAATTTTTTTAAAGAAAAAGACAATTGGATAACATTAAACCGGAAATTGGTTTAAGTTTACCGGAAATTCTCAAGAGTCTGGGTTGTGAAACGAACCGGAGGCGAATTGGCGATTCTTTTGCAGCGGTCAAGTCGCACACACATTTGGGCAGGTCAGGAGTAAAAATGGCGCCTCTGAAACATCTGGAGAGGGACAATCCAATCATCGACGCGGGTTTCCGAGATTTCTGCGCCTCTCATGGGATTCTAACTGGTTCTCTTCTTCTACCTCGTCTTCTCCTTTCGATTCTGTTTTAATTTCTCCCGTTTGTCTGCAAAACGAACTGTGGTTGGCATGAACGTATGATTTACGGCTAGGAAGCAAAATTATTAGTCCCATTAGTGTTATTTTACTTCATCAGTTTCCGAAGAGCTCGTATTCTCGGGGTTGCTGTTTGATATTTGATCGTTTGCACTTAAGGTGTTCGACGAATTGCCTTTAGTTTTTTTTTTAAAAATAAAAAAATATTCTACGGTTAATGAATTGACTTTTTTCGTCGACCCTTTTTTTATCTGTTAAATGTGCAGTTGAGGATTTCCTTCTTCATGATCTCTACGAACTTGCTGCATTTGCTGAACGACTGTCAAATGCAGATAGACTGAAGGAGGTTAGCTCTAACTGACCTTTACTCTCGATTTTTTGAGTTTGACTGAGTTTTGAACTTAACGAAGGTATACTAAGTGTCTGCCTTGGGATTCTTCAGGGTATCACTCTCATGCTTTCTTTGATAGAACTTCAGTGTCGGCCATGGTTGAACGGTATGGAACTGTTGGAGGATCTACAGCGTAATAAACATACTCTATCGACTGGAGACAAAGGGTAGGGAATTATTATATCTTATCGGTTCATATTCCATAAGAAAATGAAAGAGGGTAAATTTTTTTTTTGTTATCAGTTGAGACTCTGCTTCTCTAAGTGTTTCATTTAATGGTTTACTGTATTGTTTTGAAGGACTGACTCGTTGCTTCAAGGTGGATTCCGTGAGGGTCAGCTGACAGAACTTGTTGGACCATCATCTTCTGGTAAAACACAAGTATGTATACGCATGTTTCTGTTAGCCATTCATTCTTTATTTATTTCCAACATTGTTCACATATAATAACTACAAAAAGTCTGAAACTGCCACATCACATACATATGCCTACGAATTGTGGATTGTTCCATTCAAGCATTTTTAGCTGCAACCAAATATGTACATCTTAGAGACTGTTGGTAGAAAGATTCGTTGTCCTTGCTTAGCCCTTTTCGCGCTCTTTTTTACATTGTGTGATTTCTTGTGAATGAATAGTTTTGCATGCAAGCTGCTGCAAGCGTGGCAGAGAAGCATGTTGGCCGAGTCTTGTATTTAGACACGGGGAACTCTTTTTCTGCCCGACGCATTGCTCAATTTATCTGCGCCAGTTCGGATGCTGCTTTAGTACAGGTTTTTTTACTGGCAACTCTTGTCCCCTAGCATATGGACCAGTGTCTTTAGTTAATCATCAATCGTCAGTTCTTAATGCTTTTAAATCACAGAGACAAGAAATGTACATGTGCAGGAAGTCCTGAGCAGAATATCATGTCACACGGTCTATGACATATATACAATATTTGATACGCTGCAAGGTCTAGAGGTTACTTTGAGGTCGCAGGTATTAAGCTAGCTATAAGATGCAATTTTCTCATTGTCACTTCAGTTTTAATATTAAGTGTTAACCATTAGCTATCTATCTGTTTTCAGGTGCAGATGAATGTGAATGAGTACCGGTTACGGATGTTAGTTGTTGATTCAATCTCTTCTCTGATTACCCCAATCCTTGGAGGCAGTGGCTCACAGGGTACATGTCCTTCTACGTCCATCCCTTTTTTGCTTCATCTAAATGGTTAACAGATGAGATGGTGATTTTGAAAAGTGATTCACAACTTGGTGTGTGCAGGACGCGCTTTGATGGTGGCACTTGGATATTTGCTTAAGAAGCTGGCACATGAACATAACATTGCTATACTGGTATTAATGAAAAGTTTCAGGGCATTGGGTGTGTCAGTGTGCTTTAAAACTAAAACCTTTTTTTTTAAAAAAAATCTCCCCTTTTGTATTGAAGGTGACGAACCACACGGTGGGTGCTGGAGAAGGCGGTAAAACCAAACCGGCTCTTGGGGAAACATGGAAAAGCATCCCACACGTGAGACTTATGCTATCACGTGACCACAGGAACAGCAACTGCACCATCTCCATCTTAAAACACACATCCATGGTACTTAGCTAACCACACAAATGTTCTGTATCTCCAGCTTCCTCTCGTTAATTTTTACAGTTTCTGTGTTTTCTATGTAGCCTTCAGGCCAGACTGTGAGGACCACAACTCGCAAGGACAACTAACAATGTTCATAAGCCTCCTTCGCTATCTACGCCCATCTTTTGGAGCAGTGTTTGTTTCACCGGTGAAGAACAACAAGCTTGGAAGTGCAAGATGAGAATCACCATAATCCATAAATGAGGAAAGAAACAATGATAGATGGATTATAGTTTATTTTTTTTTAAATGTAGAATTAGAGCTGATTATCTTATTATATAAAGTAGGATATTTCAAAATTAGTTTTTAATATGATCGTGACACGTGTCAAGTTAATCGATTAGATTTTGACACGTGTTAAAAAATCCAACCAATTAGATTTTAACATAATGTTTACGTAAATCTAAAAATTAGTTTTAAAATCAAAAAGGAAAAATAAATTTCTTTTTCGATTACTAATATAAAATAAAAAATAAAAATAAACCAAAAAATAAATAAAAATTAAAAAAAGGAAAATAAGTTTTTTTTAATGTTATTTCATTTAAATTAAGGAAAGGAGAATAAGTTTTTTATGTTTTTCATTTAAATAAAGGAATTGTATGATCAATTACTCATAATAAAAGGAAAATAAAAAATTTAGTTTTAAAAATAGAAAAGGAAAATAAGATTTTTTTTCAAATACTAATACCAAAAGAAAAATAAAAAATCAAAAACATAAATAAGAAAATTAAGAAAATTAAGAAAAAAAAATAAGTTTTTTTTTTATGTTTTTCATTTAAATTAAAGAAATTGTATGATCAATTACTAATACTAAAAAGAAAAAAAAAATGTAAATAATAAGAAGAAATTTTAGATGCTAATGATATGGCATTAAACGAAGGTAAGCTCAATATAGAGGAAGGTATCAAGAATCATGTAGAGATGCTTTTGATGCGAGTCTTGAGAAGTATAACTTCTATAGAGAGCAGAGAGATCATATAAATGATATATATAATATACGAGAGAAACACAAAAATAAATTTGGTTAATTAAGTAGGATATATTTCAATTATAAAAAAAAGAAATTTTAGATAATAATGCTATGACATTAAACGATGGTGAGTTCAATAAGGAGAGAAATGTATCAAGAATCATGTAGAGAGGCTTTTGATGTGAGTCTTGAGAAGCATAACTTCTCTAAAGAGCTCAAAGATCATATAAGGAAGATGAATGTGAAAAGAAATAGATATTTTATTTGCTTGAAGAGAGAGTTATTGGGGGAGATTGTTAACATATTCGAATGACTCGAATTGCATACCCAAGTTTTTTACGCAGCGGAACAGAAAAAATAGTTGATAAAGTGTGTGAAATATATGAGAAGTATGTTTAATGTTGCTTAGGACCCGTAACATATTATGTGTTTTGAATATTTTAATTGAAAATAAATGAGAATTAAAATAAATAAATAACTCTTGGGTTTCGAAATTGTGTTTTTCATATATTTTTCTCAGTAGTGATCAGATGTTGTTTTCTATTTTCTTAAAAAACATTTTAATGATTTGTAAATATTATTATTATAAATCTCGCGGATCCTAATCTATATTTTAATTATGATAAATCTAATTATAATAAAAGAAGGATAATTAATTCGTCAAAATTTTAGAATAAATAAATATATATATATATATATAACGCATTAGAAATAAACATAATTTATATAAGAGTATTAAAACATATATATCTAGAAATATTAATAAAAGTAAATTTTATTTTTTCTTTACAAATTATTCTATTTTGTTTTTACTTTATTTTTACGGATGCAAAATATTTTATTAAAAATCCGCATATATGCGGATCCTATTCTAGTTATTAGTATATTTTTGAATGCTACAACGGAAACAGAAATTCAATAGCGTTTTTCCAAGATAAATTTGTAATGCTAAAAATTTGTTTAACAAATGAAGAATACTACTCCCTCCGTTTATATTTAATTGTCGTTCTGAAAAACGTATCTGCAAAAAATTGGATGTATTTGGATGTGTTTTGAGTTTAATACATCCAAATATATTTTCTCCAAATGACAATTAAATGTAAACAGAGGGAGTAACTTTTAAGATGTGTATTGCCAAAAAAAAATGAACATAGGATTCAGATTTTTAATAGACATACAAACTACAAAGTCCAAACTTGGAATAAAAACATACAAAGCTCTCTATTTTATCCCGAATTGCGCATAACAACGGTGAAACAGATCAAGGAAGAAGACGGAGAGGATCCGATGCGTAGAAGATTATCTTCTGTTCTAATTATCAATCGCTGCATCGCGTCCCGACAGCATTACCATACATCTCGATCTGTCAAACCCACAAAGAAAGGCAATAGCCATGAGCCAACTCACAAGGTCACCAGGAAGCCATGGGAGGAGGTGCCATTCCTCACCGATCTCAAAGAAATCGAAGACGCGGAGGAAGCCCTTTCTCTCTTCCACCATTACCAGCAGATGGGTTTCCGTCACGACTACCCATCTTACTCTTCTCTCATCTACAAGCTTGCCAGGTCCCGTAACTTCGACGCCGTCGACCAAGTTCTCCGCCTTGTCCGCTATCGAAACGTCCGGTGTAGAGAATCCCTCTTCATGGCGTTGATTCAGCATTACGGGAAAGCCGGTTCGGTGGATAAAGCCGTCGATGTTTTCCATAAAATGACCTCTTTCGATTGTGTTCGAACGATTCAATCTCTGAACACTCTCATCAACGTTCTGGTTGATAATAGCGAGTTGGAAAAGGCTAAAAGCTTTTTCGACAGAGCAAAGGATATGGGTTTGCGTCCGAATACAGTCTCCTTCAATGTATTGATCAAAGGGTTTCTTGACAAATGCGATTGGGAAGGTGCCTGCAAGGTGTTCGATGAAATGCTTGAGATGGAAGTGCAGCCGACTGTCGTGACTTACAATAGCCTGATTGGATTCTTATGCCGGAATAACGATCTGGCTAAGGCGAAAAGCCTGCTTGAAGATATGATTCAGAAAAGAATACGCCCGAATCCTGTGACATTTGGGTTGTTAATGAAAGGTTTATGTTGTAAGGGAGAGTACAATGAAGCGAAGAAGTTGATGTTCGATATGGAGTATCGTGGATGTAAACCAGGCCTAGTTAACTATGGGGTTTTGATGAGTGATCTTGGAAAGAGAGGGAAAATCGATGAGGCAAAGCTTCTACTGGGAGAGATGAAGAAAAGGCGGATAAAACCAGATGTTGTGATCTATAACATTCTGGTAAACCATCTTTGCACTGAGGGTAGAGCCCCCGAGGCTTATAGAACGCTGACGGAAATGCAGATGAAAGGTTGTAAGCCAAATGCAGCGACATACCGTATGATGGTTGACGGGTTTTGTCGTATTGGGGATTTTGATTCAGGGTTGAATGTTTTGAATGCAATGCTTGCGAGCAGACACTCTCCCACACCTGCAACGTTTGTATGTATGGTTGCTGGGCTGATAAAAGGCGATAACTTGGACCATGCTTGCTTTGTGTTAGAGGTGATGGGTAAGAAAAATATAAATTTTGGATCTGGTGCTTGGCAAAATCTACTGTGTGATCTCTGCATCAAGGATGGAGGAGCTTGTTGTGAGGCTTTGTCAGAAGTGATTTCTACCTAAGCAGTGACCTCTTAATGGTGAGATTCTCACACTTTTTGTTTTAATTTTAGAGTTAAAATGGAACAGGGTGATTTGATTCTTGATTCAAAAAATTTGGTTTAAGGGGAAAATTTGCAGGTTTGCCTTATTGAGCCGAGAGATCTGAACTGTTTAATCTTGGGCTAATTTACACAGTGGGACGTATAAATTGATACATTCAATATTTTGTGGGGAAGTTACAGCTTAAGTTTTTTGGGGTTTTTTTGTTCTTTATATTTCTTCTCTAAACCAAACCACCCATATAATGGAAAAGTTGTCACCTACTCCGTTTCATCAACTCCATCTTTCATCAACAATCTGGCTTCATTTCATTTATAAATGCTCTTCCAATATCAGCCTGTATAATCACACGAAAAGAAGAAACAATTCAACTCAGATTCAAATTAACAATCTTAGTCTCTGATCCTTCTCCTTGTCAATGGCAGGCTGCAATGTACTCTTCGTCCTGGCTTTAGCTCTCGCCGTTACTTTTGTCTCAGCTGCTCGGCTTCTTGATGAAGAAGAAGATATTGGGTTGGTCACTTTGCCTACCACAAGTCCTGGTCCTTTACCAACGGCTGGTTCAGGCACTTTCCCCACTGCTAGTTCAGGTCCTGCAACTGGTATCACTTCAGGTACAGGTCCAGTCTCAGGCTTTTCAGGTTCCTTGACTACTTCTACTGGCTCCGGACCTCTACCAACCACTGGTTCTAGTCCTTTACCGATTGCTAGTTCGGGTCCCTTTCCTACTACTGGCCCCGGTCCTCTACCAACCACAGGTTCTGGTCCCTTTTCGGTTGCTAGTTCTGGTCCTTTGCCTGCTGCTGGTTCAGGGCCTTTGCCGACTGTTGGTTCAGGTGCCACAGGCACGGGTCTGGGCGCAGGTGCAGGGTCAGTGACCGGTGGTTCAGTTCCCGACAACACCTTAGTTTTCTTTATGCATGATATACTCGGTGGCTCAAATCCAACAGCCAGGGCTGTGACTGGAGTCGTTGTAAACGCAGCTCTCAGTGGCCAACTTCCATTTGCCAAACCCAATGGCGCAAACCTCCCTGTCAGTAACGGCGTTCCAACAAACATTAACAACAATGGAATCCTCAACAACAACAACGTCCCTCTTCTCGTCGGGCTAGGCGGAACCACTTCCAACATTCTACAGAACAACGGTAACAACCTCTTGAACGGTCTCCCCGTGGCTAATGGTGGTCAACTCCCATCGGGTTCGTCTCTTCAGATGCTCATGTTCGGGACAATGACGGTGATGGACAACGAACTAACCGAAGGGCACGAACTAGGGTCTGGTCTGCTTGGTAAAGCCCAGGGCTTCTACGTGGCCAGCGCGTTGGATGGAACTAGCCAGACTATGGCTTTCACGGCTATGTTTGAGAGTGGTGGTTATGAAGATAGCATCAGTTTCTTCGGTGTACATAGAACGGCTGCATCGGAATCTCATCTTGGGGTCATGGGTGGTACGGGTAAATATGTGAATGCGAGAGGATTCGCCTTTGTCAAGACTTTTACAGGTGGCACCGGGAACCAGCAGCAGCCGCACCAGTTCACAGATGGGCTCGAGACTGTTCTGCAGTGCATCGTTTATCTATCTTACTAGTTTTTTTTCTTTCTTGTCCTCTATTATTGAAGTGTGTTGTGTTCTTTGCCATCTTAATATGTAAGAAAACCTATTAATTTGACAACAAATCTCCTGTTAATTCCAAGTTGTATACTCATCAGTCCCTTGTTCAAAAACTCGGCGGCACCGTTTATACGGCGGTTAACCGGTCGGCGGTCCGTGGCGAATATTCTATAATCGGAGAAATAATTGGACTAGATAAGAAAAATTCTGTTTTTTGTTCTTTTTAAGTTTAATAGATGATAAAATCTTAAATCAAAGAATTATATAGCCTTTACTAGGCCGTTTATCCTATATTTTTCGAATTAAAAAATTGACAAAAAACGGAAGACCAGCGTGGACATCTTGACCGAGTGGAACCGAACCAACGACTCCAACAAAAAAAAAAAAAACAATCGCAGAAACAGATCCTCCTTTGAAATGACTTACCCACCAAAACAAACAAACCAAAGATTTTAAATAAATACCCACACACCGTAAGACCCCTTTTCTTCAAGAAAGAAAAACAATGGTGCTCTTGAAACCTTCTTCTTTATCAAAATCCTTTAAACTCCGCCCACAACAGGAGGGCTTCTCCGAGTCTCTAATCGGCGACAGTGTTGAAGCAGCTGACGCTTTCGTACGCCAATGGGTTTTACCACATCTCCACGATTCTTCCTCTTCTTCCTGCAGCCTCTCTTCGCTTTTCACCGCGGACATCCGTGGAGAAGGCAGACGCTTCCTGGATGTTCTCGGCAGGTTACAGTACGCGATTCAGAGTGTGGTCTTGGTGAATCCGGGCTCCGCTAAGCTTCCTCTAGCGCAGGAATTGATGCGGACATCTATGAAGCATTTGCAGAAGGAGTTTTATCGGGTTATGAAATCGAATCGGCGTTTTTTGAATCCTGATTCCGTCTCCGGCTGGTCTTCGGGATCTTCTGATCCCATCACAACGACGAGATCAGGCGGGAGCCCTTCGGATTCTGAATCGGATGGAGAGCTCGATTCTGAATCTTCACCGGAATTGGGTAACGAGCGAGGAGGAGATGCTGAAGCTATTGTGGATATGAGGATGATAGCGAATTGCATGATCTCTTCTGGTTACGAGAATGACTGTGTTAAGGTTTATAAGAAATTTAGAAGAAAGATCATCGTTGACGCTTTGTCTCATCTAGGGTTCGAGAAATTAACTTCTGCGCAGATACAGAGACTGGAATGGGAGGTTCTGGAAAAGAAGATCAAAAGTTGGCTGCGGGTTGCCAGAGTAGCAGTCACCACTCTGTTTAACGGAGAACGAATCCTTTGCGACCACATTTTCTCCGTCTCCATCGCTGAGTCTTCCTTCACGGAGATTACGCTACAAAGCGCGTTAAACCTCTTCGTCTTCCCGGTGACCGTGGCAAAATGCAGGAAAACAGCAGAGAAAATCTTCCCCACGCTTGACGTTTACCAGACGATATTACACCTGCTTCCCAAAATCGAGGAGATTTTCAGCTACGATTCAACCGCTTCCGTCCGAACGCAGGCGGCTGAATCTCTAGAAAAACTCGGCGAGTCCGTGAACGCTATGATGACCGAATTCCAATCGTCGATTACAAAGGAGTCTTCGAAATCGCCGATTCCTGGTGGCGGAGTCCACCAGCTCACGAGGTATGTCATGAACTTCATCGTTTTCCTCGCAGACTACAGCGACTCGATCACCGCCATTCTCAAGGACAAGGAATCGTCGTTGCCTTTACCGGAGGATTACTTTAGCAGCGGCGGCGGCAACAGCGAAGAATATCCCGGAGACGCTGGTTCTCCGATGGCGGCGAGGCTCGCGTGGTTGATACTCGTCTTGCTCTGCAAAATCGACGCGAAATCTCGGCTATACAGCGACGCGGCTCTCTCGTATCTCTTCCTCGCCAACAACCTCCATTACGTCCTGAGCAAGGTCCGCGCATCGAACCTCAGGGTCGTACTGGGAGACGATTGGGTGGCAAATCACGAGGTCAAGGTGAGTCAGTACCTGGAGAAATACGAGAAGGTGGCGTGGGGAGATGTGGTTACGTCGCTCCCCGGAGATTCAACGGCGGAGGAGTCTCTGAGACGGTTCAACGAGGCGTTTGAGGAGACCTATAAGAAGCACAAGAGTTGGGTCGTACCCGACCCGAAGTTGAGAGACGAAATCAAAGCCTCCATAGCGAGAAAGCTCATGCCCGGGTATACGGGGTTCTATATGAAGTATCCGGTCGGTTCATCCAAGATTGTCAGATTTACCCCTGAAGATCTCAATAATTACATATCCGACCTGTATATTGGCTTGGGAGGATCCGTGTAACTGACTGAGTGAATAAAATAAAAAGTAGAAAATAAATTCAAATTGTCGAACGAATCAGAGCCGATTCTGGGCTAAAGCCCATGGAGGATTAACAGTTTTAGGCTTCAAATTGGAGTTAAATTAAAAAGCCACATTTTAACTTTGTAGGTGGTCTAAACAAGAATTGGACCTTGGAATGTCTCGTTGTATGTTTTCAGGCTATCTCTAGTTTTAAGTTAACGATCATTTTGGTTTTGGTCATCATGACATATCCGAGTTACTCTAGCAAAATCTCTCCATAGCAATGTTTATTTTAATAAACATGTTTTTATTAAAGCTAATATAAACAATGTTATTATTTCAAGAACAAAGCAACGAGAGGTAAGAGAAAAGCAAAAGCAAAATTGATTTTAGTAAAAATTGGTGAACGAAATATCGAGTTTTAATATTAAAGAAATGAAATAAACTAGTGTTGATAGATGACCGACAATTGTTTTTGGCTCGTTGCTAAAAATGTCCATCATTAGCCCGCAGCGATAGTGTCACTCTATAAACAAAACAAAAAAAAAGAATTGTGGTTGGAAGTTAAGTAGTTAGTTGAATGAGTCATTAAAGATTATATATTTTAGTATTCGGTTTGCAAACATGGGAGGTATACCAGTTTGTCATGGATGTATCTGCCGTAGTCATAAATTTTTTAGTAAAAAGTTCACAGTTCTCGGAGATGTACTATATCTTTAGAGAAACCACAATCTATAATGTCTTCGTAGTCCATATTATGAAGATTACTATCACTTAAGATTTGGTACAATAATCTCACTGTCAATCTCATTCCTCATCAGCTTATTCCTTTGGGCTTTGGATTTTGCTTTTGGTATATATCCCTTTCGTTTAGTAGAAGTGCGGCTGAATAATATCGAATGCAAAGTTAATTTGGTTATGTTTTGCTTTTAGTTAATAAAGTATATATACTTTTATACCACTATTCTAGCATGGATTTAAACACAGTATGCTTTTAAACAAAAAAGGCGGAATAGTAGTGTTACCAAGAAACGATTATGAAAATACACACGTATATGATTATTTTAAAATCGAAAGAAAAAGAGGAAATAGCTCATTTAGTAATTCGGTATTATTTACTTTCCCGCCAGCAAAACTTGACTTTTATTCATGTGTGATCGATCGATCAATCATTTATTTGAACAGCATCTATAAAGAAAACTAACCAGTAAGACAAAAATGAAAGAGACATGTGATTAATAATTAAAATAATTCAATTAAAATAATTGTGAATCACAGTTTTCAGCTGTCCATTTCTTAATAACAATTGAACTGACAGTTTTGATTTCTTTGGACTTTGGATAACCTCAAGAAAAATCAAACTTATGGAGTAAATGAGAATGAAATGACCAGCAAACTAAAAACACCGGCAAACATTAACTTCTTCATTATTAGCAATAACCTCTAACTAGACTACTCTTAATGCTCTCACAAAAAGTAAACGCGTTGACATGTAGTTAACGCGTGATCACACCAGTATATGCATGGTCTTAACTTTTTTATTTGTTTTTTTTTAAACTAAACGGGTTATTGTTAATTTGTTATACTATTGATTTGTAAATATAATATACTATATTTTAGAAGTTAGTTTTCTATATTATTGTTTGATATATACTTTTATTTTATATAAATTTTTGGTTTGATAATTTATTATTCGCTGTATAAAAATCAATTTATTAATTCCTTTCAAAATTCATTGTTATTTAAAGAAAAATTCAATTACTTATTATTTCGAAATAATTTGAAATTATAATTTTAATGGGAATAAGAATTTGTAGCACTTATTTATAAACAAACTTTTAACATAATTTATATCATAATAATTCGTAAATATTTTTGAAACTTTTTTAAAAATAATTTTTTAACATATCTTTCGATTTTTAAAAATATTGTTTTTTATCCATATCAAATTACAAATTACAAATAGTCTTCTTAAAAAGAAAATTGGTTACTAAATAGGTGGTGACCTAGTGATAGTAGTGCAACAGGTGATTTCTTTGTGTATCAAGTTCAAATTTTGTTTGAAACGAATGATTATTTTTAAATCGAAATATCTAAAAGTTATCTGCGTATATTGCGAAAGATTATGGATTGGAAGTCAATTCTCACTATTTTTTTTTTGAAAAAAGGTTTTGAATGTGAATTGATTAATTAACTAAATAAGGGAAAAAAGAAAAGGACGCAGCCTACACGCAGAGGGTGTGAGTAAGCGTTGATGATGATGGCTTTGTAGTTAAAGAGAGAGAGTGAGAGGCGTAATTAAGTTGGTTGGAGGTTGAGATGAGCTTATCACAACACTCTCACTTATATGATTATATCAAAAAAGTTCATAATTTCCTAAACCTCTATATATATTATTTTTGAAGTAATTCCTAAACCTATATTGCTTCTTCATACTCACGCAGCTCACCAAATCTCTTTATTGCTCTTTCATCTACAACCTCAAAAAAAAAACAAAAATGATATACCATAAAATAGAGGCATTGTGGTACCCAAAAAAATCATACGTATAATTTTCCAATCCAAAATTCTATAAACTTTGGTCCATCAAACGTCAATCGATACAATCATGCTTAGAGCTTAATTAAGAATCCTATCTAACATTCTTGAATCTCTAGAAATTAAACAATTAATTTGGATGTTTACTATATAATTTTGATGTGTGTTTGTAACAGATAATTGTAGTTTTAATTAACGGTATATGATCAAAAGGGAAATACTTGAATCAGAAAAAATTAGGGTTCTCTTATTACAAAAGTTACTTGAAAACCTTTTTTCGATCCCCAAAAGTTTTTTTTTTCTTTCGATTTTCATATGAACTGTACAAGAAAAATGTCACAGAAATATAAATAGGATGGCTTGAAAAGTCACAACGTACCCAAAATTGCCTGGTACGTGTATTAAATTTAATAAATGTGTATAGGCGAAGTCTTTCTCTCCACTTCGAATATTACTACTACTGGATCATTAATGTGGCATCTTTTTGTTCAATTTTTGTTTACCTTGAACTTGTGTTTGTAGCTAAGTCTTATATTAATCCAGAGCTGTTTTACGATTCACATCAATGCAATGATTGCGTAGCACTATATAGGGCCGTCACGAATTTAACTCCCAAAGACGGAGCACTCCTCTCACTCCTCAGTAGTTAAGCAATATCACACCGGTCCGTACGTATAAACAGACCTTTCTCATCTTGCAGAATCTGACTGACATCTTGAACCACTCTGGTCCTCGAAGTTGGATTACTCACTAAGTCCTCTGTTTGATACAAATTGGCTACTTCTCCATAACGTAAAGATTCGCATCTTTTTCTACATTTACTAGTTGTTGGTGCATACGTCTATTAAAGTACTTTCAGACAGTATTAAATTTAATAAATGCTTTAATGCACAGGACTCTCGTCCACTTTGTACATCCACATCAATGTGCCATCTTATTGTTATTCAATTTTCTTACCATAAATTTGTGTGTTGTAAGCTTTTCAAATTAAATTTAACCCCCGAGAATTTCACCAATGATACTGACTCTTTTGGACAGAGTGAGTGAGTTGTCAAAACAAAAACGAGAGCTGTCTTTTTCTGTTCCATTGTCCTGTTATATATCCCACAACAATCTTGGCTACATCTTCATGCTTTTTTAAATACACATCATCATCACTTCTTCTTTAACCCCAATTAGAAAACCAAAAAAAAAAAAGAGAGAACAAAAATGGATCTGCTCTGTATCCTCTTCTCTCTTCCCATCGCTTATCTCATCTTCAAGATCTGGAAACGCATAGACAACAAGAGAGATCAAAACTGCTACATCTTGGACTACCAATGCCACAAACCCACCGATGATCGTATGGTGAGCACTCAATTCAGCGGTGAGATCATCCTTCGAAACAAACACCTTCGGCTCAACGAGTACAAGTTCCTCCTCAAAGCCATCGTTAGTTCCGGTATCGGAGAGCAGACTTACGCACCGAGGCTCTTCTTTGAGGGCCGTGAAGAGCGTCCTACGCTACAAGATGGGATCTCGGAGATGGAAGAGTTTTACATAGACACAATCCCAAAGCTCCTCGAGAGAAACAAGCTCTCACCTTCGGATATCGACATCCTTGTAGTCAACGTCTCGATGCTCAATTCNATGATGATGGCTTTGTAGTTAAAGAGAGAGAGTGAGAGGCGTAATTAAGTTGGTGGAGGTTGAGATGAGCTTATCACAACACTCTCACTTATATCAAAAAAGTTCATAATTTCCTAAACGTATATTATATTTTGTTTTGAACTAATTCCTAAACCTATATTGCTTCTTCATACTCACGCAGCTCACCAAATCTCTTTATTGCTCTTTCATCTACAACCTCAAAAAAAAAAAAAATGATATACCCAAAATAGAGGCATTGTGGTACCCAAATAAATCATACGTATAATTTCCCAAATCCAAAATTCTATAAACGTTGGTCCATCAAACGTCAATCTATACAATCATGCTTAGAGCTTAACTAAGAATCCTATCTAACATTCTTGAATCTTTAGAAACTAAACAATTAATTTGGATGTTTACTATAATTTTGATGTGTGTGTTTTAACAGATAGTTGTAGTTTTAATTAACGGTATATGATCAAAAAGGAAAATACTTGTTATCAGAAAAAAAAAAATTCGGGTTTTCTTATTACAAATGTTACTTTGAAAACCTTTTTTCGATCCCCAAAAGATTTGTTTTCTTTCGATTTTCATATAAACTGTAAAATAAAAATGTCACAGAAATATCAATATGATGGCTTGAAAAGTCACAACGTACCCAAAATTGCCTCGTACGTGTATTAAATCTAATAAATGTCTATAGGCGAAGTCTTTCTCTCCACTTTGTATATTACTACTACTGGATCATTAATGTGGCATCTTATTGTTCAATTTTTTTTTTACCTTGAACTTGTGTTTGTAGCTAAGTCTTATATTAATCCAGAGCTGTTTTACGATTCACATCAATGCAATGATTGCATAGCACTATATATATAGGACCGTCACGAATTTAACTCCCAAAGATGGAGCACTCCTCACTCCTCAGTAGTTAAGCAATATCACACCGGTCCGTACGTATATAAACAGACCTTTCTCATCTTGAACCACTCTGGTCCTCAAAGTTGGATTACTCACTAAGTCCTTTGTTTGATACAAATTGGCTACTTCTCCATAGCGTAAAGATTCGCATCTTTTTCTACATTTAGTAGTTGTTGGTGGCTACGTCTATTACAGTACTTTCAGACAGTATTAAATTTTAATAAATACTTTAATGCACAAGACTCTCGTCCACTTTGTACATCCACATCAATGTGCCATCTTATTGTTATTCAATTTTCTTACCATAAATTTGTGTGTTGTAAGCTTTTCAAATTAAATTTAACCCCCGAGAATTTCACCAATGATACTGACTCTTTTGGACAGAGTGAGTGAGTTGTCAAAACAAAAACGAGAGCTGTCTTTTTCTGTTCCATTGTCCTGTTATATATCCCACAACAATCTTGGCTACATCTTCATGCTTTTTTAAATACCCATCATCACTTCTTCTTTAACCCCAATTAGAAACCCCCCCCAAAAAAAAAAAAAAAACAGAACAAAATGGATCTGCTCTGTATCCTCTTCTCTCTTCTCATCGCTTATCTCATCTTCAAGATCTGGAAACGCGTAGACAACAAGAGAGATCAAAACTGCTACATCTTGGACTACCAATGCCACAAACCCACCGATGATCGTATGGTGAGCACTCAATTCAGCGGTGAGGTCATCCTTCGAAACAAACACCTTCGGCTCAACGAGTACAAGTTCCTCCTCAAAGCCATCGTTAGTTCCGGAATCGGAGAGCAGACTTACGCGCCGAGGCTCTTCTTTGAGGGCCGTGAAGAGCGTCCTACGCTACAAGATGGGATCTCGGAGATGGAAGAGTTTTACATAGACACAATCCCAAAACTCCTCGAGAGAAACAATCTCTCACCTTCGGATATCGACATCCTTGTAGTCAACGTCTCGATGCTCAATTCCACGCCTTCGCTATCCGCAAGAATCATTAACCATTACAAGATGAGAGAGGACATTAAAGTTTTCAACTTGACGGCCATGGGATGTAGCGCGAGTGTTATCTCCGTGGACATAGTCAAAAACATCTTCAAAACATACAAGAACAAGCTTGCTCTCGTCGTGACCTCTGAGTCACTTAGTCCTAACTGGTACAACGGAAACAACCGCTCTATGATCCTTGCCAACTGCTTGTTCCGCTCCGGTGGCTGCGCCGTTCTCTTGACGAACAAGCGCGCTCTGAGCCGGAGAGCCATGTTCAAGCTAAAGTGTTTGGTAAGGACGCACCACGGAGCCAGAGAGGATTCATACAGCGCCTGTGTCCAAAAAGAGGACGAGCTAGGGCGAGTCGGTATCCACTTAGACAAGACTCTTCCAAAAGCGGCGACTCGGGCTTTGGTAGACAACCTCAGAGTCATCACGCCCAAGATTCTACCGGTGACCGAGCTCTTGAGGTTTATGCTATGTCTTCTTCTCAAGAAGCTTCGCAGAAACCCTAGCAAAGGCTCCACGGGGTCGAACGTGGCTCAGGCAGCTCCAAAGGCAGGGATTAACTTCAAGACCGGTATTGACCATTTCTGCATTCACACGGGAGGT
Source organism: Alliaria petiolata (assembly GCA_020283515.1). Taxonomy (NCBI): domain Eukaryota; kingdom Viridiplantae; phylum Streptophyta; class Magnoliopsida; order Brassicales; family Brassicaceae; genus Alliaria; species Alliaria petiolata. The sequence goes on along the minus strand of JAHZTW010000001.1, from coordinate 464,194,956 downwards.
AAAGCGGTTATCGACGCAATCGGTTACAGCCTTGACTTAACCGAGTACGATCTAGAACCGGCCAGGATGACGCTACACCGGTTTGGGAACACGTCAGCGAGCAGCTTGTGGTATGTTTTGGGGTATATGGAGGCGAAGAAGAGGCTCAAGAGAGGAGATAGAGTGTTCATGATAAGCTTTGGGGCAGGTTTCAAGTGCAATAGCTGCGTTTGGGAAGTTGTGAGTGATCTTACTGCTGGAGAATCCTTAGGGAATGTGTGGAATCATTGCATTGACCAATATCCACCAAAATCGATTTTGAATCCATTCCTGGAGAAGTATGGTTGGATTCGTGAAGAAGAAGATCCCGATACTTTCAAGATCCGCGACGAAACTATGTGACGTGTTCTTGTAATAATTCAAAAACATACAATCATTTCAAACCGTAAATCCCCCCCCAAAAAAAAAAAGGTGACTATATCTTCTTTCCCTTTTTCTTTTCTATTTTAAAAAAATTATTTGGATTGTTTGGTTGCATTTTTTTTTCTTCTTCTAATTGGATGGGAAAGAAATATGAATGACAAAGAAACTGCGATATAGTTTTGTCTCATACTTTTTTTTAAGTATTTTTTTTTCAGTGTAATAAATGATTTACTGTATTCCTTTGGTGAATAGTAATACAATAAGAAGCCATTATACGTACCCATTTCAAATTTTTATGCTGTAACGTATTTAGTTTAATTAAAAAAGAACTTTCCCCTTCTCTGTATTACTAAGTAAAGCTTGTCAGTTGTCACACTCACCACATATTCATGCTATACTCTCTCCAAATTTAGTTTTTGTGTGTTTTTTTAATTTTTTTTTTTTTTATTTTTTTTTTTTTTTTTTTTTTTTTTTTTTTTTTTTATTTTTTTTTATTTTTTTTTTTTTTTTTTTTTCTATAACTACGTTGCATCTATGTGGTAAGTGTGACAACTGACAAGCTTTACTTAGAACTTGGAACTTAAGGTTTTTCTTTAAATTATAACTATGTAAAATATATGAACATTATTGTAAAACGAGTGGAAATCTATATAATAATAATAATAATTTGGTGTTCATGATTATGAATACTGTCTTAATCTGTGTTTGGACACGATGGTATAGTTAATAGTTTTGTGTCCGCATTCGGAAATAACTTTAATTTCGGGGGGAAAGCCGAATAAAGCTTGTTCGGTGGGAAAATGGTACATTCAATTCACATTTGATTTCACCACCCAATTCTGGTCCCATTTATTCTCAATCAAATTCACAAAAATAAATAATGTTATTTTCACAGCTAATCTTAATCAAATTTCCAGCCGCCGCAATTAGCTTTGACAATGGAATTAGGGCTAACAATACCATCTAGTTAATGCGATTTATAAAAAAAAAAAACATTTTCTTGTTTTTTCACTTGAAAAAATCAAATATAATAAAACAAACAAAAACTTATAAAAAATCTTTCTTTTTTGAAACGGGCTTATAAAAAAATCTTATTAACAGAACAGAACAGAGAGAGTATATAAGCTATGTATTTATTATTATAACATGATGGTCAGTATGAAATTCATACGTGGCTGAAGTTTTCAGAGTTATTAGAAGACTATCTTAGGCTACAGAAATAAGGGAACAGTGACAGAATATTTTGGAGAAGTGTAAGGACTTATATATATATGTACACGAATAATATAAAAGCAGACGTATTTAAGTGGTTGGAACTAATTAATTGTTCCTACTTGCAGCTTTTTTATCCGTAATAAGAAGCTGTTCCGCTGTCACTTTGATCTAAACTTAATTGTCTTTTATTTTTCAGATGAATTTATATTTATTGCACCGAATCAATTTATTATGTATGGTTGTGGTGGAGTCCATTATACCAATATATATTGGTCGAAGACTTCTGCTGTTTGTCCAATGTTTTCGAAAATTTAATGTTAGCTTTTTTTAGTATTATTAAAGGAAAGGATAAATCATTCATATACATTGGAACTTTCGAATGAATTGGTGAAAAAAGCCTGCGAAAAATATTTAATGAAGCTAATATTATACTATAAAAAAACTTTGTGTCCTACAATAATATGTCAATTGGTTAATGGTTATCATGCATTGTTGCTGCCATCAGCAGAGATTTAGAATCTCAGATATATACTGAAGCCAAGTAACATCAGCAATGGATCATCGATGTGTTTTAAAAGTATAAAACCTAGCTAGCATCTTTGTTTTTTTCTATCTGGAAAACAAGTTATGGGATGTAAATGATGACTACCCTAAGTAAAAGATCTATCAGACGAGATACTAGAAAGGGCGTACGTACGTCTTGTTGCAAAAAGCTATACAACAAGAAGAAATTAGACTTTGCTGCAAATTATCATGAAACCTCTTTACCTAGACCTATATTATCATCTACTTCGGATGATGGGTGTTCCCAATATGTTTGCCCATTTTGAAGAAGAATATCAAGTTGTGTAAAAGCTTTAATTAGGTCGCAACTATGGGTTAATGAGTTAGTTATATGTATGTGGTGAAGTGTGTATAAAAGGAGAATGAGAGAATTTAAATATTTTCACCATGTTTTTCTCTATCTTCCTATTTAAAATAGCACTAAAGTGAATTCATGTGTTATACGTGTTTTCATATCATGACCTACTTCTTCGTTATTAACGACGAAGTAACCCATCATTACCCCCCCGAATTCTAAATACAAATTGCCAACGTTAACCCAAGCAAAGTATGCATCCACGTGGTCCCTTTCGCGTTGGTCAAATAGTAAATCATAGACACCGTTTTGCTATATACTTCGCAAGGATGGGAAAAAAAAAACACTGTTTCAGAAGAGAATATATATATTTAAACAAATAGAGGCATACATATGTTATACCTTAATGTTAGACTGTATGTATAATATTTGTAAGATAAAGCTAATTCGCACACGAGGGCGAAAAGGTAAAGCGAGTGGAAATCACCTGCAATATTGAAGGATTAAAAACTAATTAGCATAAACTGTTAACTTTTACTTTTAAATCGCCAAACCACTTAGGATAGAAACGATCACATACATCTAAGCTAAGAAAAGAATCTACTTTACTTGGTATCTTTTGACTCAAACAATTTTCAAATAATAAGTAGAGATTTTTATTTTATTTTTAAAATGCAATGTATAATGTTGAAGGGTGTCATGATCACTACCTTTCAAGAAATTAAAGTAACACAAATATTTTTGTAATAGATTCGTTTTCCATTATTGGTGGTTGATCGATTTACATACAAAGCCACAACAAAAAAAGTGATTTGCCGTTGCTTTACATGTGCCTCTCATGTCCAAATTTTCATTCCTATATAAAACCTTTTTATTAATCTTGTTTCTTTCCACTTCGTCTTCTCTCTTTCTACTTCTTAATCTTAACCAGACCACCAAACTTTCTCTGTCACTACATTTTCTCATCTTAAAAGAATCACAAAACGAAAGAGATTGGTTGATCGTTTTTCATTTGGATATTTTTGAAAGAGAGGGGTTTTTTAAGGGCTTGGTGATTGTATCCAAACAAAAAAAAATGGAAGGGGAAGAAGACAAGGTGGCGGATTCTGGCGTGCCAAAGAAGAAAATGGCGAAACAGCTGACGGGAAAACGGGAAGACACGCTGCTTCATTCAGCCGCGAGACGTGGAAACAAAGACCAAGTTGTCGAGATCCTTACAGAAACCAGAGAGTCCGAGTTGAGTGAGCTGTTGGGGAAACAGAACCAATCAGGCGAAACCGCTCTCTATGTTGCAGCAGAGTATGGTGATGTAGAGATTGTCAAGGAGATGATCAATTGCTATGATCTTGCTCTGGTTGAGATCAAAGCAAGGAACGGATTCGACGCTTTCCACATTGCTGCGAAGCAAGGAGATCTCGGTACGTCTAATAAACCCTTTAAAATATATCGCCGTTAAAACAAGTCTGATGGGTCTCAAGGATTTACCATTCTCGGACTTTTTACAGATGTGTTGAAGGTTCGAGCAGAGGCTCATTCGGAGCTAGCGATGACGGTGGACCTGTTGAATACAACGGCACTGCACACGGCGGCAACACAAGGACACACGGAAGTGGTGAACTTTCTATTGGAACTGGGAAGCAGCCTCGCTGGAATTGCCAAGAGCAACGGTAAGACGGCGTTGCACTCTGCATCAAGGAACGGGCATGTCAAAGTCGTTAAGGCTCTCTTGGCATCGGAGCCGGCGATTGCAATAAGGATGGACAAGAAGGGACAAACAGCGCTTCACATGGCGGCTAAAGGAACAAATGTTGAGGTCGTGGAGGAGCTCATCAAAGCGGATAGGTCGTCTATCAATGTAGCCGACACAAAGGGAAACACGGCGCTGCACATTGCAGCCCGTAAAGGCAGATCTCAGATCGTTAAGCTGCTACTAGCCAACAACATGACGGACACAAAAGCTGTTAACCGAACAGGCGAAACCGCTCTTGACACAGCAGAGAAGATTGGGAATCCAGAGGTGGCTCTTATCTTACAGAAACATGGCGTTCCCAGCGCCAAGACCATTAAGTCGTCAGGGCCTAACCCTGCTCGGGAGCTGAAACAAACGGTCAGCGATATCAATCATGAGGTACACAACCAGCTTGAGCATACACGGCAGACCAGAAAACGTGTTCAAGGGATCGCCAAACAGCTCAACAAAATGCACACAGAAGGTCTCAACAATGCAATCAACTCGAACACTGTTGTCGCCGTTCTGATTGCTACGGTCTCGTTTGCAGCCATTTTCACCGTCCCGGGGCAGTATGTAGAAGACGCAAGTAAGATTCCAGATGGGCATTCCCTCGGGGAGGCGAATATTGCATCGACTACTCCCTTCATTATATTCTTCATCTTTGATTCGATCGCTCTCTTCATCTCCTTTGCAGTTGTGGTGGTTCAGACATCAGTGGTGGTAATAGAGAGCAAGGCCAAGAAACAGATGATGGCTGTGATAAACAAACTCATGTGGCTTGCCTGTGTTCTCATCTCTGTTGCCTTTTTGGCTCTGTCGTTTGTTGTCGTTGGTGAAGAAGAGAAGTGGCTAGCCATTTGGGTGACTGCTATTGGGGCAACGATCATGATCACGACCTTAGGGACCATGTGCTACTGGATAATACAGCATAAGATCGAAGCCGCCAATGCAAGAAACATTAGAAGATCATCCATCAACAGTAAATCTGGATCTTGGGGAATTCCCCAGCTTACGGATACTGATGTTCTCCAAAACGAGTGTAAGAAAATGTATGCAATCTGACTTTGACAATACGGCGAGAACTTGATGATGTACCTATTGTTAACCCGGTTGATCTAATGAGTTGATGCGGGAGAAGCAGATGGTGATGAGAGTTCCCTGAGATGCTTTGAACCGGATAAATCAAATAAGGATTAGACCAAGTAAAAAAAAGAAGAAGAGAATAACGTTAATGCAACAACACAGATTCTGAATGGGAAGGGAAGTGTGTATTAATTTAACTAATATCCAAAAGATATTATATTTTGTTTTGCTTTGAATCATTAATGATATCAGGGATTTTCGGATCGAATAGAAGCATAATTTTCTCAGCCCTACATTTAACCTATAGCTTGAAGAAGATTCAGCTATATATGATCAACAACAAAAGTTACTAGGAAATATAAATAAACCAAAAAAGTTAAAATCCGAAAAAGATACATGCTGGAAACCGTTCCTGTTCTATAAGGATTTCCTAACCGATGGGGATACTTTGGTAGGAAATTTACATTATAAATACCAAATAAGGGATAGTTTACACTCAGCGTTGAGATAGGGACGGTCTCTTTTCCAGCATCTCGTAATAAAGAACAAAATTTTCCTGCAACGACATGGTTTTTGGGTGTTCTTCAGAGACCAAAAGGGAAAGAAAAATACAATCGACCAACAGAACTTGGATGTACTCACCTTTGGAACGATCTCAAACGAGTTTGGATCAAAACAGTGATATGATCCTCTTTCATACGCATTTGATTTCACAAGAGGTTCCCCGATTCTGATGAACCACAACATGTGTTCTTTGTGGTAGAACCAACCCCTATTGTAACTGCAAAACGAAAGAAGTTATGCAGCTTTATCCTTCAGTTCATTGCACTCTGATACTAAACCAGGCATTTAAGACAGAAACCCATTTTCATCTCATGGCGAAGAAAGATGGAATCAAAAGTTGATGATTTGTTTTCAAACTCCTGATCTTATATCTATATTCCAATTGTGAAGACAAGACTCCAAAAAAGCATTTTCAAATTCACAATACTAGAGTATATTATGATGAAGAGGGCATACAGTTCATTTGCTGAGTATAATTGCGCCTCATCTTTCGGCATGCTGCACGAGAAAAAATCGTTATGGTTCTTTTGACAAGTGTGCGCATCAACAAGAAGTAAAAGTTACAATTCCAAAGGCAATATACCTATAGAATACGTAAAACAATGTTTCTACCAATAACTTTGTAAAGAGCCCTTGCTGCATCCAACCAAAAAAAAAAAACAAAAATTAAACACAACTTTTGAGAAAAACACAAACCCAGATGGGCAAGTGAATAATGGTACTTATGAGAGAGTAGAGTGACTTACATGTAGAGGTGGAGGGTTTTTTGCGTAGTAACACTGCGGTACACTGAATTCGGGATCACCTTTAGAGGGCTCATTGGACCAAGGCGAGCCGAAAGTCTTATGAAGATTTTCTGTTGAGTTCAAGTTTAACCCCAATGTCGTCAGATCAATCCCAAGTGCCAGAGAAGTCAAGTCAGGGTCGCTCATCTTTATCACACTAAGCAAACCGAGCAAGCCAAACCGATCAGGATTTGACTGCGTCGCCTGCATTGATTTTAGTCCCACATCTCTGAAAGGTTGGCTAGCAGCTGACATCTGCTGCAATCGATACTGGGACGTGTTTTGATGGTGCTGATATTGCTGGAGGGGCTGGTCATAACCCATCCCAGTGACAGAATTTGCAGAATTCATAGATCTTAATCCAATACCCGGAGGTCCACCAGTCTGAAAACAATCAAATACTACTTTAGAAAGAACAAAAACGTTGGTTTCATCAAGTAAGAACCTCAAACGATCTGAGTCTGCTTTAAAACATATTACAAACACTATACCATACCTGCGAGTGGTAAGAAGGATGCGAGGATGAGAAGATGTCAGACCCATGTAAAGAGACACCACTACTACTCACAGCTTGAGCATGTTGTTGTTGTTGTTGAGGATGGTGCGACGTATACCCACCACCTAAGTTAAACCCACCAGACCTTCCCATCTGCTAGTAGCCACATTAGAGGATAAACTAAACATTGTTGCCGAAAACCTTCAACGGAAGAAAATTAAACCCAATGACATTTTTTGACAAGCTAAAACTCACAGATAATTGCTGAGATTGCATCATTAAAATTGAATTCTCATGGAGTTGTTCTTTATGATGCAAATCCATTGGATAATCAGCATTACTACCTGTATACAACCGATCAATCTTGTCAAGACTATACATTAATCGGAAATCTTTTTATAAGAACAACAAATAAACAGAAAGCAGCCACCATGAAAGTGTAGGAAAATTCAATACAAGGACATTCTGTGATAGGAATATTATGAGGATTCAAGAAGGTAGCATCATATAGGATCATGAAGATAATTAATAAATTCACATGGGATATATGATCACAAAATCACTCTCTAAATCTCTTCCAACACTAAATATTATGCCAATGCGGAAGGTGAATGGTTCCTTACAGGATGAAATCCTCAAATTCCATAATAAACACATATAGGACATAAATGCAATAGAGAAATTTTATATCCAATTGGACCATATAAAAAAGTTAAGAAACAGAAGACAAAAAAAGTGCAGACAAAAAGAGGGACCTTTATATCCTGGCAATGCAGGAAAATCTTCGTTTTGGATGCTGAACTCTTGGTTTTGCTGAACTATGGGGCTGAGTCCAAGGCCTTGTTTCAATCGAGACCCTAAGAAATTTCAGAAAAGGGTGGAGTCTGGTTTTGCTTCAAACTGATAAAAGAAAGAAGATAGAGGAATTAAAGGTTTTTATTACTTACCCAGTTGTCCTTGACCGCCGGCAGAACCGGGGCGGCTTGTGAGCTGAGGAAAATCATTGTTTATATCGAAGGGAGAAGTGTCGTTGGAGTTCATATCACTCAGCAAGCCCATAGAGCTTAGACTGTTCATTGCTTGAACATGATTTTGGGAAAGTCCCCCAGCTGTAGGGTAGGAATTTCCAAGCATAGAAAGAACCTGCGGAGATCCTGAAGAGAACCGGAAGAGCATAAAGAGACACGAATTTGGGAAAAACTAAAAGCAAACATACAAATGCGCATATAATTAAATTCAACAAACAGCAGAAAAGGACACAGATCACGAAGTACCTTGTGGAAGGACCCCACCCATCATTCGATTTTGTCCAATATTTCCAGATCCGCTTTTTACTGCCAAATTTAGCCGAGAACCAAGACTCGGGATAGATAATCCTCCGCCGGAGCTCAAAGTCCTTCCCATTGAGCCTCCACCAACCATATTCCCCATAGAACTTGTTATCCGAGCGCCGGCATTTCCCAAAATCGGAGAAACTCCCAATCCTGCTACAATCAACTAATTACCAATGGTGGCAGTGGTAGGAAGAATCACCAAACGCATTAGTGTTACTACTGAATTAAGGGTTTCCAACAGCATTTATACCTCCTCTATTAGTGAGTCCTGAATGTCCATGAGAGCTACCATGAGATATCTGCAAGTGAGAATCCAAAAGCAAACTTTGAAGCAAGGCTAAAGCAAGGGGTCATTTTTGCATTATTTTTAGGATACCAAACACATAAGCATGACTGCTGCACCTGAGAGAGTCCAACCGGAAGATTGCCGGATGCAAATCTTCCATTCGAAATACTTCCATTTTGTTGTTGGACACCAGCAGAGGGAACACCGTTTAGACCTGAGTTTCTCGATCCGAGGGTACCCGCCAAGTTGGGAACATTAAAGCTTCCATGAATATTATGAAGGCCCTGGATAGATCCTATAGAAAGACAAAGGACCGTTTTAAGTTCGGATGAATTCTGATAGAAAAACTAACGGCCGAGACATCTACCCACCAGCATGATGGAAAACTGGAGACGCCGCCCCGGACTGACCAGAGAAAGAAGAAGTAAATGTTCTTCCTGAACCGTCTGATAAATTCGAGGTAGATCCGTTTATTGAAGACTGAGAATATCATTGGAGATAACACCGGTTAGATGAATGTCAAACATTGTAGAGACTCTAGAAGCCACATTGACAATACTGCAACTTAGTGATACGAAGATATGAGGCAGTACATTAAGTAAACTTGACATTGGCAGATATATTTAATCAACTCCACATGCAAAATTTCATTAGCAGACCAAGCAGGAGCCCTTCAGTGAACTCAGGACTGAAAGATTGCAGTAGTAAATGGTTGATTGGCCTGAAACTAAATGATTTCAATGGTGAGGCAGGCGAAAAAACGAAACCTAAGGAGAAAAACACATGGAAAGGGAACGAGTTTGAATCGATCACAGAGCCCTGGTAGAGCTTGAACGCATCTGAAGCATACATTTCAAACAATGACCCCAATCAAAACCCCTTCAGACACTAGATGGGAATTAAGACAAACTGGGTTTGAACATTCCGATGTCGGAAAAAGGATGCCCCAAAAAAATGGAAACCCTAAAGCACTCAGATTTGTAATATGCAGGCAAACGAAATAGGACCTGATAATAATTTAGACCCAATTGGATGAACTGACCAGAAGCTCGAGGGATCGAAATCCTCGAAGAAATCGGAAAAGAAAAATCCGTCCTTTAGTAGAACTAACCGTTTTTCTCGTCGATTTTCTTTTCTACCGTCCTACTTGTGGAACCGGAAGCCAGGCGAACATTTTAAAGTCTCTTTTTTTTTCCCTATATGGTAGTTTATTTAATTTTAGGGTTTATTAGTAATTAAAAATGTTTTTAACAAATTGGAAAATAGTTTGTATTTTGTAATATTGCTATGTGAATTTAAATCTGACATAATACAGGCTATTAAGGAAACAAAATATGTTTTAAAGAATAACTGAAAAATGATTGTTTTTATAAATCAGCAATAATGCCAATAGTACAATAACAGGCACATAAAATTAAATAATTGTATACAATAAATAGTAGTTTAGTTTTAAGTTGTTAAAAAAATTTGATATATTTAAAAAAAAAAAAAAAAATATCAATCTTTTCATTTTCTGTCAAATCTTCTATACTCTGTGTATAAATACATATGTAAATCCTCATTATCAATATACAGAAAATCCTCTATCCTACATGGTATCAAATCTATTCAAAGATTATCTATAAACAATAGTCATTATCCTAACAATACATACTTTGTGTAAAATAAACAAGGGTCCTTATTTTCTTGGGAATTTTTAATTCGCGAGACAAAAAAAAATCAAAATTCAATATATTTGAAATTCATATTTGATATTTATTTATATTGATACTCTTTATATCCTCGATTTAATTATGAAACTCAATATTGAAATTGATAGCCGCTAATTCACAGTTTCAATATTACCGAGTTTGATACTCTAATACATTCATAAAAGCTGATACGCACAAAAAAAAAAAATAACGTGAACAGTAATTCAATACGTCGCGAAACGCATTACAAAAATTAACTAATAAAAAAATCACAAGAAAAAATCTTTAGTTCCCCCAGGTGATGGATGGTAGCGATGATTTTTCTTTAGACAAGATCCTCTGTTTTGGAAGTCTGAGTTTCCGATGACTCGTTGATTTTTTCTGTATCTGTTCGTCAATACAAAAAAAAAATTGTTTTAGCAATTCATTAAATAAATAAAGCAATCTATATAGAATGTAATAACTAATAAGTTACCTTGCTCAATACTTGGAGCTTTTTTTGTTTTCTGCCGCAGACACAAAAAGTAGTATATAACACCGATGATCAGAATGGTAAGCACAATAGCTGCGATTATGATTCCGACAAGGGCTGAAACATCCAATGATCCTACTTTATTGCTCTTATGTTTTTTCTTCTTCGAACCTGCAGTTTAAATAAGTTTGTACATCATATCAAATTCAGTGTACTAAATGCTTAGTTAAGAATATCTAATCAAAATAAACATCAAATCAATCTATATTAATTTTCTTTAGTTTAGAAAAGGTTTTGTTTACTCTTGGTCGAAGTGCTCTTAGAAGCTTTATTCACAGCCACTTTCAAGCCAGCGACTAGCGCTTGGAGATTTCTAGCTTTCGCTAGATCTTCAACATCGATCATCGAGGAACCTTGGTTCCTCGTATCCATCAAATATGTTTCACCGTCTTGTCTAAGGCAGATGGAAAGCAAAACAATATGTTTCTGAGTAGTTGGAGACATATGAAACAAGTGAAAAGTAGGATTCTGATGAGGTCTTCTTCTTACTTGAAGACAGCATCTCTTGTGGAAAGAGAATATACGGAAGTTACCGAGAGAGAAACAAGTACGAGGAGGAGGATGATGAGAAGAAGATTGGAGCCATTAAAGTCGTAGCCTTGTGTTTTTATCAATGTGGAAAATATACGAAGAAATATGGAAGAAGACTTTCCTATATATAGTAAGTTTCTCTATATGCATATTTGCGTCTGGTCACTTATTTTATTAATCAATTTGTAGTTATATACTCAGATATTAGATGTGTTTTGTGGACCGATCGGTAGGCTGTCTTTTTTTTTTTCCTTTGTATAGCTTTAGGCTGCCTGCGTTTGACTAGAACAATAGAGAAAAGCTTCTATCATTTTAAAATGTAATTATGATTAGGGAAATTATATTTTTAAATTCATCAAGTTGTATAACAGATTTCCAAGAAAAACAGCAACTTTTTTTTTTAAAGAAAAAATTATAAATTTGTTTCTTATTTGATAAAGATAGATTTTTTAATATTTTTAATGCATTTTTATTAATTAATAATATTGAATTATAAACTTCAGGAAACATTGTTGATTTTTTTTTGAATTTATTGAACAACAAAAACGATATATTTATAACTAGGCTTTATTAATTTTTAATATGTGTAATTTTTTTTTAAAAGCCCTATTATTTTAAAACGGAGAAAAGTATTTGTTTTTAATCATTTACGCAAACTTTTTTTCTTTGAGGTTGACTATGGAATTATATGGCAAATATGGTTCTATAGTCTTATCGGGAACGACGGGAAGGCAAGTAAAACATGTAAAATTCGAAAGCATGGTCTGGTCTACCTCTAACCTCTCCTCCCAAATTCGAAAACATGTAAAATTTTCAGAAGACGATATACAACTTTACAAACTCCGACAATATTATATTAGTTATTTTCCGATATCATAAACATATTATAAGGTACGTGGTGCATATATTGTTTTGTGTATTTAAGTGATAAGAGATACCATTGGTGGATCCAATAATAGCTATCTGATTGAAGAGAAACAGAAGAAGGGCGGTCAGTGGCAAATTCTAAAATGAATGCATTGAGGGATATTTGAACTTAGGTGGAGGTTCAAACATAAGAAATTCTATCAATTTTGCCACTATTTTTTTATTGTTTCACCTTAAATTTTTAATAATTAATATTTACTGACCCACCTTTTCTTTTAATGGGTCCGCTCCTGAGGGCGGTACGGAACGAGAACATGGTAGGTTTAGAGAGATGACGACTGATCAGATTTTCTTTATGCGAGCCTGAAAATTAGTATGTGTCCATATGTATATATAGAAAAAGATAACGTGATGTATGCTGTAATGGGGTGCAAGTCATCAACTTCCCGTATTTTACACATTCTAAAGTTTGATCCAAGTATCATTTTCTGTGTATATAAACTTTTGCTACGATAAACAAATGCTTTGGAGAACTAGTCCAATACATGGCACTCTTTTTGGATGAAAATTTTAAAAGCCAAGATGAGGTTTTGATTTATGAACTAGATATGGCACCTATTTAAAAAAATTTGATATATATATTATTGCATTCGTTAAGTGCTGAGATGATATGTACTCAATGAATGAATAAGTTGTATGCTCGTGATCGAACAAGTGAAGATACACCTCGGTCTCCTCGAAGCTATGTGAGTCCTCAAACCAGCCACAACATCTTATAGTGAATGTTATGTTTGTTTCTTCAGAGGAACACATCCTAAATGGAGAGAGTTGTCTTTGTTCGTTATATAATTGCATATGGTGTGTGAAATAATGGAATGCAAGTTATCAACTTTGCGTATTTTATTCCTTCTATATAATCAAAATTTTGAATGATAATTTTATACCTTGCCATGCAGATTGAGTCCAAATTTGAATATATTTAATACTGTTGTAATTTTTTTTTTTTTGGTCAGGCAGACGGTAAACGCAAATCCGTTTGCCCTATGTACTTTATAAAATGTTTTTTGAAAAACATAAAAAAAAGTTTAATTTTTTTTTTAAAATGTAAAAGTTAGTCTCGTTAAAATTTTAATGCAAATATTGCATTCGAAACAATGGACACTTATATAAGCCAAGTAAGAAGGGTCATATTCGAAAGAATCAAAAACAAAGTATACAATAGATGGAAATGACAAAGAATAAAATTTAGAGATATTGATCATACTCTTGATTACAACTCTCGTCTCCTTCTGACTAATTCAAGCTAGGATGTCCGGTCCGCCTTTTCACGCCGCTTTCTTCAGACCATAAACCAATTTTACATCCGAGTTTTATCCACGGTGGGCTCTAAGCCCAAGTAGAAAAGCTAGGGATTTGGGCCCAAAGATAAATCATAGTGGACTCGTCTCATAGGAAGTAGGTTCAGTTTTTTGGCAAATCATTTTTGGGCAATGAAATTTTTTGTTTATTTTTTTTAATGTATTAGAATATATATATATATAAATTATTATTTTATGTATAGAGTGTGTTTGTCATTCAACTTGGCAAATGAGAAAGATAATTTCTCAAACTAGTTTTCTTTCCATTTAAAGGCGGGATCCAATGTGAAAAAAGCAACTTGCAATTTTCCTTTAACCAATAATATCTAACCACGTGTCACAATTGGCGTGGCAGAGCCAGCCCCATGTGATCGACGTGGCCACGTGACGTGGGAGAGTCCAACCGGCCCATCGACGTTGGAATCAGATTGTTTTCCTAAAGCAAATATTCGCATACATTTAATGTATATCTACACTAGGAAAAAGCTTTTTCAAAATATCAGAACGACCCCGAAAGTTATAAAATATATACTTTCGGCCCCTTAAGTAACGTACCTAGAAAAAGGATTTTACGAATCACAAAGAAATTCTAAGGACTTGGTTGCAATAACTAATGAGATCGTGTTCCCGTCAGGCGTCACTTTCCTGGAAAGATACGAGCCATTAAACTCGCTCTAAGAATATAAATAAAGAAATATTGTATATTGAATTAGAGTATAACCTTTATATATATGTAAAGGAGCTCCGTGGGAGAAGAGAAGTATCTGGAGAGAGGCGTGCGTTTTCTGCATCGAAGAAACAGTACGGAGTTTTAGTTTGCTCCGATTCTGGTGAGCTTTTGCGATCTCGTAGCCTGTGTTATCCGCTTTCTCCTTCTCTTTTTGAAATCTTCGTTTTATGCGGCCAGTCGAATTCTCTATTCTTCTTTTTTGTTTGTTCTGTCTGGATGGTTTTCTCGACGAAGACACTTCAAATCTGATCGTTGTTTTTTTCCCCCGAGGATTCATCTTTCGTTTTCAGTTTCCTTTTAATCGTCTAATTTGAAGCTTACAATTAGATTTTCTTCCGGGTATGCTAAGATGATTTGAATTATTTGATTTCTGTGGCAGTGGAAGACAATGGGGAAAGGAGGTGAAGACTTGGGGAATAAGCAAAGAGGTAGTTCTGAATCGGTCAAGTCTGATACTTTTCCTGCTTGGGCTAAAGATGTTGGCGAATGCGAAGAGAAGTTCGGTGTTAGTCGCGAGAAAGGGCTAACTACTGATGAGGTGTTGAAGCGGCATCAGATCTATGGTTTAAACGAGTTAGAGAAGCCTGAGGGTACATCAATTTTTAAGTTGATATTGGAACAGTTCAATGATACATTGGTACGTATTCTTTTGGCGGCAGCCGTTATCTCCTTTGTCTTGGCCTTCTTTGATGGCGACGAAGGAGGCGAGATGGGCATCACCGCATTTGTTGAGCCGCTTGTTATTTTCTTGATCTTAATTGTTAATGCCATTGTCGGGATCTGGCAAGAAACTAATGCCGAGAAAGCGTTGGAAGCTTTGAAGGAGATTCAGTCTCAGCAAGCAACTGTCATGCGCGATGGGACTAAGGTCTCCAGTTTGCCTGCAAAGGAGCTTGTTCCTGGTGACATTGTGGAACTGAGGGTTGGTGATAAGGTGCCTGCTGATATGCGTGTGGTGGCTTTGATCAGCTCAACTCTGAGAGTCGAGCAGGGTTCCTTGACGGGAGAGAGCGAGGCAGTGAGCAAAACCACCAAGCCTGTGGAGGAGAATGCCGATATTCAAGGAAAGAAATGCATGGTCTTTGCAGGAACCACCGTTGTGAATGGGAACTGCATATGCTTAGTTACAGACACTGGGATGAGTACTGAGATTGGAAGGGTACATTCACAGATTCAGGAAGCTGCACAGCACGAGGAAGATACCCCTCTCAAGAAGAAACTTAACGAATTCGGGGAAGCTCTGACAATGATCATTGGGTTAATTTGTGCGTTAGTGTGGCTCATCAATGTCAAGTACTTCCTGTCCTGGGAGTATGTTGATGGCTGGCCCAGAAACTTTAAGTTCTCCTTCGAGAAGTGCACTTACTACTTTGAGATTGCTGTAGCATTGGCGGTTGCTGCAATTCCTGAAGGCCTGCCAGCAGTTATTACCACATGTTTGGCTCTTGGTACAAGGAAGATGGCTCAGAAGAATGCTCTGGTTAGGAAGTTGCCCAGTGTGGAGACTCTTGGATGCACAACTGTTATATGCTCTGACAAAACTGGAACTCTGACAACCAATCAGATGGCTGTTTCAAAGCTAGTTGCTATGGGCTCTAGAATTGGAACCCTTCGATCTTTCAATGTTGAGGGGACCTCATTTGATCCTCGAGATGGAAAGATTGAAGACTGGCCAGCGGGTCGGATGGATGCAAATCTTCAGATGATTGCAAAAATTGCTGCCATTTGCAACGATGCTAGCGTCGAGCAATCTGACCTTCAATTCGTGAGTAGGGGCATGCCTACTGAGGCAGCGTTGAAGGTAAAGCGGTCTACTACACTATCTTGCACCTTTCTTCTGTTTGTTGTCCTCAAATTTCAACGGGTGCAAGATGTTAATATGCATTTCTTTTTTTCTGTTGGTGTTTGTTTCTTTAATCAGGTTTTGGTTGAGAAAATGGGATTTCCCGAAGGATCGAATAAAGCTTCGTCTTTGGCTGATGGCGATGTCTTACGTATGTACTCTGAATTATATGTTACTCATGTTTTCCACAGTTTTATAAATGCTAAACTCCTGTGTATTACCTTATTGAAGGTTGTTGTCGGCTATGGAGTGAACTTGAGCAACGGATTGCAACTCTTGAATTTGATCGTGACCGGAAATCAATGGGAGTTATGGTGGATTCCAGCTCTGGAAAAAAACTGCTACTGGTCAAGGTCTGTTTTCTTCATTTAGCATATCTTTGTACTTTGGTTAGCATGGATGCATGTTATTAGTAAAAAACAAGCTTTGTCTCCTCTTTCTTTCAGCACTTAAGAGACCGATTATGAAATTTTGCAGGGTGCGGTAGAAAATGTTTTGGAAAGGAGTACACATATTCAGTTACTTGATGGTTCCACTCAAGAACTTGACCAATACTCGAGGGATCTTATTTTACAAAGCCTACATGATATGTCCCTGAGTGCATTAAGATGTCTCGGATTTGCTTACTCAGATGTTCCAACTGATTTTGCCACTTATGATGGCAATGAAGACCATCCTGCTCACCAGCAACTTCTCAACCCATCCAATTATTCTTCTATTGAGTCCAATCTAACATTCGTTGGATTTGTTGGTTTAAGGGTGAGTCGCGGTCACCATGTTATTCTTTGGTTCTTTCTTGTACTTCTTTGGTGATTATTCATGCTCTACCTTTTCAATGATTGAAGGATCCTCCGAGGAAAGAGGTGCGTCAAGCCATTGCAGACTGCAGAACAGCAGGTATCCGGGTCATGGTCATTACCGGAGACAACAAGAGCACAGCAGAAGCAATCTGCCGTGAAATTGGAGTATTTGAAGCAGATGAAGATATCTCTTCAAGAAGCTTGACTGGAAAAGAATTTATGGATGTTCAAGATCAGAAGAATCATCTAAGACAAACCGGAGGGCTATTGTTCTCGAGGGCTGAACCAAAGCACAAACAAGAGATTGTTAGGTTACTCAAAGAAGATGGAGAAGTGGTTGCCATGACTGGGGATGGAGTCAACGATGCTCCTGCCCTGAAGTTGGCTGATATTGGTGTGGCTATGGGCATTTCTGGCACAGAGGTATTTGTCTTGCTTCTCTTTCATCTGCAGCAACGTGATGATGATAGCTCTATCAGCTTTCTAAAGCTCGGTGATTATTTTTGCAGGTAGCAAAGGAGGCCTCTGACATGGTGTTAGCAGATGATAATTTCAGCACTATTGTTGCGGCTGTTGGTGAAGGCAGGTCCATCTATAACAATATGAAGGCTTTCATCAGGTGAGCCTTCTATTGTTACGTATAACCTCATCGTATTGGTGGCTTGAATTATAAAGATATTGACCCTATCAATTTATCTGTGATGAATAAAAGGTACATGATCTCTTCCAACATTGGTGAGGTTGCATCGATATTCTTGACAGCTGCTCTTGGAATCCCAGAAGGCATGATCCCAGTTCAGCTTCTGTGGGTGAATCTTGTAACCGACGGTCCTCCAGCTACGGCTTTGGGATTCAACCCCCCTGACAAGGATATAATGAAGAAACCTCCTCGCAGAAGCGATGACTCGCTCATCACTGCCTGGATCCTCTTCCGCTATATGGTTTGCAAAACCGGACATCTCTTTGTCTCACTTGTTCATCTTCTGGGGCTTTTTTCTAACTCTGACTATTATGGGCACTTACCTGCAGGTGATTGGTATGTATGTGGGAGTAGCAACGGTGGGAGTATTCATCATATGGTACACACACAACAGCTTCATGGGGATAGACTTGAGCCAAGACGGTCACAGCCTTGTGAGCTATTCACAGCTCGCTCACTGGGGCCAATGCTCTTCATGGGAAGGCTTCAAAGTGTCTCCTTTCACAGCAGGATCTCAGACCTTCTCATTCGACTCAAACCCGTGCGACTATTTCCATCAGGGGAAAATCAAGGCATCGACGCTCTCCCTCTCGGTGTTGGTGGCCATTGAAATGTTCAACTCCCTGAACGCGCTCTCAGAAGACGGCAGCCTGGTGACGATGCCGCCGTGGGTGAACCCGTGGCTGCTCCTGGCAATGGCGGTCTCATTCGGGCTCCACTTTGTGATACTGTACGTGCCAATCTTGGCTCAGGTGTTTGGGATAGTGCCGCTGAGCTTGAACGAGTGGCTGCTGGTGTTGGCAGTGTCGCTTCCGGTGATTCTGATAGATGAAGTTCTCAAGTTTGTAGGAAGGTGTACCAGTGGCTACCGCTACTCACCTCGCACTCCCTCCGCTAAGCAAAAGGCGGAGTAAGAAGAAATAAACTAAATCATTATTAGACTCTTAGTTTTAGCTGAAATTCACTTTGTTGCTTAACTCAGCGTCGTTGGTTATTTAATTTGCCAAATGATAATTTTTGGTTTGATAAAAATGTTTCTAACTTGGTTCTCATGTGGTCCATGACATGGCACAAAACTTGAAATTGAGATGAATATATCAACCAAGACTTGATAGTTATGCTTCTTTAGTTGTTTACAATGTGAAGTCTTACAGAGTCTTGTAGACCACCATTTCGGTTTTTCGTTTGGATAGCTTAATGGGGGATTTTGGTGAACACTCGTTCAACCAAGCCTCCATAGTTATTATGCTCAGATTGAGAAAGCTCTTGATCAGGTCAGAGAGGTACAATTTGGTTTTACTTGCTTCATCTCCACTTTGTGCAGCATTGCATATTTCCAAGTTGCTGATTTCAGAGAACTAACTTTTGGGTAAGTTCCTGATCGAGCGACGTTAAGGACATGTAAACCGAGACAAAAGGAATTAGATCAACTTTGTTTTTAGATTTTCAAAGGAAGCACAAGGTTGCTTAACTACAACAACATCACATTAGCTAACGAGACACACACCACAATAACAAAAGCTAATTAACTCCTAGATTTACTTTTACTAATCAAATGGCAACACGCAGATTTCAGAAACACACAGATATTCCCAGATTTTCAGAACCCTAATCCCAATTCACCATCGATTAGCCGCCGAAACCGTAGAGAGTACGTCCTTGCCTCTTGAGAGCGTAGACGACATCCATGGCGGTCACCGTCTTCCTCCGGGCGTGCTCGGTGTAGGTGACGGCGTCGCGGATGACATTCTCGAGGAAGATCTTGAGGACTCCTCTGGTCTCTTCGTAGATCAGACCGCTTATTCGCTTGACGCCTCCTCTACGAGCAAGACGACGGATCGCAGGCTTGGTGATGCCCTGAATGTTATCCCTCAGCACCTTCCTGTGCCTCTTGGCTCCTCCCTTTCCCAATCCCTTTCCTCCCTTTCCTCTTCCCGACATCTCCTCACAGTTTCAGCAGATTCCAAAGATCTGAACAAGAGCAAAAATAAATTCATCAGGAATCCACCCAATTCTACCCTTCAGTAAGCGATAGCGAACATAAACCCTAGATTTCCAAAATCAATCAATTGAAATTCGAACATTAAAGCCAAACTTCCATATTTTTCCGAAAATGCAAGAGATTGGCGAACCCATTTTGAAATAGAGATATTGTAAAACCTTCGCCAACGAGTCAACAACGCAGAGCATAATAAAAAATAAAATAAAAATACAATACCTGAAAATCTAAGAACAATAAAATCCAAACTTCCTAGATTTCCAAAATCAATCCGTTGAAATGGCAAACGAACAATAAAATCCAAACTTCCTACATTTCCGAAAATGAAACAAATTGGTAACTAAATCAATATGAAATCCAAGAAAGCGAATCAGGAAACTGAAGAGAAAGACTTTTCAAGGGTCAAAGAAGACGATGATGTATCAGAGGATAGCAATTGAAATTGAAGGTCTCGGAAGACCGGTGATGTATATATATAACAGAGATGAGCAGTGAGGGAAAAAAATATTAAACAGAGGCGATCCGCGTGCTTTTCACACGAACCATTGATTGTTTGATCGGATGGTTGTTACATCGTTAACAGTAGTAATAGAGGATCGATGACGTGGACTTTACTTTCTTCGTCTCCCTCCCAATTTTTTGCAAAGTGTGTTTGGTTTAGCTAGAGAGATAACAAAAACTAGCCGACCTTATTGGGCCCGTAATGGGGTCATATATCACCCAAAGGTAGTATTGGGCCCAAAATTTCCGTCTCCGTAAACCTGTACCCCTCGGAAAATGTTAATGAGGGCTTTATCGATTTTCCTTTCCTCTGTGGCCGTGATCGTCGCCGTCAAATTGCCCTCCGTTCTCTGTCCCCGGTGAGTTCTTATTTCTTCTGCTGCAAGCTGTGGCTTGCTGTGTAGACTTGTTTCGAAGTATGAGATATTTGTACAACTTGTATCATTTTATTAGCATTTGGTTATCCAATCTGCTGTACGCATCTCGTTTCTGATTGATTTTTTCTTTTTTTTCTAAATCATGTTTTGGTAGGTTGGATTATATAACTCCAAGCTCGCAGGAGGTGTTGTGACCATGTTTCTCACGCGATTTATCGGGAGGAGATTCTTAACGGCTGCATCCACGAGATCGGAGTCCACCGCTGCAGCAGCTGCCTCGGCGGTTCGGACCCCCAATAACCCTCTCGAAGAGTTCTTTGAATTCGACCGAAGCCAGGACGAAGATAAACCTGTTGTCTACGGTGCGTTCTCATGTCATTTCAGAGTCGTTTTCATTTGGGAGAGTTTTTCTTCGTGAATGTTTTTGTCTATGATACTCCGAAATTAGCAAATGTGATACGTATTAAAACTGTAGCATCTGAAATGTGGGTAGCTGCTTAATACACTGTTTTCCCAAATCAGTCCCTTAATACTTGGTGGATTGTTCATAGTATGTAGGACTTCATTGTGGCTTTAAGGATTGTAGTGAAATCTGCTAATCGTTTATCTTTTAAAGCGGTAACTCTGCAACTTTTTTTAAGTATTACGGTTCCTTTTTATATTTGCTCATATAAATAAGTCTCTCTAAGCTAATTTTTTCCTTATGCCATGGAATATTTGGAATAAAGGATTGTTAGATTAAAGATTGTTTCTTTTGCTAATGGGATTTAGGAACATTTGTAATCGTTTGGTGTTAGGTCGAGGTTGGAAAGCTTCAGAACTGCGGCTCAAGTCATGGGATGATCTTCAGAAGCTTTGGTACGTTCTTCTGAAAGAGAAAAACATGTTGATGACTCAGCGTCAGATGCTTCAAGCGCAGAACATGATGTTTCCAAACCCCGAACGCATTCCAAAGGTACTACTAACCTGGCCTTAACTCTCAAATCCTGTTAAGTTGTTGATGAATTTTTTTGAAAAGAAATATGAATATTTTCTTGAAGAAATGATTATGTGTTTCTCAAACCTTCGAAAAGCATTGATACTTTGTTCTTTATTACCATGAAAGATTATTTATTAACTTTTGGCTGGATCATCTTCTTCATAGGTGAGGAGATCAATGTGCCGCATAAAGCATGTGCTGACAGAGAGAGCGATTGAAGAACCGGATCCCAGGAGATCAGCCGAGATGAAGAGAATGGTAAATGGTATGTGACCCGTTGTGCTTCTTTTGGCAACCGAGCAGTAAACTCGAGTCAGTTCGCAGAGAAGTCTTGGAGTTTTTGGGACTAAGAAGTAATACCTAGTAGTATTCAAGAGGCTGTAGAATAAATGATATTTTGTCCTTTAAAACTTGGTCCAATGATTGTGCCTGTTGTGTCTGGCAGTAGACAACGTCTGTTCGGTAGCTGTATGCCTATTTCTGTAAGCCCATGGATGATGTTTTTTTCAAGATACATTTGTTGTCTTCGAAGATAATCCAACTTCTGCTCACATTAATAGGAAAGCCAATGGAAAAGTCAGTTTCCTTGAGTGTTCAAGAAAAGGTTATACGGCCCTCTAAACAGCGTTTTGGGTCTAGGTGGACTTCTGCTGAGGCGATTACACCTTAGGCTTAGGCAATGGGTTTATGTGGACTATTAATTTAAGTTAAGACATTTCTTAGCTTAGACCATTCCAATGGTGACACTTAATTTGAGTGTCTTAAAATTTTATAATTATAAAAAAAAATTTGATTTTTGAAAAAAGAAAAAGATAATATGATAATAAAAAAAAACTAAAGAAAACAAAATATGTGACGAATCGTGTCGTGACACGTGTCATAAGACACCCTAAAAAAGAATCTTAAATAAGATATTTTTCTTCCCCTTAAAACACTCAAGTGTTGTCATGTCATTATTTTTTCCTTTTTTTTTATTTTTCTTTTTTGGGCTTAAGACATCCAAATGTCTCCCATTGGAATGGTCTAAGGGCTATAGTCTTTAGTTTTTAACCAACTCCAATTGAGATAAGAGAATAGAAGCAGCGGTCAAAGAGTAGTCCGTTCTCAACTACTCCCTCTGTATTTAAAAGAAAGTTGTTTTGCAATTTTTATGCATATTAAGAAAATATATTAAAGTTTAACTATAAATGCATACTTTTTGTGATTAACAATTTTCTATAAATTTAAACCAATAGTAATTCAGTAAATTTAATTAATTCTCTTGAAGTTTATAATTTTTCATCATTTACTAAGAAAACATATATAGAAAACTTAAAACAACTATTTTCGTGAAACAAAAATAAAATCTTTCTGTTTTTTAGGAGTAAAAGATTATTTTCTAAATTCCGTTAAAAACAACGTCGACGGTTTTAAGCAAAATGATGTGGGCCCTAAAGCTTAGAAAGAGATTGGGCCCATAATAAGCTCATATATTACCAATTTTTTTGTATTGGGCCTTAAAATTTCAGAGGACCGAAAGAATCTTGCAGTCTCCCCATAAACCTTTTTACCTTCGGAAATCGGGTAGAGAGGGTTTTCTATTGATTTTCCTCCTCCTGTGTGGCCGTGACCTTTCTCGCGTCGCCCTTTCCGTCAAGTTCTCTATATCCGGTGAGTTATTACTTCTTCGTTTCTCTCTCCGCTGTAAGATATTGTGTGCTGGGTCGACAACCAACGCCTCCTCTGTCACGGGGATCGATTAATCGAGGTCACGAACAGATAGTTACTCCTTTTGTGGAGCTTTCATCAGTTTTGATTAGCATTTGGTTCTTGTCAATGTTTGATTCTATCAAGTAGTAAATTAGTAGACAATATTTGCCGAAAAACGTAAGGATTGAAGAACCAGCTTGAGTTTGTTTAATTAGCTACTCATTCGTTACATAGAAAGACGCAAACTCTATCTGCAGGATTTTTGATTATTTTCTTACTCAGTACCATTGGTTTAGTTTATCTGAGGGTTTTGATTTGGTATTTTAAGAGTTGGTAGTCTCTGAACATTTAGGTTAATTTTTTTCCTCTTTTTTTTTTGCAGTATTATCTTCTGTCTACTTCCGAACAAGTATCATGGAGGAGATCACAAAATCGGGCCTTGTCGGAAGAATAAAAACGTGAGTTATGCTTATTCCATCATGAAGAAGATCAGAAAAACAGTTTTCTGTTTTAGCCAGAAAAGAAAATAGCTTGAATAAGCCATGAATCACCACAATTCTCACACAGAAAAAAAAAAAGAACTTTGTGTTTAGTAGATATGATATGCATCATGTTTTCTACTGGTCTCATTTTATTATTTCGACGGTCTCAGAGAAGCTCCACAGCTAGCAACAGTGTTGAGAGAAATGAAGGAAGGCCTAGATGTTGTTAGGAGCAAAGTGGAGGCTCTGACTGCAAAGGTACCAAGTCTTGTAGTATTACAGCATCTTAAAACTTTATTGGATTCTAGCTATTGACATCTTTTTTGTCGCCGTGTGTGACAAGTAGTTTCAATTTGGTATAAGAAGAATTGATGGCTTTAATGATAAAGAACAAAGTGATTTTTCCCCCCTTAAGGATTAACCAAATTATTGTCAATGGGTTTCAGGGTAATTCATGATGTTTTCACGACATCCTGATTTTCTTATTTTTGCAAATCATAGGTAAAAGCAAACAGTTTTCCGACAGCAGATGGAATAAGTTATCTCGACGCCAAGCATTTGTTACTTCTAAGTTATTGCCAGTGTCTCGTATATTATCTGCTAAGGAAGGCGAAGGGATTCTCTATTGATGGCCATCCTGTTGTAAGGAGCCTTGTAGAGATACGAATGTTTCTGGAAAAGGTTTGCATCCCTGTCTGTTTCCACTTTATACCGTCCAACAAGACATAGATCAATAGTTTAACTCGTTTTTCGTTTTGGTAGATTCGTCCAATAGACAAAAAACTTCAGTACCAAATTCAGAAGCTCACCGCGGCCGGTGGGTCTGTGGCTGAACAAGCTCATTCTGAGGGTGCAGCCCAAAAATCTGAAGATGTTTCAAATTATAAGCCGAACCCAGACTTACTTGCTGTGAGAAATGTGGATGAAACAGAGGTAAACCTTATTATCCCCTTACACTTACTGAAGGAATGTGCTGCTGTATGTTCTTTTTCATTAACCGTTGGCCTGTGTTTAACGTAGAATGGTGCTTATCGGCCCCCGAAATTTGCTCCTATGTCTATGGATGACAAGACGTCAAAACAAGAAAGAGATGCTGCCAGAAAAGAGAAACACTTTTTAAGGCAAGCCACCACTGAAGATACATACTTGAGAGATGTGTTGAACGATATCGATGGCAGGCCTGAAGAGGTTGGTTGGAAGGAAATTACATTGCTGTTGATACGAGTAGCGATTTAATTTGATGTTCGAACTTAACGGGTGAATGAATATAAAACAGATCAGAGAATATTTTGGTGCTGAGAGCAAGGAACATAAGAAGTTCGTAGCACAGTATGAAAGGCAACAAAAGGTAGAAGAAGAACTCTTTACCCGGGCACCTCGCACAAAGAAGGATAAGAAGAGAGAGAAGGAGTTGATGTCAGGCAATGGGTACGTTTTTGCTTTGGTTGTTAACTGAAGTGTTGTCATCTTTTGATTAATCTTTATGAGAGATGCCCTCAATGTTTAACTGAATCAGGATGCTTGGATTGACCGAGAATTTATACGACGAAATCAAGTCCTTGGATAAAGATGGTGAACGGCCAGCAAGCTCTAGGGGCAGTGACCGTAAAAAGGGAGGAAAATCCAAGAGGAGAAAGGTTTATAATAAATCATTCTATTTTTATTATTCTCTGCTGAATTATCACAGTTTACTTCTCGGTCTCTATTGTGCCTAACAATGTTCATTATTTTCGCAGATGAGGCACTGATACCACCAGTTGTTGCTTGTTCCTTTTTGTTGCTTCACTGCACCAATTTTGCTGCCAAGAACAAATATCCAAATTTTTCGATTTGTTTTATGATTGTATTGAGATCTTGTGTGAAGTGGTGAATGTGAGAACTCATAGTTTGCAATTTTAGTCTTATTCGTGGTCATGCTCTTACAGTATAATTCGGAAGACCTTTTCTCTTTCGCTAAATTTAGCTCATTTCCACGGAAAGTTCGTTTTCATTTTAACAAGTGATGTAACAAAATCTGATTAAAAAAAAAAAACCAAAGTAGTATCCATATCTCTCTTCTCTCTTCCCATCCGCCATGGGAAACAGCTCGAGTTCCAACACCAATCTTAGCAACCCTAAAAACAGACTTCTAGAAGATCATCACCACCACGACAAACTCAAGTCTTTAACCCCGAGAAACCTAAATCCAAATCACAACAGCAACACTTCTCGGATCTCTTTCCTCCGATCCCCTCTGCCATGGCTTTTCATCTTCCTCTTCTTCCTCCCGTTGCTTCTCATCTCCACCACAGGAGGAGGCGGACGCAAAGCCTGCCGTCCTTCTTCTACCTATAGCCACCTTTCACTTCACGACCAAACAAACTCTTCCTCTGTTGTCAAAGATCCCGAGGAAGAGGAAGAGGACGATGTGCCTCCACGTGTCCCCGCTCTTTACCCTCGGCGACCAAGGATGTTCAACACGACGCTTGATCACGTCGTTTTCGGGATCGCCGCATCTTCGGTTCAATGGGAGACGAGGAAAGAATACATCAAATCATGGTGGCGACCTGGTAAGACACGTGGCGTTGTCTGGATCGACAAGAGAGTCAGAACTTACCGTAACGAGCCTCTTCCCGAGATCAGAGTCTCCCAGGACACCTCACGTTTCCGGTACTTGCTCCTATTCTCTCACTTGCTTGACAAGAAACCCTATTTTACACTACTTGAAACCAAGAAATCATGTTTTCTTGGTGGTATTATTTAGGTACACGCATCCGGTGGGAGACAGATCGGCGGTAAGGATATCACGAGTAGTGACAGAGACCCTGAGGCTAGGGAAAGAAGGGGTACGGTGGTTCGTGATGGGGGACGACGACACGGTGTTTGTGGTGGACAATGTAGTTAATGTCCTCTCAAAGTACGACCACACTCAGTTCTACTACGTTGGTAGCTCCTCGGAGGCTCATGTTCAGAACNATCCCAAAAACCGTGGAAGGAAAAAGAACTAACCTGAGTGGGAGAAAAACCAGAGGGTGAAGAAGCAGACAAAGATGATCACCGGAATTGCGTGGATCCAATACTCCGATACCGGAAAAATCCCTCTCCTGGTGTTGAGCATCCTCCTGCCACCGTGAGAAGAGGAGATCGGGAGCTGAGAGAACGATCTTTCCGTCATTGTTGTCTTATCTTGCAGCTTTTCTTCCAAGAGTCGCACAATCCTGTAGAGAGAGAGAGAGAGAGAAGAGAGAAGAGATTAGTTGAAGCGTATACTCCGATCGGTTTCGTTACTTAACGGCTTATAATCTAACGGGTTTGCGCGGGAAAACTCTCATCACGTGTTGCGAAGTTGCTAACTTATACCTGTCTCTTATACACATCTAGATGTGTATAAGAGACAGACTGTTAGGTGCCCATCCGGTGGCTCCTCTGGTGTCGCTGCACCACATCGACGTGGTGCAGCCGATATTCCCGAAGATGAAGCGGTCACGTGCCCTCCGGCACCTGATGTCGTCAGCAGATCTTGACTCAGCCAGCATATTCCAGCAGTCCATCTGCTACGACCAGAGTCGGTTCTGGTCCATCTCGGTCTCATGGGGCTTCTCCGTCCAGATAATCCGAGGCATCATTTCCCCTCGCGAGCTCGAGATGCCGTCGAGAACATTCCTCAACTGGTTCCGAAAGGCAGACTACATTGGGTACGCGTTCAACACGAGACCCGTGTCGAGACATCCGTGCCAGAGACCGTTCGTGTTTTACGTAAACTCGGCTAAGTATGACGAAGGACGTCGCCAGGTGATTGGATACTACAACTTGGACAAGTCAAGGCGGATTCCTAGCTGCCGTTGGAGGCTCGACTCGCCCGGAAAGATCGATTCAGTCGTCGTTCTCAAGCGACCCGATCCCCTCAGATGGCACAAGGTTGGTCCAATACACCATTTCCTCATCAATTATATACCGGTTTTGGTTTTGGCTAGTCAATTTACTATAATCTTCCTGTCACTAATTTGATTTTAGTTTCTAACTAATAGCTACTAGTAGTACTAACTAGTACAGATTTGAGATTACTGACATGAAGTCTAAGAGAGATAATCGGCTTGTTTCAGATAATAAACCGGTCTGGCTAACATGATAGATCTCAAATTGTGTCTGCAGTCACCGCTGTCTCTTATACACATCTAGATGTGTATAAGAGACAGCACGAGTAGTGACGGAGACGCTACGGCTAGGGAAAGAAGGGGTACGGTGGTTCGTGATGGGGGACGACGACACGGTGTTTGTGGTGGACAATGTAGTTAATGTCCTCTCAAAGTACGACCACACTCAGTTCTACTACGTTGGTAGCTCCTCGGAGGCTCATGTTCAGAACATCTTCTTCTCATACTCAATGGCATTTGGAGGCGGTGGGTTTGCGATTAGCTACGCTCTAGCCCTCGAGCTCTCGAGGATGCAGGACCGTTGCATCCAGCGGTACCCTGGTCTCTACGGCAGCGACGATCGCATCCAAGCCTGTATGACGGAGCTCGGCGTACCCCTCACCAAAGAGCCCGGCTTCCACCAGGTGAGGTCTTGGTTTGGNCCGATTGAAACTTCTTGATATCTTTCTCTCTCCTTTCTTTTCTAACTTTGCTCTTGCTCTTGGTCCCTTTTTTCCCCGTTTCTTCCCGGTTACGAAGCTCAGGCTTATCAGTTGCATTGTGCGATTGGGTTGCGTTGTGATGATGAGCTGTCAGATTCTGATTGGCAGCGACTGGGGAAACGGCAGAGGAAGCAAGAATCGCCAAACTGACATGAGACTCGTTTCTCACGGCCATGGATTTCTCAAGGCGATGTACGGACATTATCTCTCCGTCGTTCATCCCCAAGCTCACTGCGAAGCCCCATCAGAAACAGAATCAGAAAACTTTCCCGAGAAAATTCGCAAGGGGTCAATCTTTTTTTAGATGATCCGAAAACCTAAACGAGAAAGATTCATGAATCCCAAAACCGAGGAAGGAAAAAGAACTAACCTGAGTGGGAGAAAAACCAGAGGGTGAAGAAGCAGACAAAGATGATCACCGGAATTGCGTGGATCCAATACTCCGATACCGGAAAAATTCCTCTCCTGGTGTTGAGCATCCTCCTGCCACCGTGGGAAGAGGAGATCGGGAGCTGAGAGAACGATCTTTCCGTCATTGTTGTCTTATCTTGCAGCTTTTCTTCCAAGAGTCGCACAATCTTGTAGAGAGTGAGAAAGAAGAGAGAAGAGATTAGTTGAAGCGTACTCCGATCGGTTTCGTTACTTAACGGCTTATAATCTAACGGGTTTGCGCGGGGAAACTCTCATCACGTGATGCGAAGTTGCGAACAGCATACTCCCATTTCCTTATATTTACGACTTTTGCCATTTACGAGACCTATAGTTTTTCAATTTGTTTTTGTTTAATATATGTATATATATATATATATATGTCCCGAAACAAAATGGTTTGTTCTACAGAAAAAGAAGCATTTCTACATACAACAGAAGCCGAGTCAAGATGTACATCCACAAAGAGATGTTAAAAATGTGACTGGTTTGGTTTTTATATGCCCCATTTTCTTGGTGAAGCCAAAACTAGATTTGATTTTTACCATTCTCTTCCTATGAAGAACCTTCTGATTCGGTTTCCTTGACGAGGTCTGGTCTTTTCTCTTCATCTCTGTGAAAAGAAGTGTTCCTCCTGCTGCTGCTGCTAGGGCTATTCGGATCATATTTAGAAGATGCTAGGAAGTTGAGAGCCAACACTACATCGGATACAACAGGCCTCATGCTTGGCTGCTCTTGAACGCACATTGCTGATATTGCAAGTGCTTGGTACAGCCCTCTTACCGGGTATTGTCCTTGAAGCAATGGGTCAACCATTTTCGGGAAGTTTCTCCTGTCTTTGAACAATGGTCGTGCCTGCAAACAAAAAGCCATTAACTTCTGCCAAGATCATTGAGAGACACAAGTGCCAGAGACAGAACATACCCATCCGACCAAATTCTGATCTTTACGCGCTTTTGTATTATCAATTGCTTTCCTTCCAGTGATAAGCTCCAAAAGGACTACTCCAAAGCTGTATATATCGGATTTAAATGTGAGCTGACCCGTCATAGCATAGTCAGGAGCACAGTATCCGTATGTTCCCATAACCCTTGTGGAGACATGGGTTTTATCCCCGCTTGGTCCAACTTTAGCCAACCCAAAGTCGGATAGTTTTGGTTGATAGTCTTCACCAAGCAAGATATTCGAACATTTAAGATCCCGGTAGATCACAGGAGGCTTCATTCTATCGTGTAGATACTCTAGTCCTCTGGCTGCACCAGCTGCTATTTTCATCCGGGTGTTCCAATCTAGTGGTTTTTTACCAGAATGGAGATCTGGAAACAGTCAAAAACAATATTGAAAATCAAACAATCGATAAAGCAAGTACACAGTTTGTGAAGAAGGGAAAGTTGAGTGACAAGCAATACAGAGGCAAAGGTTAGGCTTTTGCAGGCTAGGGATTGACCCGTTCCTTGGTTTAATCCTGTCCCACCCAATTAAGCAATCAAACCCTCGATTCACACAGAGTCTATGACATACCATGATCCTTTGGTTTATTTAGGGAATATATACTCTTTTTGTATACCGAAAGAGAGAAGGAGAGTAACAAAGTTGAGTTTACAACATACCATGTAGATGATCTTCAAGAGATCCAAGCGGCATGTACTCGTAGACCAATAGTCTCTGATCACCCTCTGCACAAAACCCGATAAGCTTCACGAGATTGGGATGGTCAGCAAGGCTTAGTGTCAATACCTCAACCACAAATTCCCTGATTCCTTGAGCCCCATTACGGTCAAGCTGCTTGATTGCAACAACCTAGCAGAACGAATTTTCACCATATTGTTCAAAACTCTCTGGCAATCACAGCCACTTGATCCAAGAAAGATTGGGAATTTTTTTCACACTAGAGCAAGTACCTGATCCAGTTTCTCCAAAGTTCCCTTGAAAACTTTTCCAAAACCTCCTTCACCCAGAAAACAATCCGATCTAAAGTTTCCTGTGGCAAATGCAAGTTCTTCAAAGGTAAAAGTCTGTGCTTTCTTCCCTGTGGCTTGATCATTTAAATTCAAACCCTTCACGTCCAGAGCTAACTGATCCTCCTTACCAACTCCTTCATCGTTTACATC
Organism: Alliaria petiolata; assembly: GCA_020283515.1. Lineage (NCBI taxonomy): Eukaryota > Viridiplantae > Streptophyta > Magnoliopsida > Brassicales > Brassicaceae > Alliaria > Alliaria petiolata. The sequence continues at coordinate 464,163,966 of JAHZTW010000001.1, read as the reverse complement.
TCGATATGGACTGACTTTTGTCGAATCTACAACACATGTAAACAGTATGGAATCGATTAACCAGTTATCATGTGACTTAACCCAAAACAGATACGGCAAGAATACAAATCAATAGAAGATTCGAATACCAAAGGCAACAACAACAAAAAAAAACCAATTTTGACCTTTGTCTCCTCCACGAGAACACAAAACCTAACTCGATTGAAAACCCAACATCATTTATATGGCGAATAGTACACATGCATCGAAATTCTCTGGGGAAATCATACAAGTTCTCCACGAAATGGCTCTCCCAATGTAACAGATACAGATAACAATAAACATAAGAAATCCGATCCACACAATCGAACAGTTCAACAAAAACACAAGAACTTGTGGAAGAGAGAGAGAGAGAGAGAGAGAGAGAAAGATACTTCGAACAACGATTTCGGTCGAGATCACTCTATACCTGAGCTGGGCTGAGTCTGATCGTCTCGCTTATCGCTCTTAGAGACGCTTGTGCCACCGACGGTTTTCCTATTTTTCACTGTGTCCTTGTTTTTCTCTCTGTTGGTCTCCGATCGTTTGCTCGAATTCTTACTGCATCCGAAACAACCCATCGGGAAATCGAGAAATGACAGAGAAAAGAGCAATTCGCTTCCTCTCTTACTCCTCCTTTCGCTTTTCGTCTGTTCCTCCTCGACAAATCAGAAACCCAGACCAAAAAAAAAAAGCCAACACGGAAAAGAAAGAGAAGAGAAACAAAAAAGAAGAAAATCGGGGAAGAAAGAAGAATTGCGAAAAAGAAGGAGAGAGAGAAAGTGAGAGAGCTAGTGACAAACAGAGAAAGCTTAATTTCTTCGTCTTTTTTATATCGCGTAATCAAAAAAGTTATTTTAGAGAAACGTAAAATAATCATCTACGACAATGTCCATGGTACATTACAATACGCGTCTAATCAAAAATAGGCCGCCACGTCAAGACAAACGCTTCTTCTTGAGCAGAAGAGAAACGTACGGCTACTGTTGAAGAGAGCGTATCAATTGGCGCCACGTAAGGCACATAATACTTGAGCGTGGTCAACTTTTAGTTTGTCATCCACCGGCGGTTCGAAAAACAGACACCGTCGATCTGACGTGGCGTTTGATTAATGGAGCTATGGATTTGGGTGATTAACCTGATTAATGTCACACCTCTTGATAAATATTTTTTAATACTGCGACCAACTCGAGTGATACGACTCGTTCTATATAAATCCGTATCATTTATTTTTTACGGTTACAATCAAAATCAAACTAGTAGTTTAAATTATTTTGAACATTTGTATAGTTTATATCAAACCTAAATCAAAATAAACTATTATTTGTTTTAGATAAAATCACCAAAAAATTATAGAATAACCATTTGATTTATCATTGGTTATCTTGTTATGAATTTATGAATTCGTATGATAAAACGTCCGTCTAAATTAGATGGACATCCACCTCTTATCCGAATCTGTGTAATTAACTCGATAAGCCATACCATAAAAACTAAATGTTTCGAACCACCGATCAATAACATCGTTAAGTATTCTAATTGCGTATTTTGATAAGTTAATAAAACATTTGGATGCTTATACTCCCATAATGCGGCTGTATGTAGGTCCGTTTTACTCAAAAGTTTTGTGGCCATTATATGGAATTATTTAAACTGATTATAAAGGGTGTTTGTGGCCAATCGTGTATAATTCTATAGGTTTATAACTAACATAAGATTTTTGTCGCCGATCTTTAAAAATATGAAAGTTCGTAGCAAAGTAATGTTTTGTAATGTTTTGGAATGTGCAACTAACTATCAGGACATACACATTTAGACATAGACATATATCGTAGATTGGTTTGAATTTGGATTTGAATTTGGATTTGGTTAAACTTTATACTTAAAAAAATTAAAAAAGTAGTAGTATGTGGGTTAATATAAAGATGATTTAACAAAAAAAAAAAATATAATGATGATAGAACATTGTTGTAGCTGTCACCTATCGGCTAATCGCCTTACGGGTGACGTTGGTATATGGACGACGGCCACTTACTCACCGTTTTGATTCATTTTTTAAAAAAGGTGAGAGAAACAAAAAGGACGTCGTGGTGGGGTCCCACGTTTTAACTCCACGCGCTTTGTTGTCGAATTTTTTGTTCTTGTAAAATTATTTTATTTTAGCTATTATATCTACGCTCGCTCCCTAGAAGGATTTAAAAATAAAATCAGAGGGCAGGCTTTTTTGTTTTATGGTTCCAACTTCCAACAGTGATTAACTGCGACGCGTTTCAGCTGCTGGCTCTGTTACGAGGAACCACTAAAAGCCAAAAATCAAAGGAAATAGCGCCACGTGTTTACACGAAATCAATGTTCTTCCCATTTAATAATTTCTTTCACCTTCAACTACGAAGGCGCTTTAGTTAGGCTACAACGACAACAACAACGACTCCCCGGTAAAATATTTAAAATACGTTGTTGACCTTCTAGGCCTTAAAGACTTTAAGAGACAGACTATCTTTTGCTGTCAAACATTTTGTTCGAAATTAACCTTTTAAATCCTTTTGTTTTAAACATTTTTGCTCGTCGATTGTATACAATTTGGTGTTCGTGGAGCTTCTCCGAATTTTCACCTACATCCAAACTAACGTAAGGCATGTATATTGTGCTCTCCTCCACACAAACAAACTATACTATTGTTTATACGGAAACCATGATCAACTTTTTGTGTGTTATTATTATAGTAATCAAGAATTCTGTGTTTTAACTTTGATATTCCAATCCTTTTGTTTACTCCAAGCCCACGATGGCCCAACTTCTGATGAGGCATTTAGTCATTCATGGCACATTGGCTGCATAAAATTACATTTTTGTGAGGCTAAGTAAAGTATATAATTCATCTCTTTGATTCAAATCCAATGCAACCAAATTTTGCCAAACTCCTTAATATTTTATTAACTTCTTACTGCACAAGACCCTTCGAGACATCGTATGTTGCCTCGCTGTCAAAGACAACGCGGGCATCTATATCCCTAATACAAAATGAAAATTCAATTTAAAATAACGCGGACATTATATACTATAAATTGTTTTTTTTTTAAAGTAATGGTGGGTTTCAATTGGTATAGTATTTGACTTTGTTTATATAATTAGCATTCTTTATTGGAAAATGTCATATTTAATTTCGGTGTGGACTTTTTAATGTAATATATAGTGCTATGTATTACGCTTATAGTTTTTTTTATACACCATGCATGTATCATTTATGTTTTTCCCCTTGCTCTTATATAATATACACTTCTCTTCTTTTAAAAAATATATATAGAAATATTCAAAATAACTTGCCCAAAAAACAACATTCAAAATAAATAACATATGGATATAATTTGATGACTAACCCACACATACGTACACAAAATACCATTGATTAGATGATATGACATCAACATAAATACGTCTGTCAATCTATATATAGTTAAAATATAACGATATCAGTTAACCAGTCTCCCTAATTGTAATTGTGTTGGTCCAGCATATACAATTCTAGTCATTTCCCTCGTTATTAATAACTTGGCTTGAATTAAAAATATATATCTCTGATTTTGAATCAACGTTGGAGTTAAGATAAGTTTAAATAGTATTTATTTGACAGCTCGATTATTTAATTAAGAAAGGAACATATTTGATATAGTCTATTAAATGTATGGTTCTACACTTCTTCAGAGATATTGCTCATTAATTATTTGGAACCAGTATTCATAAAACTAGGACGTGTTTGGCTTTTTGTAGCAATACGGTTTCATCTGGAGATGTTTTCACGTTTATACATAAAAATATATATTCCCTCTGTTCGTAAAAAAAAAGTTGTTTTGTAATTTTTACACATATTAAGAAAATATATTAAAGTTTGACTATAAATGCATAATTTTTTGTAATTAACAATTTCCTATAAATTTAAACCAATAGTAATTCAGTAAATTCAATTAATTCTCTTGAAGTTTACAATTTTTCATCATTTACTAAGAAAACATATATAAAAAACCTAAAACAATTATTTTTGTGAAACAAAAATAAAATATAAAAAAACTTTCTTTTAGGAAAAAGAGAGAGTATATATACATATGCAATTATGTTGACTTGCTTAATTGGTCCAATTTCAAGTTTGTATATTATATACCAAATTATCCAATAGTACACACAGATAGAAAGGATATTAGGGCATCAGTAATGGTCAACTTCATATTAGGTTTTTAAATATATTTTATTATTAAATTAGAGACACTATTTGAAGAATCGATTCTTAAGCTTCTTCTTATAGAAGCGATTCTTTAAAAAGTTGATGCCACATCATTTTTTATTTATTTTTTCTTTTCTTTTTCTCTTAAGAACCCACCAAAATCTCTCCATTAGTGATGGCCTTATTTCTCGTCAGTAATTGGCATGATATAAATTAAAAAAAATCCAGCTAGTTGCATGTATAAGAAAGTTTGCTAAACCATCTTAGTTCTTATAACAAACTGTAGGAAATTTCATAGTATTTTTTACCTTTCGTTTTAAAGATTTCATTTTGAGCTCTAACTAAAAAAAAGTGCAAACATAAGTAGTGTGACACAGTAAAAACACTATTATATTATCAAAATACTAAATCTTTGAATTGTTTTTTTTTTAAAAAGCACATATGAGGTGGGTATCAGATAGATTACTCATAATTTGGGATACTTTAGGAATTTGGTGAAAGTAGATCGATTAGGCTGATTATGGTCGATTTAGCTTGATCTTGTATAGATTGGTCGGTATGAAATTGTTTGCAAATATATTATATGCGAATTCATACGAAATAACGTCTTACAAATATATTCGGTGCTAATTCTTTCTTTTTTTTGGTTAAAGAAATTCGGTACTAATTCATACGTTAGAACAAAAATATTCCACAACCACATGTATCATTTTTTTTTGGAATTTTGATTGCAAATAAAAACGACCATTAGTTGTTTACAAATCTGCTATAATTCATCAGATTAAAATAACAAAAACGGAAGCCCTCAACTTCTATAATTACGATGATGAAGAGATTTATCTATAATCAAAACATATAAAGATCTTAGAAAGCTTACCAATATCAATTTGTAAAATACTCGTTTTTAGACTTTTATGAAGAAAATTATTCCTTCCTTTGTTTTCGATAAAGAACCGTTTAGGCCTTGGGGTATTCAATGATACGACTAAATAAAATTGGCTTGTATCTCACAAAAAGAAAAAGGTTGGGGAAAATTAAACAAAAAATCATATAAACACACAAAAACTTGTCACTTTCTTCGGATTGCACAATCGAAACACACACACACACACACACACGCTAGAATACTACTAGCTATATTCACTTATTCCCCACAACTTCGAATAGTATATTGTCTAGCGTTCAAGTGTCTTAAATTGTGGGAGATTACTTATTTTTGAAGTGTAAAGACTCTCTCCAGACAAGCTCCTTGATGTCTTGTTCATCCAAGGTTGTCTCCTCAAAGTCGAAGCTGAATGGAGAAGGACACGTTGGTTCTTCGTTGATCTCATGGAGACTCGCCAAGTATGGCTGCTTCAGTGCTTCCTCCACTTTTTTCACATCGATTAAAACATCTTGTCAGCATTTCCAATTTTACTTACAGCTCCTTTCGATTTATAGCATCCAAACATGAATAAAACAAGGGGATGCACCTGTGATGCGTTTGGAAGGATCGAAAACGAGCATCTTTTCAGCAAGATCTAGGGCCACTGGGGAAATGTCTGGGAACTTTTCTCTGAATGATTGTTTTTGAACATGTGGAAGTTGTTTTACGTACTTTCGCGCGTTATCGCTTCTCAAGAAGTCAAGATCAGAGTCATCTGGTGAACCTAAGAGCTAAAGACAAACAAAACAGAGAAATGCTTTTAACTAACAGACACAAATGATTATAGTTGGATTCGGGTTCAAGTGTTTACCTCAGTGATAAGTTTCAGCTGTTGAACATAATCTTTACCGGGGAAAAGCGTTTCTCTTCTGAGTATCTCCATGAAAATGCAACCAACAGACCAAATATCAATAGCTCCTGTGTATTCCGAGCAGTTGAGAAGCAATTCCGGTGCACGGTACCATCTTGTCACAACATATTCCGTCATTATGTCTGCCTCTGTTGACGTTCTCGCAAGCCCGAAATCACAGATTTTAAGGTCACAATTCGAATTCAGAACCAAGTTGCTCGGCTTCAGGTCGCGGTGAAGTACATTTGCAGAGTGTATGTACTTCAGGCCTCTCAAAATTTGGTAAAGGAAGTACTGTGGAATATATATAGTAACAGTTTCAAATGATAGAAAACATCATGTAAATGAATCTGCTAAAAAACGATAAACGTTGAATAAAAACGTTTCCAAAACTAAACCAAAGCAAGCTTCATTTTCAAACCAAACGGTAACGAAAAACAAACTATAGCTCTGATTATGAATGCGTCCACTGATGAACTGAGTTTTGAAGGAAAAATTTGGGGAATACCAACCTGGCAATGATCGTCGGTTAAAGTTTGACTGGATCTTATGATCTGATGCAAATCAGTATCCATCAATTCATAAACAATATACACATCCTCGAACCTCTCCTTCTCTGGTGGCTCGATTATATCTTTCATTTTGATAACCTGCGTAGCAATGTGAATACGGTAATTCAACTATGTGTGTGATTCATCAAACGAAATGGGATCAGTCAAGAAGAGATTACATTATCGTGATTCATATGGCAAAGGAGTTTGATCTCCCTGAGAGTTCTTTTAGCATCAACTCTGTTGTCAAACGCGTTCGCTATCTTCTTAATAGCAACCTCTTCGTTTGTCTCTGAGTTTGTCGCACAGCTGCAATCAGAAAAAGAAAAAGAAAAAGGAATGAAGAAAAAGATTGATTACAAGAATGGAAAGAAAAAAAAATTTGATTCAAAAGTGACAAACTTACCAGACGATACCATAGGCACCTCGACCGACGGGTTGAATAGGAGGAATGTATTTGGAAGACAGCTCGAAAATGTTACCGAGTACGTTGTACATTATATATCTACCATTATATGTCAAGATTCCTCCATCTTCCATCTTCTTCTCCATCTCTTCTTTGTAAGAACTCAGATCAAGACAAGTTTCAAGATAAATCCCCATAAATAAAAAACTAGTTTTAAGACTGTTTCATTTCTAAAGTAGCTGTTGCCTTTAAAAAGGCAAAACAGTGAGCAAGAGGAGAGAAAATGGTGGCACCTTTTGCTTTTGGTGGGCCACATAAAGACATAAACTTTTTTACTTGATCTTTTAAACTTTGAAATTTGAATGAGAATTGGTTTTCAAGGTTAAGATTGACTTCTGCATTATTAAGGAAAAATTCAAAAGGAGGCTCTCTCCTTGTGGGTTATGAAATCATCTATTTCAAAATGGAAACCCAACGTTAAAAAGGTAGAGTTACATTAAAAAGTAATGTCAATCTCAATTTTACCTTCAAGCTTCAGTGTAAACTATTTCAATATACCTTCAACATGTTACGAGTAAAAAACTAGGAGACAGTGGCGCAAAGGCTTTGACAGCAATTTCTGCCCTTGGAAGGCTCTCGCATTGCTTTTTCAATTTCCATGAAACTTGAAAGAGAGAAGAAAATTTGGCAACACAATAGAATTGAGGAATAAAGGTTTGTGTTTTATAACATGTGAGTAGAGAAAGCAAATCTGGTTAGGACTTTCATCGAACAGCTTGCGGACGTATCCAATGACTCCACACTTGCCATAAAATCCAATCAAAGAACTCCGAATTCTCGAAACAATGACAAACAAAATCAGTTGGGCATGAATTTGAACCCAACGAAACAGAGAAGACTTGTAAGCAGCAGACTTCATTGGGCCTTTTCCTGGTTTACGGGGATATTTTAAGCGAAATCGATCTTAACCGGAAAAAAGTTCGGTTTCACTTCGACAGAAAGGCCTTTAAGTATGACTAACACAGACCACTCATCACTAATTCTTGCCCGTCCAAAGTGGTGTTGATTCCCCACAGCTACATCTCCCACCAGGGTTCGACCATTTTGGTACCAACTAAGCACAGAGCAATATCTCTTGCTTCAATTTCTTCCTGGGCCATCAAGCTCGTGGACGCTCATTCGCCGGAGGAATCTCTCTCTGCGCGATCCTTCTTACACCCAGAGGCCAGAGCCATAGTCTCTGTGGTGGTTTGTACCCATTTTTTTTTACAATTAACATTCAGATATATCGTCAATAATATGAAAGAAAATTGTGGACCTTTTAAATCATGATGGTTCTCCATGTGTTACCTAACAGGAAAATCTTTAACAACTACCAACCAATCCCATTACAGAAACTTTGTAGATTGAACAAAAAATATTTAGACTGCAGAAATCGAACCAAAATCTATCGGTTACGAATTTTTAAACCCAAGCTAAATCGATATTAAACACCTACAGACCGAACCATAATTACACACTTTGGGAGGCAACCCAATCAGCGATGATGATGGGTGAGAAATCTAATCATTCGTCCGCTGTGACTTTATCGTTCCCTTAGTCCAATGGAATCTTCTTGTGCGTGAGACGCGTTCACACCTGGGACCCTCGAAATAACGGAAATACCACTAACGAACGTGTTGGCAATATCCATCCTCCGATGCTAATTTCGTCAATTTTACCAAAAAAATCAAAATCGACGCCTTTTTGATATTTTTTCCAAGTTGGTGGGCCCGCCACACGGAGCATGTTTCCTCCAATAGAAACTTGACAATTGTATGCAAATTATTCTTTTCTCACCTATATACCACCAACCCTAATATCCGAACGTCCATTTTAAAGCCGTGCGTTGAATCATAACCGTCAATTAATTTGGCAAATATTGACCACAGGATATCCGTCATCCGACGGCATCTAATAGATCTACTAGAACGTTCGCTTCCTCATCCCCCTCCTTCAAACATCCCCATCTTTATATATTTCGATTCGACTTTCTCTCCTTCACGCTCTCAGAAAGAACTCGTGTTCACCTCGTGCCAGCCACTCGCCTTTCTCAGATTTTATCCTTTCTCGGAGAAAAAAAGGTAAAACAGAAACTCTCTCTCTGCCTCCGATCCGTCGTTTCTGCTTCGACTTCTCTCTTAATGGATCGGTTTATCGTTATGCCTGGCTTGATCTGAGCTGAATGATGTATTTTTATCATATTAGATCCTCGATCCATTGCTGTTGTCGGCTTTAGTATACGTTAGCCATCATTTTTTTCCCTCACATTTCTGTTACGTGGTTCGATCTCGCTGTGATTCTTTACTAGTTTTCCGAATCGATGATAGTTTTGAGGGACTAGGCTTCTTCAGCTCACTCGCGTGATGGTTTGCTATTTACGAGTGTCCAGTTAGGGTGTTACTGGATTATACCTGCGTTTTTCTAATCGCGGATTTTGCTCTTCGTTTCCGCTTTGCTAGTGATTGATTTTAGTTTTTCACCGGAAGAAGATGTTTGAATCAATTAAGAAGATTTTGGTTTTGCTCTTCGTCTCCGTATTGTTTATGATTCTGATCCAACGCGTCCAGTGAGGGTGTTACTGGATTATACCTGTTTTTGGATTTGATTTGGGTGTTAATTTGCCAGTAGGGCTCATATATCTGTTCATTGGTTCCCAGATCTTAGCGAAGATGACGAAGAACTACCCAACTGTGAGCGAGGATTACCAAAAGGCTCTTGAGAAGTGCAAGAGGAAGCTTAGAGGCATGATCGCTGAGAAGAACTGTGCACCCATCATGGTCCGCCTCGCGTAAGTCACTAACCTTATCAGCTTGCGGTTTCTCAAGTATCTATGATTTGCACTTTCTCTCTCATAGCTGATCTGTTTGGGTAATTGCAGATGGCACTCTGCTGGAACATTCGATTGCGCCTCAAGGACTGGTGGTCCCTTCGGAACAATGAGGTTTGATGCTGAGCAAGCTCATGGAGCCAACAGTGGTATCCACATTGCTCTTAGGTTTTTGGAGCCCATCAGGGAGCAATTCCCTACCATCTCTTTTGCTGATTTCCATCAGGTACATGTTTTTAAGAATCCAAATACTCTTTGATAACTCTAGGATTTGGATTCTAATTCACGATGTCCTTTTGGTGTAAAATCGATCTTTTAGCTTGCCGGTGTTGTTGCCGTGGAGGTCACTGGTGGACCTGAAATTCCTTTCCACCCTGGAAGAGAGGTTAGTCATTGCTGTAGATTTGTTATGCTCTCTTTGTACGGGTCACTGTCTCCTCAGTACTTGTAATACTGAAAGACGAGAGATCAAAATTGAAGGAGGAAATACTGTGAGATGATTGCGTTTGACTAACATGCATATCTTGCTTTCAGGACAAGCCCCAGCCACCTCCAGAGGGTCGTCTTCCTGATGCTACAAAGGGTTGTGACCACTTGAGAGATGTCTTTGCAAAGCAGATGGGTTTATCTGACAAGGACATTGTCGCTTTATCTGGTGCCCACACTCTGGTTCGTTTCTTTCCCAACTGCTTTTTTTTTGGTTGGTTCCAAATTCCAATCTACAAATTGTGCTGAATGCTTGCAAATTGTGATAACACAGGGAAGATGCCACAAGGATAGGTCTGGCTTCGAAGGTGCTTGGACATCAAACCCTCTCATTTTCGACAACTCTTACTTCAAGTGAGTATCCCAAGTTTCCACAGTCTTAAAAGGTTTTGATTCATTCAGGATTCAATGATGATATGATAATATATATATATATATAACCAGGGAGCTCTTGAGCGGAGAGAAGGAAGGGCTTCTTCAGCTTGTCTCTGACAAGGCGCTATTGGACGATCCCGTTTTCCGTCCTTTGGTTGAGAAATACGCTGCTGTATGCATCCTCTTCTTTCACTCTTCCTCTAATCTTGAATTGGTGGTATAGAGAACTCATGCTCTCTGCTTGTCACAATGTGAACAGGACGAAGAAGCCTTTTTCGCTGATTACGCTGAGGCCCACTTGAAGCTTTCGGAGCTCGGGTACTTAATCTCTTCTGAATCATAGTAGTAAGTAAAAATCCAAATGGAATGGTATTATGGCACGGAGTTTGAATCTACTGTTGAATTGCAGGTTCGCTGATGCTTAAGCTTGTGACATGTGTGGCTCCCCAAGACTCAGGGCTGCTTTTGGATGGGGGCCGGAGGATTCGCATTGCATTTGTACTTTGTCATTTGATTGCTTAATGTACTCTCGGATTTGCGTAGCTTGTTTTTTCGGGGGGGGTTTTTGTGATTTTGATGCAGATCCGTTGCGCTTTTTCTGGTTAGACATTCTAATAAAAACAATTTCTCTCACTATTACTTCTCTTTTATGCCTCCGTTAATCACAACAAAAACAATATGAGAAAGTGTTGTGATACTGTTGCCAAAGTAAAGGGTCAAATAAATTAGCAAAACCTTTTCAACAAACGCATTAGTATAGTAGCAGTCAGATAAGCGTATGCGATATGGCAAATCCTCACTTAGAGAGAATCGCAGTGTCGTTTCTCAAGCTAGAGTTCAAAGATCGTTGCCATCTCAGGAGTGTTGAAGATGCCTGAAGGGAGACCTCGCAGAGCAGATATGTTGGCGTATAGGCCAATTCAGTTGACGTTGGTTCCTGTGATATAACCAGTGGGTGTAGCTTAGGCCATGGCAAATGTAATAAAGAGCTTGACGTCAAGTGTCATTCAAAATGATCGCTATTCAAGACATTTTTTTAGCTCAAGGATCTTTCTTTTGCGGTTCACTTTTATGTTATCTATGGAATTTTTTCCTTTCTTTTTGTAACCAAAAAGTTTCAGACCTTAAATCTATAACAATCTCTTCGATGGATTATAACTGAGTCACCTCGTTGTCGCTAAAACTCGAATTCAAGACCCTCTTGGATCTTGAGTGGTCTACGTTGTAATTTTACATGTCTTAGCCATTGACAACTCAATTTCAATGTTGTTTTTTTTTTTTAAATGCAATCCAAAGAATTAAAAGAAAAATTATTTCTTGTCGAAGTATCACTCCGAGAATCATATATATAAGAAGATATAAGATTAGAGCGACGAAAAGAGAAGTGTAGAGTGAGGAGTGGCTTTTGAAACACATTCACACCGTTTAGAGTTCGAAGCTGTTCTTTTGTGTGGGAAATTGGCTGTAACATTAATTGAATACCCTTTTGCAAAAAACAAAAAAAAGAAATAGGCTGTAACATTTGTGAACTCCTCTTTCAATTCCGTGTGGGTCACTTTTGTTTTATACATTCTTTTTCTCTTTAGTCTTAAGAAAATAAATCCAAAGCAATCATAGCTTCAAAAGAATAAAACACTATCTTATTTAAAACAAAAAGGAATATTAGCTGTACTAAGTGAGACAAAAACAGGCAATGCTTTTGATATATCATATACATAAAGCCAATAGAGAGTAATCATTACGAATAGTTGTAGATTTGACAAAATCATTGAAAATGTGACGAGTTTCAGTAAAAAAAAAAATATATTCATTGTGATAAACTGTTTTTTTTTTATACATTCACGTTTCAGTAACTATAATTTATTTTAAATTTCTTATGAACCAGGAAATTTCAGACATATGATTAATCGTTGAAAATCATAGTCAATGAGTTATGAGTCAAACGTATAATTTATGCTGTGCGCAAGAAACTTAAAACCTACGTTACATCACTAAAATTAGACGCCACGATTAAATTTGGGCAGATAATTGTTGTCCCTTGGCCGTCACTTGGCGTACAAACACTTGGCAACATCTTTGTATTTCCCTTTTCTGGAGGGAATCATTTACAAAATCCTATATTCGTTGTAACTGATTAATGAGAGACGACCAAATATTTTGACTATATATTAGTTGTGTGTTAATAAACATGTATATAGTCCAAATGATTACATATAAAGTGCGAATGTTTTGGAACGAGAAGTGTAGAACAAAAACAAAGATATACGACAAAATAAATAGAAGAAACATGATTAGTGTAAAGTGTAAACCAAGGCATAATAATAAATCGCCATGCATTATATCTTTCTTTTTGTGACAAGAATGGCAATACAGTTTTTTAAATAGTGAATACTTTTTGCTTATTATTTTTTTTCTATTTAGGTGGACGGTAACACAGAACATATTCTTCAAACGCACACGTAAGTCCAACCTAGTGGAAATCTTATGGCGCAAGAAAATGATTGGAGAAAAAGGTATTGGTGATTTGATCTGAGGATGATGATGATGATACTGTTACACTTGCAGCATTTATTATTTAGCCCAACCAAACTAACAATCTCCTAGCTAGTGTACACGATGCAAAAGACAATCTTTGACCAATGACCAATTGAATGAATCCGACTATAACTTTTTTTCAGAATTTAATATCTTAAAGTGATACTTCAGTCTTGTGTTATAAAAAAACAAAAAAAAACGATACTTCAGATATAGTTCCACAAAAACGAAAGACATACAAAAACAAATTCCACTCGGAACTATCATAAAGTCGATGTTTTTTTTTTTTGTTGGTCTTCAAAGTCGATGTTTTTTTTATGTCTAGTGAGTAGAGTGACTCTAATCTAAGTACCTGAATGGGCGTGGATATACAATATTAATTATATAGTATATTTTTCCCCCTAAATTGCCATAAACAAATCGACATATCCAGAAAACATACCCTACATGCAAAATATCGACGATATCCAAACACGCTAGAAGAAGCGACCGCATTTAGTTTACCTCTTTTGATCATTTGTTGTTTTTTTCTCTTTTGAACATTTTCTTGAATAATTTTCACCTTTTACGCGAATTCACCAACAATACTTTTTTCTATAGAAAAAAAAACCACTTTGTTTTTGATTTAATGAGATCTGTTAAATTTCATATTGTAAAAGAAAATAGTTCGGGTGGTTTTTCAAACATATACTCTCTCCGTTTTAAATTAAGTGTCGTTTTACACTTATTTTGTTGTTTACAAATAATTGTCGTTCTCGGATTTCAATGCAGATTTATGATAAATTTTCCAGTTTTATCCCTACTTTTTTAGCTTATTAATTATTCCTATCAAACAAAATGATGTTTTAATGAAAGGTAAAACATAAAAAATTAATGTTTTCTTAATCTGTGTGAAATATCTTAAAACGATATTTAATAAAAAACAGAGGGAGTATATATTAGCAGATTTTGTTTTTCAAGAGAAATGAAAGAAGAAAATCTTTAGTCATTTTCAAAAAGAGTCGAAGATTTAGTTGAGAGTATACGTAGTAGAGAGATAGCATAGCGGTTGAAGGTGGAAGCAAGAGCACACCCAATAACTAGCGATCCCACTGACTATACGTGTCATTCTTCTATTTATTTGATTTATAAATTTTTCTTATTAATGTTGTTGAATTAAGACGATACGGTTGGAATAATTGATGTTTTGGGACCCCTGATAATTAACCCATTTAAATATGGTTTTATCTTTTTAAAGTTGGAAAAGAAAGGTTTTTGCAAGAGTAGTGTGTTTTTGGATTTTTATATATACCGCCACTTCGAAAGATAAGTCGTTAAAATAGAAAGTCTTTTAAGACAATATATATAACGTACTAAAATACAAAGGAGTTCCAAGAATATTGGTTAATACAAACAAAATACGATTCAGCAAAAATTAGGCAACCTAAAATAATCACTTGGCCTTTTGTGTTGTTAATTTCTCTAGTTATCAATACGACTTGCAAGTCATGACCGGTGAATAAATATATTGATCAAATTAGATAAGACTTTACTATGAGAAAATAGGTTTTATACTCTACGCTGTTATATATCTAGTTCCCTATAGAACGTCGTCCAACTAGCGTAATAATTCAGTTAATTCACTTAAATATCCAAACTTGCATGTATAATTATTCTCAAAACAAGGACGACGTAACATCCATAAAACTTTAACGTTTTGATTCATCATAGTATTCTGATTTCTGATACGCAAAAAAAAATCAACTTTTGTGTTGACAACGTTTGAAACGGTTTTACAGACGTAAATGATGTACTTCGACCTAACTTAATTAAGAATGGAAAAAAAGGTTTGAAAACTAGAAATCGTCCCTTCTCTTATGTTGGAATGTCGGTGCCTTTCTGGTTAAACCTCGAAGATTCGCCGTTAGCGGATCTTTACTAAGGAATGTAATTCTCGTGTTAAAAAAAAAAAAGAATGGAAAAAAAGAATTTAGAATTTATTGGAGTTTGGAGTGTCTTAAAAAGAGCATTCTAGAATCTGGCTGGACTTAAGGAGCACAAGACCCGTAGATTAACCAAAATGTGATCGAGCTACATAGACTTTTAAGAGACTTACTAGTTGGAAAATAAGCATGGGAGAAAAATCAAGATGAGACGAAATTAATTGTGCCAAAGTCAAGCAACCGTTGAAACATGAAAGCGTGGAGGAATTTAGTAGCCACCGTACAATAAAGTGGAAAATATGTTTCAACAAAAACATGACGTCACAATTCGATCTTATGATGTCAGGTGGCCACCTCTTTCCCTACATCAGTTTGCCTCTCTCCCTATATATATACACTTCTCTTTTTTTCCCCACCAATAAGCAATTCACCTCAAAACACTCTATACATATATATGATATTTCTCATTTTCCTCCCTCTCTCTTATTCACAACTTGTTCGATTAACCAGATATATAGTTTTAAAAACATCTTAAGTTGGTAATGCTTGATATGGAGAATAACGGTGACGCTTCTGCCGCTATCATCTCTGCTTCACCCACCTCTTCTCCTCCCCCACCGCTTTCACCGCGGGTGGTGCTTAGCCCATGCGCCGCTTGCAAAATCCTGCGCCGGCGTTGCGGAGAGAAGTGCCTTTTGGCGCCGTACTTCCCTCCAACTGAGCCGGCCAAGTTCACCATCGCACACCGCGTCTTTGGAGCCAGCAACATCATTAAGTTCTTGCAGGTACCTAAATAGTTAGAAGCAGCTCCTTCAATGCTAAAAAGTTTTATTCGAATGACCAACGATATATTTTTATATCATTAACAGACACAGATATGCGAATGTAGTTCTTGTTCTTCTAATTAGGAAGCTAGTGAAAATGTAATGTTTGTTTTTAAAAATGGGTTCATAAGTCATGTGAATTAGACCGTACTTGTTCTGTAAATGTAAAATAAATAAAAAATTCCTACAAAGATGCATCACATGTTCAACAAAAATTATTGCATAAATAATTCGTTTTGTCTTTTTCAAACATTTTCCTTTTTATCCACCTTTGAAAAAGTCTTATAGAATAATGGTCTTTACTCTTTTTTGGTCAAAAATACAAAAAGTATTAGCTTATTAATCTCAATTAATCATATCTTCAAAAGGCTAAATCGAGCTTAATGATCACTTGCTTTTCTGTTGTGTAATTATTGATGATGACATTTGTATCCAGGAACTTCCCGAATCACAAAGAACAGACGCGGTGAAGAGTATGGTGTATGAAGCCGGAGCTAGAATCAGAGATCCGGTTTACGGATGTGCCGGTGCCATATACAATCTTCAAAGACAAGTTAGTGAGCTCCAAGCACAACTTGCAAAAGCTCAAGTGGAGATAGTGAGTATGCAGTTTCAAAGATCAAATTTACTAGAATTGATTCATAACATGGACCAACCAAACCGAAAACAACCTAATCATATGTCCTTTGAGAGTTCCTTTGAGAATTGTGATGAGTTCATTAGCAGCCCCGATGAAGAGAGCAATGATTTTGGATTCCTTAAAGACAACTCCAACACCAACTCATCAATGTTGTGGTGCTGTGATCCTCTTTGGATATGATTTCGCTTTAATGCCCTTTAGTACTTATTCAGGGTTAGTTAGCATACTCATGTTAAAGACAACATAATGTAATATAAGGTGAGATTTTCGGATGATTCTTCATATATGTCAAAAAAGTTATATACTTTAACACGTTAGCGAACGCGTTAGTAATGTTGTTGGTACAATTCTTCCTAATACATACTTGGGAATAGAAAAAAAATATCGATCAATTAATATCTGAAGTGTTTTCGTAATTTTTCCGCTAAAGATATCTGACGTGGCACTTATAAACCGACGAAATCAAATTAAACCGAATCAATTTTTTCGTTCTACATAAATTTAAACTTAACCAAACCAAACCTATAAAATTAGCCCAAGACCAGTCCTTAACCGATTAAAATCCTAAGCGGCGGCTAATCTCCATTTTTTTTCCTAAGTGGGAGAAGCTCTTCTTTTTAAGTAAAACCAGTTTAATAAAAACAGAACCCTAAGCGAAATTCTCTTTGAAATCGTAACAGTGAAGGTGAAGCCGTGAATTAGGAAACCCTTGCCATCGAATATCGAAGATCTAAGTTCAAGTGGCGACATAAAGGTTTTTTTTTTCTCATCTTCTCTGCGTTAAATTATACGATGATGTAAACTTGAGTCTATTAAGAGGTTACTCCTAATTTCTTACAACACTCTCTTTCTACTTGAAACATAAGACGGTTTCAAAACACACTGGATTTTCGATTTTTTAAAAGTTTGATTTCTTCTCTTCTGATCCAATAGTAATGTATCTGGGCCATCTAAGGCCCATTCCATTCATTAGCGAGACCATCTTTGTTACAGTGCACTTTCCCGCACCATAACACTTTCTACAGACGCCGTCGTCTCGCCGGTTAATAAACCTCACCGGTTGTTGGTGACTCAGCAAGCACGCCGAGCTTAACTTGGTCGTCTCCATCTCTCATTCTCTCTTGGCTCTCGATATATACGTGCGCTGCACCAGAAGAAACCACGTGTGGATGTCGTCAGTTCCACACAGAACATTCTTCGCAATCTCTCTCAGAATCCATCTTCCTGCTACTCGTGGAACCTCCTCTCTTCCCCGATCATCTTCTCCTTACGTTACCTTAGCTCGCTCTCTCTGTTTTAACTCCTCAATTATATTTTCTCCGTCCAATATGCCTAAGAAGCAGGTGGGCTACTCTTTTTTCTTCTTCTTCCATAAATTTTGGATTATAGAATTCTGGGTTTACATCGGGATTTAGCAATTGACATATTTATCGGAATTTTTGGATCCCCTGTTACTAATCTTTTATCCTCTCTCGAAGATCTGCACCTTCTGGGTTTTGATTGCTTCGTTGATAATGTGCCGCGAATACAACGTTAGTTTGTGGTGCACTAGTATGCCTATGGATTTTTGATTCTCTGTTCAAAAGTCTTGATTGCTTTTGGAGACTTCTTTATTGCTTTTGGGTGAAGACATGATGTATGCAGGGCTTGAATTTCTTTTTGTTTTCGTTGGCAGAAAAAAAGAGCTCACGTTGAGCAGAAGTGGCAAGTAAAGCCGAACATGGATGCTCCATCTGGATCCAGTGATCGTTCAGCATCTACTGTTGCAGAAGCAGTTAACGGCCAATTTGGTGGGTTGAGTCTTGAGGAAAGCAACACCAATGTTCCAGTCCACCACAGTGTCCAAAATCTAGTATGGAAGCCTAAGTCATATGGAACCGTTAGTGGATCATCGTCGGCTTCAGAAGTTGGTAAAGCATCGGTTGTCTCACAGGCAGGTTCATCTGGAGACGCAACACCTCAAAAAGTTGGTCCCATTCAGAGCAAAGTTTTCGGAGCTAATTTCTTGGAGAATTTTACTGTGGACAAGTCGACTTATTGTCATGCGCAGATCAGAGCCACTTTCTATCCAAAGTTTGAGAACGAAAAGACTGACCAAGAGGTAACTTTTTACAAGTTCCCCTTTCTATGACTGCTGGTCTTTTGTAGCACTAATTGTTAGTTTGCTGTATTTCATGTTGCATTTACCTTGCTTTTGGCAGATAAGAACACGAATGATTGAGATGGTATCCAAAGGGTTGGCAACTCTGGAGGTATCAACAACATACATACACTCTATTTGTGAATACCTCTTTTGACACTCTGAAGTTCTAACTCTCTACAGACCTTTTGTAATGCACCTTTTACAGGTATCTCTTAAGCATTCAGGCTCTCTCTTTATGTATGCCGGTCACACGGGGGGAACATATGCAAAGAACAGTTTTGGTAATATGTAAGCTCATATAATCCTAGCTTCAGTTTTTCGTTAACTTTGTGTATTCCTTTCTTGATTCATGATGAGCATTTCACAAATAATCAAAGACATAGGGAAAACCCCTAATGAATAAAACCCATACTCAAGCGTTAGCTTTAGATTTGGTTTATGCTTTTCATTCATTTCACTTAGAGCACGGATTACTTTCCCCATCTTAGATTTATGAATTAGTCATGTCCAACGAAATATCTTATGTTCTCCTTCTGGATATTTCTTGTTTGCTGATGGTATTGGTGTCGCTTATATGGATAAAGATTCCACACCACACAAAAGTAGTCAAGATAAATTTTGAAAACATTTTGATGAAGCAAATGAGCTTTACTACTTTTTTGTTTTTTCTGATGCTGTGGATCTTTCTGGTGCTTGCCAATTGAGATGGCGACTAAAGGTTCTCTCATATGCTAGCCCCAATGTTTCATTTGCAGTTATACTGCGGTTGGTGTTTTTGTTCTTTCCCGGATGTTCAGGGAGGCTTGGGGAAATAAGGCTTTAAAGAAGGAGGCAGAATTTAATGATTTTCTTGAGGTATTTCCATGGACAGAACTTTAAGCAATCAAAATTTTCAAATGCTCGAGGCTTAATCAATTGCCAGAAAAGGATAGCTCATAATATGTCATTTTCTCACAGAAAAATCGCATGTGCATATCTATGGAACTGGTAACAGCTGTTCTTGGAGATCATGGTCAACGCCCACAGGATGATTATGGTAAAGTGTTTTCTTTTTAGATGTTCTAGAGTCTATGCTTTTCAAAGTATATATGCCTTATTTATGAAAGGCAGATAAGCCTGCTAAAGTTGCCTAGTTAAGAAACGTTGCTTTCCATCTTGCAGTGGTAGTGACGGCTGTTACCGAGTTAGGTAATGGTAAGCCCAAATTCTATTCAACTTCCGAAATAATTGCATTTTGCCGGAAATGGCGTCTACCAACAAATCACGTTTGGCTGTTTTCCGCAAGGTAACTTAATCATTGTTGCTATCTTCATCCTTTGTGATGTTGCCCTTTACTGTCATTTTATACTTGGGCCCTTGTTGTTTTAAATAGAATTGTAGTGAAGAAAGAGGTTGAAGTACATTTAGCTAATATTTTGTTACAAAGATTTAGTGTCCCTCTAGTTGGCTCGTTGATATCTCTGTACAATCTTGGCTGGACAGCTTGAAATACACATGTTCCTGACAGCTTAGTAAGAATGTGCTGATAAAATCTGGTTGATGCATTTACTAGTCTTAACTCCATGAATCTCAAACGTTAGAGATTTGTGGTCCTACTAGGAAGTAGGAGCAGACATAGGCTAATATGTTTGGATGCACACACTGTCCAGAGAAATTTTTTTATTGACAGCTTGTCGTGAAGAAAATGAAAATTTTAACAGTGGTGGTTGCGTGTATTTTGTTAAAATTTAATGAAGGAAATCAGTGACCTCTTTTTTCACCGCATTTGATGCACTCTGTGAAGAAGGGATAGCAACCTCAGTCTGTAGGGCTCTTGATGAAGTAGCTGATATATCGGTCCCAGGTAATGTTTATCCTTTTTGTATTCATGTTTGTCTTGTTAAAAATTCATATTAGTTTAACAAGGAATTCAGCTTGATGAAATTCATTGACTGAACAAACTTTTGGATGAAAATAAGCAGGCTCTAAGGACCATGTGAAGGTGCAAGGTGAGATATTAGAGGGTCTTGTGGCACGTATCGTGAGCAGTGGGAGCGCCGGAGATATGGCAAATGTTTTGAGATATCATCCTCCACCACCCTGTGATGGAGGTGCATTATCTTTACATTGTTTAGTTTCTACGTTAGTTTCATAATATTCCAATCCACTCTATCAAGTCCGTGTAAATTTTTTTAAAAAAATCCTTTTCCTTGATATTTCAGCTAATCTTGATTTGGGACTCAGTCTAAGAGAGATATGTGCTGCCCATAGATCTAACGAGAAACAGGTTCAGATAATTTTTTATATCAAAAGCTTCATCACTTTTAATTTTATGCTGTCATAGAATTCTCATTCTAGAGGGTCTTTTTTCCTTTTTCGTTGGTGTTGTAGCAAATGAGAGCACTTTTGAAGAGTGTGGGTCCAAGTTTTTGCCCCAGTGACGTGGATTGGTTTGGAGATGAATCTGTAGATTCTCATTCGAAAAATGCTGACAAATCTGTTGTAACAAAATTCCTGCAATCTCAGCCTGCTGATTATTCGACTAGTAAATTACAGGTAACTTCAGCTCTGCGTCTTTGTTGATTTTTGCATAACTCTCCGAATTTATTTGTTATATATATCTTTCACTTGCATTGTTCTTTCATGTGGTTAATTTACCAGTTTCCATTCTTTATGTGCTTTTGATGAGCAACTCAATATATGCATTCAATAGGAAATGGTACGCTTGATGAAGGAAAAACGTCTTCCAGCCGCATTCAAGTGTTACCATAATTTTCATAGAGCTAATGATTTATCACCGGACAATCTATTTTATAAATTGGTTGTCCATGTGCACAGTGATTCAGGATTTATTCGTTACCAGAAAGAGATGAGGTTATCTTCAAAAACTTCTCTAGTTACTTATGTTTTTCAGCTTGATCAAACTAAGAAAATATTGATTTCTGTTTACTCAACCATACAATTACCGTGTTTCAGGCACATGCCTAGTTTGTGGCCTTTATATCGAGGTAAATATGTTTTTTGTTGCTTATTCCTTGGCTTTGTTCTTAAAGACAATAACTAGGCACCATTTTCTGGTTCTTTGCTAGACTTAATAATTTTGTCTATGTGAAAAAGAACTTTGTTAGGAAACCAAACTTTACTGGACGTGTCAGATGTGGTTGTTGTGGTAGCACACATTGGTCTCGCTAAACAGAGAATAATCGGACATATCGATGGACCATTTCCATCTGTTATTTCGTTCAACTATATTAGTTAGTGATTCTTTTTGAGTTTTTCTTTCTCAGGTTTCTTTGTTGATATTAATTTGTTCAAGTCAAACAAAGGGAGTGATCCGATTGCTCTGAAAAGCATTGATAATGCGGTCAAAGATGCCAGTGAAAATTGTGGTCAATTAGGAAAGGATGGTTTGGCTGATGATGATGCTAACTTAATGATCAAATTGAAGTTTCTCACATACAAGGTATCTTTTTTCTCAAGGAGTTCTTCTGACTAGAGGAATTTTTGATTTGTTACACTTTGCTACCTCTTTCGCTGCATTGTTATCATGATGCTGGACTTGTCTTCAATTCTTTGGCAGTTGAGAACCTTTTTGATCCGCAATGGCCTATCAATTTTATTTAAAGAGGGGCCATCATCTTATAAAGCCTTCTACCTTAGGTGAGCTGCTTTCTCCCTATGAATATATATAGAGAGAGTGACGTGTCAAATGTAATAGTGATGGTTTTGGTAATCTCAGATTTTGATTATCATGCTTTGAATTGTAATTCTAAACGGTGATATTAGTTGTAGCATGTTTTTTATGTTATTGATTGTGTATATAAATGGAGCAGCGTGGTGGAGATACTGGGGACTGTTGATGTTATCAAGCTTTAATTTGATTTTTTTCCAAAATATTATTGTTGTTTCTGTATCCAGGCAAATGAAAATATGGGGTACTTCAGATGGAAAGCAGAAAGAACTTTGCAAGATGCTTGATGAATGGTACCAGAATCACTTTACTCTACACATATAGACTAAGCTTTATATATTTCTGTTGAAACTTATTTCCTGAGCCCGTGTAACCTACTGCCTAGATTCTGCCTTCTATTCAATGAATATTTCAGCTTTTTGAATGTGGATTTACACCCTCGCAACAAGGTTTAGCATCTCTTTTTCTCTTCTTAATGTTCAGGGCTGCTTACATAACAAGAAAGTGTGGGAATAGGCAGCTATCTTCATCAATATATCTTAGTGAAGCTGAGCCATTCCTGGAGCAGTACATGAAACGAATCCCAAAGAATCAGGCTTTGATAGGTTCTGCTGGGAATCTAGTGAGAGCTGAGGACTTCTTGGCCATTGTTGACGGCGATCTAGATGAAGAAGGCGATCTTGTGAAGAAAGAGGGAGTGACACCAGCTACTCCTGAGTCAGCTGTGAAGGAAGCTGTCCAGAAGGATGAGGGGTTAATTGTATTCTTCCCAGGTATTCGTTTTTTAAATTGTTTATATATCTCTCATCTATTCTGGTTGTATGTTTTATTTTCTTTTTGTGGCAAATTTTTATATTGAACTTAGTGATGGTAGTCGTTTTTAGCTTTTGATAGAAATTAGTTGAATAGTAATTCAGATAATAATAAACTGGACAAAAATCAACTTTTTTTACTTCTGACCAGAAGTGAGAGCAGTATATTATTAGATTTCGTTTGCTTCAGGATTTCCTTTCTAATCTCCTTCCCTCTGATTTCTGGAATTTTAATGTGTGCTCAGGAATTCCTGGATGTGCTAAATCTGCACTTTGTAAGGAGTTATTGAACGCCCCAGGAGGCTTTGGAGATGATCGGCCAGTGCAAACTCTGATGGGTGATCTTGTCAAAGGTATTTTAAAATGTAGGATTTTGTCAAAATTGTTCTGGTCTCTCAATTTTGCTATGCCACTTCATGAAATATTCTACATGCTGGACAGGAAAATATTGGCCAAAGGTTGCTGATGAACGTCGTAAAAAGCCACAATCAATTATGTTGGCTGACAAAAATGCCCCAAATGAAGACGTCTGGAGACAGGTAATTTATCCTACGCTGAGAATCTGTTACAATCTCACAATTATAAGAGTCTCTACACCCTCGTATTATAAGCTAGCATTTCGAGGTTAGCTCTACCCATGAGCCCTTTTAGAGTGGCTTTGGCTTATTATTGAGTAGATTCTTATCAGAATCATTGCAAATATCGTTGCATTGTTCGGTTGCTTTGTTGCCTGCTGGCTATCAAGATTAGTATTTGATTCCATGACGCTGTTACTTGGTTTACTAATGATTTTTTTTTTAATTAACCTGCCTTTAATATATTTACATGCATAGTATGTATTGTGAAGCCTGGTTATCTTTCGAGAGTACCCATATCAGTATCATTTCAATGTTTTCCTATTAGATAGAAGACATGTGTCGGAGAACTAGGGCTTCTGCAGTTCCAGTCGTTGCTGATTCTGAAGGTTTGTAACTATGTAACCATTATTTGATGATTTTCTGTTAACAATCTTCTTGTGTGCTTGCTAATATGGTCATACTCAGATTATTCCCTAGTAGTTGACTATTTAATTGATTGGATGACCCTGCAAACGTTTTGAGTAGGAAAGGAGAAGGAACAATTATCTTTTGCTTAATTTGTTCCCACTTGTTTCATATCTAAGCTTGGTAGTCAATTTTCTTCTAGATGATTATAGGTGGAAATTTACTGCCTTGGATCATCTTCCGTACTCTCTGCGATTGTTGTTTCAAATTAACTTTTGCCCCCTTGTGAATGCACAGGAACCGATTCAAATCCATATTCACTTGATGCATTAGCTGTTTTCATGTTCCGTGTACTTCATAGAGTTAACCATCCGGTATGCGGTTGCATCTTATTACACAATATGTCTTCAACTGTACCATACAACTTTCATCACCACCCTGTATCTCTTAACAAGCTATTGTTTCTTTCATATGCTATGAATATTGTCAGGGGAATCTCGACAAGGCATCTTCGAATGCAGGTTATGTGCTATTGATGTTTTATCACCTTTATGAGGGAAAGGTATTATCACATACGCCCAACTGTTCGTTAAGTAAATCCATTACTGGATCTCACAATTATTTTTGAACTGCTTTTAAAATTTCAGAACCGCAAAGAATTTGAGAGTGAATTGATTGAGCGCTTTGGCTCCCTCGTCAAGATGCCACTGTTGAGATCAGACAGGTATATTTTTAACAATACATGCGAGCACTGTGCAGTTACAAATTGCAACTTCATATTCATTTGGTTGCTAAACCCACTTAATTGACTTCTCTTTTTGCATATACAGGAGTCCTTTACCTGATCCTGTTAAATCGATTCTTGAGGAGGGCATAGACTTGTTCCAGCTTCACAGTAGAAGACATGGGAGGTGGGTAGTGGTGACTACTACCATTTACAGGACTTGATAAGTTGAATTATGTCAAACCGGAGTATTTCTGAAAACCAGCAAAACTTGTTCGTATTGTATTTTGAGCAATACTGTCTGTACAGACAGTAACAAATGCAATGCAATAGTAATAATTTAGTAAAATCTAACGAGGAAGGCATCAAGAATACTCATGTTTGTTTACCCCGTGAATAGATGTACTTGAATCATGTTTCAGGAGATATCCTACGAATGAGTGTGCTCACAGACGTTTTTTTTTTCCTACGAATGAGTGTGCTCACAGATGTACTTTGATTTGGTTGGTCTAACCTTTTGTTTTCCATCTAATTTTTTTTGCCGTAGACTTGAGTCGACAAAAGGAACATATGCAGCGGAATGGACCAAATGGGAGAAACAACTGCGAGATACTTTAGTTGCAAATTCTGAGTATCTCAATTCTATTCAGGTAAAATACCCTGTGTCATTGATGGCTCAAGAAAAATCCAGAATCCCATGCTTGGTGTTGTAACTGCTTTGATTTGCCTCAACACATGAGAAAAGAGTATAAGGAGACAGGGATGCGCATATGATGTCTTTGTTTTCTGGTTTGCAACTTCCAGGTTCCGTTTGAGTCAGCGGTTCAGCAAGTGCGAGAAGAGCTAAAAAGAATCGCAAAGGGTGAATACAAACCACCAAGCTCACAGAAAACAAAACATGGGTCTATAGTTTTCGCTGCCATCAACTTGCCTGGTACTCAAGTCCACAGCCTTGTTGAAAAGGTAACCAACAAGATTCTTATACTACCATAGAAGAAGGCTTCTATCTTTGCGTATTGGAACTCGAGGTTATATATGGACTTTGTTGTTGATAGATATTTTTTACTTTATCAGTTGGCCGCAGCAAACCCAGTAGTGAGATCTTTTCTAGAGGGAAAGAAGAAGAGCATAGAGGAAAAACTTGAACGGGCTCACGTGACGCTTGCCCACAAGAGGAGCCACGGGGTAGCAGCAGTAGCCAGCTACGGTCAGCACTTGAACAGAAAGGTACCAGTAGAGCTGACCGAGCTCATCTTCAACGACAAGATGGCTGCTCTTACAGCACATGTCGGATCTGTGGACGGAGAGACCGTAGTCCCCAAGAACGAATGGACACATGTTACTTTTTGGACTGCGGAAGGCGTTACTGCCAAAGAGGCCAACACTTTACCTCAGCTTCACTCTGAAGGAAAGGCGAATCGCATCGTGATAGATCCTCCGGTCTCAATCTCAGGTCCTCTGGAGTTTTTCTGAATACAATAAGTTGCTCGTGGAATGGGACAGTTATGGTATTTTAATAAATTAATTCCAAGTCATGAGATTTTGAGGTTATTAATGTAGGTTTTTTTTAAAAAATATTCTTTTATTATATGGTGTGGAATAAAAATGGTGCACAATTTCGCTGGTAGTTAATGAATCCATCAACCGTGAGACGATAATTTCGAGTTTAGCTACAAATCACGTATCAAGATGACAAGATGAACGAATTGAACGTGTTGGGTCATTGTATCTCTTGCTTCCATAATGCTTTCATGGTTGCCAAAAAGCATTGGAAGCTATCTGAGGATATGCAGTTTGTCGTCAAGCACAACAATTTTGGCAATATTTTCTTCATTGATCCATCATGATAGAATAGATAAGAGGATTTAATATTTTCTTTAAAAGCTTCATTTTCATTATAGTTCTTCACCATAGCCGCTACTCTTTTCAAAATTTCGTTTTTCCGCCAAAACTGCAAAATCACCTTTTTTGCCAAAATTTAAAAATCGCGTTTTCCCGCCAAAACCGCAAAATCATGTTTTCCACCAAAATTGCGAATTCACGTTTTTCCGCAATACCATAAATAATTCAACAGTTGTAAAATAAGTCATACATTTGTAAAATAAATCAACGGTTGTGTAAAATAAATCAACAGTTATAAAATAAGTCAACAGTTGTAAAATAAGTAAACATATGTAAAATAAGTAACTGTTGTGTAAAATAAGTCAACAGTTATAAAATAAGTCGACAATTATAAGATAAGTCAACACTTGTAAAATAAGTCATCATGTGTAAAATAAAGTAACTTTTGATGGAATACCATAAATAAGTCATACAGTTGTAAAATAAGTCATACAATTGTAAAATAAGTCAACGCTTGTGTAAAATAAATCAACAGTTATAAAATAAGCCAACAGTTGTAAAATAAGTAAACATGTGTAAAATAAGTAACTGTTGCGTAAAATAAGTCAACAATTATAAAATAAGTCGACAGTTATAAGATAAGTCAACATGTGTAAAATAAAGTCAACTTTTGACGGAATAACATAAATAAGTCATACAGTTGTAAAATAAGTCAACGCTTGTGTAAAATAAGTCAACAGTTATAAAATAAGTCAACAGTTGTGTAAAATAAGTCAACAGTTATAAAATAAGTCAACATTTATAAAATAAGTCAACACTTGTAAAATAAGTCAACATGTGTAAAATAAAGTCAACAGTTGTGTAAAATAAGTCAACATGTGTAAAATAAATTAACGGTTGTAAAATAAGTAAATGTTTGTGTAAAATTGTAGTTTTCCATCAAAACTTGAAAATCGCGTTTTCCCGTCAAAACTGCAAAATCGCGTTTTCTGTCAAATCCGAAAATAGCATTTTTCCACAAAACCGCAAAATCACGTTTTCCGCAAAAAACCGCAAAAGCGCATCCTGAAAAAAAAGTAAAATCAATTCCCGCCAAAACTGCAAAATTTTGTTTTTCCGACAAAATTGCAAAATAATGTTTTTTCGCCAAAACATGAAACTTGCGTTTTCCCGCCAAAACCGCAAAGTCATGTTTTCCCACCAAAACCGTAAAATCATGTTTTCCCGCAAAACCATAAAATTGCGTTTTCCGCCAAAATAGCAAAATCCCGGTTTACCGCCAAAACGTAAAATCGCTTTTTCCGGCCAAAACTGCAAAATTTCGTTTTTCCGCCAAAACTGCAAAATCACCTTTTCGCCAAAACTTGAAAATCGCGTTTTCCCGCCAAAACCGCAAAATCATGTTTTTTTCCACCAAAATCACGAATTCACGTTTTTCGCAATACCATAAATTAAGTCAATAATTGTAAAATAAGTAATACAGTTGTAAAATAAGTCAACAGTTGTGTAAAATAAGTCAACAATTCTAAAATAAGTCAACAGTTGTAAAATAAGTCAATAGTTGTGTAAAATAAGTAAACGGTTGTGTAAAATAAGTCAATAGTTATAAAATAAGTCAATAGTTACAAAATCAGTCAATACTTGTAAAATAAGTCAACTTGTGTAAAATAAGTCAACAGTTGTGTAAAATAAGTCAACAAGTGTAAAATAAATCAACGGTTGTAAAATAAGTCAACGTTTGTGTAAAATTGTAGTTTTCCATCAAAACTTGAAAATCATGTTTTCCCGTCAAAACTGCAAAATTGCGTTTTTTTTGTCAAATCCGAAAATAGCATTTTTCCCCAAAACCGTAAAATAATGTTTTTCCACCAAAATCGCGAATTCACGTTTTCCACAATACCATAAATAAGTCAACAGTTGTAAAATAAGTCATAGAGTTGTAAAATAAGTCAACGGTTGTGTAAAATAACTCAACAGTTATAAAATAAGTCAAGAGTTGTAAAATAAGTCAACATTTATAAAATAAGTCAACAGTTATAAAATAAGTCAACACTTGTAAAATAAGTCAACATGTGTAAAATAAATCAACGGTTGTGTAAAGTTGTAGTTTTCCATCAAAACTTGAAAATCGCGTTTTTCTGTCAAATTCGAAAATAGCATTTTTCCCCAAAACAGCAAAATCACGTTTTCCGCTCAAAACCGAAAAATCGCATTTTCCTCCAAAAAAGTAAAATCGGCTTTTTCCGACAAAACTGCAAAATCACGTTTTTTTGCCAAAAATGGAAAATCGCGTTTTCCCGGCAAAACCGCAAAATCATGTTTTACTGCCAAAACCGTAAAATCATGTTTTCCAGCAAAACCATAAAATTGCGTTTTCCGACAGAATTACAAAATCGCGTTTTTCCGCCAAAACTGTAAAATCGTTTTTTTCCGCCAAAATTGTAGAATTTCGTTTTTTCGCCGAAACCGTAAAATCATGTATTTCCACCTAAATCGCGAATTCACGTTTTTGCGCAATACCATAAATAAGTCAACAATTAAAAATTAAGTTATACTGTTGTAAAATAAGTCAACCATTGTGTAAAATAAGTCAAGAGTTATAAAATAAGGCAACGGTTGTGTAAAATAAGTCAACGATTATAAAATAAATCAACAGTTATAAAATATGTCAACAGTTATAATATAACTCAACATGTGTAAAATAAAGTCAACTTGTGTAAAATAAGTCAACAGTTGTGTAAAATAATTCAACATGTGTAAAGAAATCAACGGTTGTAAAATAAGTTAACAAGTGTAAAATTGTAGTTTTCCATCAAAACTTGAAAATCGCGTTTTTTTGTCAAAACTGAAAAATCGCGTTTTCTGTCAAATCCGAAAATATCATTTTTCCCCAAAACCGCATAATCACGTTTTCCTACAAAAACCGTAAAATCGAGTTTTCCCGCCAAAACTACAAATTTTGTTTTACGGACAAAACTGCAAAATCACGTTTTTTCGCCAAAACTTGAAAATTGCCTTTTCTAGCCAAAACCACAAAATCATGTTTTCTCCCAAAAACCGTAATTTCTTTTTTTCCGTCCAACAGTGCAAAATTTCATTTTTCCCGGCAAAACCGCAAAATAATGTTTTCCACCAAAATTGGGAATACCATAAATAAGTCATACAGTTGTAAAATAAGTCAACGGTTGTGTGAAAGAAGTCAACGGTTATAAAATAAGTCAACAGTTATAAAATAAGTCAACAAGTGGAAAATAAGTCAACAGTTGTGTAAAATAAGTCAACATGTGTAAAATGAACGGTTGTAAATAAGTCAACGATTGTGTAAAATTGTAGTTTTCCATCAAAACTTGAATATCGCGTTTTCGTGTCAAAACTGCAAAATCGCGTTTCTGTCAATACGAAAATAGCATTTTTCCACAAAACCGCAAAATCACGTTTTCCAGCAAAAACTTTTGCATTTTCCAGCAAAAACCGTATAATAGCATTTTCCCGCCAAAACTACAAAATTTTGTTTTTCCGACAAAACAGCAATATCACGTTTTTTGCCAAAAAATGAAAATCGCGTTTTCCAGCCAAAATCGTAAAATCATGTTTTCCCGCCAAAACCACAAATTCACCTTTTCTCGCAAAACAATAAAATTGCGCTTTCCGCCATAACTTAAAAATCTCGTTTTTCTGCCAAAACCGTAAAATCATGTTTTCTCGCCAAAATCGCAAATTCATGTTTTCCGCAAAACCGCAAAATCACATTTTCCGCCAAAAACCCGCAAAATTGCGGTTTCCCGCCAAAAAGTGCAATCGCTTTTTCCCTCAAAAACCGCAAAGTTTCGTTTTTCCGCCAAAACTGCAAAATCACTTTTTTCGCTAAAACTTGAAAATCTTTTTTTCCCGCCAAAACCGGAAAATCATGTTTTTCCACCAAAATCGCAAATTCAAGTTTTTGCACAATACCATAAATAAGTCAACAGTTATAAAATAAGTAAACATGTGTAAAATAAGTAAATGTTGTGTAAAATAAGTCAACAGTTATAAAATAAGTCGACAGTTATAAGAGAAGTCAACACTTGTAAAACAAGTCATCATGTGTAAAATAAAGTCAATTTTTGATGGAATACCATAAATAAGTCATAAAGTTGTAAAATAAGTCAACGCTTGTGTAAAATAAATCAACAGTTATAAAATAAGTCAACACTTGTAAAATAAGTCAACATGTGTAAAATAAGTAATTGTTGTGTAAAATAAGCAAACAATTATAAAATAAGTTGACAGTTATAANAAGTCAACATGTGTAAAATAAGTAATTGTTGTGTAAAATAAGCAAACAATTATAAAATAAGTTGACAGTTATAAGATAAGTCAACACTTGTAAAATAAGTCAACATGTGTAAAATAAAGGCAACTTTTGATGGAATACCATAAATAAGTCATACAGTTGTTAAATAAGTCAAAGCTTGTGTAAAATAAGTCAACAGTTATAAAATAAGTCAACAGTTGTGTAAAATAAGTCAACATTTATAAAATAAGTCAATAGTTATAAAATAATTCAAAACTTGTAAAATAAGTCAACATGTGTAAAATAAAGTCAACTTGTGTAAAATAAGTTAACAGTTGTGTAAAATAAGTCAACATGTGTAAAATAAATCAACGGTTGTTAAATAAGTAAACGGTTGTGTAAAATTGTAGTTTTCCATCAAAACTTGAAAATTGCGTTTTCCGTAAAAACTGAAAAATCGCGTTTTTCTGTCAAATCCGAAAATAGCATTTTTTCACAAAACCGCAATATCACGTTTTCCGCAAAAAACCGCAAAATCGCATCCTGCAAAAACCGTAAAATCGATTCCCGCCAAAACTGCAAAATAACATTTTTATGCCAAAACATGAAAATTGCATTTTCCCGCCAAAAAACCAAAATCATGTTTTTCCGCCAAACCTGTAAAATCATGTTTTCCCGCAAAACAAAAAAATTGCGTTTTCTGCCAAAATAGCAAAATCCCTGTTTCCCACCAAAAACCGTAAAATCTGTTTTTCCGGCAAAAACTACAAAATTTCGTTTTTCCTCCAAAACTGCAAAATCACCTTTTCGCAAAAACTTGAAAATCGCGTTTCCCGCCAAAACCGCAAAATCATGTTTTCCATCAAAATTGCGAATTCACATTTTTTCGCAATACCATAAATAATTCAACAGTTGTAAAATAAGTCATACATTTGTAAAATAAGTCAACGGTTAGTAAAATAAATCAACAGTTATAAAATAAGCCAACAGTTGTAAAAAAAGTAAACATGTGTAAAATAAGTAACTGTTATGTGAAATAAGTCAACAGTTATAAAATAAATCGACAATTATAAGATAAGTCAACACTTGTAAAATAAGTCATCATGTGTAAAATAAAGTCAACTTTTGATGGAATACCATAAATAAGTCATACAGGTGTAAAATAAGTCAACGCTTGTGTAAAATAAATCAACAGTTATAAAATAAGTCAACAGTTGTAAAGTAAGTAAACATGTGTAAAATAAGTCAACAATTATAAAATAAGTAGACAGTTATTAGATAAGTCAACACTTATAAAATAAGTCAACATGTGTAAAATAAAGTTAACTTTTGACGGAATACCATAAATAAGTCATACAGTTGTAAAATAAGTCAACTTTTGTGTAAAATAAGTTAAAAGTTATAAAATAAGTCAACAGTTGTGTAAAATAAGTCAACATGTGTTAAATAAAGTCAACACTTGTGTTAAATAAGTCAACAAGTGTAAAATAAATTAACGGTTGTAAAATAAGTAAATGTTTGTGTAAAATTGTAGTTTTCCATCAAAACTTGAAAATCGCGTTTTCCTGTCAAAACTGCAAAATCGCGTTTTTTGTCAAATCCGAAAATAGCATTTTTCCACAAAACCGCAAAATCACGTTTTCCGCAAAAAAACGCAAAAGCGCATCCTGAAAAAACCGTAAAATCGATTCCCGCCAAAACTGGAAAATTTTGTTTTTCCGACAAAACTGCAAAATTACCTTTTTCGCCAAAACTTGAAAATTGCGTTTTCCCGCCAAAACCGCAAAATCATGTTTTCCCGCCAAAACCGTAAAATCATATTTTCCCGCAAAACCATAAAATTGCGTTTTCGCCAAAATAGCAAAATCCCGGTTTCCCGCCAAAACGTAAAATCGCTATTTCCGGCCAAAACTGCAAAATTTCGTTTTTCCGCCAAAACTGCAAAATCACCTTTTCGCCAAAACTTGAAAATCGTGTTTTCCTGCCAAAACCGCAAAATCATGTTTTTTTCCACCAAAATCACGAATTCACGTTTTTCGCAATACCATAAATTAAGTCAACAATTGTAAAATAAGTGATACAGTTGTAAAATAAGTCAACGGTTGTGTAAAATAAGTCAACAATTATAAAATAAGTCAACAGTTGTAAAATAAGTCAATAGTTGTGTAAAATAAGTCAACGGTTGTGTAAAATAAGTTAATAGTTATAAAATAAGTCAACACTTGTAAAATAAGTCAACATGTGTAAAATAAAGTCAACTTGTGTAAAATAAGTCAACAGTTGTGTAAAATAAGTCAACATGTGTAAAATAAATCAAATGTTGTAAAATAAGTCAACGTTTGTGTAAAATTGTAATTTTCCATCAAAACTTGAAAATCGGGTTTTTTCGTCAAAACTGCAAAATTTCGTTTTTTTGTCAAATCCGAAAATAGCATTTTTCCCTTTTTAATTTTTATGGTTGTGATCATGACCGATTCGAATTGTTTCAGTAACTCAACACTTTCAAAAATTAACAAAACACGGGATAATAATTTTTTCCCTTTTTAAATGTCAAATTTTCATAAAAACACTTACTTAAACAGCAGATTTTCGATGCATTGATTCGGATTTACTTAATCCGATGTTCTGGTTTAGTCCGAACGTCATACACAACAAACCGAACCCGTTCGGTAAATATACCGAACGTTTTACAGAGGAAACCGAACGCGTTCGGTAAAATCTTCGAACGTTATCTAAGCCACCGAACGTGTTCGGTTCCGTTCAAAAAACTAAGAATGACTATTTCCTTTTCAAACCAAGGAAAGAAAAAACCAAAAAACAAACCAATGGGTCATAATTTATTTCCTATTCAAAACGCAAAAAGTAACCGTGTGCAAGGCTCTAAAACAAAAATTTCCTTTTCTTACCTTTCGGATATTCGAATGATCATGATGATCGGCGATCAAGTGAGATCATATGAACACTGTCGCCATGGATCATAATTGTTTATGGTTGTGATCATGATCGATTCGAATTTCATTAAAAACACTTACTTAAACAGCAGATTTTCAATGCATTGATTCGGATTTACTTAATCCGATGTTCTGGTTTAGTCTGAACGTCATACACAACAAACCGAACCCGTTCGGTAAATTTACCGAACGTCTTACAAAGGAAACCGAACGCATTCGGTAAAATCTTCGAACGTTATCTAAGCCACCGAACGTGTTCGGTTCCGTTCAAAAAGCAAAGAATGACTATTTTCTTTTCAAACCAAGGATAGAAAAAACCAAAAAAACAAAACAATGGGTCATAATTTATTTCCTATTCAAAACGCAAAAAGGAACATTGAGCAAGGCTTTAAAATTTTTTTTCATTTTCTTACCTTTCGGATATTCGAACGTGTTTTGATTTTTGACAGATCATGATGATCGGCGATCAAGTGAGATCATATGAACAATGTCGCCATGGATCATAATTGTTTATGGTTGTGATCATGATCGATTCGAATTTCATTAAAAACACTTACTTAAACAGTAGATTTTCAATGCATTCATTCGGATTTACTTAATCCGATGTTCTGGTTTAGTCCGAACGTCATACACACCGAACGTCTTACAAAGGAAACCGAACGCGTTCGGTAAAATCTTCGAACGTTATCTAAGCCAGCGAACGTGTTCGGTTCCGTTCAAAAAACAAAGAATAACTATTTCCTTTTCAAACCAAGGATAGAAAAAACCAAAAAACAAACCAATGGGTCATAATTTATTTCCTATTCAAAACGCAAAAAGGAACCATGAGCAAGGCTCTAATAAAAAATTTCATTTTCTTACCTTTCGGATATTCGAACGTGTTTTGATTTTTGACAGATCATGATGATCGGCGATCAAGTGAGATCATATGAACACTGTCGCCATGGATCATAATTGTTTATGGTTGTGATCATGATCGATTCGAATTGTTTCAGTAACTCAACACTTTCAAAAATTAACAAAACACGGGATAATAATTTTTTCCCTTTTTAAACGTCAAATTTTCATTAAAAACACTTACTTAAACAGCAGATTTTCAATGCATTGATTCGGATTTACTTAATCCGATGTTCTGGTTTAGTCCGAACGTCATACACAACAAACCGAACCCGTTCGGTAAATATACCGAACGTTTTACAGAGGAAACCGAACGCGTTCGGTAAAATCTTCGAACGTTATCTAAGCCACCGAACGTGTTCGGTTCCGTTCAAAAAACTAAGAATGACTATTTCCTTTTCAAACCAAGGAAAGAAAAAACCAAAAAACAAACCAATGGGTCATAATTTATTTCCTATTCAAAACGCAAAAAGTAACCGTGTGCAAGGCTCTAAAACAAAAATTTCCTTTTCTTACCTTTCGGATATTCGAATGATCATGATGATCGGCGATCAAGTGAGATCATATGAACACTGTCGCCAAGGATCATAATTGTTTATGGTTGTGATCATGATCGATTCGAATTTCATTAAAAACACTTACTTAAACAGCAGATTTTCAATGCATTGATTCGGATTTACTTAATCTGATGTTCTGGTTTAGTCCGAACGTCAAACACAACAAACCGAACCTGTTCAGTAAATTTACCGAACGTTTTACAAAGGAAACCCAACGCGTTCGGTAAAATCTTTGAACGTTATCTAAGCCACCGAACGTGTTCGGTTCCGTTCGAAAAACAAAGAATGACTATTTCCTTTTCAAACCAAGGAAAGAAAAAACCAAAAAACAAACCAATGGGTCATAATTTATTTCCTATTCAAAACGTAAAAAGGAACCGTGAGCAAGGCTCTAAAAAACAAATTTCATTTTCTTACCTTTCAGATATTCGAACGTGTTTTGATTTTTGACAGATCATGATGATCGGCGATCAAGTGAGATCATATGAACACTGTCACCATGGATCATAATTGTTTATGGTTGTTATCATGATCGATTCGAATTTCATTAAAAACACTTACTTAAACAGCAGATTTTCAATGCATTGATTCGGATTTACTTAATCCGATGTTCTGGGTTAGTCCGAACGTCATACACACCAAACGTCTTACAAAGGAAACCGAACGCGTTCGGTAAAATCTTCGAACGTTATCTAAGCCAGCGAACGTGTTTGGTTCCGTTCAAAAAACAAAGAATAACTATTTCCTTTTCAAACCAAGGATAGAAAAAACCAAAAAACAAACCAATGGGTCATAATTTATTTTCTATTCAAAACGCAAAAAGGAACCATGAGCAAGGCTCTAAAAAAAAATTTCATTTTCTTACCTTTCGGATATTCGAACGTGTTTTGATTTTTGACAGATCATGATGATCGGCGATCAAGTGAGATCATATGAACATTGTCGCCATGGATCATAATTGTTTATGGTTGTGATCATGATCGATTCGAATTGTTTCAGTAACTCAACACTTTCAAAAATTATCAAAACACGGGATAATAATTTTTTCCCTTTTTAAACGTCAAATTTTCATTAAAAACACATAATTAAACAGCAGATTTTCAATGCATTGATACGGATTTACTTAATCCGATGTTCTGGTTTAGTCCGAACGTCATACACAACAAACCGAACCCCTTCGGTAAATTTACCGAACGTTTTAAAAAGGAAACCCAACGCGTTAGGTAAAATCTTTGAACGTTATCTAAGCCACCGAAGGTGTTTGGTTCCGTTCAAAAAACAAAAAATGACTATTTTCTTTTCAAACCAAGGAAAGAAAAAACCAAAAAACAAACCAATGGGTCATAATTTATTTCCTATTTAAAACGCAAAAAGGAACCGTGAGCAAGGCTATAAAAAAAAATTTCATTTTCTTACCTTTCGAATATTCGAACGTGTTTTGATTTTTGACAAATCATGATGGTCGGCGATCAAGTGAGATCATATGAACAGTGTCGCCAAGGATTATAATTGTTTATGGTTGTGATCATGATTGATTCGAATTTCATTAAAAACACTTACTTAAACAGCAGATTTTCAATGCATTGATTCGGATTTACTTAATCTGATGTTCTGGTTTAGTCTGAACGTCATACACAACAAACCGAACCCGTTCGGTAAATTTACCGAACGTCTTACAAAGGAAACCGAACGCGTTCGGTAAAATCTTCGAACGTTATCTAAGCCACCGAACGTGTTCAGTTCCGTTCAAAAAACAAAGAATGACTATTTCCTTTTCAAACAAAGGATAGAAAAAACCAAAAAACAAACCAATGGATCATAATTTATTTCCTATTCAAAACGGAAAAAGGAAACGTGAGCAAGGCTCTAAAATTTTTTTTTCATTTTCTTACCTTTCAGATATTCGAACGTATTTTGATTTTTGACAGATCATGATGATCGGTTTGTTTTGAGTTTTCTAACAGCTTGGCAGATTCTAACAATAATCTGACTTAACAACATTCATGTTCGAGAAGTGGAACTCTGTTTACGGACAGACCGTCGATCGACACAACTTAGTGTCGATCGACACCATCATCACACACAGCAACGATCGACACCATCTATGTCGATCGACGCTGCACGCAGAGTCAGGTAATCAGATTTTCTCTTTGTTCTGTAACAATTTAGCACAAATTTTTTTTTCCAAACTCATACTTAGTAACACTGGGACAGTGTTATTAAAGTCTGGGGGAGGTGGTTGCTAACATTGTGTTTTGTTTTGAGAGTCAGTTGAGTCTGTCAAAAAATTTGTTTTATTGAGTCAAAATGAGTTGAAACTTTTGATTTTTCTTGTAACTAACCGCAGAATGTTGACACTTCAAGGACCATTGCTTTAGTAGTTGATTACAGGTCTTACTAAGTAGAAAGCTACAAGTGGAATCAATCTAACAAGGCGAATTCAGGTCCCCTTATAAGAACAAGGTATGCGCAGAACTTGATTCCTCTTTCAGTCTGAACAGATATGCAATTACAGTCTCTCCTTGATCTTCCCTTGAGATAAGAAAAGAAAAAAAGAGAGTCTAATTCTGGGAATAGTGCAAAGAACCTCATAAGCTTGTCTCCTCACAAGGAACAATATTAGTGAGTGCTCTTGACCCTGTCTCCTCACAAGGAACACAAGTAGAGAGTAGCACTATTTCCCGAGACTTCAAAAGAATAAGACGAGTCAATGAAAAGATCTTAGAACACCCTCAAAATGGGCAGCAGTTGACTAAGGGAAGAGAAAATAGGAGAGCTGAATGAAGAAAATCTTGTTCAAGCACTAAGGAAGGGAAAAGAAAATGTAAAGTTCTGTGGCAATACCACTGTTAGAGTTCGAAATTTTACCAAGGAAAGGATCTGGATTCAAACTGGGAGATTGCTAAGCTTGTGGTAAGTACACCGAACTTTCCTAAGGTTGGCTCTACTGCATGTGGATTCAAGAGTGTTAACGATTTGTGGCGTTCTAAAGGATAGCTGGAAGTTTCTGTTTTCAAACTTCTACATCATTCTAAGTTTTTGTTTTGCTTGAGAGCAAGCAAAGGGTAAGTCAGGGGGAGTTGATATATCATGGTTTTTACCCGTTTTTAGACCATGATATAAGTGTTTTTAAAGAGTCTTTTGTTACTTTTCAAGTCATATTTGAGTCTTTACAGGATGGAGTACAAATGGAGCTTAATGAGAGATTCTGAAGCTTTTTGGAGCGTTTTGGAGAAGCAGCTGAAGTGATAAAGTCGGAGTCGAATTTACACGCAAGGTGTCGATCGACACCACTTAGTGTCGATCGACACCAATGAAGACCGACCAAAGCTGCGCATTTCCATCAGAAAAAGGAAATCAACCCAAGTTTGAAGAAATTACAAGACTGGCCCCGACGAAAAATCCTCTTCTATATATAGTTTTCAGGCATTGTTTAGCCAGACACCTTTTCATAATTTTCTGTTTTTGAGACTCAGAGAGAGAATGATCCTGAGCTTTTGGGGAGACAATTCTAACTTATCTGAGCCTAAGGTGTATCATTCTCTATTCTTTTATGGAATTTATTTCAGTCATGATTTGTGTTTTCATCTCTATGTCTGAGTAGTTTGCTAGTTAGGTTAGGGTGATTTAGGGTTGATGATGAGTTTGTAGAATTATTATCTTGTTAGGAAAAATCACTTGGATCTTCATCTTGATTTGTGCTTATTTTGATTTCTGAAATTGATCACTTAGAAATCAAACCTTATGTTGTTTAATAGATGTGAGAGCATTATAATCTGACCTAATCATAGATGAACAAAATAACTATTCGCAAAGAGATTTGGTTTAGGTATTTTGTGAACAAATCGAACCTGAACATTAATGCTTGCCTGAATTGTTTGAACTCGCAAAGAGATTTGGTTTTCTGGAATTTAGGCATAGATAACTTCTGCAACGAGAGTTGATTGGTTTTATATTAGCGTTTCGGGTTCTAGACGGTTCTTAATTATTTCCTGACAAAATAATATATGCATTCTCTGATTCATCGTGATAATCATCCTTGTCTAGCGCCTTCGTCTCCTAAACTTACATCGCATTTATCTCGTTTACTTATTTCGCCTAGCTGTTTTATTTGCTTTTACATTATTCGACTTCGCATAATTCGAACTTAGAAACCTTAGCGTAGCATCTACTTCTCTTGGGATTTCGATACCCCTTATACTACAATTGCATTTGCTGTGCACTTGCAGTAGTTTTATTAGGGTAAAACCAGAGCCCTATCATAAATCAACGCTTGTAAAATAAGTCAGTGGTTGTGTAAAATTGTAGTTTTCCATCAAAACTTGAAAATAGAGTTTTTCCGTCAAACCTGCAAAATCGCGTTTTTGTTTCAAATCCGAAAATAGCATTTTTTCTCAAAACCGCAAAATCACGTTTTTCGCAAAAAAACCGCAAAATTGCAGTTTCCCACCAAAAATAAGTCATATAGTTGTGAAATAAGTCATCGGTGTTGTAAAAAAAGTCAACAGTTATAAAATAAGTCAACAGTTGTAAAATAAGTAAACGGTTGTGTAAAATAAGTCAACGGTTGTGTAAAATAATTTAACAGTTATAAAATAAGTCAACACTTGTAAAATAAGTCAACACTTGTAAAATAAGTCAACACTTGTAAAATAAGTTAACATGTGTAAAATAAAGTCAACAAGTGTAAAACAAGTCAACAGTTGTGTAAAATAAGTCAACATGTGTAAAATAAATCAACGATTGTAAAATAAGTCAACGGTTGTGTAAAATTGTAGTTTTCCATCAAAACTTGAAAATAGCGTTTTTCCGTCAAACCTGCAAAATCACGTTTTTTCGCCAAAACTTGAAAATCGCGTTTTCCCGCCAAAACTGAAAAAAATCATGTTTTCCCGCCAAAACCGCAAATTCATGTTTTCCCGCAAAACCATAATATTGCATTTTCCGCCAAAATGGCAAAATCGTTGTTTCCCGCCGAAACCGTAAAATCGCATTTTCCCGCCAAAACTGCAAAATTTTGTTCCGCCAAAACTGCAAAATCACTTTTTCGCCAAAACTTGAAAATTGCATTTCCCGCCAAAACCGCAA
Organism: Alliaria petiolata; assembly: GCA_020283515.1. Classification (NCBI taxonomy): domain Eukaryota; kingdom Viridiplantae; phylum Streptophyta; class Magnoliopsida; order Brassicales; family Brassicaceae; genus Alliaria; species Alliaria petiolata. The sequence continues at coordinate 464,123,409 of JAHZTW010000001.1, read as the reverse complement.
AATCATGTTTTCTCGCAAAAACCGTAAAATCGCTTTTTCCTGCCAAAACTGCAAAATTTCGTTTTTTCCGCCAAAACTGCAATCAATTTTTCGCCAAAACTTCAAAACCGCGTTTTCGCGGCAAAACCGCAAAATTATGTTTTTCCACCAAAATCGGAAATTCACATTATCAACAATACCATAAATAAGTCAACAATTGTAAAATAAGTCAACGGTTGTGTAAAATAAGTCGACAGTTATAAAATAAGTCAATGGTTGTGTAAAATAAGTCAACAGTTATAAAATAAGTCAACAGTTATAAAATAAGTCAACATGTATAAAATAAAGTCTACTTGAGTAAAATAAGTCAACATGTGTAAAATAAATTAACGGTTGTAAAATAAGTTAACAGTTGTGTAAAATTGTAGTTTTCCATCAAAACTTGAAAATCGCGTTTTCCCGTCAAAACTGCAATCGCGTTTTTCTTTCAAATCCGAAAATAGCATTTTTCCTCAAAACCGTAAAATCACGTTTTCCGCCCAAAACCGGAAAAACTGCAAAAATTCATTTTTCCGCCAAAACTCCAAAATCACGTTTTCTCGCCATGGGACTCTATGTTGCTGAATGCTGATGTGCCACAGAATCAAGGTGGGCTACAGACAGAGGTGTTGTTCGCGGGATGAATCTGGGATCTTCAGCCCTTAATATCCTACAAGTTGTTGATTCCGAAACTGACGATTAAAACTCATTTGTCCCATCTAACATTTTGAGGAAACGGGATTTTGGCGGTAGAGTTGAATTGTTAGGAAACGCCATCTGATTTTGCCATTGTTAGATGGTAATGTGGTGAGACTAGTTCTCTTTGAAAAGCAAATCAGTTTAGTGGACAATAACCCGGAATATGCATCATTCATCAGAAAACATGCGAATTGATAGATATATTTGAAATGCATGAAGTTGAATGAGTTTCAGAATTGGCATTGCCACATATGTATGCTGAAGCTATGTGAGTATCCAATACTCACTCCGTCCGAGTCTTTCTCGAGGTTGCCCATTTTATGTAACACAAACTTCTCACTGGTTTGGTTCTGACGATCCACCAAATATGAAATTTCGAAGTACAATGCAGCTGCTCGTACAACACACACTTGTAAGAAATCTCGACTACGTACACTTCTGTCCTCACTTGTTGGAAATTGAAAATTTTAGCAAAAACATTAGTATTGCGTGAAAAGCCTTCTATTCCTCCATCACTCTGGATCAGGAGTTAAGCTGGGTATCGAATTTTGAAGTCACGCCTATCTAGCTAATAGCGAAAGTCATAAATGCAAAAGCAAACAGAAAGCCAATGGGAATGAATTCTAGTTCTATCACAGTTCCTTGTCTTCAAGCTGTGCCTTTTCCGCTGCCTTTTCAGTTTCCTCTACAACAAACGTCTTGAGCGATTCAACGTCTCTTTTCCCTGAGTTTATTATAAATAGATGCATGAGAAAAGAAGATCGACTTGACTATATGATAAGAAAAAACAGGTTCATCCAATTACGGATGTGTTGGTGTGTGCCTAAGCTGTTTGAAAGCAAATCTAATATTTCACAACCATAGGGTGCATGTAAGGAGGCAAGTTCACCTTGGTACTTTGTAACTTCTTCTCCATTGTAAAATAGCTTAAATGTTGGATATGAGTGAATCTCAACTTTGGTGCAAACAGCTCTGCTAGTTCCACAGTCTACTTCACCAATCTCAATTTCATCGTCTCCCTCCATTGCTTTTCCCAATTCTTCCCACAAATTCCCCAATTTCTTGCTGACAACTCAGATCCAATTTCATCAACATGTGATAAACAAAGCCAGCTTACGTATTTGTTCAGGAAAACAAGAATTACTAACCAGTGCTTACACCAAGGGACACAAAATTTTACAAACCACGCAGTATCCTTCTCCTTCACCTGAACCAAATAAACATCCCATTCAGTCTTAACGTGATAGATACAACCATCTGAAGTCGGAACTTTGGTATAGGAAAAATTGATCTAATTAATGACAGAGCTCCAAAACAAGACTAGAGAGCCAAGGATAAAGTTGAAATCTGACAGGGAACAGGCGTCTGTGAATAATGGGAGGGTGCTCCGTATAGAGTATCTAAAACCACAAATATCGCCTAGCACATTTCCATCCCTGGTGGATAATCTAAGCGAACTAAACTAAACTGAAATGAGAATCTCTACTCAGATAAATGAGAAAATACACTTATGAGCAAACAGTCTTTAAGACAGTCGGGACTAACCTACATCAAAGGAGCACAGAACATAGCAAAAGAAGGGCTTACCTTGTCAGAAAAGGTTTCTGGGGTCAGTGTAATGACTTCCGCTTTCGTTAATTCAACGGTAAGAGAAAGGACAAGTATAATCATCATGAGAGCTATAAGCCGAGCACCGAGCTTCATTGTGGCAAACCCAATTTTGTCTATTTTCACCAGTCCCGGAACTCCTCTTCCTCTTTTGGAACTGTAAAATGATTGCATTTAAACACACTAAATCGAAACTTGTTCATCTCTATGGGTTTTTTTTACAGAATATCGAATAGAAGGGATTGTTATGCAATCAGAAAAAAATTTCCAAAACCTTAAGGGCTTTAATCAAATCGCTAGCAAAGGCAAACTCAAAATAGGTAACTTTTCAAATTCCAAAATTCGGATGTTTGGATCGGCTGAAATTCCAAAGAGGTGAGAGGTACGTTAACTGAAAGCAATCAATTGAATTCAATCTAATCTGAAAACCAAGACGAAGGAATCGAAGCGAGATTCATCAAAAAGAAATCAAACGGATCAGATACAAGAGTAGGGAGTGGGATCTTAGATGTGTCTGAAACGCTTACCTTCTGCAAGCAAAGCAATACCAAGAGAAAACAAATCAAACCACCAAAACGAAAGAAAAACAAAAAGTCAAACATGTAGCCATCGCTTTGCTTTCTCGTCTGACCATAATTTATTTTGGGCCTATATGGTGTGGGCCGGGCTAGTCTTTGGGGAGAATTTATTCGGCTCAAATCTGTTTATGTTGAAGAAAAGAGGATTTGGCACAATTCTTTGAAGTCTGATGTCGTGCGCCGATAAATATGGTATAGAGCAGAGGTGTTTTTTTTGTACAGAGACGTGCTCATGAATTGCTTGCACGAAATATGAAAGTGGATGAAAGTGAAACCAGCAATTCATGAGATTTAAAGAGACAAGCTAGGAGTCCTGTTTGGCCTTTTCCTCCAGCAACTTCTTCTCTTATAATTATATACCCGTGTTTGTTTCAAACGCATTGCAAAAATGCACTTACGTGATTCCAAATCCTAATTAATCAAGATGAATAAATCGAACTTATTGGGATTAATTAGGATTTGGATTAAACCGTTATAATGCATGTCATTTACCTCTTGTGACTTGTGTTTCTTTGATTCTTGCTTCCATACTGATACTATTGTTAAGAATATTAGTTGACGTGATTTAATAAAGACAAGTACCAACTAAGTGTTCCATAAATTTATGATTGACACAAACTTTTCTCGCGCGGGTGTGGATATGAAACGACTGGCGGAATCGATAAACCAGTGGAAACTAACTGAATATGTCATGCACAACATTATTGGCAATCCTTTTTCATTGATCACATTTTCTCCACCATGCTTTGATCGATGATAATATATAGAGGACTTCCATCTTTTATTTAAGACTTCATTTTCATCTACATTTATTATCATTAGCCAGCTTCTTTTGTATAATCTATGCTTCTCGTATTTCGATCTGATGAACAAGCCTATGATGTTTTCATCAGGTATTGATGATTATGTTTATATTATGTGTTGTGTAGCCTTTTGTATTGTTCAATTGGCTATGAGAAATTCCGATTTTTTCAATCGGCAAATTTTTATATCATTCTTAATTCACTTTAATCTTAATTTTGTTGGATTTGATAACGTTTTGAGTCATTCCATTTTTGGATCGAATAACTTGACTCCGAAGATATGTATGACCGACCCCAAAGGCCCACCAAACACAAAAGGGCATTGACGGCGAACCAGGGACATGATTGTAATTTTCACATGATATTATGTTAAACCCTAACTTTATTTTCCCTTCACCACTATATAAATAAGGCTCGTTACTCCCCTTGCATTAATCCCTATCTCGCTCTTTCTACATCATAGCCGCTACACTCTCTTCTTTTTGCGATATCGCTTAGGTAAGCGTCTCCTACGCATCTACGATCTATTTTACTCTAATCTTTGATTCGATGTTCTTGTTGATGGATCCTTTTGAGTAGCTGATCCGTGGTTTAGAGTTCATCGATTTAGAAATTCAACGTTCTACAGTGAAACCGAGGTTATTTTTTTTTTCATGAAAGATTGTGAACTAGTTTCTCGATCATCAGATCGACCTGGCTGTAAGATTTTTATGCTTGACGATCGATTGTTGGGTAGATCTATATGAGAAATTAGTTTTGCGTTTTTAAGATGTGTTTGATTTCAATCGTCGGTTTGTCTTTTGAATGGGTGATTCTGGGGCAGCTTACGAAATCCGGTGTTCTCTTTGCCTTGTGTTTAAGTCTGAGAACTATTGGATTTTTGCTATATGCCTCTCTGAAATCCCTGTTTCTCATCAATTATAGCTCGCTTAGCTCAGTGGTTAGAGCACCGCAATTTTTGTGGTAGAAATCGGTTCGACTCCGATAGCGGCTTCTTTACTTTGAACATTCTGAGAATGATAAATCTCATATATAAATATATATCTACTGTTTTGATCGTTTCTTTATGATTTATCTGCAGATTTACGTGAAAGTAGCCATGGGTAAAGAGAAGTTTCACATCAACATTGTGGTCATTGGCCATGTCGACTCTGGAAAATCGACCACAACCGGTCACTTGATCTACAAGCTTGGTGGTATTGACAAGCGTGTGATCGAGAGGTTCGAGAAGGAAGCTGCTGAGATGAACAAGAGGTCCTTCAAGTACGCATGGGTGTTGGACAAACTTAAGGCCGAGCGTGAGCGTGGTATCACCATTGACATTGCTCTCTGGAAATTCGAGACCACCAAGTACTACTGCACAGTCATTGACGCACCTGGACATCGTGATTTCATCAAGAACATGATTACCGGTACCTCCCAGGCCGATTGTGCTGTCCTTATCATTGACTCCACCACTGGTGGTTTTGAAGCTGGTATCTCCAAGGATGGCCAGACCCGTGAGCACGCTCTCCTTGCTTTCACCCTTGGTGTCAAGCAGATGATTTGCTGCTGTAACAAGGTGAGCTCACTTTTCATCCTTGTTTGCTTGTTCTGATTATTACTCTTTTGGTTTGATTCTTACAAAATATTTCTCTTGCTTGTTTCAGATGGATGCCACTACCCCGAAGTACTCCAAGGCCAGGTACGATGAGATTATCAAGGAGGTGTCTTCCTACTTGAAGAAGGTCGGATACAACCCTGACAAAATCCCATTCGTGCCCATCTCTGGTTTCGAGGGAGACAACATGATTGAGAGGTCCACCAACCTTGACTGGTACAAGGGACCAACCCTCCTTGAGGCACTCGACCAGATCAACGAGCCCAAGAGGCCATCAGACAAGCCCCTCCGTCTCCCACTCCAGGATGTCTACAAGATTGGTGGTATTGGAACGGTGCCAGTGGGTCGTGTTGAGACCGGTATGATCAAGCCCGGTATGGTTGTGACCTTTGCTCCCACAGGGTTGACCACTGAGGTCAAGTCTGTTGAGATGCACCACGAGTCTCTCCTTGAGGCACTCCCAGGTGACAATGTGGGATTCAACGTCAAGAATGTTGCTGTCAAGGATCTCAAGCGTGGGTACGTTGCATCCAACTCCAAGGATGACCCTGCCAAGGGCGCTGCTAACTTCACCTCCCAGGTCATCATCATGAACCACCCTGGTCAGATTGGTAACGGTTACGCCCCTGTGCTGGATTGCCACACCTCCCACATTGCAGTCAAGTTCTCTGAGATCTTGACCAAGATTGACAGGCGTTCTGGTAAGGAGATCGAGAAGGAGCCCAAATTCTTGAAGAATGGTGACGCCGGTATGGTAAAGATGACTCCTACCAAGCCTATGGTGGTGGAGACCTTCTCTGAGTACCCACCTCTTGGACGTTTTGCTGTGAGGGACATGAGGCAGACTGTTGCAGTCGGTGTCATCAAGAGTGTTGACAAGAAAGACCCAACTGGTGCCAAGGTGACCAAGGCTGCCGTCAAGAAGGGTGCCAAGTGAACTATTATCAAGCGAACTCTATCCGCAGATGAATCAAAGAACATTGCTAGTTTTTTTACCTTAGTTTTTTATCTTGTTGCTTGTTTGTGTAACAGTATCGTTTCTTCTCCGTTAAAGTTCCGTTCTCGGAACTGGGTTCTTAACCGGAGGTGGCGGTGCTACTTGTGCACCCAAGCTTTGCGTTTCTTTTGTTTTTGATTCTGAACTCTTTTGGAGATTTTGTTAAATTAATATCATCACATTGCTGCGGTTAATAATTTTCTCCCGTTTTGTGTATTAGATTCAAATTTAATCTTACTCGTTCTCTTAGTCGTCTATCTAATGGATAAATTTGTTTGCCTGTATATCTCTAGTTAGTGCACGAGTATCAACTCCAGAACCGTATAGCGGGACGGTGAGGTGGTTACGTGTGGTGTGTGAAAAGGTTTGGAAGAGATGCGTTCTCATCCTGCCCATGTTGATCGGAACGTTGTTGAAGATCAAATCTAGACGAAAGATGAAAGAGCCCTTTGATTACTTATGGATTGCAAAATTGACGTCCATCTTTGGTAATGGATAAAACACCTTGGTGTGGAACGATAAATAGTTTCAAGAGCTCCATTCAATCTATAAACGTTTCCACTGACGTGGTTGACATGAAGGTTGCTACATTTGTGTTACGAAGTTGCTTCGTCTCCTTTTCAAAGCGAAATACGTGAAAACCTTCCCTTAATCCTCTAGAATAGAATGTCTGGAAGCTGAGAAGAGCTCTGAAAATTGAAAATTCAAATCTACCTATTGAAAATGAAAATTGGCTCTGTCTAACATTTAGACCAACAACAAACAAACAAAAAACTTGGGCTCTGTCGAATGTCCCGGTTTCCGGGTAATGGATTTGACAATCAACCGGTTTATGAAAACTTTCACCATCTTATGAACGTGCCTCATTTTAACCCTCCGATGGAATAGATTTCCTTGTCTTTTACGGCATTTGTGGACAAAATAGGAAAAGCTAAGATCTTCGAAGGGGACCAAATCAGATTTCTGAGCCGAGAGGTTTCTCATCAAAAGACTGTTTGGAAAGTTTCTACCCTCGAGCTGGTTTAAATGTTACATTGGTTCGTCTTGGAAACAGGATTTGGAGTAGCATGAATCCTTCGTGGTCACTCGAGAAATATCCTCTCTTTTTTTTCATGGAAGGACTGCTTTCATTAACCCCATGAAACATGACCAACAGACCAACTGGTGTTTTTCTGTTTTTTTGTTTCTTGATACTCGTAAAAAGTATCTTTGATCTAATGAAATTTGAGACGAAAACAAAAGTTGCATGTTTCATTTGTATTTATCTTAGGTTAATTAAAAATAATGTTGTTGAATATATGGAAGACTCTAGAACTCTAGAATGGTAAGAAGAGTTGTTAAGAATTGAGAAATTACCGGAGGGAAATTTTAGGAAAAAAATGAAATTACTGGAGGGAAAAAACCAATTACTGTGTATGAAACATGACCGACCTAAGAGAAAAAATGATGGCGAGACACAGGGGCATGATTGTCATTGTGCTTAGGTTTATTTTCTTAAACCCTAGCTTTCTCTCGCTCGAGCACTATATAAACAAATCGAATGCCACTCTTGAATCTTCCCTAGCTGCTCTCTCTCTTCTCTTCTGCCGCATTCCTCTTCCCCTTTTGCGTTTTCGCTTAGTTGAGGTAAGCGTTTCATACGCATCTAAGATCCGCTTTCTTTCTCTTCATTCGATCTTCGTTGAAATAATTTCGATCCGTTCTCGTTTGATTGTTATTCAGCTCATTTAGATTTGTTAGTTCCTTACTTGTATCTCTTCGATTTGATACTCCTTTGTTTATAGGATCGTTTAGAATCACTGATTCCGTAGCTTAGAGATTATTGATTGAGGAAAGCAACATTTTACTGTGCTATCTATCTAATTATTTCATTCTAATTGATTTATTACTTGTTTACTGGATCATCCGATCATTCTGGTTCTAAGATTTTTGCATTTTTTGATGGATTTGTTTTTGGATCTATATGACTGAACCAGTTAGTTTTCGTTTTTGGGTTGTATTGATTTCGCTACTCGACTTATCAATAGATTATTCGTGGAAAATAGAAAATCCGGTGTTTCCTTCATCTTGTGTTGATGTCTTGGAAACTCTCGGATTGTTTGCTATAGAACTCGCGAAATTCCTGATTTTCATGAATTAGCTCGCTTAGCTCAGTGGTTAGAGCACCACAACTTTTTTTGTGTGGTAGAAATCGGTTCGACTCCGATAGCGGCTTTCTACATTGTAGGTTTTGAGAAAGATTAATTCGACGTTGACTTATGTATTCTTTTTTTATGAAGTCCATATGTCTATTGTTTTGATCGTTTCTGTACGATTTAACTGCAGATTTACTAGACAAGTAACCATGGGTAAAGAGAAGTTTCACATCAACATTGTGGTCATTGGCCATGTCGACTCTGGAAAATCGACCACAACCGGTCACTTGATCTACAAGCTTGGTGGTATTGACAAGCGTGTGATCGAGAGGTTCGAGAAGGAAGCTGCTGAGATGAACAAGAGGTCCTTCAAGTACGCATGGGTGTTGGACAAACTTAAGGCCGAGCGTGAGCGTGGTATCACCATTGACATTGCTCTCTGGAAATTCGAGACCACCAAGTACTACTGCACAGTCATTGACGCACCTGGACATCGTGATTTCATCAAGAACATGATTACCGGTACCTCCCAGGCCGATTGTGCTGTCCTTATCATTGACTCCACCACTGGTGGTTTTGAAGCTGGTATCTCCAAGGATGGCCAGACCCGTGAGCACGCTCTCCTTGCTTTCACCCTTGGTGTCAAGCAGATGATTTGCTGCTGTAACAAGGTGAGCTCACTTTTCATCCTTGTTTGCTTGTTCTGATTATTACTCTTTTGGTTTGATTCTTACAAAATATTTCTCTTGCTTGTTTCAGATGGATGCCACTACCCCGAAGTACTCCAAGGCCAGGTACGATGAGATTATCAAGGAGGTGTCTTCCTACTTGAAGAAGGTCGGATACAACCCTGACAAAATCCCATTCGTGCCCATCTCTGGTTTCGAGGGAGACAACATGATTGAGAGGTCCACCAACCTTGACTGGTACAAGGGACCAACCCTCCTTGAGGCACTCGACCAGATCAACGAGCCCAAGAGGCCATCAGACAAGCCCCTCCGTCTCCCACTCCAGGATGTCTACAAGATTGGTGGTATTGGAACGGTGCCAGTGGGTCGTGTTGAGACCGGTATGATCAAGCCCGGTATGGTTGTGACCTTTGCTCCCACAGGGTTGACCACTGAGGTCAAGTCTGTTGAGATGCACCACGAGTCTCTCCTTGAGGCACTCCCAGGTGACAATGTGGGATTCAACGTCAAGAATGTTGCTGTCAAGGATCTCAAGCGTGGGTATGTTGCATCCAACTCCAAGGATGACCCTGCCAAGGGCGCTGCTAACTTCACCTCCCAGGTCATCATCATGAACCACCCTGGTCAGATTGGTAACGGTTACGCCCCGGTGCTGGATTGCCACACCTCCCACATTGCAGTCAAGTTCTCTGAGATCTTGACCAAGATTGACAGGCGTTCTGGTAAGGAGATCGAGAAGGAGCCCAAGTTCTTGAAGAATGGTGACGCCGGTATGGTGAAGATGACTCCGACCAAGCCCATGGTGGTGGAGACCTTCTCTGAGTACCCACCGCTTGGACGTTTTGCAGTGAGGGACATGAGGCAGACTGTTGCAGTCGGTGTCATCAAGAGCGTTGACAAGAAGGACCCAACCGGTGCCAAGGTGACCAAGGCTGCCGTCAAGAAGGGTGCCAAGTGAACTATCACCAAAACTCTTTCATCATCAACCGCTGATGATTCAAGGAACATTGTTACTTTTGTTACTCTAGTTTGGTATTTGGATTCTTGTTTGTGTTACTGTTTTGTTTCTTCTCCATCGGATCCCAATTCTCGTAATTGGGTTCTTGATCGGAGGTGGCGGAGCTGCTACGCACTCGAGCTTCCAGTTTTTTGCTTTTAATTTGTTTTGGGATTTTGAACTTTTGTTGTGATTCTGTTATGACTGTGGTGACTTTACTGCGGATATTGTCTTTCTTCTAGTCTATTATCTTCCTTTTGTCGCTCAGTGTTGTTTGTGCTTTTAGTTCAAACGTTGTAAATAGATGTGTGGGCTAATACGTCGGCCTTCGAGAGTCGTCCTACCACCATAACGTTTTTACCACCAATTCTTATAGTGCATCAGGCTCTGCGTCCTTCGATAGTCGAAGTAAGCCAACATTACGTATGTTGTGATTATTATTAATACTTGAAGTAAGTAACAAAGCAATACTAAAAACAAAAGGAAAAATAAAACAAGCGAATATTTACTATTAAATGGAAATGAAGAAATGGTAGGTAATGCTAGTGTGTCTTGGTCTACAGATTACTTGCCAAATCCTTTGTTTCTGTTTTGCGCCTCTGTGGTCTTTCTGGATAAATCCGGATCCATTCTCATACGAGGTCGCTGAGGAAGGAAGACTGGTCGAGCGTGCCAAGTCGTGAAATGATAAGCCGAGCTCACGTGCCAAGTCAGAGGATATAAGAAACCCATGGGACTATCTGCTACTCAAGTCGGCTAGAAACGTTTTAGGTATTGATTCTGCAGCATAGTTTGACGAAGAACCTATGAAATACGAAGCAGCGAGATAGAAAGATGATGGAATTTACTGTGAGATAGTTCATAGTTACTTGGGGTATTTGTAAATCCAAGTTTTAAAAATCTCTGTGATCAACCGGAAAAGAAAACCCATGTAGATGAGGATGGCTAATGAGAGGTTGGAGTTGAACGAGCTGGTTGCTGCTGCAGTCAAAGCCGCAGGCATGAGACGCGTCGATATTCATAATAAGATATATTAGAAAATTGAGAAAAATTAAATCAAATCAAATCCTACATTGCTAAAAAGATGACATCTGTAACTAAAAAAAGAAGAAAAAACAAATTTGTTTGAAAACATTGTAGTAATTTTTTTTAGGTTCTGCTGCCGGAAAGTAAATTAAAATAAGAATAGGGACATACGAATTGTTAAAATACATAGACGGGTCTGAAAAAAATTTAGGTGGGTCCACACCGAAGGAGAGCAGCCGGGAAAATCCGAAGAGCCCTAAAACCCCTCGCCTCTTTGGCTTCTCGAGAATCGTTACCTGCCATGGACTCTGATGCGAGGAGGAAAATTACCATCCCTCAGGGATCTTCACCTTCTCCGAAGCCATCCAAGTTCTCTGTGTACCGGAACCCTGCTCTAGCTGCCGCTTCCACCGCCAATAGCCTCCGTCCCTCGAAATCCGTCCTTTTATTCATTTTTGTGCTCTCTACCGCTTCCGCTTTCTCTCTCATTTCCTTCATGGCCGGGTACGTGCGAGCATCAGCTTGAACTTCGTACTGGTGTAAACCATTGCCTCTCAGTTGCGTTGTTGGAATATTTGAATCTAGGTTTTGGGAATATTTCTGGTCCGGGAACTTCCAGAATTTAGGCCTTGGTGCATTTCCATCTTGTTTGCTTTCTCTGTGATTTAGGATGGTATGCTGCTCATATGAATCGCAATCTGGGAAAAATCTATCACGATAATGAAACTCGCAAGTGGAAAGTTCTTATCAGGCATCAGTGTTGACTAATGTTTTGCTTGCTTATCTCATGTTGCAGGGAGAAACGATTGACCAATGCTTTAACATTCGGGAAAATATCCCAAGAGGCAGCTTGTGAGTTGCATTTTCTCCTCAGAGATTTCCTTTTTCCCGTATGTATTTTAGTTTCTTAATGCATCTAAAAAATCTACCTTATGCTTCAGATGTCACTGTAAAGGCGTGGCAGGGGCTGGTGAGTTTGTTTTGTATTGGAGCAATGATGGCTTTGTCCAAAGGCATATCTCTGCACAGAGCAAAGTTCGCTGCTCGAGCAGAAACTAAATCTTCCTCTAAAGAAACCAAACATCAGTTTTCTCTATCAAATCGCCAGCTTGGGCTTCTTGGGATAAAGAAAAAAGCTGATCCGGGTGTATCAGAATTTTCAAAGAGTCGTCCTGCATTGAAACCTTCACAGTCATTGGAGCCGCTTGTCCCAATACATCAAACTCTTACTGGTTCAGCGCATAAGTCTTCTGGTGGTGGTGATAAGTTGAATTCTCGTAGTGGGAGTCAGATTAGTCCATATTCCACTCCATCCAAACAAATGGGTTCACCGTCTTTGTACCTTGTCCCTTCTAGTTCACCAGTTTCTTCTAACCCTGCTTCATCTGGTCAGGATAAGGCTGTTTCTAGTCCTTGGTCTGGTAGACGACGTTCTACAAAAGATATTGCCACAGAGGAGCAGCTTGAGCAGCTTTTGGCAGATATAGATGATAAAATCACTGAATCAGGGAAGATTGTCACGCCTCCACCAACAGTTGGGAGTTTTGCCATGGCTAGTCCAAATACAGTTGGTAGTTCAACTGGTGCATCTGGGACTACCAGGAGTACACCACTAAGACATGTCGTCAGGATGTCTCCTGGTGCTCAGAAATTTACGACTCCCCCAAAGAAAGGAGAGGGTGATTTCCCCAACCCAATGTCCTTAGAACAGGCTATCGAAGGTTTTGGCCACCTCGGTGTCTATCCTCAGATAGAATACTGGCGTGATCGACTAAGGCAATGGTGTTCCTCAGTTTTGCTCAAAACTCTGCTTAACAAGGTCGAAACCAGTCATATTCAGGTTTGTTTTGGGTGTCCTTTTTAAATAAACACTGCTCTTCCTATGCTCGTCTGCTGAAGAATGAGTTGATGACCACATCCGAATCCAAGGCAGAGCGAGAATTTCTTGTTTCCTTCTGTTTTTGTGAACATGTTTAAACTTTTTCATGTGTACAGGTAATGCAGACAGCATCCAAGCTAGGTGTTACTGTCACAGTAAGTCAAGTTGGAAGTGTTCTGCCAACAAATGGAACAACCGCTACCACTGCCTTACCGGTTGATCGAGCAAAGGGGTGGCAGCCATCTTACTCTCTCGATGAAGATGCACTTCTTCATCAGTTACGCGCTAACCTTGTACAGGCTATTGATGCTTCCATGCGTAAGTAACTTTCCTACAGCTTCTAGGTGATATTGTCCTTGTCCTTGTTAAGTTAAAGCGCTTTTCTGTTGTTGTGAAATTAATGTTATCAACTTAAGATTTGATTTTTTTCTTATTAAAATTACTGAACTTGAGGATCGTTAATCGATTGGATATCAGAGAGAAATTAATGATATCATCTCATTTTATCTGCTGTTGCTAAATGTTTGGGTCGTTATAAAGATGCTAAATGTTACTTCTGCCATATGCAGAAAAGCTGCGTACAGAGAACCAGCAGTTTCAGCAACAACAACAGCAACAGCAAGCAGCGCTGATCCCCGTCATGCAGGAATGCGTTGATGCTATAAGCGAACATCAGAGGCTTCAGGGCTTAATGAAAGGAGAGTGGGTCAAGGGTCTACTTCCCCGCAGCAGCATTCCAGCAGATTACACCGTGCAAAGAATCCGAGGTATCAGACATTCAGATTAAACGATTTCAAATATTAGTCGATTAATCGTGACTCTCTTAACAACTCTTGGCTTGTGGCAGAGCTTGCGGAAGGGACTTGTGTGAAGAACTATGAATACAACGGAAGGGCAGATACTCGTGAGAGAAACAAGAAATGGAGCTTGGAGCCTCCAACCGATTCTCATCTGCTTCTGTACTTGTTCTGTGCCTTCTTGGAACACCCAAAATGGATGTTACATCTGGACCCCAGCTCTTATACAGGGACTCAGTCGAGCAGGAACCCGTTATTCTTGGGGGTTCTGCCTCCAAAAGAGAGATTCCCAGAGAAGTACATCGCAGTGGTATCAGGCGTACCTTCCACGCTCCATCCTGGTGCATGTGTGCTTGCTGTAGACAAGCAAAGCCCCCCGAGGTTTGCCTTGTACTGGGATAAGAAGGTGCAGTTCACGCTTCAGGTAATAACGAATGCTTTATATGAATTACATTTACATATCCCAGAGGATGTCAAAAGGTTTTCTGAATTGGTACTGGAAATGGAACAGGGGAGAACAGCGCTATGGGACTCTATGTTGCTGATGTGCCACAGAATCAAGGTGGGATACGGAGGTGTTGTTCGTGGGATGAATCTGGGTTCTTCAGCCCTTAACATCCTACAAGTTGTTGATTCCGAAACTGACGATTAAAACTCATTTGTCCATTGTTAGTCGGAAATGTTGTGAGATTAGGAAACGCCATCTCGTTTTGCCATTGTTAGTCGGAATTGTTGTTGAGATTAGTTTTCTCTTTGGGTAGCAGCTTATTCTTGTGATAAGTAAATATATTGAGGATGTTTTTTTTGTTTTTGGCCCACTCTATAAATCGGTTGGTGGGACAATACGCTGAATATTCATCAATATATTTGAAATGCATGAAGTTGAATGAGTTTCAGAATATGTGAGCATAAAATTTAGATGCCCCAAGACAATCCCAGTATGCGTTACTCACTATGAATCTATCTCTAGGCTAATTATTTTATGTGACACAGCCTTATCTCAAGGTTTGAATGTAACTTAGATCCATTAAATATGAAGTTTCATAGCACAATGCAATTGCTCGTAAATCGAACATTCAACACTCGAAGTGTAAGAAAATCTCGACTACCCTACCTACACTTCTGTGCTCGTTTCACTGTAACTATAACGGAGATTGAAATGTTTTAGCAAAAAACAGCATCAACTGTTTTTATTTTTTAACAGAGACATCATACTCATGGTGCTTGCACGAAATAGGAAAGTGGATGAAACCAACAAGGTATGGCAAGATTTAAAGAGAGAAGGAGTTCTGTTTGACCAGAACTTCCGGTTGAAGCAATGGGATTGTATGAAGTGAGGAGAGATTCTCCTCGCACGCCTCTGTCTCTGTCATTTCGAGTTTTTCCGAAAGGACTTTTTCCTTATTACCCTGAGTTAAGACTTAAGAGAGATAGTGAAAGAGGATTTCTTGGAGCTTTTTCCCTGGAATGATATTGTGTATGATTCTCCCGAATATTTGTGCGAAGAAAGCAATGAAGAAGCAAGTAGAAAAAGCGATCTTGAGGATAGGGAGCTTAAAGGACAGCTCTTGCGCAAGTAGGGCGGTTACTTAGGCAGCCTCAAGCAAGAGTTTCATGAATATATGAGAAAGCTCACCAACAATCGCTTGATTGGTGGAGCCGGACACTATGTCACGGCTATAATTTTGTACTTCAAAATATCAAATTTCAAATTAAGAACAGAACGATTTGTGTTTTTAATAAAATACTAAATAATGTCTTTTAATGTGAACAGAATCCCACTTTTGGATCGAATATTCAATCCAACATAACTTGACGCCGAAGATATGTATGACCGACCCCAAAGGCCCAACACAAAAAGGGTATTGACGGCGAGACAGGGGCACGATTGTCATTTTGCACATGGTATTATGTTAAACCCTAACTTTATTTTCGCTTCACCACTATATAAATAAGGCTCGTAACTCTTCCTGCTCTAATCCTTATATCGCTCTTTCTTCGACCTAGCCGCTGCACCCTCTCCTTTTTACCTATATCGCTGAGGTAAGCGTTTCCCTACGCATGTACGATCGGTTTCAACGTTCTGTTTGCTGCTTCCTTACACGATTCTCTTTGATTCGATGCTCTTTTGTTGATAGATCTTTCTGAATACCTGATCTGTGGTTTTGAGCTAATCGATTGAGAAAATCAACCTTTTACACTGAAATCGAGAGTTCTTTTTCATGATAGATTGTAAACTATTTTCTCGATCATCGGATCGATCTGTTTGTGAGATATTTTTATTGGACGATCGATTGTTGGGTTAGATCTATATGAGAAATTAGTTAAATTGCGTTTCGAAGATTTATTTCATGCCAATCGTCGATTTGTCTATTGAATGGGTAATTCTGGGGCAGCATACAAAAAATCCTGGGTTACCTTCGGCTTGTGTTAAACTCGGAGAAACTCTCAGATTGTTTGCTATATGCCTCTTTGAATAACCTGCTTTTCATGAATTATAGCACGCTTAGCTCAGAGGATAGAGCACCACAATCTTTTTTGTGGTAGAAATCGGTTCGACTCCGATAGCGGCTTCTTTATTTGATCGTTTTGAGAAAGATGAATTTCTTGTTTGATATATGTCTACTGTTCTGATCGTTCCTATATGACCTATCTGCAGATTTAAGCCATGGGTAAAGAAAAGTTTCACATCAACATTGTGGTCATTGGCCATGTCGACTCTGGAAAATCGACAACCACTGGACACTTGATCTACAAGCTTGGTGGTATTGACAAGCGTGTGATCGAGAGGTTCGAGAAGGAAGCTGCTGAGATGAACAAGAGGTCCTTCAAGTACGCATGGGTGTTGGACAAACTTAAGGCCGAGCGTGAGCGTGGTATCACCATTGACATTGCTCTCTGGAAATTCGAGACCACCAAGTACTACTGCACAGTCATTGACGCACCTGGACATCGTGATTTCATCAAGAACATGATTACCGGTACCTCCCAGGCCGATTGTGCTGTCCTTATCATTGACTCCACCACTGGTGGTTTTGAAGCTGGTATCTCCAAGGATGGCCAGACCCGTGAGCACGCTCTCCTTGCTTTCACCCTTGGTGTCAAGCAGATGATTTGCTGCTGTAACAAGGTGAGCTCACTTTTCATCCTTGTTTGCTTGTTCTGATTATTACTCTTTTGGTTTGATTCTTACAAAATATTTCTCTTGCTTGTTTCAGATGGATGCCACTACCCCGAAGTACTCCAAGGCCAGGTACGATGAGATTATCAAGGAGGTGTCTTCCTACTTGAAGAAGGTCGGATACAACCCTGACAAAATCCCATTCGTGCCCATCTCTGGTTTCGAGGGAGACAACATGATTGAGAGGTCCACCAACCTTGACTGGTACAAGGGACCAACCCTCCTTGAGGCACTCGACCAGATCAACGAGCCCAAGAGGCCATCAGACAAGCCCCTCCGTCTCCCACTCCAGGATGTCTACAAGATTGGTGGTATTGGAACGGTGCCAGTGGGTCGTGTTGAGACCGGTATGATCAAGCCCGGTATGGTTGTGACCTTTGCTCCCACAGGGTTGACCACTGAGGTCAAGTCTGTTGAGATGCACCACGAGTCTCTCCTTGAGGCACTCCCAGGTGACAATGTGGGATTCAACGTCAAGAATGTTGCTGTCAAGGATCTCAAGCGTGGGTATGTTGCATCCAACTCCAAGGATGACCCTGCCAAGGGCGCTGCTAACTTCACCTCCCAGGTCATCATCATGAACCACCCTGGTCAGATTGGTAACGGTTACGCCCCGGTGCTGGATTGCCACACCTCCCACATTGCAGTCAAGTTCTCTGAGATCTTGACCAAGATTGACAGGCGTTCTGGTAAGGAGATCGAGAAGGAGCCCAAGTTCTTGAAGAATGGTGACGCCGGTATGGTGAAGATGACTCCGACCAAGCCCATGGTGGTGGAGACCTTCTCTGAGTACCCACCCCTTGGACGTTTTGCAGTGAGGGACATGAGGCAGACTGTTGCAGTCGGTGTCATCAAGAGCGTCGACAAGAAGGACCCAACCGGTGCCAAGGTGACCAAGGCTGCCGTCAAGAAGGGTGCCAAGTGAACTATCAACACCAAAAGTCTTTCATCCGCAGTTGAATCAAAGGACAATGTCAGTTTTTTTTCTTTTTGGTGTTTGGTCGCTTGTCTGTATTACTGTTTCGTTTCATCTCCGTCAGAACTCTTTTCTCGTAATTGGGTTCTTGACAGGAGGTGGCGGAGCTACTTTGCACTCGAGCTTCCTGTTTTTTTCTTTTCATTTGCTATTGGATTTTGAACTATTTTGGATATTCTGTTATTATGATGATATGTTGACATTCCTGCGGATATTGTCTCCTCTAATTTTTGTGGATTTTTAGTGGTCGTTTATTGGAAGTAGCATATTATCACATACTTCCTTCATATGCTACAGCATTATCATTACAAACAACACAAAGCCAAGTAGGTACATTGTTCAGAAGACTAACAATCAGATAACCTCCAAAACTGAAACTACGAGTTGATGATGAGAGTAGTAGGTACACTTGTCTATACACAAAAGTTCCTGCCAGATGTATCCCAAAGCGCATAATTTCTTGTAATCAACTCAAGGACATCTAGAACGAAAAGGCATTGAAATTTCCTGAGAGAAGTCAATGATGATGTTAGAGAGAGCGAAATCGTTACAATTTATACTGGCTTGTATTATGATTTTTTAATTACAATTATAATTAATCGGTTAAGAAACAAAAGTCTCTCCTTTATAATTTGTTAGGAACCAATACTCTTTCCGGAATTCGACCCCAAAAAAAAAAAATTTGTTGAGAACAAAGGACCTAATTGGTCTAGAATATAATTATAATCTTTTCTTAATTTTTATTTTTGCTTGTTTTGCTAATATTTTAACTTTGGTTTGGATAAATAATTGGCCAAATTATATACTACGAAAGTAAAATATTATAATTCCGACCTCTCTTACAAACTCGAACTAGTTTTTTTTTTTTAAATTGTAATAATTCTAGAAATAGAATATGTGCAATCTCATTAGGGGTTATTAAGGAAGGTGATGATTGGGCAGATGGAACCAATTAACCAGGACAGGACACAAATTCCCAACGGTTCAGCTCGGTTCCAACCGGTTTCATTTCATCCTGTATCAGCCATGCCTCTTTCCCATTCCTCCAACGCGACCTCTGCTTTTAGTTTCTCAGGAACACAATCTGCGAGTTCAACAAGATACATTAGATAACAGTAACCGTTATAAATCAGAGAAACGAATACTTCACACGATAGTAAGTACCCGCAAGGAACTCATATTTCTCCTCGTTACTCACTACGGATGCTGCCAAAGAGAAGACAAAAACGGTGAAAAAGATTTCAGTTCATCATCTATTGAATTAGTATTGATTTTTTTGCAACCAATCTTGCAAGTGATGAGAACAGATTAGCACATCAACAATAATATTTCTATGACTTGACAGGCACTTGTGCATAACACCCAAATGGAAACCATATGCCTCAAAACCATCGGTGCATCAGCATGAGCTTTTCGACATGGAGTTCGGAATTTGAGGTTAACATCTACATAAGTTTAGATTCTAGATAAAGGCATATAGGAACGAGAGATATGAGCTTACAGAGATGTTTGTAGTGGATGAACTTCTTTTTGTCCTGGACAGAACTTTCATAAGCTTCTTCAGAAAACCGTTCAATGAACATTTCCTACAGATTAAAAAATAAACCAGTTAATGTACTTGTAAACGCAATTAACATCGATTTTGAATAAGGCAACATGAAATCAAAAGGTTGCAAAACGGACGAACAACAATGCCGAGTTCCAATACAGGAAAAAGAAAAAACACTCTCCTCCATGCGCCAAAGCAAACAAAGATAATTTGTGCTCTTCAGCACCATATCTTCCCTTAAACTTTTTAAAGGTTTGGTTCCAACTTTCTAGATAGCAGACATCCAACAAACAGTGAAATCCAATGCACAGTCTTCACTTATTAAGCTTTCAAAGTTATGAGACTAAATCATATTTTGCGGAATCTCATACAAGGGATATATTAGGACGTTCTTATGTGTTTGGATGTAACTCCACACAAGGTAAGAGCTAAACCTATGACAATCAAGCAGTAACTACGGTTTCATCTGAACTCACTTAAACAACACATGGATGAAGCAATAACGTTAATCCCCAGCAAAATTAGCAGATGCACAGCCATTATGCACCACGGAAATTAGCGAGACTACAACACTGGTTGTGGCAATTGATACTCCCAAATTCATAAAAAAAACTTGTGTGGAATCAAGTTCCTCGAACTAAGTATCTCCTAAAACAAAAACAAATTCGGTAGCTATATATGTCAAAATATTATACCGTGGCTTTGTTGACAAGAAAAACGGCGTCCTGCATGATCTGAGGAGCAGAATTATCGCTCCTCATGATCCGCCGAATCCGATTCATCGGAAACCTAAACGTCTTCACGTCTACATCATCGCCTTCGCCGTCGTCTTCCTCACCATTTTTCCTCCTCGATCCGCCCTTCCCGTTACGGCTCTTGCTCGCGACGACGCCATTACTTTTCTTCGGCTCATCGCGTCTCGCTTCTTCCACAGAGTCGCTGCTCGAAGATTCCGAGATCTCGTAAACCTCCGGCTCCTTCTTCAGAAGGCCCCCGGAGTTCGCCTTATTCGGCGTCCTCTTCTTCGCCTTGGAACCGGAGCTGCGAGTACTACGACCACCGGCTTTGTTGACGCCATCGCTCTTCGGCGCTCTCTTCTCCTTGCTCGGTTTCTTAGACGACACCATTGTTTCACAACTCTGTTTCACCCCTTTTTTGCCAGAATAAAGCCAATGGGAAATTCACGGACTCTTACATGGGCTTTAATATATTTGAGGATACTAAGCCCATTTTATCAATGATGACATATCAATTACCCACAGGCCTAGAGGAATGGACAAGGTGATGTGATGTGATGTTTGACTGTTTTGAGTAGACTCGCTAATTTGGGATTCATAAAACTGACTCCGATCATAATTCAATTGTTTTTTCTGTATCCATATACCATTGTAATAAGTACTAGTTTCAGATACTTTTTGAATTTGAGTAAAAAAATTGTTTGAGATACTTTGATACTACATTCTAACGACGGACATGGAAACATGTGGGATATGAAACAATGTAACTTGTTTTTTTGATAATTTGAGTTAAAAATTTACCGAAATTATTCAAGAGTATATAAAAGTATTCCAAACAACAAAAATATTTGAAGACAGCATTTTAAAAAAAAAAAATCTATTAACAAAATCGAAATTTATTTTATCCAATTAAAAACAGTAAAATCTTTGAACACCCTTTTAAAGTTTAATTATAAGGGAACATGGGGTGGCATTTGCATTGCATATAGCCATATACGTATTTCGTTTACCGTTGGTATTGTTACTGCGTGGACGGATGGACCAGAAACAAACATTGCAATAAAAACTAAAAATATTATCTTCTTTCCGACATAAGCTAGGATATTTTAGGGGATTAGATAAGGAAGGAGTCAAACAAGAAAAAAGATAAGGAAGGATGGAGTAATGTTGGACGTAATAGACAGGAGAGGTGTCCAAAAACTAAATCCAGCACGTGTGATCAAGGACACGTGTAAGACTCTAACTAACTCTCTCTGTAATATTAAACGTGGCGTAGTTCGTGTCTTCAATCTCCACAATTCCTCTCTTGACGAGTTTGGCTTTTCGTACATTGTCTTGTCTTTAGCTACTCCGACACAACCAAAGCTTTGAAGCGGGCAGCATTTAACGGTGTTGGTGTGATTATTATCAATGGCTATTGTAGAAGAACCCATCCTTTCAAGATTGGATCGTATCGATTTCATGGTGAGGAAGCTAGAGGAGATGAAAGGGAGCTCACCGAGAAGCTCGAGCCCATCCACTCCATCGAGTGGGACCCAGCCATCGTCGCTGGATCTGTCCTCGCCGAGGAGCACGGGGAAGCTACAGTGCCGTTCGATGGAGCAAGTGATGGAGGAGACTGAGCGTAAAGGGACCCTGCTAGAGAGACTAAACAATGTAGAGGAGCAAGTTCTTAAGCTGTGCTCACAGTTTGAGGAAGAGGTGGAAGAAGGGAGAAAGAAAGGTGGCAAGAATGAGAAGAAGACGAAGAAAAAGAAGGGATTGAGGAAGTTGGTTGATAGAGTTGTTGGATCTTCTTCTCCGACTGATATCCATTCCAAGAGCTGGCGTTGCTGAGCCATTTTACTCTCTTCCTCCATCGTCGTGATGTATAATTCAACCACGTTTTAAAGCTTTTCTTCTTTTTCTTTCCCTTTCATTTAGGGCCCTAATTTGATTGTTTGTTTATGTGTGTTGTTTGCTAGCTAGACTGCAAAATTTTCATTTGAATTTAAGATGTTTCTAAGAATTCAGGGAGACCAAGAAAAAAGAAGTATTAAATTTCAAGAATAAATTATACGATGATTGATCATTTAGATGATTAGTTTTGTCAACAGAAAGGCATGTACACAGCTTCAATCTCGTCACTGGAGATGGCCAAACAACCGAAGCTGAAATAAAGAAGGGTGTAAATACTATATGTGAAACGATTTGAGTTGTCTAGATTATAATTAAACAACACAAAAAGATTTAGAACCGTATGCACTCCAAAACTAGTCGGATATCCATATATCTTTTTAAGGGCCCAGTTTATATTTTCAGAGCATCATCTCGAATTTAAAAATTTAATATTTGTGAATTATTTCATTTCAAAAAAATATTGAAATCCAGCAATTATCTTGCTCGTTAAATTACTAGTATATGTATTTTTTTCAGGTCGGAAAATTTGACTACTTGTAGCGCAAACCCTTAAATCAACATATAGATTTCTGAATCTGATTCAACTTGGGTTTGATACCTTAGACAATTGTTATTTTTTATTTTTCGTATGCTTTAGCCAAACCTGATTCCTCCAATTATCCAATCTTTTGCGATTTTACCCACAAAACTGTTTTGCTTATTGTTCATTAGGCCACACTAATTTCCGCCAACTATATATTCCGCGAAAGAGCTGACTTTTCAATAAGTGTGATGTTTATCACAAGTCACCTGCTTGGTGACGTAAGTAATCCCATCCCTTTACCACCATATCACGATCATTCAATCAATTGAAGCATACATATTTAACATTACACTAACGATACTATTCGTTTCATACAGAGAAAAAAAAACGAAACTATTCAATCACCATCGTCATGACTACCACCACCACCATAATCATCAGCCTGGGCGAAGAAAAATCACGCAAACTTGTGAAATAACGATTTAATTAATTAATAGTACCCCCAAAGTTCCTTTTATCATTATTAAAAATAAAATAAAATAAAACAAGCTCAAGTTTCCCCGTGTTTACTTTTCCCCTTGTTTATGCAAATCTAGGACCTTGATTTTTCGAAATTTCGATCTCCCTTCACCTCAGGATCTCAATCTCCTATTCGACTGATCGGTTAGGGTTCTCCAGCTCCCCAGACGAAATCGCTACTCGTCTACCGCGAATCAGCGATTACCTAGATTCACTTCTAGGTTATTTTTGGCGGATCTAGCCAAGTTCTCCTCCCTCTTCAGCTACGGCGAAGCTTTTCAGTTCCACTCTTCCCTCGCAGCCATGTTCTGGAAGCTCACGTCTCTCTCTGCATCATCTCCTGTGAGTTGAATAGATCTTTTTCCTTTTCGTCCATGTCCAGTTCTATGGTTGCTTTTCCCTCGAAATCGATTCTATGTTTACTCTCGGTGGTTCGTTAGTTTGAACGGTTCTTTGCCCAGTTCTATTGTTGCCTATTCATATAGTTTCTGTTCGAATATTGGATTTGCTTAGTTTCAATTCTCTCAGTAATTCATACCTCTTGCTACTGCGACGCGTTCTGCTCTGTTGTCATCCTTCTTTTCTACTCGGATTGTGTATTTGTGTTCGTGTTCCATTTTCTGCTTTCTTTTTGTTTCCCCATGCGTTCTACTGAAATCAGTCTAAACATAATTATAAAGCCTAGCGTAGGATTTGTTAGAATTCCAATTTATGTATCAGGGAAGATATTAGGACAAATGTAGATCCTTGGAACCGATACATCATTTACGACCTTTCTCTTGCTCCTTCCCTTGAACTCGTGGCTGTGTTCTTGTTCTCGAGAATGTTGTCAAATGACCTGCCACCAGTTCATGAAAGTTTGGAATTGCTCATTTATTGATCTTCTTTCGTTATGTTACCAACATAGGTTGAGACGATACTAGACAAAGAAAATTTCACGTTGGAGGAGCTTCTGGATGAGGAAGAAATTATTCAAGAATGCAAGGCTTTGAATAGCCGGCTCATAAATTTGTAAGTTTTTTTTTTTTAATCATTTATCATTTGCTTATTTCCTTCATAATCTGTTTCATAGTACCAGATAAACCCTATGCTGGTTGTGGAAACCAGTGTCTTCTGCATTTGTGGAGTTTTAGTTGAGGACTCCCATATTTCATTCGTATTTTCTTGGAAAACTTTATTGATTGGGTATTAATATTTGCAGTCTAAGGGAGAAAACTCAAGTGGAGCAATTATTGCGGTACATTGTTGAAGAACCTCCAAATGATGCTGATAGTAAACGTGCTTTCAAGTAATATACTTCCTTGATTCTAACTGGAGTTACCTTGTCTTGCCATTCTTTTTTCTCTCTCTAGCTAATAATACATTCTTCTTCTCTTAGGTTTCCATTCATCTCGTCTGAAATATTTACATGTGAAATTGATGTTATTCTAAAAACTTTGGTGGAGGATGAAGAGGTATTTTTTTTTTCATTAATCATATTACCTTTTCGTCAAATGACAGTTCCTACTTTTCATATTTTGTGCAGCTGGAATATACTTTATCGTTACCCTAGATCTCATTTGTTGGCTTAATTTTGCAGCTGATGAACTTACTTTTTTCCTTTCTGGAACCAAATCGTCCTCATAGTGCATTGCTGGCAGGCTATTTCAGCAAGGTACTCTCTCTTACAATACATAAGTTTGCGTATTACTTCCGGTACTTTTTTTTTGTTTCTACCTTTATATCGTGTGGCTTCAATCATCTCAAGGCTCTGAGATGTGCTCCTTACTTGTCTCTGTCTGGTTTAGGTTGTCATTTGCCTTATGATCAGAAAGACTGCAGCGCTTATGAGTTATGTAAAAGTAAGTAATATCATATAGTAAAACGGATGGTAATCCTTCTTTTGTTTTCCCTTTTTGCATGAGTTTTACGATTAGATTTTTTTATAGTTGATGTACTGGCTACAGTTCTCAAAGTAAATTTTGATGATCACAGGGGCATCAAAATGTTTTCTGCCAGTTGGTTGATTTGATTGGGATAACATCCATAATGGAGGTAATTGGTTTGTCTTTGACTCAGTGCAACTTGTTGTGGCCTCAGAGGTCATTTTTGCTATAATACTTATGTGACATTGTCTAGGTTTTGGTTCGCTTGGTCGGGGCTGATGATCATGTCTATCCCAACTTTCTGGATGTGATGCAATGGTTGGCTGATAGCAATTTACTTGAAATGATCGTGGACAAACTTAAACCATCTGTAAGTGGTACAGCTTTCCTATAATCATCCGAAAGACAAGAAGCTCGTGTCATTCTGTTTTGATGCTTTTAGCCTTGTAGGGTGGTGTAAAAATAGGATAGCTGATCTGATATCCTAGTTTCTTTGATCATCTTCAATCTGATCTGATAATCGTAGTTTCTTACAATCTTTTCTAACTTGAATCAGAGTCCTCCGGAGGTTCAGGCAAATGCAGCAGAAACACTATGTGCAATTTCTCGGAATGCACCATCAGCTTTAGCTACACAACTCTCTAGCCCTGGGTTTGTAATATTTTCTTCCATTATTAATTCCTATTGCTTCAATAGATTGATACAGAAGTATTTCACATGGCGGTACATCTTTTTTCCTGTTTTTGCAGCTTCGTTGCTAGGATATTTGGTCATGCTCTTGAAGACTCACACTCAAAATCGGGTCTAGTTCATTCGCTTTCAGTATGCACCTCTCTGTTGGATCCGAGGAAATCTGCTGCTTCATCATCTATGTTCAATTCTTGTAGAGGTCAAAATATGTTCGAGTCTCCTGTCCCAGTGTCCCAGGAGACTATTGGTGCCATGCTGCCTAAACTCAGTAAGTTGGATCTTACGATGTAAGATCTTCACATGACCATCAATATTATTCTTTTTGCCCTTTTTGGGTTGGATGCACATAATCTAATTTTGCACATGGACAAGTCAACCCTTTTCATATGTGATATTTCTTTCAGTTCGCGAGGACTCCTAGTGTATTTAGCATCTATCTGCACGTCATGTTTGATCTTCGCTGCTATTTATTGTGTCTGTTCTATTTTGGTTTATGTTGATAAAAAGGAATCTGGTCTCAGATTAATTCCATTAGTTTCAGGAATGCTTTCGCAGCATTTCTTGTATATGTAGGAGTTTATGTATTCAATGGCCTCGAAAGGTCAATAATTTTGTTTTTCTTTCTGCAGGCGACTTGCTTATGCTTCTCACTGTAGCATCTGACAGCACAGTATTGCCTACAACATATGGTGAACTGAGGCCTCCTCTTGGAAAGCATCGTCTAAAGGTCAGATCCAAAAATTGAGCATTTCAGTGAAGAAATTATAGGTTCTAGGACAGCGACAGCGCTTTTAATATATGTAAAGTCTCTATGCGTAACTGGATCCAGTTTTCCTATTTTTTTTGTTTCAGATTGTGGAGTTCATTGCAGTTTTGTTGAGAACTGGAAGTGAAGCTGCACAAAAGGAGTTAGTTAGTTCAGGAACAATTCAAAGAACTCTTGATCTGTTTTTTGAGTAAGCGTGTGCTAAAATTCTCTTGATCTCATTGTTGCTTTTTCTATTTTTTTTTTAATTATTTAATTTTTTTTAACATATGAAGGTACCCATACAATAACGCTCTGCATCATCAAGTGGAGAGTATAATACTTTCTTGTTTGGAAAACAAGAGTGATTTGATGGTTAACCATATTCTTCGCGAATGCAATCTAATTGGCAAATTCCTCGCTGCAGACAGGGACTCGGATCTCTCAGGTGATAGCCAGGTATTAATATTTGGTATGTTCACAAAGTTTTAACTGATCATTGGTATATGCCATTGTGTCATCCTAACCCATCTGACTCATTGCTAAAAATGTTCATTAGCTAAAAAAAATATTCTCTGCCATTTTTCTTATTCTTTTGTGTGAGGTAGCCCACTGTAGCCGCGACTAGGAAAAAAAACCCTCGGGTCGGATATGTTGGACATATCACAAGAATATCAAATAAAATTGGTCAGTTGAGTAACAGCAATGGCCAGATAAAGGCATACCTTCAGGTTGGTAACCATACAATCTCGTGCTGTGTAGTTGTTCTTCTGCCGCCTTTTTCTCACTTTACACGCATAAGGATATAAAATTTTAGTTGAGTCTTGTGATGAATGGTCCTCTCACCCTCGTCGCCCTTATCATGTTTGCTGACTGGGCTTTGTTCATTCTCAAATCTTTAGGAAAACAGTGAATGGAATGAGTGGCAAGGTAGTGTTTTGCAGGAGCGCAACACTGTTGAGAATGTCTACAGATGGGGATGTGGGTACGTCCATTAACCTCCACTCACTAACTAGCAAAATGATTAGTCACTGCTACATCACGCTGATTATAAATGTAAAAAATTATGTGATCCTTGTCCATCTTGGGTGAAACCCTTAAAGATGATTCCTTAATGATGATTGATGGAAGGGCATATATCCTTGTGGGTTTTCTCATGATTAGTAAGACCTGATAAGTTGCATTGCTCGGTAATACTAATATATGTCAGATGCATATAATTTTTAGAATTTGGAAGGTATTGTACAACTCACAGTCGTAGTCAATTGTTTTTGCTTCTTATGATGAGGCCACGCAGTGGATGCATCATGAGCTGGTCCTGGTGGTTTGGATTTTCTTTTCACTCTTAGAAATATTCCTAAACCCGCTGTTAAATGTAGGCGCCCAACTACAGTACAAGATAGGACAAGAGATAGCGATGAGGAAGACAGGGATTACGATGTTGCAGCTCTGGCGAATAATTTAAGCCANTATTCCTAAACCCACTGTTACATGTAGGCGCCCAACTACAGTACAAGATAGGACAAGAGATAGCGATGAGGAAGACAGGGATTACGATGTTGCAGCTCTGGCGAATAATTTAAGCCAGGCATTCAGATACAAAATGTATGGAAATGATGACAATGAAGAGGTATATTCTCATCCTAGTGCTTTTTTACTCATTTATGAACGATTTACCTGGTACTGAATTAAATCATCTATCATTTTCTCTGGTCAGGACCACAATGCTCTTGATAGAGACGATGATGTAATTCTCGCACACTTTCTCTTCCTCTTTTTTTGTTTTTTTTTTCTTTTTTTGTAAAATCGAGCATCTTCAATCCCCACTATGATACATATGAGGATGTAAGCTGATAGCTTTTTTTTGTTGCTCTTGAAAATTGGCATGTGTTGATACTCTATACAGGATGTTTACTTCGACGATGAATCTGCTGAAGTAGTAATTTCATCTTTAAGACTAGGGGATGACCAAGGAAGGTGAGATTTTCTTTTCTTTTTTTCTACTGATACTGGTGTCCTCATATTCTTACTTTAACCCCAGTTATTGCATTTTTCTAATAGAGTTACGACATTCTCTTTAAATAAATGACTTAAATCTTTCTCATTACTTTGCTGCAGCTTGTTTACAAATTCGAATTGGTTCACATTCCAAGACGACAGATTCGGCAGCACACCGCCCTCGGACACAGCAGGTGCTAATACGATAGAGGACGGGCAATTGAACAGAAACTTTAATGCCAACTCTAGCAGCAGTGACGACGACGAGGTTGTGGTTGGAGAAGAAGACGATGATCTAACAGGAAATCCAAAAGACAAGGCGATGAACACAAGTGAAACCAGCTTTCAAATGGAGAATCCAATGGGGTTCTTCGACTTCAACACGTCGGAGAAAACCGAAGATGCTTTTGCTGAACAGCCACCCGAATGGGTAGGGTGGGGCGAACCATCATCTGATATGCAAGCAAGCGGCACCAGTCTGAACCCATTCATTGATGACGATGATGATGATGACAGCAAGACCATGATGAACCTCGACATACCAATGGTTGAGGTAAAAACCGAAGCCGTGATTCCAAACGGGTCGTCCCCTACGGAAAGATCGCTGTTCGAGAAGGACGTGGAGTTTGTGGGAGTGGAAGCAGAAGGGACAGAGAAAGCGATGGAGCAAGCGATGAAAGAAGGGATAGTTGGGGAAGCAGGAGCGATGAAGAGGAACGTGGAGATGGTTGAGGACCAAAAGGTGGAGGAAAGTTCGGGAGTGAAGGAGTTCAATGATAACAACTACTGGAAAGTGGATCAAGAAGTTGGAGTTTTGGAGTGAAAACAAGTAGCCTGGAAATTCAGTTATCTTGTACAGTGTGATTTTGTATGAGAGTTTTATGTAAGATTTACTTGTTTCTAGTTGAAATTTGGTGTAAGAGAAGAGTCTGTCTGGAAAAAAAAAAAGTTAAATAGTTTTTTTATCATCAAGTTCCTGTTGAATGTTTGCTCTCGAGCGATGAATCGTGTCTCTGTCGTCTTGCTAAATTTAATCTCTTTTGCGCTTTAGTTTCGTTTGATGAACATCAATGTCCACTTTGTAACGAAAGTAAAGAAAAATGGAATCTCAAAGAATTTTGAAATTTGTTAGTTAATGGCGAACATCAATGATAAGTATTTGAAATTATTCAGTAGGGTGGGTTTTTATCGTTTTTTTAATCTTCTTTTCTTTTTTCCAGAAAGATAATTTCCTTGATATATATTCTTTTTTCTTGTTAGTTTTGTAATTAATGCAAAATATGTTGATACGAAAAAAAAAAAGAAAAAAGACAAAGTAGGCATTTTGAAGAATAAAAGAATAGGTTATTTGAATGGGCTAGTAATAAACAAAAACAAAAAAAGAGGTAAACATTGGCCTTCACGTGTCTTCCTCTCTCATACACAAATGTCAGCCAAACATCTTCTCCTGCAAACATATTGCTTGCAAAACGGAAGACCCACATAAGGCACATAATAAAACAACACTATGTAATAGACCTAACTTCAACTAAACCCCTAAACTCTCTTCATCAGATTTTAAAACAGTCACTAACCCCTACTTTTATACCATCTTCCTCCACTGAGTTCCCATTTCTGCGGATCATCACAGTTTCAGAGACCAAACTCAAAACTGCCCTGCCCTCTTGTCTCCGGATATCACCCCGTGAACCATGCTGGTGTCAAACTGACCGTCGTCCTTCCTCCTCATCTCTATGATCTTCCTGTGTGAGTTTGAGTGCACAGATGGGATGAAGGTGGGGCTTGAGGCTGGTCTGTATTCTGGAACTAGGCGGCCAGATCTGAACCGGACCCCGCAAGCGTTGCAGAGTGTCTTTGGTCCATTGGGTCCTTCCCTCCACTGCGGAGTCTTGGTTGTCTCACAATGAGTGCATTTCCGGACTATCCCGTCGGAGTTACTTGCCTTTGAATTCGAAGACACTGTGTGGCTGGTCGGGAGAATCTTGCGTTTCTTCTTGGCATGTTGCTCCGAAGAATGGTAAGTCTCGGACCCTGATTCGCCCGGAGTTAACTTCTCGGGCTTACTGGGTTCAAACGGGTAAAGGGATCTAAATCTCAGTGTGGTGGGGCGTTTGCGCTTGCTTCTCATGCCTTTCACAGAAAAAGTCAATCTGGAGTTCTGGGGAGAGAAAGAACCGTCACTGCTCTCGAGAACTGACACTGGGCTTGAAGACTGAAATAGCTTTGATACTTTGGCATCAGAAGGTGATGAAGATTGGTGGAGAGCGCTATTAATGCCAGACAAGGCTTCACAAGAACTGGACTGTTTCTGCACCCATGAAAGAGAATATTAGGCCTTATCCTCCACGATCTATATGATTCTTTTTCACACAATTTTCTCAACTAATTCAGTAAGAAGGAAAGCAACGAAAGTTATCCCCAGAAAAAACTCATAATGTTATACTATTCCCAAGTCATTATCCAATAACAAATGCGTGTATGATCTATCTAATGCGGTAAAGGCTTGAACCCCAAAATCATTATCATTATATTTCACTCAGTTTCCTAACCTAATGCGGTAAAAAGGTGTCACCAAAAAAATGAAATGCACATTGTGGTGGTGATAATCTATCAAGTGAAATGCATATATGATGTTCTCACTCTGAAAGAGCCTATCAAAGGTATGAACCTAAGAGAAGTAATAATATGCATGCCTTGCTTTAGGCAGCAACCAAGAACTCACCAAAATAGGTAGGGTCTTCCCGACACGGCCGCCCTTGGTAATGCCACAAGAGGTGAGGTCAGAGGGCAAACTCGGGAACATATCCATGGGAGGAGGCTCGAGGTCTTGAAATTTGGCATCCCAATCTTCCTCGCCGTTGGCGGTATCGATGTCCTCTAGTGGAAGATCGAAATGATTGATGAGATCATCAAAGAAATCATCCGAGAGACCTTTCAAGTCCTCCTCAGGTAACCAATTCATGCTACCTACCTAGTGTTGTCAAATCATACCCGACAAATGTCAACAGATAATACGTAATTTGAGAATTATATGCAACTCAATGAGCAAAACAACAATCATATATGCACCAAAGGCAGGCTTCCGAAACAGCTACGGTTCCAACTAGTGAAGAGAATATTATTAGAGTAGTATCATCAAGTGGATTAATTCAATTATTTAGATCAATCTCCATTTTAACTTGGCTTGTCCAGTCAAAAAACTTCACCTTAAAATTCAATTCCACTGAGGAAAATATTTGAGGTTTCACTCGAATACACTTGACTAAGACAGAGTCGTGCTAAAACAATCTAAAAAAACAGAAATAGCCATGAAAAAAAAAATCAATTCAAATGGTGAGACAAAAGCTGTGATTTCCTCATACATACAATGGCGACATTTAAAAGGTAGGAAAGATTGATGTTTAAACCACAAAGAACAAGTGTCGGTCGCATTTTTCCACACCAAACAACGCAACAAATATTATTTATAAAAAAAAAAAAACGGACCGAAGAAAATCCTTGCTAGGTTTTCCGAAACGTTGGAAATACAAGAAAACAACGCCAACGAACACACAGAAAATGCAACACAAGACAAAAAGAAATTTCTCCATCCTCAAGAAACGAAACGCAGAGAGAGAGAGAGAGAGAGAGACGAACGAAACGAACCTTCCAATATAATTGACCACAGAGAGAGAGAGAGAGAGAGAGAGTCGTACGATTCGAAATTGGGGATTTAGGGATTTGCAGGTTCAAATTTGGGAGAGAGAGAGAGAGAGAGAGAGAGAGGGAAGGAGGGAGAAAGGTGGATGGAGTTTTCAATGTCTCGTCGGTTTCGTCTTTTTGAGATTATAAAAAAAAAAACAAAATAATGAAAAAAAAGGAAAACATGGAAACTGCTTTTCTTTTTCATCTCAACATTTCTTAACTTTAAAGAAATCCGTAATCAAAATTTTCTTTTGGGAGGAGATAGAGGAACAAAGAAATAAAATACAGTACTCCCTCTGTTTCACAAAGAGTGTCATTTGAGAATTTTTCACACATATTAAGAAAACTATTAAAAACTCTATTTTACCCCTTATTAATACATTAAATACAATTCTCTTTCTAATTAATACACTAAAACAATAGGGTTAAAACTGGATTTTGCTAAAAAATTCTGCATTGAAAATATAAAACGACACTTTTTGTGAAACAAGAATTTAATCTCAAAACGACACTCTTTGTAAAACGAAGAGAGTATGTATCAACGCGTCTTCACTAAAACTTTGGGTAACTCATTAAATACGATTTTCCTTTTTTTTGTTCTTACAAATAAATAAATACATTAACCGAGGCAGAAAATTAACTGGATAATTCAATTCAAAACGTTGCGCAATAAAGAAAGACCCAAAAATAAATTAATACAATTCCGGTACAGATAAATAACAGCTCTTCTGCAGTAAATAAAGATATTTTACGGATATTTGAACAAACATAAATAGGGTAAGTAACTCAAATATTGATCTGAATGGATGAGGAATATTTGTCGGTGTAAGAAGATAAAAACAAATTACCAAATTTAATGTGGTAATAATACAGTAATAGTATGTTGACATTATAAAGAAGAGCAGAGTGGTAATAATAGTCAAGTGAATTGCCCATTTAATAAAATACGAAAATATTAAAAAAATAATTGCGTGGAATAGTTAGGAGAAAAACAAAATAGCATAGCACATGCGAAATCAGGTGTGACAAAACCTTGAGGAAGGATGGTTCGTAGATCCGATCTATTATTATTATTATTATTTATATGATTAGTGATGTTGATTTTATTTAAGCGAACAAATAAGTTGGAGGGTTTAGAACTTTATAATACAATTTGTCAAAGTGAGATGGAGAGATCACCGACGATTACGAGACGAGAACCGAAATTTAATAATTATGGCGTTTCCTCATGGGAAAGTGGGTCCCTTGCCTAACTCTTTGCTTCCATCTTCCACATGATGTGTTCTTCGCTTCGTATCAATCAATTATTTTAAATCATATCATACGAATAAGTAACATGGATATTTTATGTTGCCCCCTTTTTATCTTTTAGATTGTGTAACTCTTCTGCATCGTGGATAAATACAAATATCATGTGGGGTTATATTTTCTGCATTTGTACGCTGGCCATAAATAGATTTCTTTTTGCAAAAAATATACTATATATTAATTATACCGTCAATTGCGTGCAAATAGTACAGACCATTTCAAACTAGTTCGTAGTACTTTGCAAAATGCGAAATCAAGGGTGTAAAATCACCAATGTATGAAAAAAAAAAAGTTTCAAGTCCTTAATGATAAACAGCACTAGTTTTGTTTTGTTTATATCCTTTTTAGCATTTTAAAAGAAAGAAGAAAGACTTGGTTCTGATTTTTCACTTTTTCACCTGTAAGGCAACAACACCCAAAACTTTTTCTTTTCCACGAAAAGTCGAAAAGAAAAGAAAAGAATATTACAATTGGACCCTAAACCTCCTCCAAATTGCTGATTTGGCCCAAAGAAAGTGAGAAGGATCAAATCTTAACCTTAGAGGTTCTTCTTCTTCTAGCGTTTACAAATAGAAACAAGAGGAAGAGCAATAAAAGCATCAATGCCACTGATACGAACATCCACAGCTTCTCATCATCCATTTCTCCAAAAACGCTCCTTAACTCATTCTGCAGATCAACAATGCTTCTCTTAGACTGCACGCACACACATTGTGGATGAGCAAGTTTCTTTGCAAGTCCTATTTGGGAAACAAATGGCCAAATGTGAAGACAAAAGTTTAAATCTTTTGTATCAAGAAGAGGGACGTACAGTTGAAACCAATTTTTTCGACACTAGTTCATGTTCTTTGGCAAAGATTTCTTTTGCATACTTATAAAGCTCCACATCTAGATTGTTCAGCGATTTGATCTGCTGAATGACCTCCTTAGGAACTCTTGTGCGCGTCTGTAATATCCATTTATCAAGAGATTGATTATTCAGGCCTTGTCTCATTTACTTTGCTGGTTTAAAAATATATATTTACCTCTCTGGTAAAATTTGCTGGCGAAATTCTCTTCAAGGAGTTGACCCGTCTGGTTCCTTGGGATTTCCGTAGATGAGTAATGCAGCCTTCATAGACTTCCATAAGGGTTTTTACCGTCATCTGATGTGTATTCTATGGACATTAAATCAAACCATTTCACACGTTGATCATAAACGCTAAAAGAATATTTACTTACATTTCCACTCTTAGCTTCTATCTTATTCGACACAACTTCAGATGTACCATTCTGCAATGTCAGTGTCATTTTCAGAATTACAAAAAAAAAAAAAACTATTTCCTTCAGGAGCAGGACTTTACCTTAATTTCACTCTTATCTGACCCCGATTTTGAAACTGTAACACTTGCCTCTGGAGCAACAATCAAAGAAATTGAGAATTTTTGTGATTGCAAGTACAAGTTTGTTAACCCGACATTTATATGTAAAAATGATGCGACAATGAAAGATAAGGAACAGATCAATCTTCACGATACCAGATGATCAAAGCTAATACGATAATCCCCAATAACAGAAAACAATAATCTTCCTATTAAAATTGTGTAGTGTGTCGAGGACAAGGGTCAATCAAGATTTAGTTCTCGAATGGAAATATTTTATTCTGAGTGTTTGCTAAAAGTTTCTTATTTTTTGTCTTCTATAAAAGAAAATATTAATTATAAATCTGTTAGTGTCTCTATTAAAATGGTAAGCGTAAGGAAGTAGCTTCAAATCTTAAGAACAGTCGAATGAATGATATAATGAGTTTTGGACTTTTAAAAGCCAAAAACTAAAGTATAACCCATCTCCACTCACATACATTCAAGAGCGGTACTCCGAGCAAAGTGTACATTGTAAGTACAGAATGATCCATTACCCTGACTCTAAGTTGCTAGGTTCCCCTCAGACATAACAGCAGTGGGATAAAGAAAATTAAAAGGTGAGAAACTTACACCAACCTGATTTAGTACTTTTGGTTTTTGCAGTTATGTTTGATGTAACCACTTGAGAAAGCACCTGAGAACCCACTACATTGGCAAAAAGTGATGCAGATTCCCTGTGCTCCTCTGTCAGTCCAACATACAACATGCTGTCCAACCTTCTCTGCAAGACAAGAAGGCTTAAGGATCTGCTGATATTAAGAGAACAATACCAAGATACAGTGCATTATGATGAAGAACAAGTGTAACTACCTTAGCGACTTGGAGAACAGGCTCACCAAGGCTTTTGTACTTCTGCACACAATGCCGAACCTCATGTGCTTCTGATAAATGGGAGTTATTTGTCAATCCTGCAATCTGTGAATGAAATGAAAATGCTCTGGAGATCTCTAATCAATTACTTGAAAAAGCAAAACAAAGAACATGAAAAGTACCTGAAATGTCGCTCCATTGTGGATTATATCATGAGCAGTAGGCGTATCGAGATATTTGTGCAACGGCATAAGCATCTCCTCCATGTCATACGGGTTATCGTCCTCAATGATAACTACGCCCTTAACTTT
The DNA here is from genome assembly GCA_020283515.1 of Alliaria petiolata. Lineage (NCBI taxonomy): Eukaryota > Viridiplantae > Streptophyta > Magnoliopsida > Brassicales > Brassicaceae > Alliaria > Alliaria petiolata. The sequence goes on along the minus strand of JAHZTW010000001.1, from coordinate 464,087,385 downwards.
TCGTGCATCTCGCTAAGAAAGGCCAAGCATTAGAAACAAGCTTCAGTCAACAGTTTCATGTGCTCTTATCATGTATGAGCTTAAAATCCGTATATGTATGCAACAAAAGAAGACGAATGGGGTTGGTCCGACATACCCGAGCAAACAAGTCTTCTCTCATCCATGGAACTAGATATTTCCATGGCCATATGTCTAGCGTGCTTATTACATTACTCTTGCGAATGCGGCCAGACATCCTTGTCGCAGAAGTTAAATTGGGATGCACCAAGAACCTAGCTGCTACCTCTACTGAAAATTCATAAGTGCTCAACACGCGGGCAATTGGATCCCGGACTATTGTCATCACCGAAGTTCTCTCCCTCGGAAGCTTTGCCATCAAACTATAATCATCATGTGTGGCCAACAGCTTGCATTTTTCCTTCCTATAAATTTACGGGGGAAGAGAAATTTCAGTAACTGCTGTGCCAAAAGGAGGAAACTGTTGGAAAGGTTTAGAACTATCTATTGATCTCATGTCAGGATAAGCTATCTGAAAGTCAACTTAGCAATCCATAGAGTGTACAAACAACATTCAGTAAAGCTTCATTATTAGTCATCTCACACAAGCCACAGAATCTTTTGGCATCAAATGAAGACACGAAGCTAATGACAAAAGAGAGGATACCTTGGATCGAAATGGAGCTTGTCGTAAGATCGAGGACATTCCTCAGAGTTATCATACAATTTCCTCAAGAAACTACAAGAGGACAAGAAAGCATAAACCACTCCGATCAAAAGTAATATAGTCAATTCACTCAAAACTCTTGGTAAGAGAAATTATTACCAATGAAAATATGTCCTGCCTCCAGTTCGGGGGACATGGAGAAAGAAGAGCAAATCCTGAAGCGAGCGTTTGTCTTTGTTGGGATGTTCTTCACGAGAAGAAGAAGAATCCGCCCACTTTTTCACAACTCTTTCGCAATGACCAAAATCAAGCTCCGCAAAGGAGGCAAGAACTGATATAATTTGCCAGTAACAAAAAAAAAAAAAAAGCATCAGACAAGTTCGGTTTCACAAAGTACGAATCAATCAAATCTGCAACAAACCTGAGCCGAGAAGAATTAACCCCAGAGCCAGCTTCGAAATAGGATTCATTTGCATTACGCCCCGATTCCAAACGCTGCTGATTGATTAGCGAAAAATCACAAACGAATTTAGAACTGAAGAGAAAGAAGCGATATTCAAAACTCGAAACAAACAAAACCCAGAAACAGAAAATGAAAGTTACGATTGTGAGTTTGTATAAAACGAAACCGAAACGTTCGAGAAGGGGAAAGAGAAAACAGGCAAAATGGGACCCAGAGAATCGAAGAATTGAATAAGAAAGGAACAAAGGAACAGGAAAGAGAAGAGAGGCCTACGTGTATGGGGGAATCGAGATCTCGTGCTCATAAATTCCCTCGATCGCTGTTGGGGGCAAAACTCGCTATCCAACTAGGCCCTACGAAAAGCTCGAGAGAAGGGTGTTTTCTTTTTCGCTTTGTATTACATCGATGGAGGAGGAACAAGAAGAAGAAGACGAAGAAAGAGAGAGATTGTGTGCGCTCCCGAGAGAACAGGGTCACGAGATTTTCTCTTGGTTTCTCGCCACCCAGAAAAAAACTTTTTAGGAAACACGCACTGAGAGAGGAGAGGACTAGTGCGAAAAATTGATTAGGCAAACACCAAATAGAAACAAGTTCCATTTTTTTTTTTTTTAATTGTCCCTCATACTTTATTTGGATTGGTCCGAAGTTTGACCGGAACCTTGCGAGTTGAATTTTTTTTTTTTATATAGAATTAAATATCTACGATGCATGAAAACTCGTAGTTAGATATTGTATCAGCAAGAAAATCAGCAGCCCAACATTCCGACCCATTAGGCTTGTTAATAAAAATGTTGTGGGTTCATATGTCTGACCCTCACGATGATGGATACATGTTGTTTCCTTTCAAATCTTGTCATCGTTTTAGTCCTTGTGTTGTGTGATGATATGTTAATGTTTGTTTTGATCTATACTATATATGACATGTGTCTCTCTCTAGTCCTGTTTGCTATAATGACAAAAATATCAATAAATATTTATGTAATTAAAAAATGCATGAATTTCAAATAGAGAAAAAACAAAGTAATTATTATATTAACTAATATCACAGATTTATTTATATATTAGTATTTATTGCCATTGGAATGGAAAAATCCTAAAATAGTATGACAGTTTTATAGCGAAATTATCATTTTAAATAAGTATTTATAATTAAAAAATAACATATATTTACACATACTAATTTTCAATTAATATTCTTTTTAAAAACATGTAAGCCATGTAAATTAATCCAATTGCGAAATTGCTGAAAAATAAATTTTAAATTTCTTTCAATTTTTTTTTTAAATTACTCCCATGGTTTCAAAGAGGATTTGAGAGATCAATAAAACTGGGTCTGATGATTGAATGGGCCGAGACTGAGATACCTTTTGTTTCTGCATTCTCCTTTTCTCAAGATTATAAGTATTAAAATCCCTAAAAAAAAACGCGCATAAGTTAAAACAAAAAAGTTCGCTGTCAGAAAAGATAAACAAAAAGTTACAGACCTCATGAGTCAAAGGTACGGATTTTTCTCCCTCTTTAAATCTGCTTTGAAGTATCCTCACTGAGAAATGCTGTCACTGATAATAAGTTTGGATGATTTGTATCATCTAATTTTTTGACGCATACAAAATTCTCATTTAGATTTTAAGATTTTTATCCTTACAAAGCATCAGGATATGCACTTGTTCTCATTTTGTAGAATAGCAGAGAGCACTGCCACTTGCTCTCTCATATCGTGAATTGCTTGCTCATAATAAATACTTCCCTAAAGAATTTCGATGATAATCTACAAATCGTTACGGCTTACAAAAATTTTCTTCTTGGACTTAACGCAGTTCTATAACAGCTCAGACGTGTCGTAGTTAATTGGGTAACGAGACTCGTGAGTTTTTGCATCGTTTTGATATATTCTTTTGAGATATTATATTACTCGTGAACTGAAAAATATCAGCAATAGACAGACGTCTATGCTCAGTATACAAAAAATCACGTGGCTACTAGCTATAGTGAAAATAAAATCTGTAGTGGCTTTGTCTGATTGTTATGTTTGACTATGCGTTTACTGTTGTGTGTAGATATCATTACAATATGGACAATGGAGATCAATGTGAAGTTTTAGAAGACTCCATTGAAGGAACATCAGCTTCTGTGGAACCCATAACCCCCATCTCTGATGGGGACAGTGGAATCATTGCATTGTCTCCACTCTGTGACCACTACAATGGTCAGATGAGGATTGATATTTGTTCCGATGAAGAAATAATTGAGTCTTTGTACCAAAACCTCTTTAGTATTGTTCTCTGTCTTCAAGTAGAGGAGTCTGGTAATGGTTCTCACACACCTCTCTCTGCGCATTGCCCTGGAGCTCCAATGAAGCTTACCAAGTTATCCAGAAACATTGATCCAGGATTCCAAAGAAAACTCTTCTGAAATTGCTTCTTAATTTGATTTCCAACATTGGAGTTGACTTTAGTCTTGTTATCTTGCACAAGATCTTGTGGTAATTTTGTGTACTCTTGTGTTCGGGAAAAAAATTTGGTCTTCTATTTGTGCTCAATGTGTATTGTGATCAAATCTGGAAATGTCCTCAAGATATATTTTGCATCAAAATCATGGAAGTATCATCATCATTGGAGTTGTAAGATCAGGGAATAAGAACATATATATTATAAAAGCTAAAAACGTAGATTTAACTGCCGAGAGGTTTTAAACTAAAGGAGGGGGCTACTAAGATCTCTCTACTCACACTCACTTGATCATGGAAACGAAAGCTTCATTTACAGAGACAGAGTAAGAAGAAGATTTGATGATAGGCACAATTATTCTTCTACCTTGTGCTGTTCTATGTACTTTCTATCTGCTTCTGCCACGCGGTTCTGGAACATTGTCCATTCGTTTCTGCATCTCTCTCTAACCTGAAACCGGGAAACAAAAACAAAACACACTTGAGGTTTTCCAGATGATTAAAGCAGAGCAGGTTTCTATTAGTAAGTATAATAACGCGAGCTTTATTACCCCTTGCCATGGAGATTTCCCCTTCTCCGACTCACCCTAACCAAATAACATTTATGATGAGTCAAGAGATCATTCAGAGATAATAAGAACAAAATCTCTTCGTTGCTCAGTGATAAAAAGTAAAGTCACCTGACTTCCAAGGGAAGGGATCACTTGATGGATAATCCATTGCGAATCTACTACACCAATCTTCTCATGAGCAGGCTACAAATGGAAGATAATGCATAGAGATGAAGATTTGACAAGGAGCGTTCATGACATAAACGAAGCTTCCAAAGGATTTACCCAGGAAGCAGAGGGCAACAATGACTAACCTCAACGCATCGCCTGAGAGCAAAATCAAGACCCCATCCATGAACAAGATCATTCTGCACCCGAAACAAACAAGATTGTTTTAGTACCCCAACTGATGATGGTCTGAGAAGGCTAGCATACACCCTTTGATTACTTAATCAGAAACCGAAGTAGATTCATTTATGCCACAGTCTCTAGTCATGTGAATATGATGTATAATCGTCAAATCTACTGTCCATAAATAAAAGGGCAAAATGCTAACCAAAGATCTTTTAGAAAAACAAAACCTGAATCATATGCCATACACATCGCCATGCTTCTCTAGAGAATACAGGTGCCATAATCTCAACAAACCTGCAGGTGGGGTAAAACCCGTTACCAAAAATGATTAAGCACTCTTCAGTGAGCTATGCAAGAGAGAGAAAGAGTATGCAGAGTCTTACGCAGCACATGGAGGTAAATGTGGATCACTGCACCATCCTGGTTTTTCTTGAGTTTCTCTGTTCAAGACTCGAAAAACTTAGGGACAGATTTAAACTCAAAGGAAAGGTAAACGAGAGAGAGAGAGAGAGAGAGAGAGAGAGAGAGAGAGAGAGAGCTCCTACTTGTGGACATCTCGGTCACCCCTCCTCTTTGTCATTTCCCATGTAAGTCCGTTGTTTGGCTCTAAGCCTGGTTGAGAAATCTCCAAACCATGCTTCTTAACTAACTCAATGTACCTTAAAAATAACAATACAAAATGTCAAGATTGTCATTGATCTGTAACTACGATTCCAGACAAGTTATTCACCTTTCTGCATTGAAATGCTCGACTCCAAGATCTTCATCCCATATAAATATATACTCATAAGCTGAGACAACATCAGGATGCAAAAATCTTTTTGCATACCACCTGAAAAAAAAAAGATAAAGAGAAACAATCAGAGGGTTATATCAAACAAATTTTCAAGACTTTTTGAAGAATGGAGTGTATTGTCCTGACCATCATCAGATTTCATACCATTTTGTTTGCTTTTTTGCACTGATATGTATTGCGTTTTTTGACCACTCAAACTGGTCCCACTCAGTTGTCCGGCCATCATAATGGAATAGCAAAATTTGGAAATCTTCAGAAAACTGAAGCAACGATGATGAAACCAACAAATCTTAGTGTTAATACTTAATAGTATCAAAACAAAGAATCGCAAAATACTCAAAACATGAGGGGGGAAATTGAGCAATTGCAGAACCTTCTTAACAGCTGCATTAATATTGTTCCTCTGCTCAAACCCAACGGTAAAAGTTACGAGATATTTTGGTTTCTTCTTCAAATCCTGCAGAGGTTATGCCCTTTTTTTTTTATAAATCTCCAATCACTATATTGTTGGACTATCCCAATTGTACATGTTGCCATTAGACTTGGCACATCAATAGGATTGTAGAGCTTACTTCACTGGGTTCACCCCATAATCTGCGCAAGTAAAAATCTGTTTCTGCCACAATAATTCCTGGAGGGAGTAGTTCTGCACCATGCGGATTGGTCGGCACATATATCTGGAAACATAGAAACAGAGATGATACACTTGATTAGCATGAAACACAAACGAAGTGCACTGCCTCGTGAATCTGTAATATTTATCTTCATTCTAGCACGTTGAATCAGCATTGAAATTAGAGACAGAGATGCTTCAGGAGAAATACATACCTTAGGAAACTCTCTTGAACCAAAATCTTCAGGTGATCTGCCACCAGAAAACAACTTCCCATCTGACATGGCTACATCAAGAGATGATATAAGGCCTGGGGTTAAGTTAATCTGCAGAATACAAAACATATCAACCGGTGAAAAGAGACACAAAAAGGAAGATATACCTATGAACCCCCCCCAACCTCATATACCTTTCTAAAGGAAACTGATGGTAATGTGATACCAATAAAAAAGCCAAACACCATTCCCACGATTGTCGTTATGATAAGCTTTGCGTTTTCATTTGTCCTTCTGGGAGCACCGCGGCAAAAGATTTTAACAATTACGTAAATTATTCAAACTGAAAGCAATTCAGAACTCGTTTGTTACATCAAAGCCCGCAAGGAAATGTACCTCCGGTGCATGGTCCCCATCGTATTGCTAATTCTCCAAATCTACTGCAAACAAAACAACTAAACCCAATCCTTAAAAGAAGAAGAGTTGAAGGACACAAGACATTTTTCAACTTGTAACGAAATGTTCTCTCGTTAATCAAATAACCATCCTGGAAAGTAGAAACCAGAAATCAAGACGAAAGAAAATCACGAATTTATAACATTTTTCTTTGACCTAATTGATGTAAGGAAAGCGTAACCGTCCAATTTCTTAAATACCATATTAAATTGGATATAGCTCATAATTCACCAATCAAGGAACACACAGGTTGAACAAAGTTTACAGTTGATTTGTAAATAGTCGAAACCGACAACTCTATGATTGCAGCAGAAAAGAAAACATGTCGGTGTAATAGTCGACATCTATGATATGATCCTACTACAGATTCAAGTTGCTTAAACCAGGCTAGATCAAAATCTAAACAACCATACACAGACGATATCAAAATCCCAAAGTAATAATCGCGAAAAAGGACCCAAAAAAATCAAGAAATTAGAGGGAAATGCGATGTTACTTACGGAGATTTGACAGAATCAAACTTGTAGATTAGGGTTCTGAGTCGCTTCTCTGATCTCTCAGGGCAACGTGGTGAGAGATTCAGTTAGTGAAGCACTGAGGAGAGAACTCAGGAGAAAACGAGCCGATTGTTTGTTGTTTTTCTGAGCTAAATTAAACCAAAAATATATATTAANCGTTATGATAAGCTTTGCGTTTTCATTTGTCCTTCTGGGAGCACCGCGGCAAAAGATTTTAACAATTACGTAAATTATTCAAACTGAAAGCAATTCAGAACTCGTTTGTTACATCAAAGCCCGCAAGGAAATGTACCTCCGGTGCATGGTCCCCATCGTATTGCTAATTCTCCAAATCTACTGCAAACAAAACAACTAAACCCAATCCTTAAAAGAAGAAGAGTTGAAGGACACAAGACATTTTTCAACTTGTAACGAAATGTTCTCTCGTTAATCAAATAACCATCCTGGAAAGTAGAAACCAGAAATCAAGACGAAAGAAAATCACGAATTTATAACATTTTTCTTTGACCTAATTGATGTAAGGAAAGCGTAACCGTCCAATTTCTTAAATACCATATTAAATTGGATATAGCTCATAATTCACCAATCAAGGAACACACAGGTTGAACAAAGTTTACAGTTGATTTGTAAATAGTCGAAACCGACAACTCTATGATTGCAGCAGAAAAGAAAACATGTCGGTGTAATAGTCGACATCTATGATATGATCCTACTACAGATTCAAGTTGCTTAAACCAGGCTAGATCAAAATCTAAACAACCATACACAGACGATATCAAAATCCCAAAGTAATAATCGCGAAAAAGGACCCAAAAAAATCAAGAAATTAGAGGGAAATGCGATGCTACTTACGGAGATTTGACAGAATCAAACTTGTAGATTAGGGTTCTGAGTCGCTTCTCTGATCTCTCAGGGCAACGTGGTGAGAGATTCAGTTAGTGAAGCACTGAGGAGAGAACTCAGGAGAAAACGAGCCGATTGTTTGTTGTTTTTCTGAGCTAAATTAAACCAAAAATATATATTAATAACTGTAATTTTGATTTTTTTTGTTTTCTGGAAGACCCACGCCATTTTTATTTTACCCGAAATTCACCTAAATCTCTGCATACGTGGCTTCCTTTCTTGATTTTTGTTTGTTTTTTTGGTATTTAGTTAAGGGTGGTGGTGAGTCGGATCTAAACTATAATCTAACTAAATTTTCTTTTAAACTGATCGGTATATCATTAGCGAAAAATAAAATAAAATGATCTGTATAAACAAACCAACCAAATCAAAATCAAACTTGTAGTTATCATAATTCGAATTAAACAATTAGCAAAAAAATCAACGCAAACTTTTCTCCCGAATCGAACTTCTACCTCATCTAGTAATTATCGTTTTCATGGAAAAATAATTTATGCATTGCTTTTATCCATTAGTCAAAATCACTCCATTTCTGAAAATATTATCTAACGTACCAACAAAAAGATGATTGTACAAAGATAATAAACCTTATTAAAAGTTAATAAAAGTTCAGCAACAAATCTTGAACGGATAACCAAATACAATATTGCTGCTTAAGAAAAACCAGAAAAAAAAAAAAAAACAGTTAAACCATGTTCCTGGATCAGAATGAACCAACTCAATTTCTCTCTTCACACTAACCAAACCATCTAAATCAAACAAGCAAGCAATCATCAAACCCATTTGGTTAGTCTTTATGTCAAATTCAGGTTCGGTCTCCACGAGCAGGAGACGGTAAAGTGCTTTCGCGCCCCAGTTGCTGAGACCGAGTCACCATACGAGCCATCGAAGACGTCTGATAAGCCTGGGGCGCGCTACATCCCACGGCCATTCCGCAGATCGGGCCACGAACCGTTGCTCTTTGAGCTGAATGTGAACTCATGCTCGAGAAGGCGTAAGCTCGACCTGATCTTTCGTACGTCCTCCTGCTCGTCATCCTTTCTTGCAACACATTCAACTCGGAGGATAGTGATTGACAAAGCCCATCACTGGACCGAGCAGACACGGTCTCCGACAAATCCCTCTCGCGGTTTCTCAGAAGCCCAACTGCTGCATCGAGCTCACCTGCATCGGCTAAAACCCTAGCCTCTGAAATAGCTTGTGAAACAAGGAACCTGTTTAGCTGTCTGTCAACCTCTATGGACACCACTTCTTCTCCCGTAAGCTCGTTTGGCCTTTGAATGCTTAGCTCTCCTGATTCCACATAGACTATCTCTCTCCTAACAGGATCTTTGTAGACGCATCGGACCTTCAGCAACGACATGGATCCAGGTTCAGCAGACCCATTGTCGCAGCACGGAATTTCAAGAATCACGAGGAAGTCCCTCTCTTCTTCTGCGTACATGTCCCCGACATCGATTGTGGCGCTTCTTGCATCAGTTGATATGCGGTTTCTGTAGCTCCCTGCTTTTATGGAGGATATTTTCAGGCCCTGCTCATGAATGCATTCGATTTCAACAACTTGTTCAAGAATCACAACGCTGAGAAGCCCTCCAATGCACTGCGCAAAAGCATCCTGGATCACAGTCTCTGTTTCGATGAAGGAGAACGTGCCACTAGAGACTTGTGAAATTGTGTGCATCAGCTCAGCATCGTGATCTGAGCCAAACCCGAAGGTATGTATAGGAATCCGGCTAGAACTCGGAAGCAAAGACTCGTAATCTGCTCTCAGACGGACCGCATAATGAGAAAGAGTAAAGTTGTCCTGCCCATCTGACAAGAGCATCATCCCTGAAACCGGATTCTTCCATCGCCTATCCTCAATCACTCTAGCACCAATCCTCAGCCCCTCTGCAATGTTAGTCCCACCGCCAGCAACCAAGGAATTAACAGCCTCGATGGCCAACTGCTTGCCCGTCTCAGACATCAGTCTAAGAGGGAATACCCGGCGAGCCGTGGAGGAGAAGGCAACGACGGAAAGCCTATCTCTCTCACCAAGGTTCTGAATCACGAAACCCATGGCGTTTTTCAAAAGCCTCATTTTCATTCCTTCCATGCTACCACTCACATCAAGAACCGTAATGAGATCCAGAGGAGCACGAGTGGGGCTATCATCACTCACACCCTCCGCCTTGAGATGAACCAGAACAGCAAAATCACCACGAATGACCGGTTTCGCCACTGCAGAGACTTGTGGGAACAGGTTAATCTCGAGGGCTTGATGACGATGAGCAGCAGCACCGGAGTGATGATCATCACCACGCTGTATTGGAGTCTCTCCGTGAGGTAAAAACTCATCATCTTCAAAACCCCTTTGAGCAGGAGAGGTAGGGACAGGGACAGGAGCATCCCCACACAAAGGGACTTGTTTCCATTGAGTTCTGCATAAAGGGCAAATCCTGTTTCCGTGTTTCACGTTGGAGGTTATACAATCGAAATGGAAGGAGTGGGAGCACTCCGCAGTAAATATAGCCTTCCCGTCTTCCTTTCTAATCTCATCCAAGCAAATCGCGCATCCGCTCTGCAAATTTTAAAAGAAAGCAATCTCTATCACATCATCTTTCGCCAAAAACGACAATTATATCATAAACCTAACCCTAATCGGGATAAACACTAGCTAAAACCCCCAAAATTTCATCATATATGTTATTTTCGCATCACCCACATAAGAAAAATCTTTTGATTGTACAGATAGAGAGAAGAGGGTGAGAGAGCGAACCTTAGAGAAAGGGAGGCCTGAATGAGACGAAGAATCGGGTTGGGTCGCGTCAACGGATGGTCCTGAGGCATCGGTGGAAGAAGCAGAGGAAGGGTCTAGAGTTTTGGGAAGATCGAGACCTTCGTTCGACTCCAAATCCGATTTCGCTTCTCTCCAGTTGTTTGGGTTCTCCATATTTTTTTGGGGGTAAAGACTCGGAAAAACAAAAGCAAAGGGAGTTCCGATGGAGAAGAAGGAGAAAGTTGATCACAAGATCAAAAGACTAGAAGAAGAAGCAAGCGGTTGTCGAAGAAAAAGCGAATTGTTCAATTTAAGGATTTAGTATGCGTCAACTGTCTATTTATAATAAATAATAATAAGATATTTTCCTTCTTTTACGACTTTAATTTATTTTATTCTTTTATGAATCGGGGCGGCGCACCACAAAGGCTAGAAAAGGAATCATTTACCTTATGCACAAAGCACAAACAGTATATTTCTTTCCTTTTGATTTTGGTTTTCCTTTTTTTTCTTTGTCTGAACTAGACTGCTTGTGCTCATCTAGTAATTAGGGTATCGTGTTTATCGAAAATTAGTTTATACATATATTACCAATTTAAAAATATTATCTAAGGTACCAAACAATTAAGATTTGATCGGTGACCAATTGATGACCATCGTCTTCAACACTTAATTTGTATATGTTCCTCCATAAAACGAATCCACAATAAACATAAAAAGACAACAAAAGGATCAGCAACATATAAGCAATACAGTATTGCTGCTTAAGAAAAACCAGTACAGACCATGTCCCGGTTCAGACTCAACCAACTCGATTTCTCTCTTGACACTCACCGAACCAAATAAAACCAAACCAGCGATCAAGAATCCCATTCTATTATTCGTTTTCGTCAAACTCAGCCCCCAGTTGCTGAGACCGAGTCACCATACGAGCCATTGGAGACGTCTGATAAGCCTGCACCGGGCTATAACCATGGGTCGAGTCTCCACGAGCCGTTGCTCTTTGAGCCGAATGCGAGCTTATGCTCGAGAAGGCGTATGCTCGCCCTGATCTTCGGTACATTCTCCGGCTCGCCATCCTTTCCTGCAACGCACTCAACTCAGAGGACAGTGATCGACAAAGCCTATCACTGGACCGAGCTGACACTGTCTTCGACAATTCTCTCTCACGGTTACTGAGAAGCACAACTGCTGCAATTAGCTCACCTCCATCGGCTAAAACCCTAGCCTCTGACATAGCTTGTGAAACAAGAAACCTGTTTAGTTGTCTGTCAACTTCTATGGACACCACTTCTTCTCCTGTTAGCTCCATTGGCCTTTGGATGCTTAGCTCTCCAGATTCCACATGGACTATCTCTCTCCTAACAGGATCTTTGTAGATGCATCTAACCTTCAGCAAGGACATGGATTCAGGTTCAGCAGACCCATTGTCGCAGCACGGAATTTCAAGAATCACGAGGAAGTCCCTCTCTTCCTCTGCGTACATGTCCCCGACGTCGATTGTGGCGCTTCTTGCATCAGTTGATATGCGGTTTCTGTAGCTTCCTGCTTTTATGGAGGATATTTTCAAGCCCTCCTCATGGACGCATTCGATTTCAACAACTTGTTCAAGAATCACGACGCTGAGAAGCCCTCCGATGCACTGCGCAAAAGCATCCTGGATCACAGTCTCTGTTTCGATGAAGGAGAACGTGCCACTAGAGACTTGTGAGATTGTGTGCATCAGCTCAGCATCGTGATCTGAGCCAAACCCGAAGGTATGTATAGGAATCCGGCTAGAACTCGGAAGCAAAGACTCGTAATCTGTTCTCAGACGGACCGCAGAATGGGCAAGAGTAAAGTTGTCCTGCCCATCTGACAAGAGCATCATCCCTGAAACCGGATTCTTCCATCGCCTGTCCTCAATCACTCTAGCACCAATATTCAGCCCCTCTGCAATGTTAGTCCCACCGCCAGCAACCAAGGAATTAACAGCCTGGATCGCCAACTGCTTGCCCGTCTCAGACATGAGTCTAAGAGGGAATAGCCGGCGAGCCGTGGAGGAGAAGGCAACGACGGAAAGCCTATCTCTCTCACCAAGGTTCTGAATCACGAAACCCATGGCGTTTTTCAACAGCCTCATTTTCATTCCTTCCATGCTACCACTCACATCAAGAACCGTAATGAGATCCAGAGGAGCACGAGTGGGCCTATCATCACTCACACCCTCCGCCTTAAGATGAACCAGAACAGCAAAATCACCACGAGTGACCGGTTTCGCCACTGCAGAGACTTGTGGGAGCAGTTTAATCTCGAGGGCTTGATGACGATGAGCAGCACCGGAGTGATGATCATCACCACGCTGTATTGGAGTCTCTCCGTGAGGTAAAAACTCATCATCTTCAAAACCCCTTTGAGCAGGAGAGGTAGGGACAGGGACAGGAGCATCCCCACACAAAGGGACTTGTTTCCATTGAGTTCTGCATAAAGGGCAAATCCTGTTTCCGTGTTTCACGTTGGAGGTTATACAATCGAAATGGAAGGAGTGGGAGCACTCCGCAGTAAATATAGCCTTCCCGTCTTCCTTTCTAATCTCATCCAAGCAAATCGCGCATCCGCTCTGCAAATTTTAAAAGAAAGCAATCTCTATCACATCATCTTTCGCCAAAAACGACAATTATATCATAAACCTAACCCTAATCGGGATAAACACTAGCTAAAACCCCCAAAATTTCATCATATATGTTATTTTCGCATCACCCACATAAGAAAAATCTTTTGATTGTACAGATAGAGAGAAGAGGGTGAGAGAGCGAACCTTAGAGAAAGGGAGGCCTGAATGAGACGAAGAATCGGGTTGGGTCGCGTCAACGGATGGTCCTGAGGCATCGGTGGAAGAAGCAGAGGAAGGGTCTAGAGTTTTGGGAAGATCGAGACCTTCGTTCGACTCCAAATCCGATTTCGCTTCTCTCCAGTTGTTTGGGTTCTCCATATTTTTTTGGGGGTAAAGACTCGGAAAAACAAAAGCAAAGGGAGTTCCGATGGAGAAGAAGGAGAAAGTTGATCACAAGATCAAAAGACTAGAAGAAGAAGCAAGCGGTTGTCGAAGAAAAAGCGAATTGTTCAATTTAAGGATTTAGTATGCGTCAACTGTCTATTTATAATAAATAATAATAAGATATTTTCCTTCTTTTACGACTTTAATTTATTTTATTCTTTTATGAATCGGGGCGGCGCACCACAAAGGCTAGAAAAGGAATCATTTACCTTATGCACAAAGCACAAACAGTATATTTCTTTCCTTTTGATTTTGGTTTTCCTTTTTTTTCTTTGTCTGAACTAGACTGCTTGTGCTCATCTAGTAATTAGGGTATCGTGTTTATCGAAAATTAGTTTATACATATATTACCAATTTAAAAATATTATCTAAGGTACCAAACAATTAAGATTTGATCGGTGACCAATTGATGACCATCGTCTTCAACACTTAATTTGTATATGTTCCTCCATAAAACGAATCCACAATAAACATAAAAAGACAACAAAAGGATCAGCAACATATAAGCAATACAGTATTGCTGCTTAAGAAAAACCAGTACAGACCATGTCCCGGTTCAGACTCAACCAACTCGATTTCTCTCTTGACACTCACCGAACCAAATAAAACCAAACCAGCGATCAAGAATCCCATTCTATTATTCGTTTTCGTCAAACTCAGCCCCCAGTTGCTGAGACCGAGTCACCATACGAGCCATTGGAGACGTCTGATAAGCCTGCACCGGGCTATAACCATGGGTCGAGTCTCCACGAGCCGTTGCTCTTTGAGCCGAATGCGAGCTTATGCTCGAGAAGGCGTATGCTCGCCCTGATCTTCGGTACATTCTCCGGCTCGCCATCCTTTCCTGCAACGCACTCAACTCAGAGGACAGTGATCGACAAAGCCTATCACTGGACCGAGCTGACACTGTCTTCGACAATTCTCTCTCACGGTTACTGAGAAGCACAACTGCTGCAATTAGCTCACCTCCATCGGCTAAAACCCTAGCCTCTGACATAGCTTGTGAAACAAGAAACCTGTTTAGTTGTCTGTCAACTTCTATGGACACCACTTCTTCTCCTGTTAGCTCCATTGGCCTTTGGATGCTTAGCTCTCCAGATTCCACATGGACTATCTCTCTCCTAACAGGATCTTTGTAGATGCATCTAACCTTCAGCAAGGACATGGATTCAGGTTCAGCAGACCCATTGTCGCAGCACGGAATTTCAAGAATCACGAGGAAGTCCCTCTCTTCCTCTGCGTACATGTCCCCGACGTCGATTGTGGCGCTTCTTGCATCAGTTGATATGCGGTTTCTGTAGCTTCCTGCTTTTATGGAGGATATTTTCAAGCCCTCCTCATGGACGCATTCGATTTCAACAACTTGTTCAAGAATCACGACGCTGAGAAGCCCTCCGATGCACTGCGCAAAAGCATCCTGGATCACAGTCTCTGTTTCGATGAAGGAGAACGTGCCACTAGAGACTTGTGAGATTGTGTGCATCAGCTCAGCATCGTGATCTGAGCCAAACCCGAAGGTATGTATAGGAATCCGGCTAGAACTCGGAAGCAAAGACTCGTAATCTGTTCTCAGACGGACCGCAGAATGGGCAAGAGTAAAGTTGTCCTGCCCATCTGACAAGAGCATCATCCCTGAAACCGGATTCTTCCATCGCCTGTCCTCAATCACTCTAGCACCAATATTCAGCCCCTCTGCAATGTTAGTCCCACCGCCAGCAACCAAGGAATTAACAGCCTGGATCGCCAACTGCTTGCCCGTCTCAGACATGAGTCTAAGAGGGAATAGCCGGCGAGCCGTGGAGGAGAAGGCAACGACGGAAAGCCTATCTCTCTCACCAAGGTTCTGAATCACGAAACCCATGGCGTTTTTCAACAGCCTCATTTTCATTCCTTCCATGCTACCACTCACATCAAGAACCGTAATGAGATCCAGAGGAGCACGAGTGGGCCTATCATCACTCACACCCTCCGCCTTAAGATGAACCAGAACAGCAAAATCACCACGAGTGACCGGTTTCGCCACTGCAGAGACTTGTGGGAGCAGTTTAATCTCGAGGGCTTGATGACGATGAGCAGCACCGGAGTGATGATCATCACCACGCTGTATTGGAGTCTCTCCGTGAGGTAAAAACTCATCATCTTCAAAACCCCTTTGAGCAGGAGAGGTAGGGACAGGGACAGGAGCATCCCCACACAAAGGGACTTGTTTCCATTGAGTTCTGCATAAAGGGCAAATCCTGTTTCCGTGTTTCACGTTGGAGGTTATACAATCGAAATGGAAGGAGTGGGAGCACTCCGCAGTAAATATAGCCTTCCCGTCTTCCTTTCTAATCTCATCCAAGCAAATCGCGCATCCGCTCTGCAAATTTTAAAAGAAAGCAATCTCTATCACATCATCTTTCGCCAAAAACGACAATTATATCATAAACCTAACCCTAATCGGGATAAACACTAGCTAAAACCCCCAAAATTTCATCATATATGTTATTTTCGCATCACCCACATAAGAAAAATCTTTTGATTGTACAGATAGAGAGAAGAGGGTGAGAGAGCGAACCTTAGAGAAAGGGAGGCCTGAATGAGACGAAGAATCGGGTTGGGTCGCGTCAACGGATGGTCCTGAGGCATCGGTGGAAGAAGCAGAGGAAGGGTCTAGAGTTTTGGGAAGATCGAGACCTTCGTTCGACTCCAAATCCGATTTCGCTTCTCTCCAGTTGTTTGGGTTCTCCATATTTTTTTGGGGGTAAAGACTCGGAAAAACAAAAGCAAAGGGAGTTCCGATGGAGAAGAAGGAGAAAGTTGATCACAAGATCAAAAGACTAGAAGAAGAAGCAAGCGGTTGTCGAAGAAAAAGCGAATTGTTCAATTTAAGGATTTAGTATGCGTCAACTGTCTATTTATAATAAATAATAATAAGATATTTTCCTTCTTTTACGACTTTAATTTATTTTATTCTTTTATGAATCGGGGCGGCGCACCACAAAGGCTAGAAAAGGAATCATTTACCTTATGCACAAAGCACAAACAGTATATTTCTTTCCTTTTGATTTTGGTTTTCCTTTTTTTTCTTTGTCTGAACTAGACTGCTTGTGCTCATCTAGTAATTAGGGTATCGTGTTTATCGAAAATTAGTTTATACATATATTACCAATTTAAAAATATTATCTAAGGTACCAAACAATTAAGATTTGATCGGTGACCAATTGATGACCATCGTCTTCAACACTTAATTTGTATATGTTCCTCCATAAAACGAATCCACAATAAACATAAAAAGACAACAAAAGGATCAGCAACATATAAGCAATACAGTATTGCTGCTTAAGAAAAACCAGTACAGACCATGTCCCGGTTCAGACTCAACCAACTCGATTTCTCTCTTGACACTCACCGAACCAAATAAAACCAAACCAGCGATCAAGAATCCCATTCTATTATTCGTTTTCGTCAAACTCAGCCCCCAGTTGCTGAGACCGAGTCACCATACGAGCCATTGGAGACGTCTGATAAGCCTGCACCGGGCTATAACCATGGGTCGAGTCTCCACGAGCCGTTGCTCTTTGAGCCGAATGCGAGCTTATGCTCGAGAAGGCGTATGCTCGCCCTGATCTTCGGTACATTCTCCGGCTCGCCATCCTTTCCTGCAACGCACTCAACTCAGAGGACAGTGATCGACAAAGCCTATCACTGGACCGAGCTGACACTGTCTTCGACAATTCTCTCTCACGGTTACTGAGAAGCACAACTGCTGCAATTAGCTCACCTCCATCGGCTAAAACCCTAGCCTCTGACATAGCTTGTGAAACAAGAAACCTGTTTAGTTGTCTGTCAACTTCTATGGACACCACTTCTTCTCCTGTTAGCTCCATTGGCCTTTGGATGCTTAGCTCTCCAGATTCCACATGGACTATCTCTCTCCTAACAGGATCTTTGTAGATGCATCTAACCTTCAGCAAGGACATGGATTCAGGTTCAGCAGACCCATTGTCGCAGCACGGAATTTCAAGAATCACGAGGAAGTCCCTCTCTTCCTCTGCGTACATGTCCCCGACGTCGATTGTGGCGCTTCTTGCATCAGTTGATATGCGGTTTCTGTAGCTTCCTGCTTTTATGGAGGATATTTTCAAGCCCTCCTCATGGACGCATTCGATTTCAACAACTTGTTCAAGAATCACGACGCTGAGAAGCCCTCCGATGCACTGCGCAAAAGCATCCTGGATCACAGTCTCTGTTTCGATGAAGGAGAACGTGCCACTAGAGACTTGTGAGATTGTGTGCATCAGCTCAGCATCGTGATCTGAGCCAAAGCCGAAGGTATGTATAGGAATCCGGCAAGACCTCGGAAGCAAAGACTCGTAATCTGTTCTCAGACGGACCCTAGAATGAGCAAGAGTAAAGTTGTCCTGCCCGTCTGACAAAAGCATCATCCCTGAAACCGGGTTCTTCCATCGCCTATCCGCAATCACTCTAGCACCAATCCTCAGCCCCTCTGCAATGTTAGTCCCGCACCCGGAAACCAAGGGGTTAACAGCCTGCATCGCCACTTGCTTGCCCGTCTCAGTCATCAGTCTAAGAGGGAATAGCCGGCGAGCCGTGGAGGAGAAGACAACCACGGAAAGCCTATCCGTCTCACCAAGATTCTGAATCACGAAACCCATGGCGTTTTTCAAAAGCCTCATTTTCGTTCCTTCCATGCTACCACTCACATCAAGAACCGTAATGAGATCCAGAGGGGCACGAGTGGGCCTATCATCACTCGCACCCTCCGCCTTAAGATGAATCAGAACAGAAAAGTCACCACGAGTGACCGATTTCGCCACTGCAGAGACTTGTGGGAACAGGTTAATCTCGAGAGCTTGATGACGATGAGCAGCACCGGAAAGATGATCATCGCCACGCTGTATTGGAGTCTCTCCGTGAGGTAAAAAATCATCATCTTCAAAACCCCTTTGAGCAGGAGAGGTAGGTACAGGGACAGTATCATCCCCACACAAAGGGACTTGTTTCCATTGAGTTCTGCATAAAGGGCAAATCCTGTTTCCGTGTTTCACGTTGGAGGTTATACAATCAAAATGGAAGGAGTGGGAGCACTCCGCAGTAAATATAGCCTTCCCGTCTTCCTTTCTAATCTCATCCAAGCAAATCGCGCACCGGCTCTGCAAATTTTAAAAGAAAGCAATCTCTATCACATCATCTTTCGCCAAAAACGACAATTATATCATAAACCTAACCCTAATCGGGATAAACACTAGCTAAAACCCCCAAAATTTCATCATATATGTTATTTTCGCATCACCCACATAAGAAAAATCTTTTGATTGTACAGATAGAGAGAAGAGGGTGAGAGAGCGAACCTTAGAGAAAGGGAGGCCTGAATGAGACGAAGAATCGGGTTGGGTCGCGTCAACGGATGGTCCTGAGGCATCGGTGGAAGAAGCAGAGGAAGGGTCTAGAGTTTTGGGAAGATCGAGACCTTCGTTCGACTCCAAATCCGATTTCGCTTCTCTCCAGTTGTTTGGGTTCTCCATATTTTTTTGGGGGTAAAGACTCGGAAAAACAAAAGCAAAGGGAGTTCCGATGGAGAAGAAGGAGAAAGTTGATCACAAGATCAAAAGACTAGAAGAAGAAGCAAGCGGTTGTCGAAGAAAAAGCGAATTGTTCAATTTAAGGATTTAGTATGCGTCAACTGTCTATTTATAATAAATAATAATAAGATATTTTCCTTCTTTTACGACTTTAATTTATTTTATTCTTTTATGAATCGGGGCGGCGCACCACAAAGGCTAGAAAAGGAATCATTTACCTTATGCACAAAGCACAAACAGTATATTTCTTTCCTTTTGATTTTGGTTTTCCTTTTTTTTCTTTGTCTGAACTAGACTGCTTGTGCTCATCTAGTAATTAGGGTATCGTGTTTATCGAAAATTAGTTTATACATATATTACCAATTTAAAAATATTATCTAAGGTACCAAACAATTAAGATTTGATCGGTGACCAATTGATGACCATCGTCTTCAACACTTAATTTGTATATGTTCCTCCATAAAACGAATCCACAATAAACATAAAAAGACAACAAAAGGATCAGCAACATATAAGCAATACAGTATTGCTGCTTAAGAAAAACCAGTACAGACCATGTCCCGGTTCAGACTCAACCAACTCGATTTCTCTCTTGACACTCACCGAACCAAATAAAACCAAACCAGCGATCAAGAATCCCATTCTATTATTCGTTTTCGTCAAACTCAGCCCCCAGTTGCTGAGACCGAGTCACCATACGAGCCATTGGAGACGTCTGATAAGCCTGCACCGGGCTATAACCATGGGTCGAGTCTCCACGAGCCGTTGCTCTTTGAGCCGAATGCGAGCTTATGCTCGAGAAGGCGTATGCTCGCCCTGATCTTCGGTACATTCTCCGGCTCGCCATCCTTTCCTGCAACGCACTCAACTCAGAGGACAGTGATCGACAAAGCCTATCACTGGACCGAGCTGACACTGTCTTCGACAATTCTCTCTCACGGTTACTGAGAAGCACAACTGCTGCAATTAGCTCACCTCCATCGGCTAAAACCCTAGCCTCTGACATAGCTTGTGAAACAAGAAACCTGTTTAGTTGTCTGTCAACTTCTATGGACACCACTTCTTCTCCTGTTAGCTCCATTGGCCTTTGGATGCTTAGCTCTCCAGATTCCACATGGACTATCTCTCTCCTAACAGGATCTTTGTAGATGCATCTAACCTTCAGCAAGGACATGGATTCAGGTTCAGCAGACCCATTGTCGCAGCACGGAATTTCAAGAATCACGAGGAAGTCCCTCTCTTCCTCTGCGTACATGTCCCCGACGTCGATTGTGGCGCTTCTTGCATCAGTTGATATGCGGTTTCTGTAGCTTCCTGCTTTTATGGAGGATATTTTCAAGCCCTCCTCATGGACGCATTCGATTTCAACAACTTGTTCAAGAATCACGACGCTGAGAAGCCCTCCGATGCACTGCGCAAAAGCATCCTGGATCACAGTCTCTGTTTCGATGAAGGAGAACGTGCCACTAGAGACTTGTGAGATTGTGTGCATCAGCTCAGCATCGTGATCTGAGCCAAAGCCGAAGGTATGTATAGGAATCCGGCAAGACCTCGGAAGCAAAGACTCGTAATCTGTTCTCAGACGGACCCTAGAATGAGCAAGAGTAAAGTTGTCCTGCCCGTCTGACAAAAGCATCATCCCTGAAACCGGGTTCTTCCATCGCCTATCCGCAATCACTCTAGCACCAATCCTCAGCCCCTCTGCAATGTTAGTCCCGCACCCGGAAACCAAGGGGTTAACAGCCTGCATCGCCACTTGCTTGCCCGTCTCAGTCATCAGTCTAAGAGGGAATAGCCGGCGAGCCGTGGAGGAGAAGACAACCACGGAAAGCCTATCCGTCTCACCAAGATTCTGAATCACGAAACCCATGGCGTTTTTCAAAAGCCTCATTTTCGTTCCTTCCATGCTACCACTCACATCAAGAACCGTAATGAGATCCAGAGGGGCACGAGTGGGCCTATCATCACTCGCACCCTCCGCCTTAAGATGAATCAGAACAGAAAAGTCACCACGAGTGACCGATTTCGCCACTGCAGAGACTTGTGGGAACAGGTTAATCTCGAGAGCTTGATGACGATGAGCAGCACCGGAAAGATGATCATCGCCACGCTGTATTGGAGTCTCTCCGTGAGGTAAAAAATCATCATCTTCAAAACCCCTTTGAGCAGGAGAGGTAGGTACAGGGACAGTATCATCCCCACACAAAGGGACTTGTTTCCATTGAGTTCTGCATAAAGGGCAAATCCTGTTTCCGTGTTTCACGTTGGAGGTTATACAATCAAAATGGAAGGAGTGGGAGCACTCCGCAGTAAATATAGCCTTCCCGTCTTCCTTTCTAATCTCATCCAAGCAAATCGCGCACCGGCTCTGCAAATTTTAAAAGAAAGCAATCTCTATCACATCATCTTTCGCCAAAAACGACAATTATATCATAAACCTAACCCTAATCGGGATAAACACTAGCTAAAACCCCCAAAATTTCATCATATATGTTATTTTCGCATCACCCACATAAGAAAAATCTTTTGATTGTACAGATAGAGAGAAGAGGGTGAGAGAGCGAACCTTAGAGAAAGGGAGGCCTGAATGAGACGAAGAATCGGGTTGGGTCGCGTCAACGGATGGTCCTGAGGCATCGGTGGAAGAAGCAGAGGAAGGGTCTAGAGTTTTGGGAAGATCGAGACCTTCGTTCGACTCCAAATCCGATTTCGCTTCTCTCCAGTTGTTTGGGTTCTCCATATTTTTTTGGGGGTAAAGACTCGGAAAAACAAAAGCAAAGGGAGTTCCGATGGAGAAGAAGGAGAAAGTTGATCACAAGATCAAAAGACTAGAAGAAGAAGCAAGCGGTTGTCGAAGAAAAAGCGAATTGTTCAATTTAAGGATTTAGTATGCGTCAACTGTCTATTTATAATAAATAATAATAAGATATTTTCCTTCTTTTACGACTTTAATTTATTTTATTCTTTTATGAATCGGGGCGGCGCACCACAAAGGCTAGAAAAGGAATCATTTACCTTATGCACAAAGCACAAACAGTATATTTCTTTCCTTTTGATTTTGGTTTTCCTTTTTTTTCTTTGTCTGAACTAGACTGCTTGTGCTCATCTAGTAATTAGGGTATCGTGTTTATCGAAAATTAGTTTATACATATATTACCAATTTAAAAATATTATCTAAGGTACCAAACAATTAAGATTTGATCGGTGACCAATTGATGACCATCGTCTTCAACACTTAATTTGTATATGTTCCTCCATAAAACGAATCCACAATAAACATAAAAAGACAACAAAAGGATCAGCAACATATAAGCAATACAGTATTGCTGCTTAAGAAAAACCAGTACAGACCATGTCCCGGTTCAGACTCAACCAACTCGATTTCTCTCTTGACACTCACCGAACCAAATAAAACCAAACCAGCGATCAAGAATCCCATTCTATTATTCGTTTTCGTCAAACTCAGCCCCCAGTTGCTGAGACCGAGTCACCATACGAGCCATTGGAGACGTCTGATAAGCCTGCACCGGGCTATAACCATGGGTCGAGTCTCCACGAGCCGTTGCTCTTTGAGCCGAATGCGAGCTTATGCTCGAGAAGGCGTATGCTCGCCCTGATCTTCGGTACATTCTCCGGCTCGCCATCCTTTCCTGCAACGCACTCAACTCAGAGGACAGTGATCGACAAAGCCTATCACTGGACCGAGCTGACACTGTCTTCGACAATTCTCTCTCACGGTTACTGAGAAGCACAACTGCTGCAATTAGCTCACCTCCATCGGCTAAAACCCTAGCCTCTGACATAGCTTGTGAAACAAGAAACCTGTTTAGTTGTCTGTCAACTTCTATGGACACCACTTCTTCTCCTGTTAGCTCCATTGGCCTTTGGATGCTTAGCTCTCCAGATTCCACATGGACTATCTCTCTCCTAACAGGATCTTTGTAGATGCATCTAACCTTCAGCAAGGACATGGATTCAGGTTCAGCAGACCCATTGTCGCAGCACGGAATTTCAAGAATCACGAGGAAGTCCCTCTCTTCCTCTGCGTACATGTCCCCGACGTCGATTGTGGCGCTTCTTGCATCAGTTGATATGCGGTTTCTGTAGCTTCCTGCTTTTATGGAGGATATTTTCAAGCCCTCCTCATGGACGCATTCGATTTCAACAACTTGTTCAAGAATCACGACGCTGAGAAGCCCTCCGATGCACTGCGCAAAAGCATCCTGGATCACAGTCTCTGTTTCGATGAAGGAGAACGTGCCACTAGAGACTTGTGAGATTGTGTGCATCAGCTCAGCATCGTGATCTGAGCCAAAGCCGAAGGTATGTATAGGAATCCGGCAAGACCTCGGAAGCAAAGACTCGTAATCTGTTCTCAGACGGACCCTAGAATGAGCAAGAGTAAAGTTGTCCTGCCCGTCTGACAAAAGCATCATCCCTGAAACCGGGTTCTTCCATCGCCTATCCGCAATCACTCTAGCACCAATCCTCAGCCCCTCTGCAATGTTAGTCCCGCACCCGGAAACCAAGGGGTTAACAGCCTGCATCGCCACTTGCTTGCCCGTCTCAGTCATCAGTCTAAGAGGGAATAGCCGGCGAGCCGTGGAGGAGAAGACAACCACGGAAAGCCTATCCGTCTCACCAAGATTCTGAATCACGAAACCCATGGCGTTTTTCAAAAGCCTCATTTTCGTTCCTTCCATGCTACCACTCACATCAAGAACCGTAATGAGATCCAGAGGGGCACGAGTGGGCCTATCATCACTCGCACCCTCCGCCTTAAGATGAATCAGAACAGAAAAGTCACCACGAGTGACCGATTTCGCCACTGCAGAGACTTGTGGGAACAGGTTAATCTCGAGAGCTTGATGACGATGAGCAGCACCGGAAAGATGATCATCGCCACGCTGTATTGGAGTCTCTCCGTGAGGTAAAAAATCATCATCTTCAAAACCCCTTTGAGCAGGAGAGGTAGGTACAGGGACAGTATCATCCCCACACAAAGGGACTTGTTTCCATTGAGTTCTGCATAAAGGGCAAATCCTGTTTCCGTGTTTCACGTTGGAGGTTATACAATCAAAATGGAAGGAGTGGGAGCACTCCGCAGTAAATATAGCCTTCCCGTCTTCCTTTCTAATCTCATCCAAGCAAATCGCGCACCGGCTCTGCAAATTTTAAAAGAAAGCAATCTCTATCACATCATCTTTCGCCAAAAACGACAATTATATCATAAACCTAACCCTAATCGGGATAAACACTAGCTAAAACCCCCAAAATTTCATCATATATGTTATTTTCGCATCACCCACATAAGAAAAATCTTTTGATTGTACAGATAGAGAGAAGAGGGTGAGAGAGCGAACCTTAGAGAAAGGGAGGCCTGAATGAGACGAAGAATCGGGTTGGGTCGCGTCAACGGATGGTCCTGAGGCATCGGTGGAAGAAGCAGAGGAAGGGTCTAGAGTTTTGGGAAGATCGAGACCTTCGTTCGACTCCAAATCCGATTTCGCTTCTCTCCAGTTGTTTGGGTTCTCCATATTTTTTTGGGGGTAAAGACTCGGAAAAACAAAAGCAAAGGGAGTTCCGATGGAGAAGAAGGAGAAAGTTGATCACAAGATCAAAAGACTAGAAGAAGAAGCAAGCGGTTGTCGAAGAAAAAGCGAATTGTTCAATTTAAGGATTTAGTATGCGTCAACTGTCTATTTATAATAAATAATAATAAGATATTTTCCTTCTTTTACGACTTTAATTTATTTTATTCTTTTATGAATCGGGGCGGCGCACCACAAAGGCTAGAAAAGGAATCATTTACCTTATGCACAAAGCACAAACAGTATATTTCTTTCCTTTTGATTTTGGTTTTCCTTTTTTTTCTTTGTCTGAACTAGACTGCTTGTGCTCATCTAGTAATTAGGGTATCGTGTTTATCGAAAATTAGTTTATACATATATTACCAATTTAAAAATATTATCTAAGGTACCAAACAATTAAGATTTGATCGGTGACCAATTGATGACCATCGTCTTCAACACTTAATTTGTATATGTTCCTCCATAAAACGAATCCACAATAAACATAAAAAGACAACAAAAGGATCAGCAACATATAAGCAATACAGTATTGCTGCTTAAGAAAAACCAGTACAGACCATGTCCCGGTTCAGACTCAACCAACTCGATTTCTCTCTTGACACTCACCGAACCAAATAAAACCAAACCAGCGATCAAGAATCCCATTCTATTATTCGTTTTCGTCAAACTCAGCCCCCAGTTGCTGAGACCGAGTCACCATACGAGCCATTGGAGACGTCTGATAAGCCTGCACCGGGCTATAACCATGGGTCGAGTCTCCACGAGCCGTTGCTCTTTGAGCCGAATGCGAGCTTATGCTCGAGAAGGCGTATGCTCGCCCTGATCTTCGGTACATTCTCCGGCTCGCCATCCTTTCCTGCAACGCACTCAACTCAGAGGACAGTGATCGACAAAGCCTATCACTGGACCGAGCTGACACTGTCTTCGACAATTCTCTCTCACGGTTACTGAGAAGCACAACTGCTGCAATTAGCTCACCTCCATCGGCTAAAACCCTAGCCTCTGACATAGCTTGTGAAACAAGAAACCTGTTTAGTTGTCTGTCAACTTCTATGGACACCACTTCTTCTCCTGTTAGCTCCATTGGCCTTTGGATGCTTAGCTCTCCAGATTCCACATGGACTATCTCTCTCCTAACAGGATCTTTGTAGATGCATCTAACCTTCAGCAAGGACATGGATTCAGGTTCAGCAGACCCATTGTCGCAGCACGGAATTTCAAGAATCACGAGGAAGTCCCTCTCTTCCTCTGCGTACATGTCCCCGACGTCGATTGTGGCGCTTCTTGCATCAGTTGATATGCGGTTTCTGTAGCTTCCTGCTTTTATGGAGGATATTTTCAAGCCCTCCTCATGGACGCATTCGATTTCAACAACTTGTTCAAGAATCACGACGCTGAGAAGCCCTCCGATGCACTGCGCAAAAGCATCCTGGATCACAGTCTCTGTTTCGATGAAGGAGAACGTGCCACTAGAGACTTGTGAGATTGTGTGCATCAGCTCAGCATCGTGATCTGAGCCAAAGCCGAAGGTATGTATAGGAATCCGGCAAGACCTCGGAAGCAAAGACTCGTAATCTGTTCTCAGACGGACCCTAGAATGAGCAAGAGTAAAGTTGTCCTGCCCGTCTGACAAAAGCATCATCCCTGAAACCGGGTTCTTCCATCGCCTATCCGCAATCACTCTAGCACCAATCCTCAGCCCCTCTGCAATGTTAGTCCCGCACCCGGAAACCAAGGGGTTAACAGCCTGCATCGCCACTTGCTTGCCCGTCTCAGTCATCAGTCTAAGAGGGAATAGCCGGCGAGCCGTGGAGGAGAAGACAACCACGGAAAGCCTATCCGTCTCACCAAGATTCTGAATCACGAAACCCATGGCGTTTTTCAAAAGCCTCATTTTCGTTCCTTCCATGCTACCACTCACATCAAGAACCGTAATGAGATCCAGAGGGGCACGAGTGGGCCTATCATCACTCGCACCCTCCGCCTTAAGATGAATCAGAACAGAAAAGTCACCACGAGTGACCGATTTCGCCACTGCAGAGACTTGTGGGAACAGGTTAATCTCGAGAGCTTGATGACGATGAGCAGCACCGGAAAGATGATCATCGCCACGCTGTATTGGAGTCTCTCCGTGAGGTAAAAAATCATCATCTTCAAAACCCCTTTGAGCAGGAGAGGTAGGTACAGGGACAGTATCATCCCCACACAAAGGGACTTGTTTCCATTGAGTTCTGCATAAAGGGCAAATCCTGTTTCCGTGTTTCACGTTGGAGGTTATACAATCAAAATGGAAGGAGTGGGAGCACTCCGCAGTAAATATAGCCTTCCCGTCTTCCTTTCTAATCTCATCCAAGCAAATCGCGCACCGGCTCTGCAAATTTTAAAAGAAAGCAATCTCTATCACATCATCTTTCGCCAAAAACGACAATTATATCATAAACCTAACCCTAATCGGGATAAACACTAGCTAAAACCCCCAAAATTTCATCATATATGTTATTTTCGCATCACCCACATAAGAAAAATCTTTTGATTGTACAGATAGAGAGAAGAGGGTGAGAGAGCGAACCTTAGAGAAAGGGAGGCCTGAATGAGACGAAGAATCGGGTTGGGTCGCGTCAACGGATGGTCCTGAGGCATCGGTGGAAGAAGCAGAGGAAGGGTCTAGAGTTTTGGGAAGATCGAGACCTTCGTTCGACTCCAAATCCGATTTCGCTTCTCTCCAGTTGTTTGGGTTCTCCATATTTTTTTGGGGGTAAAGACTCGGAAAAACAAAAGCAAAGGGAGTTCCGATGGAGAAGAAGGAGAAAGTTGATCACAAGATCAAAAGACTAGAAGAAGAAGCAAGCGGTTGTCGAAGAAAAAGCGAATTGTTCAATTTAAGGATTTAGTATGCGTCAACTGTCTATTTATAATAAATAATAATAAGATATTTTCCTTCTTTTACGACTTTAATTTATTTTATTCTTTTATGAATCGGGGCGGCGCACCACAAAGGCTAGAAAAGGAATCATTTACCTTATGCACAAAGCACAAACAGTATATTTCTTTCCTTTTGATTTTGGTTTTCCTTTTTTTTCTTTGTCTGAACTAGACTGCTTGTGCTCATCTAGTAATTAGGGTATCGTGTTTATCGAAAATTAGTTTATACATATATTACCAATTTAAAAATATTATCTAAGGTACCAAACAATTAAGATTTGATCGGTGACCAATTGATGACCATCGTCTTCAACACTTAATTTGTATATGTTCCTCCATAAAACGAATCCACAATAAACATAAAAAGACAACAAAAGGATCAGCAACATATAAGCAATACAGTATTGCTGCTTAAGAAAAACCAGTACAGACCATGTCCCGGTTCAGACTCAACCAACTCGATTTCTCTCTTGACACTCACCGAACCAAATAAAACCAAACCAGCGATCAAGAATCCCATTCTATTATTCGTTTTCGTCAAACTCAGCCCCCAGTTGCTGAGACCGAGTCACCATACGAGCCATTGGAGACGTCTGATAAGCCTGCACCGGGCTATAACCATGGGTCGAGTCTCCACGAGCCGTTGCTCTTTGAGCCGAATGCGAGCTTATGCTCGAGAAGGCGTATGCTCGCCCTGATCTTCGGTACATTCTCCGGCTCGCCATCCTTTCCTGCAACGCACTCAACTCAGAGGACAGTGATCGACAAAGCCTATCACTGGACCGAGCTGACACTGTCTTCGACAATTCTCTCTCACGGTTACTGAGAAGCACAACTGCTGCAATTAGCTCACCTCCATCGGCTAAAACCCTAGCCTCTGACATAGCTTGTGAAACAAGAAACCTGTTTAGTTGTCTGTCAACTTCTATGGACACCACTTCTTCTCCTGTTAGCTCCATTGGCCTTTGGATGCTTAGCTCTCCAGATTCCACATGGACTATCTCTCTCCTAACAGGATCTTTGTAGATGCATCTAACCTTCAGCAAGGACATGGATTCAGGTTCAGCAGACCCATTGTCGCAGCACGGAATTTCAAGAATCACGAGGAAGTCCCTCTCTTCCTCTGCGTACATGTCCCCGACGTCGATTGTGGCGCTTCTTGCATCAGTTGATATGCGGTTTCTGTAGCTTCCTGCTTTTATGGAGGATATTTTCAAGCCCTCCTCATGGACGCATTCGATTTCAACAACTTGTTCAAGAATCACGACGCTGAGAAGCCCTCCGATGCACTGCGCAAAAGCATCCTGGATCACAGTCTCTGTTTCGATGAAGGAGAACGTGCCACTAGAGACTTGTGAGATTGTGTGCATCAGCTCAGCATCGTGATCTGAGCCAAAGCCGAAGGTATGTATAGGAATCCGGCAAGACCTCGGAAGCAAAGACTCGTAATCTGTTCTCAGACGGACCCTAGAATGAGCAAGAGTAAAGTTGTCCTGCCCGTCTGACAAAAGCATCATCCCTGAAACCGGGTTCTTCCATCGCCTATCCGCAATCACTCTAGCACCAATCCTCAGCCCCTCTGCAATGTTAGTCCCGCACCCGGAAACCAAGGGGTTAACAGCCTGCATCGCCACTTGCTTGCCCGTCTCAGTCATCAGTCTAAGAGGGAATAGCCGGCGAGCCGTGGAGGAGAAGACAACCACGGAAAGCCTATCCGTCTCACCAAGATTCTGAATCACGAAACCCATGGCGTTTTTCAAAAGCCTCATTTTCGTTCCTTCCATGCTACCACTCACATCAAGAACCGTAATGAGATCCAGAGGGGCACGAGTGGGCCTATCATCACTCGCACCCTCCGCCTTAAGATGAATCAGAACAGAAAAGTCACCACGAGTGACCGATTTCGCCACTGCAGAGACTTGTGGGAACAGGTTAATCTCGAGAGCTTGATGACGATGAGCAGCACCGGAAAGATGATCATCGCCACGCTGTATTGGAGTCTCTCCGTGAGGTAAAAAATCATCATCTTCAAAACCCCTTTGAGCAGGAGAGGTAGGTACAGGGACAGTATCATCCCCACACAAAGGGACTTGTTTCCATTGAGTTCTGCATAAAGGGCAAATCCTGTTTCCGTGTTTCACGTTGGAGGTTATACAATCAAAATGGAAGGAGTGGGAGCACTCCGCAGTAAATATAGCCTTCCCGTCTTCCTTTCTAATCTCATCCAAGCAAATCGCGCACCGGCTCTGCAAATTTTAAAAGAAAGCAATCTCTATCACATCATCTTTCGCCAAAAACGACAATTATATCATAAACCTAACCCTAATCGGGATAAACACTAGCTAAAACCCCCAAAATTTCATCATATATGTTATTTTCGCATCACCCACATAAGAAAAATCTTTTGATTGTACAGATAGAGAGAAGAGGGTGAGAGAGCGAACCTTAGAGAAAGGGAGGCCTGAATGAGACGAAGAATCGGGTTGGGTCGCGTCAACGGATGGTCCTGAGGCATCGGTGGAAGAAGCAGAGGAAGGGTCTAGAGTTTTGGGAAGATCGAGACCTTCGTTCGACTCCAAATCCGATTTCGCTTCTCTCCAGTTGTTTGGGTTCTCCATATTTTTTTGGGGGTAAAGACTCGGAAAAACAAAAGCAAAGGGAGTTCCGATGGAGAAGAAGGAGAAAGTTGATCACAAGATCAAAAGACTAGAAGAAGAAGCAAGCGGTTGTCGAAGAAAAAGCGAATTGTTCAATTTAAGGATTTAGTATGCGTCAACTGTCTATTTATAATAAATAATAATAAGATATTTTCCTTCTTTTACGACTTTAATTTATTTTATTCTTTTATGAATCGGGGCGGCGCACCACAAAGGCTAGAAAAGGAATCATTTACCTTATGCACAAAGCACAAACAGTATATTTCTTTCCTTTTGATTTTGGTTTTCCTTTTTTTTCTTTGTCTGAACTAGACTGCTTGTGCTCATCTAGTAATTAGGGTATCGTGTTTATCGAAAATTAGTTTATACATATATTACCAATTTAAAAATATTATCTAAGGTACCAAACAATTAAGATTTGATCGGTGACCAATTGATGACCATCGTCTTCAACACTTAATTTGTATATGTTCCTCCATAAAACGAATCCACAATAAACATAAAAAGACAACAAAAGGATCAGCAACATATAAGCAATACAGTATTGCTGCTTAAGAAAAACCAGTACAGACCATGTCCCGGTTCAGACTCAACCAACTCGATTTCTCTCTTGACACTCACCGAACCAAATAAAACCAAACCAGCGATCAAGAATCCCATTCTATTATTCGTTTTCGTCAAACTCAGCCCCCAGTTGCTGAGACCGAGTCACCATACGAGCCATTGGAGACGTCTGATAAGCCTGCACCGGGCTATAACCATGGGTCGAGTCTCCACGAGCCGTTGCTCTTTGAGCCGAATGCGAGCTTATGCTCGAGAAGGCGTATGCTCGCCCTGATCTTCGGTACATTCTCCGGCTCGCCATCCTTTCCTGCAACGCACTCAACTCAGAGGACAGTGATCGACAAAGCCTATCACTGGACCGAGCTGACACTGTCTTCGACAATTCTCTCTCACGGTTACTGAGAAGCACAACTGCTGCAATTAGCTCACCTCCATCGGCTAAAACCCTAGCCTCTGACATAGCTTGTGAAACAAGAAACCTGTTTAGTTGTCTGTCAACTTCTATGGACACCACTTCTTCTCCTGTTAGCTCCATTGGCCTTTGGATGCTTAGCTCTCCAGATTCCACATGGACTATCTCTCTCCTAACAGGATCTTTGTAGATGCATCTAACCTTCAGCAAGGACATGGATTCAGGTTCAGCAGACCCATTGTCGCAGCACGGAATTTCAAGAATCACGAGGAAGTCCCTCTCTTCCTCTGCGTACATGTCCCCGACGTCGATTGTGGCGCTTCTTGCATCAGTTGATATGCGGTTTCTGTAGCTTCCTGCTTTTATGGAGGATATTTTCAAGCCCTCCTCATGGACGCATTCGATTTCAACAACTTGTTCAAGAATCACGACGCTGAGAAGCCCTCCGATGCACTGCGCAAAAGCATCCTGGATCACAGTCTCTGTTTCGATGAAGGAGAACGTGCCACTAGAGACTTGTGAGATTGTGTGCATCAGCTCAGCATCGTGATCTGAGCCAAAGCCGAAGGTATGTATAGGAATCCGGCAAGACCTCGGAAGCAAAGACTCGTAATCTGTTCTCAGACGGACCCTAGAATGAGCAAGAGTAAAGTTGTCCTGCCCGTCTGACAAAAGCATCATCCCTGAAACCGGGTTCTTCCATCGCCTATCCGCAATCACTCTAGCACCAATCCTCAGCCCCTCTGCAATGTTAGTCCCGCACCCGGAAACCAAGGGGTTAACAGCCTGCATCGCCACTTGCTTGCCCGTCTCAGTCATCAGTCTAAGAGGGAATAGCCGGCGAGCCGTGGAGGAGAAGACAACCACGGAAAGCCTATCCGTCTCACCAAGATTCTGAATCACGAAACCCATGGCGTTTTTCAAAAGCCTCATTTTCGTTCCTTCCATGCTACCACTCACATCAAGAACCGTAATGAGATCCAGAGGGGCACGAGTGGGCCTATCATCACTCGCACCCTCCGCCTTAAGATGAATCAGAACAGAAAAGTCACCACGAGTGACCGATTTCGCCACTGCAGAGACTTGTGGGAACAGGTTAATCTCGAGAGCTTGATGACGATGAGCAGCACCGGAAAGATGATCATCGCCACGCTGTATTGGAGTCTCTCCGTGAGGTAAAAAATCATCATCTTCAAAACCCCTTTGAGCAGGAGAGGTAGGTACAGGGACAGTATCATCCCCACACAAAGGGACTTGTTTCCATTGAGTTCTGCATAAAGGGCAAATCCTGTTTCCGTGTTTCACGTTGGAGGTTATACAATCAAAATGGAAGGAGTGGGAGCACTCCGCAGTAAATATAGCCTTCCCGTCTTCCTTTCTAATCTCATCCAAGCAAATCGCGCACCGGCTCTGCAAATTTTAAAAGAAAGCAATCTCTATCACATCATCTTTCGCCAAAAACGACAATTATATCATAAACCTAACCCTAATCGGGATAAACACTAGCTAAAACCCCCAAAATTTCATCATATATGTTATTTTCGCATCACCCACATAAGAAAAATCTTTTGATTGTACAGATAGAGAGAAGAGGGTGAGAGAGCGAACCTTAGAGAAAGGGAGGCCTGAATGAGACGAAGAATCGGGTTGGGTCGCGTCAACGGATGGTCCTGAGGCATCGGTGGAAGAAGCAGAGGAAGGGTCTAGAGTTTTGGGAAGATCGAGACCTTCGTTCGACTCCAAATCCGATTTCGCTTCTCTCCAGTTGTTTGGGTTCTCCATATTTTTTTGGGGGTAAAGACTCGGAAAAACAAAAGCAAAGGGAGTTCCGATGGAGAAGAAGGAGAAAGTTGATCACAAGATCAAAAGACTAGAAGAAGAAGCAAGCGGTTGTCGAAGAAAAAGCGAATTGTTCAATTTAAGGATTTAGTATGCGTCAACTGTCTATTTATAATAAATAATAATAAGATATTTTCCTTCTTTTACGACTTTAATTTATTTTATTCTTTTATGAATCGGGGCGGCGCACCACAAAGGCTAGAAAAGGAATCATTTACCTTATGCACAAAGCACAAACAGTATATTTCTTTCCTTTTGATTTTGGTTTTCCTTTTTTTTCTTTGTCTGAACTAGACTGCTTGTGCTCATCTAGTAATTAGGGTATCGTGTTTATCGAAAATTAGTTTATACATATATTACCAATTTAAAAATATTATCTAAGGTACCAAACAATTAAGATTTGATCGGTGACCAATTGATGACCATCGTCTTCAACACTTAATTTGTATATGTTCCTCCATAAAACGAATCCACAATAAACATAAAAAGACAACAAAAGGATCAGCAACATATAAGCAATACAGTATTGCTGCTTAAGAAAAACCAGTACAGACCATGTCCCGGTTCAGACTCAACCAACTCGATTTCTCTCTTGACACTCACCGAACCAAATAAAACCAAACCAGCGATCAAGAATCCCATTCTATTATTCGTTTTCGTCAAACTCAGCCCCCAGTTGCTGAGACCGAGTCACCATACGAGCCATTGGAGACGTCTGATAAGCCTGCACCGGGCTATAACCATGGGTCGAGTCTCCACGAGCCGTTGCTCTTTGAGCCGAATGCGAGCTTATGCTCGAGAAGGCGTATGCTCGCCCTGATCTTCGGTACATTCTCCGGCTCGCCATCCTTTCCTGCAACGCACTCAACTCAGAGGACAGTGATCGACAAAGCCTATCACTGGACCGAGCTGACACTGTCTTCGACAATTCTCTCTCACGGTTACTGAGAAGCACAACTGCTGCAATTAGCTCACCTCCATCGGCTAAAACCCTAGCCTCTGACATAGCTTGTGAAACAAGAAACCTGTTTAGTTGTCTGTCAACTTCTATGGACACCACTTCTTCTCCTGTTAGCTCCATTGGCCTTTGGATGCTTAGCTCTCCAGATTCCACATGGACTATCTCTCTCCTAACAGGATCTTTGTAGATGCATCTAACCTTCAGCAAGGACATGGATTCAGGTTCAGCAGACCCATTGTCGCAGCACGGAATTTCAAGAATCACGAGGAAGTCCCTCTCTTCCTCTGCGTACATGTCCCCGACGTCGATTGTGGCGCTTCTTGCATCAGTTGATATGCGGTTTCTGTAGCTTCCTGCTTTTATGGAGGATATTTTCAAGCCCTCCTCATGGACGCATTCGATTTCAACAACTTGTTCAAGAATCACGACGCTGAGAAGCCCTCCGATGCACTGCGCAAAAGCATCCTGGATCACAGTCTCTGTTTCGATGAAGGAGAACGTGCCACTAGAGACTTGTGAGATTGTGTGCATCAGCTCAGCATCGTGATCTGAGCCAAAGCCGAAGGTATGTATAGGAATCCGGCAAGACCTCGGAAGCAAAGACTCGTAATCTGTTCTCAGACGGACCCTAGAATGAGCAAGAGTAAAGTTGTCCTGCCCGTCTGACAAAAGCATCATCCCTGAAACCGGGTTCTTCCATCGCCTATCCGCAATCACTCTAGCACCAATCCTCAGCCCCTCTGCAATGTTAGTCCCGCACCCGGAAACCAAGGGGTTAACAGCCTGCATCGCCACTTGCTTGCCCGTCTCAGTCATCAGTCTAAGAGGGAATAGCCGGCGAGCCGTGGAGGAGAAGACAACCACGGAAAGCCTATCCGTCTCACCAAGATTCTGAATCACGAAACCCATGGCGTTTTTCAAAAGCCTCATTTTCGTTCCTTCCATGCTACCACTCACATCAAGAACCGTAATGAGATCCAGAGGGGCACGAGTGGGCCTATCATCACTCGCACCCTCCGCCTTAAGATGAATCAGAACAGAAAAGTCACCACGAGTGACCGATTTCGCCACTGCAGAGACTTGTGGGAACAGGTTAATCTCGAGAGCTTGATGACGATGAGCAGCACCGGAAAGATGATCATCGCCACGCTGTATTGGAGTCTCTCCGTGAGGTAAAAAATCATCATCTTCAAAACCCCTTTGAGCAGGAGAGGTAGGTACAGGGACAGTATCATCCCCACACAAAGGGACTTGTTTCCATTGAGTTCTGCATAAAGGGCAAATCCTGTTTCCGTGTTTCACGTTGGAGGTTATACAATCAAAATGGAAGGAGTGGGAGCACTCCGCAGTAAATATAGCCTTCCCGTCTTCCTTTCTAATCTCATCCAAGCAAATCGCGCACCGGCTCTGCAAATTTTAAAAGAAAGCAATCTCTATCACATCATCTTTCGCCAAAAACGACAATTATATCATAAACCTAACCCTAATCGGGATAAACACTAGCTAAAACCCCCAAAATTTCATCATATATGTTATTTTCGCATCACCCACATAAGAAAAATCTTTTGATTGTACAGATAGAGAGAAGAGGGTGAGAGAGCGAACCTTAGAGAAAGGGAGGCCTGAATGAGACGAAGAATCGGGTTGGGTCGCGTCAACGGATGGTCCTGAGGCATCGGTGGAAGAAGCAGAGGAAGGGTCTAGAGTTTTGGGAAGATCGAGACCTTCGTTCGACTCCAAATCCGATTTCGCTTCTCTCCAGTTGTTTGGGTTCTCCATATTTTTTTGGGGGTAAAGACTCGGAAAAACAAAAGCAAAGGGAGTTCCGATGGAGAAGAAGGAGAAAGTTGATCACAAGATCAAAAGACTAGAAGAAGAAGCAAGCGGTTGTCGAAGAAAAAGCGAATTGTTCAATTTAAGGATTTAGTATGCGTCAACTGTCTATTTATAATAAATAATAATAAGATATTTTCCTTCTTTTACGACTTTAATTTATTTTATTCTTTTATGAATCGGGGCGGCGCACCACAAAGGCTAGAAAAGGAATCATTTACCTTATGCACAAAGCACAAACAGTATATTTCTTTCCTTTTGATTTTGGTTTTCCTTTTTTTTCTTTGTCTGAACTAGACTGCTTGTGCTCATCTAGTAATTAGGGTATCGTGTTTATCGAAAATTAGTTTATACATATATTACCAATTTAAAAATATTATCTAAGGTACCAAACAATTAAGATTTGATCGGTGACCAATTGATGACCATCGTCTTCAACACTTAATTTGTATATGTTCCTCCATAAAACGAATCCACAATAAACATAAAAAGACAACAAAAGGATCAGCAACATATAAGCAATACAGTATTGCTGCTTAAGAAAAACCAGTACAGACCATGTCCCGGTTCAGACTCAACCAACTCGATTTCTCTCTTGACACTCACCGAACCAAATAAAACCAAACCAGCGATCAAGAATCCCATTCTATTATTCGTTTTCGTCAAACTCAGCCCCCAGTTGCTGAGACCGAGTCACCATACGAGCCATTGGAGACGTCTGATAAGCCTGCACCGGGCTATAACCATGGGTCGAGTCTCCACGAGCCGTTGCTCTTTGAGCCGAATGCGAGCTTATGCTCGAGAAGGCGTATGCTCGCCCTGATCTTCGGTACATTCTCCGGCTCGCCATCCTTTCCTGCAACGCACTCAACTCAGAGGACAGTGATCGACAAAGCCTATCACTGGACCGAGCTGACACTGTCTTCGACAATTCTCTCTCACGGTTACTGAGAAGCACAACTGCTGCAATTAGCTCACCTCCATCGGCTAAAACCCTAGCCTCTGACATAGCTTGTGAAACAAGAAACCTGTTTAGTTGTCTGTCAACTTCTATGGACACCACTTCTTCTCCTGTTAGCTCCATTGGCCTTTGGATGCTTAGCTCTCCAGATTCCACATGGACTATCTCTCTCCTAACAGGATCTTTGTAGATGCATCTAACCTTCAGCAAGGACATGGATTCAGGTTCAGCAGACCCATTGTCGCAGCACGGAATTTCAAGAATCACGAGGAAGTCCCTCTCTTCCTCTGCGTACATGTCCCCGACGTCGATTGTGGCGCTTCTTGCATCAGTTGATATGCGGTTTCTGTAGCTTCCTGCTTTTATGGAGGATATTTTCAAGCCCTCCTCATGGACGCATTCGATTTCAACAACTTGTTCAAGAATCACGACGCTGAGAAGCCCTCCGATGCACTGCGCAAAAGCATCCTGGATCACAGTCTCTGTTTCGATGAAGGAGAACGTGCCACTAGAGACTTGTGAGATTGTGTGCATCAGCTCAGCATCGTGATCTGAGCCAAAGCCGAAGGTATGTATAGGAATCCGGCAAGACCTCGGAAGCAAAGACTCGTAATCTGTTCTCAGACGGACCCTAGAATGAGCAAGAGTAAAGTTGTCCTGCCCGTCTGACAAAAGCATCATCCCTGAAACCGGGTTCTTCCATCGCCTATCCGCAATCACTCTAGCACCAATCCTCAGCCCCTCTGCAATGTTAGTCCCGCACCCGGAAACCAAGGGGTTAACAGCCTGCATCGCCACTTGCTTGCCCGTCTCAGTCATCAGTCTAAGAGGGAATAGCCGGCGAGCCGTGGAGGAGAAGACAACCACGGAAAGCCTATCCGTCTCACCAAGATTCTGAATCACGAAACCCATGGCGTTTTTCAAAAGCCTCATTTTCGTTCCTTCCATGCTACCACTCACATCAAGAACCGTAATGAGATCCAGAGGGGCACGAGTGGGCCTATCATCACTCGCACCCTCCGCCTTAAGATGAATCAGAACAGAAAAGTCACCACGAGTGACCGATTTCGCCACTGCAGAGACTTGTGGGAACAGGTTAATCTCGAGAGCTTGATGACGATGAGCAGCACCGGAAAGATGATCATCGCCACGCTGTATTGGAGTCTCTCCGTGAGGTAAAAAATCATCATCTTCAAAACCCCTTTGAGCAGGAGAGGTAGGTACAGGGACAGTATCATCCCCACACAAAGGGACTTGTTTCCATTGAGTTCTGCATAAAGGGCAAATCCTGTTTCCGTGTTTCACGTTGGAGGTTATACAATCAAAATGGAAGGAGTGGGAGCACTCCGCAGTAAATATAGCCTTCCCGTCTTCCTTTCTAATCTCATCCAAGCAAATCGCGCACCGGCTCTGCAAATTTTAAAAGAAAGCAATCTCTATCACATCATCTTTCGCCAAAAACGACAATTATATCATAAACCTAACCCTAATCGGGATAAACACTAGCTAAAACCCCCAAAATTTCATCATATATGTTATTTTCGCATCACCCACATAAGAAAAATCTTTTGATTGTACAGATAGAGAGAAGAGGGTGAGAGAGCGAACCTTAGAGAAAGGGAGGCCTGAATGAGACGAAGAATCGGGTTGGGTCGCGTCAACGGATGGTCCTGAGGCATCGGTGGAAGAAGCAGAGGAAGGGTCTAGAGTTTTGGGAAGATCGAGACCTTCGTTCGACTCCAAATCCGATTTCGCTTCTCTCCAGTTGTTTGGGTTCTCCATATTTTTTTGGGGGTAAAGACTCGGAAAAACAAAAGCAAAGGGAGTTCCGATGGAGAAGAAGGAGAAAGTTGATCACAAGATCAAAAGACTAGAAGAAGAAGCAAGCGGTTGTCGAAGAAAAAGCGAATTGTTCAATTTAAGGATTTAGTATGCGTCAACTGTCTATTTATAATAAATAATAATAAGATATTTTCCTTCTTTTACGACTTTAATTTATTTTATTCTTTTATGAATCGGGGCGGCGCACCACAAAGGCTAGAAAAGGAATCATTTACCTTATGCACAAAGCACAAACAGTATATTTCTTTCCTTTTGATTTTGGTTTTCCTTTTTTTTCTTTGTCTGAACTAGACTGCTTGTGCTCATCTAGTAATTAGGGTATCGTGTTTATCGAAAATTAGTTTATACATATATTACCAATTTAAAAATATTATCTAAGGTACCAAACAATTAAGATTTGATCGGTGACCAATTGATGACCATCGTCTTCAACACTTAATTTGTATATGTTCCTCCATAAAACGAATCCACAATAAACATAAAAAGACAACAAAAGGATCAGCAACATATAAGCAATACAGTATTGCTGCTTAAGAAAAACCAGTACAGACCATGTCCCGGTTCAGACTCAACCAACTCGATTTCTCTCTTGACACTCACCGAACCAAATAAAACCAAACCAGCGATCAAGAATCCCATTCTATTATTCGTTTTCGTCAAACTCAGCCCCCAGTTGCTGAGACCGAGTCACCATACGAGCCATTGGAGACGTCTGATAAGCCTGCACCGGGCTATAACCATGGGTCGAGTCTCCACGAGCCGTTGCTCTTTGAGCCGAATGCGAGCTTATGCTCGAGAAGGCGTATGCTCGCCCTGATCTTCGGTACATTCTCCGGCTCGCCATCCTTTCCTGCAACGCACTCAACTCAGAGGACAGTGATCGACAAAGCCTATCACTGGACCGAGCTGACACTGTCTTCGACAATTCTCTCTCACGGTTACTGAGAAGCACAACTGCTGCAATTAGCTCACCTCCATCGGCTAAAACCCTAGCCTCTGACATAGCTTGTGAAACAAGAAACCTGTTTAGTTGTCTGTCAACTTCTATGGACACCACTTCTTCTCCTGTTAGCTCCATTGGCCTTTGGATGCTTAGCTCTCCAGATTCCACATGGACTATCTCTCTCCTAACAGGATCTTTGTAGATGCATCTAACCTTCAGCAAGGACATGGATTCAGGTTCAGCAGACCCATTGTCGCAGCACGGAATTTCAAGAATCACGAGGAAGTCCCTCTCTTCCTCTGCGTACATGTCCCCGACGTCGATTGTGGCGCTTCTTGCATCAGTTGATATGCGGTTTCTGTAGCTTCCTGCTTTTATGGAGGATATTTTCAAGCCCTCCTCATGGACGCATTCGATTTCAACAACTTGTTCAAGAATCACGACGCTGAGAAGCCCTCCGATGCACTGCGCAAAAGCATCCTGGATCACAGTCTCTGTTTCGATGAAGGAGAACGTGCCACTAGAGACTTGTGAGATTGTGTGCATCAGCTCAGCATCGTGATCTGAGCCAAAGCCGAAGGTATGTATAGGAATCCGGCAAGACCTCGGAAGCAAAGACTCGTAATCTGTTCTCAGACGGACCCTAGAATGAGCAAGAGTAAAGTTGTCCTGCCCGTCTGACAAAAGCATCATCCCTGAAACCGGGTTCTTCCATCGCCTATCCGCAATCACTCTAGCACCAATCCTCAGCCCCTCTGCAATGTTAGTCCCGCACCCGGAAACCAAGGGGTTAACAGCCTGCATCGCCACTTGCTTGCCCGTCTCAGTCATCAGTCTAAGAGGGAATAGCCGGCGAGCCGTGGAGGAGAAGACAACCACGGAAAGCCTATCCGTCTCACCAAGATTCTGAATCACGAAACCCATGGCGTTTTTCAAAAGCCTCATTTTCGTTCCTTCCATGCTACCACTCACATCAAGAACCGTAATGAGATCCAGAGGGGCACGAGTGGGCCTATCATCACTCGCACCCTCCGCCTTAAGATGAATCAGAACAGAAAAGTCACCACGAGTGACCGATTTCGCCACTGCAGAGACTTGTGGGAACAGGTTAATCTCGAGAGCTTGATGACGATGAGCAGCACCGGAAAGATGATCATCGCCACGCTGTATTGGAGTCTCTCCGTGAGGTAAAAAATCATCATCTTCAAAACCCCTTTGAGCAGGAGAGGTAGGTACAGGGACAGTATCATCCCCACACAAAGGGACTTGTTTCCATTGAGTTCTGCATAAAGGGCAAATCCTGTTTCCGTGTTTCACGTTGGAGGTTATACAATCAAAATGGAAGGAGTGGGAGCACTCCGCAGTAAATATAGCCTTCCCGTCTTCCTTTCTAATCTCATCCAAGCAAATCGCGCACCGGCTCTGCAAATTTTAAAAGAAAGCAATCTCTATCACATCATCTTTCGCCAAAAACGACAATTATATCATAAACCTAACCCTAATCGGGATAAACACTAGCTAAAACCCCCAAAATTTCATCATATATGTTATTTTCGCATCACCCACATAAGAAAAATCTTTTGATTGTACAGATAGAGAGAAGAGGGTGAGAGAGCGAACCTTAGAGAAAGGGAGGCCTGAATGAGACGAAGAATCGGGTTGGGTCGCGTCAACGGATGGTCCTGAGGCATCGGTGGAAGAAGCAGAGGAAGGGTCTAGAGTTTTGGGAAGATCGAGACCTTCGTTCGACTCCAAATCCGATTTCGCTTCTCTCCAGTTGTTTGGGTTCTCCATATTTTTTTGGGGGTAAAGACTCGGAAAAACAAAAGCAAAGGGAGTTCCGATGGAGAAGAAGGAGAAAGTTGATCACAAGATCAAAAGACTAGAAGAAGAAGCAAGCGGTTGTCGAAGAAAAAGCGAATTGTTCAATTTAAGGATTTAGTATGCGTCAACTGTCTATTTATAATAAATAATAATAAGATATTTTCCTTCTTTTACGACTTTAATTTATTTTATTCTTTTATGAATCGGGGCGGCGCACCACAAAGGCTAGAAAAGGAATCATTTACCTTATGCACAAAGCACAAACAGTATATTTCTTTCCTTTTGATTTTGGTTTTCCTTTTTTTTCTTTGTCTGAACTAGACTGCTTGTGCTCATCTAGTAATTAGGGTATCGTGTTTATCGAAAATTAGTTTATACATATATTACCAATTTAAAAATATTATCTAAGGTACCAAACAATTAAGATTTGATCGGTGACCAATTGATGACCATCGTCTTCAACACTTAATTTGTATATGTTCCTCCATAAAACGAATCCACAATAAACATAAAAAGACAACAAAAGGATCAGCAACATATAAGCAATACAGTATTGCTGCTTAAGAAAAACCAGTACAGACCATGTCCCGGTTCAGACTCAACCAACTCGATTTCTCTCTTGACACTCACCGAACCAAATAAAACCAAACCAGCGATCAAGAATCCCATTCTATTATTCGTTTTCGTCAAACTCAGCCCCCAGTTGCTGAGACCGAGTCACCATACGAGCCATTGGAGACGTCTGATAAGCCTGCACCGGGCTATAACCATGGGTCGAGTCTCCACGAGCCGTTGCTCTTTGAGCCGAATGCGAGCTTATGCTCGAGAAGGCGTATGCTCGCCCTGATCTTCGGTACATTCTCCGGCTCGCCATCCTTTCCTGCAACGCACTCAACTCAGAGGACAGTGATCGACAAAGCCTATCACTGGACCGAGCTGACACTGTCTTCGACAATTCTCTCTCACGGTTACTGAGAAGCACAACTGCTGCAATTAGCTCACCTCCATCGGCTAAAACCCTAGCCTCTGACATAGCTTGTGAAACAAGAAACCTGTTTAGTTGTCTGTCAACTTCTATGGACACCACTTCTTCTCCTGTTAGCTCCATTGGCCTTTGGATGCTTAGCTCTCCAGATTCCACATGGACTATCTCTCTCCTAACAGGATCTTTGTAGATGCATCTAACCTTCAGCAAGGACATGGATTCAGGTTCAGCAGACCCATTGTCGCAGCACGGAATTTCAAGAATCACGAGGAAGTCCCTCTCTTCCTCTGCGTACATGTCCCCGACGTCGATTGTGGCGCTTCTTGCATCAGTTGATATGCGGTTTCTGTAGCTTCCTGCTTTTATGGAGGATATTTTCAAGCCCTCCTCATGGACGCATTCGATTTCAACAACTTGTTCAAGAATCACGACGCTGAGAAGCCCTCCGATGCACTGCGCAAAAGCATCCTGGATCACAGTCTCTGTTTCGATGAAGGAGAACGTGCCACTAGAGACTTGTGAGATTGTGTGCATCAGCTCAGCATCGTGATCTGAGCCAAAGCCGAAGGTATGTATAGGAATCCGGCAAGACCTCGGAAGCAAAGACTCGTAATCTGTTCTCAGACGGACCCTAGAATGAGCAAGAGTAAAGTTGTCCTGCCCGTCTGACAAAAGCATCATCCCTGAAACCGGGTTCTTCCATCGCCTATCCGCAATCACTCTAGCACCAATCCTCAGCCCCTCTGCAATGTTAGTCCCGCACCCGGAAACCAAGGGGTTAACAGCCTGCATCGCCACTTGCTTGCCCGTCTCAGTCATCAGTCTAAGAGGGAATAGCCGGCGAGCCGTGGAGGAGAAGACAACCACGGAAAGCCTATCCGTCTCACCAAGATTCTGAATCACGAAACCCATGGCGTTTTTCAAAAGCCTCATTTTCGTTCCTTCCATGCTACCACTCACATCAAGAA
This sequence comes from Alliaria petiolata, assembly GCA_020283515.1. Taxonomy (NCBI): domain Eukaryota; kingdom Viridiplantae; phylum Streptophyta; class Magnoliopsida; order Brassicales; family Brassicaceae; genus Alliaria; species Alliaria petiolata. The sequence goes on along the minus strand of JAHZTW010000001.1, from coordinate 464,043,724 downwards.
CCGTAATGAGATCCAGAGGGGCACGAGTGGGCCTATCATCACTCGCACCCTCCGCCTTAAGATGAATCAGAACAGAAAAGTCACCACGAGTGACCGATTTCGCCACTGCAGAGACTTGTGGGAACAGGTTAATCTCGAGAGCTTGATGACGATGAGCAGCACCGGAAAGATGATCATCGCCACGCTGTATTGGAGTCTCTCCGTGAGGTAAAAAATCATCATCTTCAAAACCCCTTTGAGCAGGAGAGGTAGGTACAGGGACAGTATCATCCCCACACAAAGGGACTTGTTTCCATTGAGTTCTGCATAAAGGGCAAATCCTGTTTCCGTGTTTCACGTTGGAGGTTATACAATCAAAATGGAAGGAGTGGGAGCACTCCGCAGTAAATATAGCCTTCCCGTCTTCCTTTCTAATCTCATCCAAGCAAATCGCGCACCGGCTCTGCAAATTTTAAAAGAAAGCAATCTCTATCACATCATCTTTCGCCAAAAACGACAATTATATCATAAACCTAACCCTAATCGGGATAAACACTAGCTAAAACCCCCAAAATTTCATCATATATGTTATTTTCGCATCACCCACATAAGAAAAATCTTTTGATTGTACAGATAGAGAGAAGAGGGTGAGAGAGCGAACCTTAGAGAAAGGGAGGCCTGAATGAGACGAAGAATCGGGTTGGGTCGCGTCAACGGATGGTCCTGAGGCATCGGTGGAAGAAGCAGAGGAAGGGTCTAGAGTTTTGGGAAGATCGAGACCTTCGTTCGACTCCAAATCCGATTTCGCTTCTCTCCAGTTGTTTGGGTTCTCCATATTTTTTTGGGGGTAAAGACTCGGAAAAACAAAAGCAAAGGGAGTTCCGATGGAGAAGAAGGAGAAAGTTGATCACAAGATCAAAAGACTAGAAGAAGAAGCAAGCGGTTGTCGAAGAAAAAGCGAATTGTTCAATTTAAGGATTTAGTATGCGTCAACTGTCTATTTATAATAAATAATAATAAGATATTTTCCTTCTTTTACGACTTTAATTTATTTTATTCTTTTATGAATCGGGGCGGCGCACCACAAAGGCTAGAAAAGGAATCATTTACCTTATGCACAAAGCACAAACAGTATATTTCTTTCCTTTTGATTTTGGTTTTCCTTTTTTTTCTTTGTCTGAACTAGACTGCTTGTGCTCATCTAGTAATTAGGGTATCGTGTTTATCGAAAATTAGTTTATACATATATTACCAATTTAAAAATATTATCTAAGGTACCAAACAATTAAGATTTGATCGGTGACCAATTGATGACCATCGTCTTCAACACTTAATTTGTATATGTTCCTCCATAAAACGAATCCACAATAAACATAAAAAGACAACAAAAGGATCAGCAACATATAAGCAATACAGTATTGCTGCTTAAGAAAAACCAGTACAGACCATGTCCCGGTTCAGACTCAACCAACTCGATTTCTCTCTTGACACTCACCGAACCAAATAAAACCAAACCAGCGATCAAGAATCCCATTCTATTATTCGTTTTCGTCAAACTCAGCCCCCAGTTGCTGAGACCGAGTCACCATACGAGCCATTGGAGACGTCTGATAAGCCTGCACCGGGCTATAACCATGGGTCGAGTCTCCACGAGCCGTTGCTCTTTGAGCCGAATGCGAGCTTATGCTCGAGAAGGCGTATGCTCGCCCTGATCTTCGGTACATTCTCCGGCTCGCCATCCTTTCCTGCAACGCACTCAACTCAGAGGACAGTGATCGACAAAGCCTATCACTGGACCGAGCTGACACTGTCTTCGACAATTCTCTCTCACGGTTACTGAGAAGCACAACTGCTGCAATTAGCTCACCTCCATCGGCTAAAACCCTAGCCTCTGACATAGCTTGTGAAACAAGAAACCTGTTTAGTTGTCTGTCAACTTCTATGGACACCACTTCTTCTCCTGTTAGCTCCATTGGCCTTTGGATGCTTAGCTCTCCAGATTCCACATGGACTATCTCTCTCCTAACAGGATCTTTGTAGATGCATCTAACCTTCAGCAAGGACATGGATTCAGGTTCAGCAGACCCATTGTCGCAGCACGGAATTTCAAGAATCACGAGGAAGTCCCTCTCTTCCTCTGCGTACATGTCCCCGACGTCGATTGTGGCGCTTCTTGCATCAGTTGATATGCGGTTTCTGTAGCTTCCTGCTTTTATGGAGGATATTTTCAAGCCCTCCTCATGGACGCATTCGATTTCAACAACTTGTTCAAGAATCACGACGCTGAGAAGCCCTCCGATGCACTGCGCAAAAGCATCCTGGATCACAGTCTCTGTTTCGATGAAGGAGAACGTGCCACTAGAGACTTGTGAGATTGTGTGCATCAGCTCAGCATCGTGATCTGAGCCAAAGCCGAAGGTATGTATAGGAATCCGGCAAGACCTCGGAAGCAAAGACTCGTAATCTGTTCTCAGACGGACCCTAGAATGAGCAAGAGTAAAGTTGTCCTGCCCGTCTGACAAAAGCATCATCCCTGAAACCGGGTTCTTCCATCGCCTATCCGCAATCACTCTAGCACCAATCCTCAGCCCCTCTGCAATGTTAGTCCCGCACCCGGAAACCAAGGGGTTAACAGCCTGCATCGCCACTTGCTTGCCCGTCTCAGTCATCAGTCTAAGAGGGAATAGCCGGCGAGCCGTGGAGGAGAAGACAACCACGGAAAGCCTATCCGTCTCACCAAGATTCTGAATCACGAAACCCATGGCGTTTTTCAAAAGCCTCATTTTCGTTCCTTCCATGCTACCACTCACATCAAGAACCGTAATGAGATCCAGAGGGGCACGAGTGGGCCTATCATCACTCGCACCCTCCGCCTTAAGATGAATCAGAACAGAAAAGTCACCACGAGTGACCGATTTCGCCACTGCAGAGACTTGTGGGAACAGGTTAATCTCGAGAGCTTGATGACGATGAGCAGCACCGGAAAGATGATCATCGCCACGCTGTATTGGAGTCTCTCCGTGAGGTAAAAAATCATCATCTTCAAAACCCCTTTGAGCAGGAGAGGTAGGTACAGGGACAGTATCATCCCCACACAAAGGGACTTGTTTCCATTGAGTTCTGCATAAAGGGCAAATCCTGTTTCCGTGTTTCACGTTGGAGGTTATACAATCAAAATGGAAGGAGTGGGAGCACTCCGCAGTAAATATAGCCTTCCCGTCTTCCTTTCTAATCTCATCCAAGCAAATCGCGCACCGGCTCTGCAAATTTTAAAAGAAAGCAATCTCTATCACATCATCTTTCGCCAAAAACGACAATTATATCATAAACCTAACCCTAATCGGGATAAACACTAGCTAAAACCCCCAAAATTTCATCATATATGTTATTTTCGCATCACCCACATAAGAAAAATCTTTTGATTGTACAGATAGAGAGAAGAGGGTGAGAGAGCGAACCTTAGAGAAAGGGAGGCCTGAATGAGACGAAGAATCGGGTTGGGTCGCGTCAACGGATGGTCCTGAGGCATCGGTGGAAGAAGCAGAGGAAGGGTCTAGAGTTTTGGGAAGATCGAGACCTTCGTTCGACTCCAAATCCGATTTCGCTTCTCTCCAGTTGTTTGGGTTCTCCATATTTTTTTGGGGGTAAAGACTCGGAAAAACAAAAGCAAAGGGAGTTCCGATGGAGAAGAAGGAGAAAGTTGATCACAAGATCAAAAGACTAGAAGAAGAAGCAAGCGGTTGTCGAAGAAAAAGCGAATTGTTCAATTTAAGGATTTAGTATGCGTCAACTGTCTATTTATAATAAATAATAATAAGATATTTTCCTTCTTTTACGACTTTAATTTATTTTATTCTTTTATGAATCGGGGCGGCGCACCACAAAGGCTAGAAAAGGAATCATTTACCTTATGCACAAAGCACAAACAGTATATTTCTTTCCTTTTGATTTTGGTTTTCCTTTTTTTTCTTTGTCTGAACTAGACTGCTTGTGCTCATCTAGTAATTAGGGTATCGTGTTTATCGAAAATTAGTTTATACATATATTACCAATTTAAAAATATTATCTAAGGTACCAAACAATTAAGATTTGATCGGTGACCAATTGATGACCATCGTCTTCAACACTTAATTTGTATATGTTCCTCCATAAAACGAATCCACAATAAACATAAAAAGACAACAAAAGGATCAGCAACATATAAGCAATACAGTATTGCTGCTTAAGAAAAACCAGTACAGACCATGTCCCGGTTCAGACTCAACCAACTCGATTTCTCTCTTGACACTCACCGAACCAAATAAAACCAAACCAGCGATCAAGAATCCCATTCTATTATTCGTTTTCGTCAAACTCAGCCCCCAGTTGCTGAGACCGAGTCACCATACGAGCCATTGGAGACGTCTGATAAGCCTGCACCGGGCTATAACCATGGGTCGAGTCTCCACGAGCCGTTGCTCTTTGAGCCGAATGCGAGCTTATGCTCGAGAAGGCGTATGCTCGCCCTGATCTTCGGTACATTCTCCGGCTCGCCATCCTTTCCTGCAACGCACTCAACTCAGAGGACAGTGATCGACAAAGCCTATCACTGGACCGAGCTGACACTGTCTTCGACAATTCTCTCTCACGGTTACTGAGAAGCACAACTGCTGCAATTAGCTCACCTCCATCGGCTAAAACCCTAGCCTCTGACATAGCTTGTGAAACAAGAAACCTGTTTAGTTGTCTGTCAACTTCTATGGACACCACTTCTTCTCCTGTTAGCTCCATTGGCCTTTGGATGCTTAGCTCTCCAGATTCCACATGGACTATCTCTCTCCTAACAGGATCTTTGTAGATGCATCTAACCTTCAGCAAGGACATGGATTCAGGTTCAGCAGACCCATTGTCGCAGCACGGAATTTCAAGAATCACGAGGAAGTCCCTCTCTTCCTCTGCGTACATGTCCCCGACGTCGATTGTGGCGCTTCTTGCATCAGTTGATATGCGGTTTCTGTAGCTTCCTGCTTTTATGGAGGATATTTTCAAGCCCTCCTCATGGACGCATTCGATTTCAACAACTTGTTCAAGAATCACGACGCTGAGAAGCCCTCCGATGCACTGCGCAAAAGCATCCTGGATCACAGTCTCTGTTTCGATGAAGGAGAACGTGCCACTAGAGACTTGTGAGATTGTGTGCATCAGCTCAGCATCGTGATCTGAGCCAAAGCCGAAGGTATGTATAGGAATCCGGCAAGACCTCGGAAGCAAAGACTCGTAATCTGTTCTCAGACGGACCCTAGAATGAGCAAGAGTAAAGTTGTCCTGCCCGTCTGACAAAAGCATCATCCCTGAAACCGGGTTCTTCCATCGCCTATCCGCAATCACTCTAGCACCAATCCTCAGCCCCTCTGCAATGTTAGTCCCGCACCCGGAAACCAAGGGGTTAACAGCCTGCATCGCCACTTGCTTGCCCGTCTCAGTCATCAGTCTAAGAGGGAATAGCCGGCGAGCCGTGGAGGAGAAGACAACCACGGAAAGCCTATCCGTCTCACCAAGATTCTGAATCACGAAACCCATGGCGTTTTTCAAAAGCCTCATTTTCGTTCCTTCCATGCTACCACTCACATCAAGAACCGTAATGAGATCCAGAGGGGCACGAGTGGGCCTATCATCACTCGCACCCTCCGCCTTAAGATGAATCAGAACAGAAAAGTCACCACGAGTGACCGATTTCGCCACTGCAGAGACTTGTGGGAACAGGTTAATCTCGAGAGCTTGATGACGATGAGCAGCACCGGAAAGATGATCATCGCCACGCTGTATTGGAGTCTCTCCGTGAGGTAAAAAATCATCATCTTCAAAACCCCTTTGAGCAGGAGAGGTAGGTACAGGGACAGTATCATCCCCACACAAAGGGACTTGTTTCCATTGAGTTCTGCATAAAGGGCAAATCCTGTTTCCGTGTTTCACGTTGGAGGTTATACAATCAAAATGGAAGGAGTGGGAGCACTCCGCAGTAAATATAGCCTTCCCGTCTTCCTTTCTAATCTCATCCAAGCAAATCGCGCATCGGCTCTGCAATTTTCAGAGAAGCAAATCTCTATCACATCATCTTTAGCCAAAAAAAAACGCCTATTAATATCTCTTAAAGCGAGAGAGCTAGACGACGAGATATGCGATATGGGTTATTGGGCCTGCGTGGGGATTTATCATTTTGTTATCGGATAAGCCCATTAGTTTCACGTGTTGCTTTGTATTCATCATTGGCTTTTCTTTCTTGTCAGTAAAACGATTTCATCAGAGAGTGGCGTCTCTAAATCAGCCACCTTCTTCATCTCTTAACTCAAGTTTCTTGATCTCCTGATTTCTTTCTTGAGGCAGATAATAAGCCTTAGCTAAGTAGGACTTACCAGAACACTAGTCAAAACCCACTAGATGGTAAAATTGCATCAAATTTGTTCATTTCGCATCACCCACCCACATAAGAAAAACAAGGATTATTCAGAGGGTTGAGAGAGAGAGAGAGAGAGAGAGAGAGAGAGAGGAACCTTAGAGAAACGGAGGCCTGAAGAGGAAGGAGAAGACCTAGGGCGAGGAGAAGAAGAATCAGGTCGGGTCGGGTCGAGGGTTTCGGGAAGATTGAGACAGTTGTTTGAGTCCTGATCCGATTTCTCTTCTTGCCATTCGTTCGGGCTCTCCATTCTTTGAAAAAAAAGTAAAGGAAAGAAAAAAGTTTGAAGAGAATCGGATGAAGACGAAGGAGAAAGTTGATCCCAAGATGGAAGGACTAGAAGAAGAAGAAGCAAATTGATTTTAGTAAACGTCTAGTATCTTTTCTTTTACGACTTTTGTTGGATGCTCACTTTTGTTTTAATCTTTTTTCTATGGGACGACGCCACGATGGCTAGACAAGACTTGAGAGACATGGCTTTTTTTTTTTTTTTTTAAACAAAAGTCCGTGTTGTCGTAATTTCTCGGTTTATACACCTTTCCACCGTCCGTGTTATCGTAATTTTCTCGGTTTATAGAAATTTCCTTCTCTGGAAAACTACTAGTCGTTTTGTTTGGAGAACCAAATCCAGCAATGGAGTTCTTAAATCAAATCCACTAACCCACACAATTTTCATCACAACCACTCGGTTTGCCCCAGCCTTTTCTTGTATGAAAAAGTTACAGTAAAAAAAGTTAGTCACCGGTATTTTAATCATCACTTGTGTTGTGAATTGTGATCTAACATTGTATAATACACGAATGTAGAACGTCGCATTTCAAGAAGACCGTAGCAAACCGAGTCGGTCACCGACTCACTGAATATGATTAATACTCCAAAAGTCGCATCAGAAACATACTCGGTCGATATTTATCCTACTTTTTCTACATACAACTCGTTTGACCAAAAAAAAAGGTTATACAACTCTTAAGTCAATTATTATTATACGCTCAACATCACTCGTCGTCTGAGAGACAGACCACACCATTGCTGCTCTGCAATCCACTGCCCAAGTTCTGTTGCTGTTGCTGTTGTTGTTGTGCTTGCCGCTGCTGCTGTTGCTGAATTGACGCAGTTGAATATGTTAAAGCTTGAGGAAGAGGCGACGAGGTTGGAGCAGTTGTGGGGATGGGAATTGAAGAGGATGGTCTATATGGGTGTACATGCGGTACGTAAGCCCGTAGTCTTGCATTGACAGCTTGATTAGTTGCAAGAGAAGCTGATAAAGATGGAGCTGTGTTGGAGATGACAGGCTGTCTTGACTGAGGCATTGGGCAGTGCGCGGTATTCAGAGCAAGGCCTGACAGGCGAGAAACTGAAGAAGGAAAAATAGATGCCTGAGGCTGCAGAGAAGCCGGAGCAGGAGCAGTATAATTCCTCAGTGCGTTCATTTGTGCTGCTCTCTGTGCCAGCTGCTGAATTCTACCTGCAGAAGAAAGGTGCTATTATCACTTTCGTGGCCTTATATCTAGAACCAATATGCTCTATTATTCGGAAACTTACCCCTTGGCGCTGCTGAGGGATGAGATGCGTTCCTGCTATTACATTTGGACAAGAACGCACTCGCCAACAGTTTGTTCATTACAAAAAGATTCCTGCTCGTCTCTATCTTCTTCGTTCTGGCGGTATGCTCGGCTTCTACCTCATGAAACTTTCTAAGATACTCTGCTTGTACTTCAGCCATCTTCCTCTCGAGTTCAGCTTTCAAGATTGATTTCTGCTCACAAGAAATTAAGAGTCAATCAACAGTGAGANAGGAAATTTACATTATAAATACCAAATAAGGGATAGTTTACACTCAGCGTTGAGATAGGGACGGTCTCTTTTCCAGCATCTCGTAATAAAGAACAAAATTTTCCTGCAACGACATGGTTTTTGGGTGTTCTTCAGAGACCAAAAGGGAAAGAAAAATACAATCGACCAACAGAACTTGGATGTACTCACCTTTGGAACGATCTCAAACGAGTTTGGATCAAAACAGTGATATGATCCTCTTTCATACGCATTTGATTTCACAAGAGGTTCCCCGATTCTGATGAACCACAACATGTGTTCTTTGTGGTAGAACCAACCCCTATTGTAACTGCAAAACGAAAGAAGTTATGCAGCTTTATCCTTCAGTTCATTGCACTCTGATACTAAACCAGGCATTTAAGACAGAAACCCATTTTCATCTCATGGCGAAGAAAGATGGAATCAAAAGTTGATGATTTGTTTTCAAACTCCTGATCTTATATCTATATTCCAATTGTGAAGACAAGACTCCAAAAAAGCATTTTCAAATTCACAATACTAGAGTATATTATGATGAAGAGGGCATACAGTTCATTTGCTGAGTATAATTGCGCCTCATCTTTCGGCATGCTGCACGAGAAAAAATCGTTATGGTTCTTTTGACAAGTGTGCGCATCAACAAGAAGTAAAAGTTACAATTCCAAAGGCAATATACCTATAGAATACGTAAAACAATGTTTCTACCAATAACTTTGTAAAGAGCCCTTGCTGCATCCAACCAAAACAAAAAAACAAAAATTAAACACAACTTTTGAGAAAAACACAAACCCAGATGGGCAAGTGAATAATGGTACTTATGAGAGAGTAGAGTGACTTACATGTAGAGGTGGAGGGTTTTTTGCGTAGTAACACTGCGGTACACTGAATTCGGGATCACCTTTAGAGGGCTCATTGGACCAAGGCGAGCCGAAAGTCTTATGAAGATTTTCTGTTGAGTTCAAGTTTAACCCCAGTGTCGTCAGATCAATCCCAAGTGCCAGAGAAGTCAAGTCAGGGTCGCTCATCTTTATCACACTAAGCAACCCGAGCAAGCCAAACCGATCAGGATTTGACTGCGTCGCCTGCATTGATTTTAGTCCCACATCTCTGAAAGGTTGGCTAGCAGCTGACATCTGCTGCAATCGATACTGGGACGTGTTTTGATGGTGCTGATATTGCTGGAGGGGCTGGTCATAACCCATCCCAGTGACAGAATTTGCAGAATTCATAGATCTTAATCCAATACCCGGAGGTCCACCAGTCTGAAAACAATCAAATACTACTTTAGAAAGAACAAAAACGTTGGTTTCATCAAGCAAGAACCTCAAACGATCTCAGTCCGCTTTAAAACATAGTACACACTATACCATACCTGCGAGTGGTAAGAAGGATGCGAGGATGAGAAGATGTCAGACCCATGTAAAGAGACACCACTACTACTCACAGCTTGAGCATGTTGTTGTTGTTGTTGTTGTTGTTGTTGTTGTTGTTGAGGATGGTGCGACGTATACCCACCACCTAAGTTAAACCCACCAGACCTTCCCATCTGCTAGTAGCCACATTAGAGGATAAACTAAACATTGTTACCGAAAAACTTCAACGGAAGGAAATCAAACCCAATGACATTTTTTTGACAAGCTAAAACTCACAGATAATTGCTGAGATTGCATCATTAAAATTGAATTCTCATGGAGTTGTTCTTTATGATGCAAATCCATTGGATAATCAGCATTACTACCTGTATTCAACCGATCAATCTTGTCAAGACTATACATTAATCGGAAATCTTTTTATAAGAACAACAAATAAACAGAAAGCAGCCACCATGAAAGTGTCGGAAAATTCAATACAAGGACATTCTGTGATAGGAATATTATGAGGATTCAAGAAGGTAGCATCATATAGGATCATGAAGATAATTAATAAATTCACATGGGATATATGATCACAAAATCACTCTCTAAATCTCTTCCAACACTAAATATTATGCCAATGCGGAAGGTGAATGGTTCCTTTTGGGATGAAATCCTCAAATTCTATAATGCATACAAAAAAGGACATAAATGCAATTGAGAAATTTTATATCCAATTGGACCATATAAAAAAGTTAAGAAACAGAAGACAAAAAAAGTGCAGACAAAAAGAGGGACCTTTATATCCTGGCAATGCAGGAAAATCTTCGTTTTGGATGCTGAACTCTTGGTTTTGCTGAACTATGGGGCTGAGTCCAAGGCCTTGTTTCAATCGAGACCCTAAGAAATTTCAGAAAAGGGTGGAGTCTGGTTTTGCTTCAAACTGATAAAAGAAAGAAGATAGAGGAATTAAAGGTTTTTATTACTTACCCAGTTGTCCTTGACCGCCGGCAGAACCGGGGCGGCTTGTGAGCTGAGGAAAATCATTGTTTATATCGAAGGGAGAAGTGTCGTTGGAGTTCATATCACTCAGCAAGCCCATAGAGCTTAGACTGTTCATTGCTTGAACATGATTTTGGGAAAGTCCCCCAGCTGTAGGGTAGGAATTTCCAAGCATAGAAAGAACCTGCGGAGATCCTGAAGAGAACCGGAAGAGCATAAAGAGACACGAATTTGGGAAAAACTAAAAGCAAACATACAAATGCGCATATAATTAAATTCAACAAACAGCAGAAAAGGACACAGATCACGAAGTACCTTGTGGAAGGACCCCACCCATCATTCGATTTTGTCCAATATTTCCAGATCCGCTTTTTACTGCCAAATTTAGCCGAGAACCAAGACTCGGGATAGATAATCCTCCGCCGGAGCTCAAAGTCCTTCCCATTGAGCCTCCACCAACCATATTCCCCATAGAACTTGTTATCCGAGCGCCGGCATTTCCCAAAATTGGAGAAACTCCCAATCCTGCTACAATCAACTAATTACCAATGGTGGCAGTGGTAGGAAGAATCACCAAACGCATTAGTGTTACTACTGAATTAAGGGTTTCCAACAGCATTTATACCTCCTCTATTAGTGAGTCCTGAATGTCCATGAGAGCTACCATGAGATATCTGCAAGTGAGAATCCAAAAGCAAACTTTGAAGCAAGGGGTCATTTTTTGCATTAGTTTTAGGATACGAAACACATAAAAGCATTGACTGCTGCACCTGAGAGAGTCCAACCGGAAGATTGCCGGATGCAAATCTTCCATTCGAGATACTTCCATTTTGTTGTTGGACACCAGCAGCAGAGGGAACACCGTTTAGACCTGAGTTTCTCGATCCGAGGGTACCCGCCAAGTTGGGAACATTAAAGCTTCCATGAATATTATGAAGGCCCTGGATAGATCCTATAGACAGACAAAGGACCATTTTAAGTTCGGAAGAATTCTGGCAGAAAAACTAACGGCCGACACATCTACCCACCAGCATGATGGAAAACTGGAGACGCTGCCCCGGACTGACCAGAGAAAGAAGAAGTAAATGTTCTCCCTGAACCGTCTGATAAATTCGAGGTAGATCCGTTTATTGAAGACTGAGAATATCATTGGAGATAACACCGGTTAGATGAATGTCAAACATTGTAGAGACTCTAGAAGCCACATTGACAATAGTGATACGAAGATATGAGGCAGTACATTAAGTAAACTTGACATTGGCAGATATATTTAATCAACTCCACATGCAAAATTTCATTAGCAGACCAAGCAGGAGCCCTTCAGTGAACTCAGGACTGAAAGATTGCAGTAGTAAATGGTTGATTGGCCTGAAACAAAATGATTCCAATGGTGAGGCAGGCGAAAAAACCTAAGGAGAAAAACACATGGAAAGGGAACGAGTTTGAATCGATCACAGAGCCCTGGTATAACACATAAGTATAAACAGTAGAGCTTGAACGCATCTGAAGCATACATTTCAAACAATGACCCCAATCAAAACCCCTTCAGACACTAGATGGGAATTAAGACAAACTGGATTTGAACATTCCGAATGTCGGGAAAAGGATGCCCCAAAAAAATTGAAACCCTAAAGCACTCAGATTTGTAATATGCAGGCAAACGAAATAGGACCTGTTAATAATTTAGACCCAATTTTGGATGAACAAAGCAGAAGCTCGAGCGAGGGATCGAAATTCTCGAAGAAATCGGAAAAGAAAAATCCGTCCTTTAGTAGTACTAGTACTAACCGTTTTTCTCGTCGATTTTCTTTTCTACCGTCCTACTTGTGGAACCGGGAGCCAAGCGAACATTTTAAAGCGACTCTTTTTTCCCTATTTGGTAGTTTATTTAATTTTAGGGTTTATTAGTAAATAAAAATGTTTTTAACAAATTGGAAAATAGTTTGTATTTTGTAAATCGTAATATTGTTATTTGAATTTAAATCTGATATAATACAGGCTGTTAAGGAAACAAAACATGTTTTAAAGAATAACTAATTTGACTTTTTTTTTTTTTTGACTATATTTGTAATAATAACGTGAACAAAATAATTCAATACGCCGCGAAACGCATTTCATAAAATTAACAAATAAAAAATCACAGAAAAATCTTTAGTTCCCCCACAGCCCCCAGGTGATGGTAGCGATGATTTTCTTTAGACAAGATCGTCTGTTTTGGAAGTCTGAGTTTCCGATGACCCGTTGGTTTTTTCTCTATCTGTTGGTCAATACAAGAAAAATGTATTAGCATTTCATTAAATAATAAAGCAAATGTAATAACTAATAAGTTTACCTTGTTCAATACTTGGAGCTTTTTTTGTTTTCTGCCACTGACACAAAAAGTAGTATATAACACCGATGATCAGAATGGTAACCACAATAGCTGTGATTATGATTCCGACAAGTGCTGAAACATCCAATGATCCTACTTTATTGCTCTTATGTTTTTTCTTCTTCGAACCTGCAGTTTAATTAAGTTTGTATATCATATCAAATTCAGTGTACTAAATGCTTAAGCTTAAATTAAGAATATCTAATCATAATAAAATTCAGATCAATCTATATTTTTCTTTAGTTTAGAAAAGCTTTTTTACTCTTGGTTGAAGTGCTCTTAGAAGCTTTATTCACAGCCACTTTTGAGCCAGCGACTAGCGCTTGAAGACTTCTAGCTTTCGCTAGATCTTCAACATCGATCATCGAGGAACCTTGCTCCCTCGTAGCCATAAAATATGATTCACCGTCTTGTCTAAGCAGAGAGAAAGCAAAACAATATGTCTGTAAGTAGTTGGAGACATGTGAAACAAGTGAAAAGTAGGATTATGATGGCCTTCTTCTTACTTGAAGACAGCATCTCTTGTGGAAAGAGAATATACGGAAGTTACAGAGAGAGAAACAAGTACGAGGAGGACGATGAGAAGAAGATTGGAAGCCATTAAAATCGTCGCCTCGTGTTTTACCAAATTATGTGAAAAATATACTAAGAAATATGGAAGAAGACTTTCCTATATATAGTAATTTCTCTATACGCATACTTGCGTCGATCTGGTCACTTACTTTATTAATCAACTTGTAGTTATATACTCAGATAGTTTAGACGATGTGCTAGGCTGTCTATTTCGTTTTTTCCTTTGTATAGCTTTAGGCTGCCTGCGTTTGACTAGAACAATAGAGAAAAGCTTCTATCATTTTAAAATGTAATTATGATTAGGGAAATTATAATTTTTAAATTCATCAAGTAGTAACAAATTTCCAAGAAAACACAGCAACTTTGTTTTTTAAAGAAAAATTTATAAATTTGTTTCTTATTTGATAAAGATAGATTTTTTAAATCTTTTTAATGCATTTTTATTAATTCATAATACTGAATTATAAATTTCAAAAAATATTGTTGATTTTTTTTTTGAATTTATTGAACTTCAAAAACGAGATATATATATATATATATATATATAACTAGGCATTATTTTTTTTTAAATGTGTGATTTTTTTTAGAACACTGTTATTTAAAAACGGAAAAAGTACAGTCGAAACTATATAAATTAATATTCAATAAAATTAATAAACTCGATTAATCAATAATTTTTCCCGTTCCAGAAATTTATAATCAACAACTATTAAATATTATAAATTAAAAATTCTATAAATTAATAAAATATTAAAATCTTAACATTATTAATTTATAAATTTTCTACTGTATATGTTTTCAATCATTTATGCAAAACAAATTTTCTTTGGGGCTCACTATGGAATTATATGGCAAATATGGTTCAATAGTCTTACTAAGTACTACCAAATATTTCATATTATCATCTTTAACTTCATCATCAACATTAAAAACGTTATCCATAATTTTTTATTAACTCTGAACTTCTGATCATGTATCACTTTACCTAGATAGTCGAATATGCTATTGACATCTATTCTTTTTCAATAATTGAGATAATTAATCATAACTTTATGTTCATGAATGTTGTTTAAGTCATCTTCCAAATTTATTGATGCGACATCTTATGTACAAATTTTGCATTGTTGAAAATAATTTGTTAATGTCTCTTGATGATCATTAAAAGTTCAAACTGAACAACATCTCTATAAATTAATAACTCTATAAAATAATAAAATTTTGAAGTCTAACATTATAGAAGTTTTACTATATTTAGCTTGGGCTGTCTCATCTTATATGCTATAAGTGAAGAAAGTCATCCGTTTGGGATGAAAGAGACTAGAATCGGGTCAGAAGAATATTATGATGGCAACCCAATAAATTGAGAACAGTAAAAGTGTCTCCCTACTTCACGCTTTTGTAAGGCCCTCTTCATTCACTCATTTCCTCCCAATAAAAGATGGTATCCAAATAATTAATTAATTATGTGTTTCCGCTGTTACATAGATGAGCGAGAATTACATTAAATCCTTTTTGGTTCAAATTTTTAATAGTACCTAAGTAATCCCCATCACCCGAAATTAAAAGAATATTTGCGGGTGGCAAAGTGTACCCACCCCAATTCTCACACTGAAAAATGAAAATTTTATCTCCGAAGTTTTTAGAGCTTTGTACCCCGAAGCTTTCACATATTCTTAAATTTATGTTGGCAAGACTAAGTGCCAATTTTTTACCCACTTGCTTAGAAGCACCATAAGCAGTAAAAGCCCCCCCCCCCCAATAGCAACACAACTTGAAGTTGTAGACCTGTTGGAAAATTTGCTTTAAAAAAACCTCACTTACGGTAATTTCTTGTTTGTTATATTTAAATCAATTTTTTTTCCTGAGCATCTCTAATCAATTGTTTATATGTAGGTTCAATGCAAAAGAAGTTCTTCATCATCCATTCTTTTGGGAATCCCGTAAGAAGCTTGATTTGGTAGTTGAGATTAGATCTTACATTACGGTGTGGAGTCGTGGGTTTTTAAAAATCAAGTCAATAAAAGATATTGCTACATGATGCACAAGTGATTTCTTGAGAGTTAAGGTAAATAGTGCAAAATATGTACAAAAGATGTCGCATCAATGAATTTGGAAGATGACCCAAACAACATCCATGAACATAAAGTTGTGATTAATAATCTCAATTATCAAAAAAGAATATATGTCAATAGCATATTCGTTTATCTAGTTGAAAGTGATACATGATTAGGTTTTCAGAGTTTATAAAAAATTGTGGATAATGTCTTTAATGTTGATGATGAAGTTAAAGATGTTAATATGGAATATTTGGTAGTACTTAAGCAGAATCACTTATAGTTTGTAAATTTTTTCATAATTTCAAGAAAACAACACCAAAAATTATTGATGTAATAAGAAAGATTAGAGATAAACTCGAGCGAGAATCTAAATTTCATAAAAACATTACAACAATAAAATCATATTTTACTATATATAAGCCTATATTTATAATTATTAGTGTATTTATAATACATTGTTGGGACCATGTATTTACATAAGAGTTTTAAAAAAAATTATTATCTTATCAAATTTTACTAATTGTTACACTGGTTCGACTCGGAACCGGCCAAATTTATTAATTTATAGTGATTATTAATTTATCGAATATTAATTTATATAGGTTCTACTGTAGTATGTTTGTGGCATGGTCTTAATTCTTAAACTATAAATATATTTTCCCTCTTTTGCAATTGCATTTTCATAATTTTCAAGTTTTACCCCCTTTGTTCACACCAAGCTCATCATCCTCTCTCTTCAATATCGTACCACATGCGACTTTGACTTGATTTTGAAGGCCTTCTTTGTACCTTGATATGGTTTAGNATTTTTTATTACATTTTAGGGTCCAAATTTTTTAAAAATTGTGCAATTGAGGGTCCAAATTTTTAAAACATATAAATAAGTTTGATTTTAACATTTTTTTTGGCACAGGGTCCAGTTTATGTTTGGGCCGGGCCTGGTTGCATAGAGTTTAGCGGCTAAAGTTTCCATCAGGCAATGGGGAATAGCAATGCAATAAGAAAATTAGTCTTTCTGTTTGCAATATATAACTAAATATATAAGTTATCAACTTTGCGTATTTTATTCCTTCTATATAATTAAAATTTTGAATGATAATACTAATTTTATACCTTTCCATGCATGATTGAGTCCAAATTTTAATATATTCAATACTAATTTTTTATTTAATGCATGTCCGGTCCGCCTTTTCATGCCGCTTTCTTCAGACCATAAACCAATTTTACATCCGAGTTTTACCAACGGTGGGCTCTAAGCCCAAGTAGAAAAGCTAGGGATTTGGGCCCAGAGATTATATTGTAGAGAAAGCAATTATTGCTTATACTTATGCATAGTGGACTCGTCTCAGAGGAAGTAGGTTCAGTTTTTTGGCAAATCAATTATTCAACTTGGCAAATGAGAAAGATAAAGATAATTTCTCAAACTAGTTTTCTTTCCAAATAAAGGCGGGATCCAATGTGAAAAAAGCAACTTGCAATTTTCCTTCGAGCCAATAATATCTAGCCACGTGTCACAATTGGCGTGGCAGAGCCAGCCCCATGTGATCGACGTGGCCACGTGACGTGGGAGAGTCCAACCGGCCCATCGACGTTGGAATCAGATTGTTTTCCTAAAGCAAATATTCGCATACATTTAATGTATATCTACACTAGGAAAAAGCTTATTCAAAATATCAGAACGACCCCGAAAGTTATAAAATTTATACTTTCAGCCCCTTAAGTAACGCACCCAGAAAAAGGATTTTACGAATCACAATGAAATTATAAGGACTTAAGTTGCAATAACTAATGAGATCGTGTTCCCGTCAGGCGTCACTTTCCTGGAAAGATACGAGCCATTAAACTCTTAAGCATATAAATAAAGAAATATATATATTGAATAGAGAGTATAACCTTTATATATATGGTAAAGGGAGAAGAGAAGTATCTGGAGAGAGGCGTGCGTTTTCTGCATCGAAGAAACAGTACGGAGTTTAGTTTGCTCCGATTCTGGTGAGCTTTTGCGATCTCGTAGCCTGTGTTCTCCGCTTTCTCCTTCTCTTTTTGAAATCTTCGAGTTATCTGCTGCTGGACATTGATCTCTGTGTTGTTAGTTATATGCGGCCAGTCGAATTCTCTATTCTCCTTTTTTGTTTGTTCTGTCTGGATGGTTTTCTCGACGAAGACACTTCAAATCTGATCGTTGTTTTTTTTTTCCGAGGATTCATCTTTCGTTTTCAGTTTCCTTTTAGTCGTCTAATTTGAAGCTTACAATTAGATTTTCTTCTGGGTATTCTAAGATGATTTGAATTATTTGATTTCTTTTGCAGTGGAAGACAATGGGGAAAGGAGGTGAAGACTTGGGGAATAAGCAAAGTGATAGTTCTGAATCGGTCAAGTCTGATACTTTTCCTGCTTGGGCTAAAGGTGTTGGCGAATGCGAAGATAAGTTCGGTGTTAGTCGCGAGAAAGGGTTAACTACTGATGAGGTGTTGAAGCGGCATCAGATCTATGGTTTGAACGAGTTGGAGAAGCCTGAGGGTACATCAATTTTTAAGTTGATATTGGAACAGTTTAATGATACGTTGGTACGTATTCTTTTGGCGGCAGCCGTTATCTCCTTTGTCTTGGCCTTCTTTGATGGCGACGAAGGAGGCGAGATGGGCATCACCGCATTTGTTGAGCCGCTTGTTATTTTCTTGATCTTAATTGTTAATGCCATTGTCGGGATCTGGCAAGAAACTAATGCCGAGAAAGCGTTGGAAGCTTTGAAGGAGATTCAGTCTCAGCAAGCAACTGTCATGCGCGATGGGACTAAGGTCTCCAGTTTGCCTGCAAAGGAGCTTGTTCCTGGTGACATTGTGGAACTGAGGGTTGGTGATAAGGTGCCTGCTGATATGCGTGTGGTGGCTTTGATCAGCTCAACTCTGAGAGTCGAGCAGGGTTCCTTGACGGGAGAGAGCGAGGCAGTGAGCAAAACCACCAAGCCTGTGGAGGAGAATGCCGATATTCAAGGAAAGAAATGCATGGTCTTTGCAGGAACCACCGTTGTGAATGGGAACTGCATATGCTTAGTTACAGACACTGGGATGAGTACTGAGATTGGAAGGGTACATTCACAGATTCAGGAAGCTGCACAGCACGAGGAAGATACCCCTCTCAAGAAGAAACTTAACGAATTCGGGGAAGCTCTGACAATGATCATTGGGTTAATTTGTGCGTTAGTGTGGCTCATCAATGTCAAGTACTTCCTGTCCTGGGAGTATGTTGATGGCTGGCCCAGAAACTTTAAGTTCTCCTTCGAGAAGTGCACTTACTACTTTGAGATTGCTGTAGCATTGGCGGTTGCTGCAATTCCTGAAGGCCTGCCAGCAGTTATTACCACATGTTTGGCTCTTGGTACAAGGAAGATGGCTCAGAAGAATGCTCTGGTTAGGAAGTTGCCCAGTGTGGAGACTCTTGGATGCACAACTGTTATATGCTCTGACAAAACTGGAACTCTGACAACCAATCAGATGGCTGTTTCAAAGCTAGTTGCTATGGGCTCTAGAATTGGAACCCTTCGATCTTTCAATGTTGAGGGGACCTCATTTGATCCTCGAGATGGAAAGATTGAAGACTGGCCAGCGGGTCGGATGGATGCAAATCTTCAGATGATTGCAAAAATTGCTGCCATTTGCAACGATGCTAGCGTCGAGCAATCTGACCTTCAATTCGTGAGTAGGGGCATGCCTACTGAGGCAGCGTTGAAGGTAAAGCGGTCTACTACACTATCTTGCACCTTTCTTCTGTTTGTTGTCCTCAAATTTCAACGGGTGCAAGATGTTAATATGCATTTCTTTTTTTCTGTTGGTGTTTGTTTCTTTAATCAGGTTTTGGTTGAGAAAATGGGATTTCCCGAAGGATCGAATAAAGCTTCGTCTTTGGCTGATGGCGATGTCTTACGTATGTACTCTGAATTATATGTTACTCATGTTTTCCACAGTTTTATAAATGCTAAACTCCTGTGTATTACCTTATTGAAGGTTGTTGTCGGCTATGGAGTGAACTTGAGCAACGGATTGCAACTCTTGAATTTGATCGTGACCGGAAATCAATGGGAGTTATGGTGGATTCCAGCTCTGGAAAAAAACTGCTACTGGTCAAGGTCTGTTTTCTTCATTTAGCATATCTTTGTACTTTGGTTAGCATGGATGCATGTTATTAGTAAAAAACAAGCTTTGTCTCCTCTTTCTTTCAGCACTTAAGAGACCGATTATGAAATTTTGCAGGGTGCGGTAGAAAATGTTTTGGAAAGGAGTACACATATTCAGTTACTTGATGGTTCCACTCAAGAACTTGACCAATACTCGAGGGATCTTATTTTACAAAGCCTACATGATATGTCCCTGAGTGCATTAAGATGTCTCGGATTTGCTTACTCAGATGTTCCAACTGATTTTGCCACTTATGATGGCAATGAAGACCATCCTGCTCACCAGCAACTTCTCAACCCATCCAATTATTCTTCTATTGAGTCCAATCTAACATTCGTTGGATTTGTTGGTTTAAGGGTGAGTCGCGGTCACCATGTTATTCTTTGGTTCTTTCTTGTACTTCTTTGGTGATTATTCATGCTCTACCTTTTCAATGATTGAAGGATCCTCCGAGGAAAGAGGTGCGTCAAGCCATTGCAGACTGCAGAACAGCAGGTATCCGGGTCATGGTCATTACCGGAGACAACAAGAGCACAGCAGAAGCAATCTGCCGTGAAATTGGAGTATTTGAAGCAGATGAAGATATCTCTTCAAGAAGCTTGACTGGAAAAGAATTTATGGATGTTCAAGATCAGAAGAATCATCTAAGACAAACCGGAGGGCTATTGTTCTCGAGGGCTGAACCAAAGCACAAACAAGAGATTGTTAGGTTACTCAAAGAAGATGGAGAAGTGGTTGCCATGACTGGGGATGGAGTCAACGATGCTCCTGCCCTGAAGTTGGCTGATATTGGTGTGGCTATGGGCATTTCTGGCACAGAGGTATTTGTCTTGCTTCTCTTTCATCTGCAGCAACGTGATGATGATAGCTCTATCAGCTTTCTAAAGCTCGGTGATTATTTTTGCAGGTAGCAAAGGAGGCCTCTGACATGGTGTTAGCAGATGATAATTTCAGCACTATTGTTGCGGCTGTTGGTGAAGGCAGGTCCATCTATAACAATATGAAGGCTTTCATCAGGTGAGCCTTCTATTGTTACGTATAACCTCATCGTATTGGTGGCTTGAATTATAAAGATATTGACCCTATCAATTTATCTGTGATGAATAAAAGGTACATGATCTCTTCCAACATTGGTGAGGTTGCATCGATATTCTTGACAGCTGCTCTTGGAATCCCAGAAGGCATGATCCCAGTTCAGCTTCTGTGGGTGAATCTTGTAACCGACGGTCCTCCAGCTACGGCTTTGGGATTCAACCCCCCTGACAAGGATATAATGAAGAAACCTCCTCGCAGAAGCGATGACTCGCTCATCACTGCCTGGATCCTCTTCCGCTATATGGTTTGCAAAACCGGACATCTCTTTGTCTCACTTGTTCATCTTCTGGGGCTTTTTTCTAACTCTGACTATTATGGGCACTTACCTGCAGGTGATTGGTATGTATGTGGGAGTAGCAACGGTGGGAGTATTCATCATATGGTACACACACAACAGCTTCATGGGGATAGACTTGAGCCAAGACGGTCACAGCCTTGTGAGCTATTCACAGCTCGCTCACTGGGGCCAATGCTCTTCATGGGAAGGCTTCAAAGTGTCTCCTTTCACAGCAGGATCTCAGACCTTCTCATTCGACTCAAACCCGTGCGACTATTTCCATCAGGGGAAAATCAAGGCATCGACGCTCTCCCTCTCGGTGTTGGTGGCCATTGAAATGTTCAACTCCCTGAACGCGCTCTCAGAAGACGGCAGCCTGGTGACGATGCCGCCGTGGGTGAACCCGTGGCTGCTCCTGGCAATGGCGGTCTCATTCGGGCTCCACTTTGTGATACTGTACGTGCCAATCTTGGCTCAGGTGTTTGGGATAGTGCCGCTGAGCTTGAACGAGTGGCTGCTGGTGTTGGCAGTGTCGCTTCCGGTGATTCTGATAGATGAAGTTCTCAAGTTTGTAGGAAGGTGTACCAGTGGCTACCGCTACTCACCTCGCACTCCCTCCGCTAAGCAAAAGGCGGAGTAAGAAGAAATAAACTAAATCATTATTAGACTCTTAGTTTTAGCTGAAATTCACTTTGTTGCTTAACTCAGCGTCGTTGGTTATTTAATTTGCCAAATGATAATTTTTGGTTTGATAAAAATGTTTCTAACTTGGTTCTCATGTGGTCCATGACATGGCACAAAACTTGAAATTGAGATGAATATATCAACCAAGACTTGATAGTTATGCTTCTTTAGTTGTTTACAATGTGAAGTCTTACAGAGTCTTGTAGACCACCATTTCGGTTTTTCGTTTGGATAGCTTAATGGGGGATTTTGGTGAACACTCGTTCAACCAAGCCTCCATAGTTATTATGCTCAGATTGAGAAAGCTCTTGATCAGGTCAGAGAGGTACAATTTGGTTTTACTTGCTTCATCTCCACTTTGTGCAGCATTGCATATTTCCAAGTTGCTGATTTCAGAGAACTAACTTTTGGGTAAGTTCCTGATCGAGCGACGTTAAGGACATGTAAACCGAGACAAAAGGAATTAGATCAACTTTGTTTTTAGATTTTCAAAGGAAGCACAAGGTTGCTTAACTACAACAACATCACATTAGCTAACGAGACACACACCACAATAACAAAAGCTAATTAACTCCTAGATTTACTTTTACTAATCAAATGGCAACACGCAGATTTCAGAAACACACAGATATTCCCAGATTTTCAGAACCCTAATCCCAATTCACCATCGATTAGCCGCCGAAACCGTAGAGAGTACGTCCTTGCCTCTTGAGAGCGTAGACGACATCCATGGCGGTCACCGTCTTCCTCCGGGCGTGCTCGGTGTAGGTGACGGCGTCGCGGATGACATTCTCGAGGAAGATCTTGAGGACTCCTCTGGTCTCTTCGTAGATCAGACCGCTTATTCGCTTGACGCCTCCTCTACGAGCAAGACGACGGATCGCAGGCTTGGTGATGCCCTGGATGTTATCCCTCAGCACCTTCCTGTGCCTCTTGGCTCCTCCCTTTCCCAATCCCTTTCCTCCCTTTCCTCTTCCTGACATCTCCTCGCAGTTTCAGTAGATTCCAATGATCTGAACAATAGCAAAAAAAAATATTCATCAGGAATCCACCCAATTGTACCCTTCAGTAAGCCATGGCGAACATAAACCCTAGATTACCAAAATCAACCCATTGAAATGGCAAACGAATAATAAAATCCAAACTTCCTACATTTCCGAAAATGCAACAAATTGGAAACTAAATCAATATGAAATTGAAATTGCAGAGAAAGACTTTTCAAGCTTCAGAAACTAACCGGCAATAAGAAAAAGAAGACGATGATGTATCAGAGGATAGCAATTGAAATTGAAGGTCTCGGAAGACCGGTGATATATATATAACAGAGATGAGCAGTGAGGGAAAAAAATATTAAACAGAGACGATCCGCGTGCTTTTCACACGAACCGTTGATTGTTTGATCGGATGGTTGTTACATCGTTAGCAAGTAATAGAGGATCGATGACGTGGATTTTACTTTCTTCGTCTCCCTCCCAATTTTTGCAAAGTGTGTGTTTGGTTTAGCCAGAGAAATTACAAAATAACTAGCCGACCTCATTGGGCTCGTAATGGGCTCATATATCACCCAAAGGTAGTATTGGGCCCAAAATTTCCGTCTCCGTAAACCTGTACCCTCGGAAAATGTTAATGAGGGTTTTATCGATTTTCCTTTCCTCTGTGGCCGTGATCGTCGCCGTCAAATTGCCCTCCGTTCACTGTCCCCGGTGAGTTCTTATTTCTTCTGCTGTGAGCTGTGGCTTGCTGTGTAGACTTGTTTCTAAGTATGAGATATTTGTACAACTTGTATCATTTGATTAGCATTTGGTTATCCAATCTGCTGTACGCATCTCGTTTCTGATTGATTGAATTTTTTTTTCTTATAAATCATGTTTTGGTAGGTTGGATTATATAACTGCAAGCTCGCAGGAGGTGTTGTGACCATGTTTTTTACGCGATTTATCGGGAGGAGATTCTTAGCGGCTGCATCCACGAGATCGGAGTCCACTGCTGCAGCAGCTGCCTCGGCGGTTCGGACCCCCAATAACCCTCTCGAAGAGTTCTTTGAATTTGACCGAAGCCAGGACGAAGACAAACCTGTTGTCTACGGTGCGTTCTTAATGTCATTTCAGAGTCGTTTTCATTTGGGAGAGTTTCTCTTCATGAATGTTTTTGTCTATGATACTCCGAAGTTAGCAAATGTGATATGTATTAAAACTGTATCATCTGAAATGTGGGTAGCTGCTTAATACACTGTTTCCCCAAATCAGTCCCTTAATACTTGTGGATTGTTCATAGTATGTAGGAATTCATTGTGGCTTTAAGGATTGTAGTGAAATCTGCTAATCGTTTATCTTTCAAAGCTGTAACTCTGCATAAGTATCACGGTTCCTTTTTAGATTTGCTCATATAAATACGTCTCTTTAAACCTTTTTTTTTTTTCTTCTCTTATGCCATGGAATATTTGGAATAAAGGATTGTTAGATTAAAGATCGTCCCAAAAAAAAAGGATTGTTTCTTTTGCTAATGGGATTTAGGAACATTTGTAATCATATTTGGTGTTAGGTCGAGGTTGGAAAGCTTCAGAACTGCGGCTCAAGTCATGGGATGATCTTCAGAAGCTTTGGTACGTTCTTCTGAAAGAGAAAAACATGTTGATGACTCAGCGTCAGATGCTTCAAGCGCAGAACATGATGTTTCCAAACCCCGAACGCATTCCAAAGGTACTACAAACCTGGCCTTAACTCTCAAATCCAGTTAAGTTGTTGACAAAATTGATGATTTCTTTTTTTTTTTTGAAAAGAAATATGAATATTTTCTTGACGAAATGATTATGTGTTTCCCAAACCTTCCAAAAGCATAGATACTTTGTTCTTTATTACCATGAAAGATTATTTATTATTACTATTCATGAATGTTAACTTTGGCTGGATCATCTTCTTCATAGGTGAGGAGATCAATGTGCCGCATAAAGCATGTGCTGACAGAGAGAGCGATTGAAGAACCGGATCCCAGGAGATCAGCCGAGATGAAGAGAATGGTAAATGGTATGTGACCCGTTGTGCTTCTGTTGGCAACCGAGCAGTAAACTCGAGTCAGTTTCGCAGAGAAGTCTTCGAGTTTTTGGGGCTGAGAAGTAATACCCAGTAGTATTCAAGAGGCTGTAGAATAAATGATATTTTGTCCTTTAGAACTTGGTCCAATGATTGTGCCTGTTGTGTCTGGCAGTAGACAACGTTTGTTCGGTAGCTGTATCCCCATTACTGTAAACCCATGGTTGATGTTTTTTTCAAGATACATTTCTTGTCTTCGAAGATAATCCAACTTCTGCCCACATTAATAGGAGAGCAAATGAAAATGTCAGTTTCGTTGAGTGTTCAAGAAAAGGTTTATACGGCCCTCTAAACAGCGTTTTGGGTCTAGGTGGACTTCTGCTGAGGCGATTATTACACCTTAGGCAATGGGTTTGTGTGGATATAAAATATTCGGTGTAAACTGGTCTATTTTTACTTGTGCTCTATAAGGGCTATAGTTTTTACTTTTTACCAACTCCGATTGAGATAAGAGAATCAAAGCAGCAGCCAGAGAGTAGTCCGTTCTCAACTAAAAGATTATTTTCTAAATTCTGTAGCCATAAAAACAACGTCGACGGGTTTAAGCAAAATGATGTGGGCCCTAAAGCTAAGAAAAGAGGTTGGGCCCATAATAAGTTCGTATATTACCAATTTTTTGTATTGGGCCCTAAAATTTCAGAGGAGCGAAGGAATCTTGCAGTCTCCCCGTAAACCTCTTCACCTTGGAAAATCGGCAGAGAGGGTTTCAATTGATTTTCCTCCTCCTGTGTGGCCGTGACCTTTTCTCGCGTCGCTAT
The DNA here is from genome assembly GCA_020283515.1 of Alliaria petiolata. NCBI lineage: Eukaryota > Viridiplantae > Streptophyta > Magnoliopsida > Brassicales > Brassicaceae > Alliaria > Alliaria petiolata. The sequence continues at coordinate 464,018,067 of JAHZTW010000001.1, read as the reverse complement.
TTCCGTCAAGTTCTCTATATCCGGTGAGTCTTTACTTCTTCGTTTCTCTTTCCGCTGTGAGATATTGTGTGCTGTGTCGACAACCACCGCCTCCTCTGGCACTGGGATCGATTAATCGAGGTCACGAAGAGATAGTTGCTCCTTTTGTGGAGCTTTCATCAGTTTTGATTAGCATTTTGTTATTGTCAATGTTTGATTCTATCAAGTAGTAAATTTGTAGACAATATTTGCAGAAAAACTTAAGGATTGAAGAACCAGCTTGAGTTTTTTTTATTAGCTACTCTTTTGGTTACATAGAAAGATGCAAACTGTAACTCTGTGCTCTTGGCCAAAACTCTATCTGCAAGGATTTTTGATTATTTTCTTACTCAGTACCATGGTTTAGTTTATCTGAGGGTTTTGATTTGGGATTTCAAGAGTTGGTAGTCTCTGAACATTTAGGTTAATTTTTTTCCTTTTTTTTCGCAGAATTATCTTCTGTCTAATTCCGAACAAGTATCATGGAGGAGATCACAAAATCGGGCCTTGTCGGAAGAATAAAAATGTGAGTTATGCTTATTCCATCATGAAGAAAATCAGAAAGACAGTTCTCTGTTTTAGCCAGAAAAGAAAATAGCTTGAATAAGCCCTAAATCACCACAATTCTCACACATCAAAAAGAAAAGAAAAAACAACTTTTGTGTTTAGTAGATATGATATTGCATCATGTTTTCTACTGGTCTCATTTTACTATTTTGACGGTCTCAGAGAAGCTCCACAGCTAGCATCAGTGTTGAGAGAAATGAAGGAAGGCCTAGATGTTGTTAGGAGCAAAGTGGAGGCTCTGACTGCAAAGGTACCAAGTCTTGTAGTATTACAGCATCTTAAAACTTTATCGGTTTCTAGCTATTGACATCTTTTTTGTCGTCGTGTGTGACAAGTAGTTTCAATTTGGTATAAGAAGAATTGATGGCTTTAATGATAAAGAACAAAGTGATTTTTCCCCCCTTAAGGATTAACCAAATTATTGTCAATGGGTTTCAGGGTAATTCATGATGTTTTCACGACATCCTGATTTTCTTATTTTTGCAAATCATAGGTAAAAGCAAACAGTTTTCCGACAGCAGATGGAATAAGTTATCTCGACGCCAAGCATTTGTTACTTCTAAGTTATTGCCAGTGTCTCGTATATTATCTGCTAAGGAAGGCGAAGGGATTCTCTATTGATGGCCATCCTGTTGTAAGGAGCCTTGTAGAGATACGAATGTTTCTGGAAAAGGTTTGCATCTCTGTCTGTTTCCACTTTATACCGGCCAACAAGACATAGATCATCAATAGTTTAACTCGTTTTTTCTTTTTGGTAGATTCGTCCAATAGACAAAAAACTTCAGTACCAAATTCAGAAGCTCACCACGGCCGGTGGGTCTGTGGCTGAACAAGCTCATTCTGAGGGTGCATCCCAAAAATCTGAAGATCTTTCAAATTATAAGCCGAACCCGGACTTACTTGCTGTCAAAAATGTGGATGAACAAGAGGTAAACCTTATTATCCCCTTACACTTACCCAAGGAATGTGCTGCTGTGTGTTCTTTTTCATTAACCGTTGGCCTGTGTTTTTAACGTAGGATGGTGCTTATCGGCCCCCGAAATTTGCTCCTATGTCTATGGATGACAAGACGTCAAACAAGCCGTCAAAACAAGAAAGAGATGCTGCCAGAAAAGAGAAACACCTTTTAAGGGAAGCCACTGGAGATACATACATGAGAAAGGTGTTGTACGATCTCGAGGACAGGCCTGAAGAGGTTAGTTGGAAGGAAATTACTTTTCAGTTGATATGAGTAGCGATTGAATTTGATGTTGGAATTTAACGGGTGAATGAATATAAAACAGATCACAGAAGATTTTGGGGCTGAGAGCAAGGAACGCAAGAAGTTCATAGCACAGTATGAAAGGCAACAAAAGGTAGAAGAAGATCTCTTTGTCCGGGCACCTCGCACAAAGAAGGATAAGAAGAGAGAGAAGGACTTGATGTCATGCAATGGGTATGTTTTTGCTTTGGTTGTTAACTTAAGTGTTGTCATCTTTTGATTAATCTTTATGAGAGATGCACTCAATGTTTAACTTAATCAGGATGGATGGGTTGACCGAGAATTTCTACGACGAAATCAAGCACTTGGATAAAGATGGTGGACAGCGAGCAAGCTTTAGGGGCAGTGACCGTAAAAAGGGAGGAAAATCCAAGAGGAGAAAGGTAAATAATAAATCATTCTATTTTTATTATTCTCTGCTGAATTATCACTGTTTACTTCTCAGTCTCTATTGTGCCTAACAATGTTCATTATTTTCGCAGACGAGGCACTGATACCAGTTGTTCCTTGTTCCTTTTTGTTGCTTCACTGTACCAATTTTGCTGCCAAGAACAACTATCCAAATTTTCGATTTGTTTTATGATTGTATTGAGGTCTTGTTTGGTGTGAAGTGGTGAATGTGAGAACTCATAATTTGCAATTTTAGTCTTATTCATGGTCATGCTCTTGCAGTATAATTCGGAAGACCTTTTCTCTTTTCGCTAAATTTAGCTCATTTCCACGGAAAGTTCGTTTTCGTTTTAACTAGTGATGTAACAAAATCTGATTTAAAAAAAAAAAAAACAAAGCAGTATCCATAACTCTTCTCTCTTCCCATCCTCCCGCCATGGGAAACAGCTCGAGCTCCAACACCAATCTTAGCAACCCTAAAAACAGACTTCTAGAAGATCATCACCATTACGACAAACTCAAGTCTTTGACCCCAAGAAACCTAAATCCAAATCACAACAGCAACAGCAACACTTCTCGGATCTCTTTCCTCCGATCTCCTCTGCCATGGCTTTTCATCTTCCTCTTCTTCCTCCCGTTGCTTCTCATCTCCACCACAGGAGGAGGCGGACGCAAAGCCTGCCGTCCTTCTTCTACCTATAGCCACCTTTCACTTCACGACCAAACAAACTCTTCCTCTGTTGTCAAAGATCCCGAGGAAGAGGAAGACGACGATGTGCCTCCACGTGTCCCCGCTCTTTACCCTCGGCGACCAAGGATGTTCAACACGACGCTTGATCACGTCGTTTTCGGGATCGCCGCATCTTCGGTTCTGTGGGAGACGAGGAAGGAATACATCAAATCATGGTGGCGGCCCGGTAAGACACGTGGCGTTGTCTGGATCGACAAGAGAGTCAGAACTTACCGTAACGAGCCTCTTCCCGAGATCAGAATCTCCCAGGACACCTCACGTTTCCGGTAATTGCTCCTATTCTCTCACGTGCTTGACAAGAAACCCTATTCTACACTACTTGAAACCAAGAAATCATGTTTTCTTGGTGGTATTATATTTAGGTACACGCATCCGGTGGGAGACAGATCGGCGGTGAGGATATCACGAGTAGTGACGGAGACGCTACGGCTAGGGAAAGAAGGGGTACGGTGGTTCGTGATGGGGGACGACGACACGGTGTTTGTAGTGGACAATGTAGTTAATGTCCTCTCAAAGTACGACCACACTCAGTTCTACTACGTTGGTAGCTCCTCGGAGGCTCATGTTCAGAACATCTTCTTCTCATACTCAATGGCATTTGGAGGCGGTGGGTTTGCGATTAGCTACGCTCTAGCCCTCGAGCTCTCGAGGATGCAGGACCGTTGCATCCAGCGGTACCCTGGTCTCTACGGCAGCGACGATCGCATCCAAGCCTGTATGACGGAGCTCGGCGTACCCCTCACCAAAGAGCCCGGCTTCCACCAGGTGAGGTTTTGGTTTGGATTTTCCGGTTTATGAATACTAGTAACAAAAACAAGACATTTTGTAGGATTTCTGGTTAAAAACATCAACGTGGTTCTATCTTTGTAGTATGACGTTTATGGAGACCTGTTGGGACTGTTAGGTGCCCATCCGGTGGCTCCTCTGGTGTCGCTGCACCACATCGACGTGGTGCAGCCGATATTCCCGAAGATGAAGCGGTCACGTGCCCTCCGGCACCTGATGTCGTCAGCAGATCTTGACTCAGCCAGCATATTCCAGCAGTCCATCTGCTACGACCAGAGTCGGTTCTGGTCCATCTCGGTCTCATGGGGCTTCTCCGTCCAGATAATCCGAGGCATCATTTCCCCTCGCGAGCTCGAGATGCCGTCGAGAACATTCCTCAACTGGTTCCGAAAGGCAGACTACATTGGGTACGCGTTCAACACGAGACCCGTGTCGAGACATCCGTGCCAGAGACCGTTCGTGTTTTACGTAAACTCGGCTAAGTATGACGAAGGACGTCGCCAGGTGATTGGATACTACAACTTGGACAAGTCAAGGCGGATTCCTAGCTGCCGTTGGAGGCTCGACTCGCCCGGAAAGATCGATTCAGTCGTCGTTCTCAAGCGACCCGATCCCCTCAGATGGCACAAGGTTGGTCCAATACACCATTTCCTCATCAATTATATACCGGTTTTGGTTTTGGCTAGTCAATTTACTATAATCTTCCTGTCACTAATTTGATTTTAGTTTCTAACTAATAGCTACTAGTAGTACTAACTAGTACAGATTTGAGATTACTGACATGAAGTCTAAGAGAGATAATCGGCTTGTTTCAGATAATAAACCGGTCTGGCTAACATGATAGATCTCAAATTGTGTCTGCAGTCACCGAGGAGGGATTGTTGCAGAGTGTTGCCAAGTCGGAGAAACACAACGATGTATATTTGGGTCGGAAATTGCGCAGACGGAGAGATCAGTGAGCTCGAACATCCTCAACAGTAACATTCAGATTACCCACTAAAAGATTCCTTCAAATGGATTTTGCAGATTTATGGAAATATTCTCTAGCTAGTTGTTCACAACAATTTTCATCCTAAATGCAAAACTACAGTTAAATCTCTCAAATCTGAACTCTAAAAGTAAAACCCAAATTCACTCTCTGCTTTCATAGCATATACAAAGAAAAAACGCAATTCCTAAAAAAGAAAATTCACTGTTCATGGAAGAAATCAATCAGTAAGAGACTGAAAGATTCGCACCGTCAAGAAACTTTTCTCCGGTCAGAGTTTAGCCGGCGAGTGACTTCTTCGCTTTTACCACCGATTGAAACTTCTTGATATCTTTCTCTCTCCTTTCTTTTCTAACTTTGCTCTTGCTCTTGGTCCCTTTTTTCCCCGTTTCTTCCCGGTTACGAAGCTCAGGCTTATCAGTTGCATTGTGCGATTGGGTTGCGTTGTGATGATGAGCTGTCAGATTCTGATTGGCAGCGACTGGGGAAACGGCAGAGGAAGCAAGAATCGCCAAACTGACATGAGACTCGTTTCTCACGGCCATGGATTTCTCAAGGCGATGTACGGACATTATCTCTCCGTCGTTCATCCCCAAGCTCACTGCGAAGCCCCATCAGAAACAGAATCAGAAAACTTTCCCGAGAAAATTCGCAAGGGGTCAATCTTTTTTTAGATGATCCGAAAACCTAAACGAGAAAGATTCATGAATCCCAAAACCGAGGAAGGAAAAAGAACTAACCTGAGTGGGAGAAAAACCAGAGGGTGAAGAAGCAGACAAAGATGATCACCGGAATTGCGTGGATCCAATACTCCGATACCGGAAAAATTCCTCTCCTGGTGTTGAGCATCCTCCTGCCACCGTGGGAAGAGGAGATCGGGAGCTGAGAGAACGATCTTTCCGTCATTGTTGTCTTATCTTGCAGCTTTTCTTCCAAGAGTCGCACAATCTTGTAGAGAGTGAGAAAGAAGAGAGAAGAGATTAGTTGAAGCGTACTCCGATCGGTTTCGTTACTTAACGGCTTATAATCTAACGGGTTTGCGCGGGGAAACTCTCATCACGTGATGCGAAGTTGCGAACAGCATACTCCCATTTCCTTATATTTACGACTTTTGCCATTTACGAGACCTATAGTTTTTCAATTTGTTTTTGTTTAATATATGTATATATATATATATATATGTCCCGAAACAAAATGGTTTGTTCTACAGAAAAAGAAGCATTTCTACATACAACAGAAGCCGAGTCAAGATGTACATCCACAAAGAGATGTTAAAAATGTGACTGGTTTGGTTTTTATATGCCCCATTTTCTTGGTGAAGCCAAAACTAGATTTGATTTTTACCATTCTCTTCCTATGAAGAACCTTCTGATTCGGTTTCCTTGACGAGGTCTGGTCTTTTCTCTTCATCTCTGTGAAAAGAAGTGTTCCTCCTGCTGCTGCTGCTAGGGCTATTCGGATCATATTTAGAAGATGCTAGGAAGTTGAGAGCCAACACTACATCGGATACAACAGGCCTCATGCTTGGCTGCTCTTGAACGCACATTGCTGATATTGCAAGTGCTTGGTACAGCCCTCTTACCGGGTATTGTCCTTGAAGCAATGGGTCAACCATTTTCGGGAAGTTTCTCCTGTCTTTGAACAATGGTCGTGCCTGCAAACAAAAAGCCATTAACTTCTGCCAAGATCACTGAGAGACACAAGTGCCAGAGACAGAACATACCCATCCGACCAAATTCTGATCTTTACGCGCTTTTGTATTATCAATTGCTTTCCTTCCAGTGATAAGCTCCAAAAGGACTACTCCAAAGCTGTATATATCGGATTTAAATGTGAGCTGACCCGTCATAGCATAGTCAGGAGCACAGTATCCGTATGTTCCCATAACCCTTGTGGAGACATGGGTTTTATCCCCGCTTGGTCCAACTTTAGCCAACCCAAAGTCGGATAGTTTTGGTTGATAGTCTTCACCAAGCAAGATATTCGAACATTTAAGATCCCGGTAGATCACAGGAGGCTTCATTCTATCGTGTAGATACTCTAGTCCTCTGGCTGCACCAGCTGCTATTTTCATCCGGGTGTTCCAATCTAGTGGTTTTTTACCAGAATGGAGATCTGGAAACAGTCAAAAACAATATTGAAAATCAAACAATCGATAAAGCAAGTACACGGTTTGTGAAGAAGGGAAAGTTGAGTGACAAGCAATACAGAGGCAAAGGTTAGGCTTTTGCAGGCTAGGGATTGACCCGTTCCTTGGTTTAATCCTGCCCCACCCAATTAAGCAATCAAAACCTCGATTCACACAGAGTCTATGACATACCATGATCCTTTGGTTTATTTAGGGAATATACCCTTTTTGTATTACAGAAAGAGAGAAGGAGAGCAACAAAGTTGAGTTTACAACATACCATGTAGATGATCTTCAAGAGATCCAAGCGGCATGTACTCGTAGACCAATAGTCTCTGATCACCCTCTGCACAAAACCCGATAAGCTTCACGAGATTGGGATGGTCAGCAAGACTTAGTGTCAATACCTCAACCACAAATTCCCTGATTCCTTGAGCCCCATTACGGTCAAGCTGCTTGATTGCAACAACCTAGCAGAACGAATTTTCACCATATTGTTCAACACTCTGGCAATCACAGCCACTTGATCCAAGAAAGATGGGGAATTTTTTTCACACTAGAGCAAGTACCTGATCCAGTTTCTCTAAAGTTCCCTTGAAAACTTTTCCAAAACCTCCTTCACCCAGAAAACAATCCGATCTAAAGTTTCCTGTGGCAAATGCAAGTTCTTCAAAGGTAAAAGTCTGTGCTTTCTTCCCTGTGGCTTGGTCATTTAAATTCAAACCCTTCACGTCCAGAGCTAACTGATCCTCCTTACCAACTCCTTCATCGTTTACATCTCGATATGGACTGACTTTTGTCGAATCTACAACACATGTAAACAGTATGGAATCGATTAACCAGTTATCATGTGACTTAACCCAAAACAGATACGGCAAGAATACAAAGCAATAGAAGATTCGAATACCAAAGGAAACAACAACAAAAACCAATTTTGACCTTTTGTCTCCTCCACGAGACACACAAAACCTAACTCGATTGAAAACCCAAGGTCATTTATATGGCGAATAGTATACATGCATCGAAATTCTCTGGGAAAATCATACAAATTCTCCATGAAATGGCTCTCCCAATGGTAACAGATATAGATAACATAAACATAAGAAGCCCGATCCACACAATCGAACAGTTCAACAAATACACAAGAAGAGCTTGTGGAAGAGAGAGAGAGAGAAAGATACTTCGAACAACGATTTCGGTCGAGATCACTCTATACCTGAGCTGGGCTGAGTCTGATCGTCTCGCTTATCGCTCTTGGAGACGCTTGTGCCACCGACGGTTTTCCTATTTTTCACTGTGTCGTTGTTTTTCTCTTTGTTGGTCTCCGATCGTTTGCTCGAATTCTTACTGCATCCGAAACAACCCATCGGGAAATCGAGAAATGACAGAGAAAAGAGCAGTTCGCTTCCTCTCTTACTCCTCCTTACGCTTTTCGTCTGTTCCTCCTCGACAACTCAAAAACCCAGACAAAAAAAAACCCAACACGGAAAATCAAGAGGAGAGAAACAAAAAAGAAGAAAATCGGGGAAGAAAGAAGAATTGCGAAAAAGAAGGAGAGAGAGAAAGTGAGAGCTAGTGACAAACAGAGAAAGCTTAATTTCTTCGTCTTTTTTATATCGCGTAATCAAAAAAGTTATTTTAGAGAAACGTAAGATTATCATCTACGACAAGGTCCATGGTACATTACAATACGCGTCTAATCAAAATAGGCCACGTCAAGACAAACGCTTCTTCTTGAGCAGAAGAGAAACGTACGGCTACTATTGCAGAGAGCGTATCACGAGGCGCCACGTAAGGCACATAATACTTGAGCGTGGTCAACTTTTAGTTTGTCATCTACCGGCCGCCCGGCGGTTCGAAACAGACACCGTCGATCTGACGTGGCGTTTGATTAATGGAGCTATGGATTTGGGTGATTAACCTGATTATGCCACACCTCTTGATAAATATTTTTTGATACTGCTGCGACCAACTCGTGTGATACGACTCATTCAATATAAATCATCCACCGTATCATTTATTTTTACGGTTACAATCAAAATCAAACTAGTATTTTAAATTATTTTGAACATTTGTATAGTTTATATCAAACCTAAATACAATAAACCACTATTTGTTTTAGATAAAATCACCAAAAAATTATAGAATAACCATTTTATTTATCGTTGGTTACCTTATTATAAATTTATGAATTCGTATGACAAAACCTCCGTCTAACTTAGATGGACACCCACCTCTTATCTGAATCTGTGTAATTAACTCGGTAATCCATACCATAAAAACTATTTTTTTTCGAACCACCGATCAATAACATCGTTAAATATTCTAATTGTGTATTTTGATAAGTTAATACAATATTTGGATGCTTGTACTTCCATAATGCGGCTGTATGTAGGTCCGCTTTACTCAAAGTTTTGTAGCCATCATATGGAATTATGTAAATTGATTATGAAGGGTGTTTGTAGCCAATCGTGTATAATTCTATAAGTTGGATAACTAAGTAAGATAAGATTTTTGTCGCCGATCATGAAAAATATGGAAGTTCGTATAGCAAAGTAATGTTTTGGAATGTGTAACTATCAGGACTTACACATTTAGACAAACACATATCGTAGATTGGTTTGAATTTTGATTTGAATTTATTTGGTTAAACTTTATACTTTAAATAAATAAATTAAAGTAGTAGTATGTGTTAATATCCTTAGGGTTAATATAAAGATGATAGAACATTGTTGTAGCTGTCACCTATCGCCTTTACGGGTGACGTTGGTTATGGACGACGGCCACTTACTCACCGTTTGATTCATTTTTTTAAAAAGGTGAGAGAAACAAAAGGACGTCATGGTGGGGTCCCACGTTTTAACTCCACGCGCTTTGTTGTCTGAAATTTGTTTTCTTATAAAATTATTTTATTAGAGTTATATATCTACGCTCCCTAGAAGGATTTTAAAATAAATTAAGAGGGCAGGCTTTTTTGTTTTATGGTTCCAACTTCCAACAGTGATTAACTGCGACGCGTTTCAGCTGCTGGCTCTGTTACGAGGAACCACTAAAAGCCAAAATCAAAGGAAATAGCGACACGTGCTTACACGAAATCAATCTTCTTCCCATTTAATAATTTCTTTCACCTTCAACTACGAACGTAGGCGCTTAGTTAGGCTACAGACAACAACAACAACTCCCCCCGGTAAAATATTTAAAATACGTTGTTGACCTTCTAGGCCTCGAGACTTTAAGAGACAGACTATCTTTTGCTGGCAAACATTTTGTCCGAAATTAACCTTTTTTTTTTTTTTTTTTTTTTTTTTTTTTGGTAAACGTTGCCTGAACCGAGTGGACTTCCCTGCGAGTTGCTTCCGCCCATATGATGCATAGCAGATCTCTATCTTTTATCATTTATTGGGCTTTGTTTGACCGTTGGTGTTTTTGTTTGTAGGCAATTTCAAACTTATACAGGTACCTTGTATCTCTATAAACCATAAGATGTGTATAAGTATAGAGATTCAACAATATGTTATATTGATATCATAAGTTACTAGAAACGAAGCAACCAATGGCTTAACGTTGACCTCCTCTGCCTATATGCCGCATGTGCATTAATCTTTTGAAAGTCACCAACAATTCCAAAATGATTACGTCAAGATTATCAGCAATCAACATATTTTTACGTAATTTTGTTTTTCAGATATGTGTAAAACTGATACTGTCCTCATGTAGATCAATTTGGCACAGAAATTAATAGCAAATGATACTAAATCAGAGATTTTCTTTGATGATAACATGAAAGATAATTTAATAGCAAATGATACAAATAACTTCATCAAACCATGTCTTGATATCACTTAGTCTCGACTCTCTTGCTTACATTTTGACTTTTGGTGTTTACGAAAGTGATAACTAATCTCTTTCTTATGATTGATAACCGTTTATATAGTTTGTTCCCCTTTTTAATTTATAGGAAGAACAAACCGATTGGATTTGCAAAGCAATAAGTGAAAATTTAGCATGAGTATCTTGCTGATTCTAAGAGTAAGTATGCCAAAGGATTCAAAACAATAAACAATGGTATTAGTCTCTGAATCAAACAAATACTCGTCCTAAATAATCACTCGTATGTGACATGAAAAATACAATCGCGGATATTCATTTTTCATATTTATAAAAAAAAAGTGTTTATTCATCATGGTAGTCAGGTTAGGCAAAGGAACATGCCCTTACTCTTGCCTTTATATTTCTGTCGTTGAATAAATATGTGTGAATTGAGAAATAGTTAGAAAGCAACAAAAACTGTTATAAACTAAGACCAACCTTTTTTTGTAATTTCGTAATTGGTCCCGCTATTTCAATATTGACTAATAAAACCCAATTTAGTGCCAGTAAAAAAATAGACTACTGTACATAGCGAGTAACGACGTGATGTATACAAGTGTCAGAAATTGATGTAAAAATTGTGTAATTCATGATTCAATAATATTTGATATATATACTTATATAGAGAGGCAAAATCGACCTTGAACGATCGTTAAGAAAAATATATTGTAATTTGCTTCATATTCATATATGAAGAATTTCCAGTTTGTTCCTTGCATCATAATCATTTGACTGGTGCATGTTTCACCCTCGTGTTTTAGATTATTCATATATTGTGAATCTGTGATTTTTAGTAAGTTTTCTCAAGGATAACTGGTCTTATTTGGTTAATTTTAATATATATTTTTTGTTCTTAACAATGCCTTGATTATTTTCTTAGGATCTGATCAATGGCAGTTAGAAGAGATAGGATGAAAGCAAACCGAGAGTCTCCCAATTTAAAAAATCTTCCACTAAAATTGTGTGATGATATATGAATGAGATACCCAAACGTTAAGCTAATTCATTAGAGCAACTTTAAAGATATATCGAGAATGTTCTATTTGATAACTTTGCTTAATAGAGGAGGTATTGGTTAATGCATTCTCACATTTACCGTATCTCCATTTTCCACATACCATTGTAGCCTCTCTATTATCTACACCCATATTTTAAAACGTTGCAATGTCATTGTCACAACGTATATAAGAATAAAAGAAAAAAGAAAGTTAAGCAGTAAGGAGAGGACACCAAGACTAACTAAAGGAGGAGAGGGCAGAAAGTAAAGAATATGGAAGGGTGATGAAAGGAAGGAGATAGCATAAGGATATATATATGTGTTATGGGTTCATACAAACGTTGTAATGCATTTTACCTATATACATACATGTTGGATGATGATCAACATTAAAGTTGTCACATAATTGAAAAGATTATGCATGGAAATGATACATGTGCCCTCATGATACATGTGTTGATGTGCAAAGAAGCCGAAACTTAGAAAGACGGTTCATTCCGAAGCTTGAGATCATTGGTGCTACTGCTATCTATTCCTATAGTATTATAATTTATCATTATAACGTTTTAATATATCACAAAATAAGTTGGTTTGGTTCCAAAAATACGTATCCTGATACAACAAAACATAAATTTATCACTAAAATGGTATGATATAGATATAAATGGCATGTTTGCAATAAAATCACATTTGATTTTTTCTTTTCAGTATATAGTTTCTGTTATGTTGATCACATGGACGTAAAAATTAACATCAAAAGCTAAACATGGTAAAAAGGAAACAATTTTTACAAAGTTTACTTGAGATGAGATGGGTTTAAATTTCGCGGATCTAAACAACTGGTCCGTTTTTATTTAACGGGTTTAAACGCAGTTAAATGGGCTCTCCGTTGGGGAAACCGACGTCGTTTCGACAGATTTCACACGAACTCACCTACGGACTGCAACTGATTTTCACGCGACAATCTATTTCGTCTTCTCCGACAATTGTCTCAGCTGCGAATCACCGCCGCCGTCGATTAATCCTTAGGTTTCTCGATCCCTCTTCTGTGCAGCTCAGAAGACTACTACGTACATCATCTTTGCTCGCTATGTTATCTCTTTCCTTGTTCGCTTTGGTTTTTATTCTCTGGTTCTGTGTATCTTCTGGGCTTGATTCGTGTTTGTTGATGGGTCTTGGTAGTGTTTATGAACTGGTTTCGTGTTGATGATTGACTGGTGTGTCCGTGTGGGGGAAATTAGAAGTAGGGTGGCTCGAATTTGTAATTGTCTTCTTCTGATTAGCTCTTCTGGTATGTAG